>CM022303.1:428465451-429665451 GCA_011799875.1 Thinopyrum elongatum | reverse complement strand
TGGGCCTTGCCACGTGTCGACGTATCATAGGCGCCTCCTATCCATTGCGCGGTTGACATCTGTCTCAACACGGAGCTGACATGTGGTTGCTACGGCCAATGAGAATTTTACACGTGGAAAATCCCCATTGGTCCGGGCAGTTAACGGGTTATCGGATCCAAACCGGAACCCGATAGCTTAACGGCGACCCGTTACCTTGGATGCCACATGTCGGTTACCCTTGACGAAAGCACTTCTATGACGCGCCATTTATCATCATGGAAGTGGACACTTCCGTCATGATAATTTTGGTATTGTCATGGAACACTTCTACAATAGCACAGGTATGACTATCTTGATTCTTTCATAAAATCGTCATGGATGTACATGCATGACAGAAAACGTGACCTACTGTGACAAACACGTATCACCATGGAAGTGGTTTTTTTGTAGTGCTATTACCTGCCACACTCTTGTGCAATGACAAGTGAATAAACACTCATCATGAGAATAAAATACCTAGCATGGAAAATATTGGCCACCCCCTGCTGCTTCATGAGCGGTACGGGCACACAAAATGGAAATTCATTTTGAAAATTAGAGTTGGCACATACAAATTTACTTGGAACGGCATGGAAATACCACATATAGGTAGGTATGGTGGACTCATTTGGCACACCTTTGGGTTTAAGGAGTTGGATGCACAAGCACTATTCCCGCTTAGTACAAGGGAAGGCTAGATTGAGAAGCAACCAACCAAAAAACAAAAACGGTCATAAACGAGCATTGAAAATAATTTAGACTGAATAATGCACCACAAGTAGGATATAATTTCATTGCATAATTATTGACTTTACGTGCATGCATAGGGAATCACAAACCTTAACGCCAACAATCTTACTAAAGCATAATTACTCACAAACATGACTCACGTATCACTACCTCCATATTGAGAAACTATTGCAAGGAATCAAGTTCATAATATCCAATGATCTTCATGAAAGTTTTTATTATACCCCCCTTGGATATCTATCACTTTGGGACCAAATTTATATCTCATGCAAATTACCATTACTATTCCTAACTCTAAAAAATATCTAAGTGAAGCACGAGAGCATAAATACTTCTTCAAAATTTTCATCTCTCAAACTAATATAAGTGAAGCATGACAGCATATTTCTTTAAAATTTTCCAACTCTCAAAATAATATAAGTGAAGCATATGAGAGCATATTTCTTTAAAATTTTCCAACTCTCAAAATAATATAAGTGAAGCCGTGCTCAAAAAGATATAAGTGAAGTACTAGAGCAACTACCTAGCTCAAAAGATTTAAGTGAAGCACATAGAGTATTCTAGCAAATCATGATATGCGTGTGGCTCTGTCAAACAAGTGTGTTCAGCAGGGATGATTGTGACAAAGTAAATAATAAACAAAGCAAAGACTCATATAATACAAGACGCTCTAAGCAAAACTCATGATATGTGACGAATAAAAATATAGCTCCAAGTAAAATTACCGATGGTCGTTAGAAGAAAGAGGGGATGCCTTCCGGGGCATCCCCAAGCTTAGTTGCTTGGGAGTCCTTCAATATTACCTTGGGATGCCTTGGGAATCCCCAAGCTTAGGCTCTTGCCACTCCTTATTCCTTTATCCATCGTGATCTCGCCCAAAACTTGAAAACTTCAATCACACAAAACTTAACAAAGCCTTCGTGAGATTCGTTCGTATAATAAAGCAATCACCACTTTAAGTACTGTTGCAAACCCATTCATATTTTGTTATTGCATTATACCTACTATATTCTAACTTTACCATTGCTTATACCCCCCCGATACAATCCATAGATTCATCAAAATAAGCACACAATGCAACGAAAATAGAATAAATCAAAAACAGAACAGTCTGTAGTAATCTGAACTTTGACCATACTTCTGTAACTCCAAAAATTCTGAAAAATTAGGAGAACTTGGGAAATTTGTATATCAATCATGTGTAAAAAATTCAGAATTTATCATGCTCCAGCAAATTTTAACAATTCTACTACTGGATGCAAAAGTTTCTATTAATGCACAGAATCAAATCAACTATCACTCAAATCATCCCAAAGGCTCTACTTGGCACAAACACTAATTAAAACACTAAAACACAATTATAACAGCAGCATAATTGTATATACTCAAGAAAGCAGAAAAATAATAACTATTGGGTTGCCTCCCAACAAGCTCTTTCTTTATAGCCATCAAGATAGGCTTGAGATTTCAATGATGCTCACATAAAAGATAGTAATTGAAACACGAAGAGAGCATCATAAAACATTTGACAAACACACTTAAGTCTATTATACTTCCTATGCATAGACATTTTATAAGCAAACAAATTATCAAAACAAGCAAAGACTAGCATATGCAAGCAAGAAGAATAGAACATAGAGAATCTCAACATGAAGAGAGGTAATTTAGTAACATGAAAATTTCTACAACCATATTTACCTCTCTCATAATAATTACATGTGGGATCATATTCAAATTCAACAATATAGCTATCACATAATATATTCTCTACATGATCCATATGCATGCAAAGTTGACACTCTTCCAATATAGTGGGATTATCATTAAATAAAGTCATGACCTCTCCAAGCCCACTTTTATTAAAAAAAATTGATCATTCTCCAAAGTAGTGGAATCATTATTACCTAAAGTTGGGACTCTTCCAAACCCACTTTCAATATTATTGCAAACACTATTATCAATGTCATATTCATCATGAGGCTTAAATAAACTTACAAGATCATAAGAAGAATCACCCCAATCATGATCATTGCAATAAGTAGTGGACATAGCAAAATTAGCATCCCCAAGCTTAGGGTTTTGCATATTATTAGCACAATTGACATTATTAGAATTTATAATAACATCATTGCAATCATGCTTTTCATTCAAGGAACTATCATGAATCACCTTATACATTTCTTCTTTTAACACTTCATCACAATTTTCAGATTCACGAATCTCAAGAAAAACTTCATAAAGATAATCTAGTGAACTCAATTCACTAGCAATTAGTTCATCATAATTGGATCTTTTAAAAAGATTAGCAAGTGCATGAGGATCAATAAGCTTTTTGTTTTCTGATTTTCAATAAACATACAATTATGGAAAACAAACAAGCAAAGCAACAAAGTAAAACATTTTTGTGTTTTTTCGATAAAATGTTTTTTTAGAAGTGGGGGAGATGAAAACGAGAGGCAAATGGAAAATAAAGTAAATGCAAGGAGATGAAAGTTTATGCGTAGGTACTTGATAGATGTGTTGGGAATCGTTGCATGGAAAACAAAAAAATTCTATGCACACGCAATGATCTATCCATGGAGATGCATAGCAATGAGGGGGAGAGTGTGTCTACGTACGCTCGTAGAACGTAAGTGGAAGCGTTTAACAACGCGGTTGATGTTGTCGAACTTCTTCTAGCTCCGACCGATCAAGTACCGAACGTACGGCACCTCCGAGTTCTGCACACGTTCAGCTTGGTGACGTCCCTCACCTTCTTGATACAGCATGACGTCGAGGTAGTAGATTAGTTCCGTCAGCACGACAGCGTGGTGACGGTGATGGTGAAGTGATCCCCGTAGGGCTTTGCCTAAGCACAACGAAAATATGACCGGGTGTGTAAACGGTGGAGGGGGGCGCCGCACACGGCTAGGCAATTGTCTGGTGTGTGCTAGGGACGCCCCCCACATATATATAGGTGGGAGGGGGAGGGGAGAGGCCAGGAGGCACCCCAAGTAGGACAGAATCCTACTTGGGCTCCTCCCAAGCCGCGCGCCCCCTGCCATATATGCCGGAGGGGGAAGGAAAGAGGAGGGGGAGAAAGGGAAGGGGGAGCCCGAATCGCCCCCCTTTCCTTTCTCTTCCCCTCTTTCCTTCTTCCCCTGGTTCGGCCCATATGGGGGGCGCACCAGCCCCTCGTGGCTGGTGTGTTTCCCCTCTTGGCCCATAAGGCCCATATCTTTTGCCGGGGGTGCCCGGAACCCGGCCCCTTTCGGTGACCTGATATGTACCCATTACCCTCCGGAACACTTCCGGTGTCCGAATACTATCGTCATATATATCAATCTTTACCTCTTGACCATTTCGAGACTCCTCGTCATGTCGGTGATGTCATCCGGGACTCCGAACAACATTCGGTCACCAAATCACATAACTCATATAATACTATATCGTCATCGAACGTTAAGCATGCGGACCCTACGGGTTCGAGAAGTATGTAGACATGACCGAGACACCTCTCCGGTCAATAACCAATAGCGGAACCTGGATGCTCATATTGGCTCCTACATATTCTACGAAGATCTTTATTGGTCGAACCATTATGACAACATACGTTATTCCCTTTGTCTATCGGTATGTTACTTGCCCGAGATTCGATCGTCGGTATCTTCATACCTAGTTCAATCTCGTTACCGGCAAATCTCTTTACTCGTTCCGTAATACATCACCTCGTGACTAACTCCTTAGTCGTTTGCTTGCAAGCTTATGATGTGTATTACCGAGAGGGCCCAGAGATACATCTCTGATACTCGGAGTGACAAATCCTAATCTCGATCTATGCCAACTCAACAAACACCTTCGGAGATACCTGTAGAGCATCTTTATAATCACCTAGTTACGTTGTGACGTTTGATAGCACATAAGGCATTCCTCCGGTATCCGGGAGTTGCATAATCGCATAGTCAAAGGAATATGTATTTGACATGAAGAAAGCAATAGCAATAAAACTGAATGATCATAATGCTAAGCTAACGGATGGGTCTTGTCCATCACATCATTCTCCTAATGATGTGATCCCGTTATCAAATGACAACTCATGTCCATGTTTAGGAAACCTTAACCATCTTTGATCAACGAGCTAGTCAAGTAGAGGCTCACTAGGGACACGGTGTTTGTTTATATATTCACACATGTATTTAGGTTTCTGATCAATACAATTCTAGCATGAATAATAAAACTTTATCATGAATAAGGAAATATAAAATAACAACTTTATTATTGCCTCTAGGGCATATTTCCTTCAGTCTCCCACTTACACTAGAGTCAATAATCTAGATTACATTGTAATGAATCTAACACCCATGGAGTCTTGGTGCTGATCATGTTTTGCTCGTGGAAGAGGTTTAGTCAACGGGTCTGCTACATTCAGATCCGTATGTATTTTGCAAATTTCTATGTCTCCCTCCTTGACTTGATCACGGATGGAGTTGAAGCGTCTCTTGATGTGTTTGGTTCTTTTGTGAAATCTGGATTCCTTTGCCAAAGCAATTGCTCCAGTATTGTCACAAAAGATTTTCATTGGACCCGATGCACTAGGTATTACCCCTAGATCGGATATGAACTCCTTCATCCAGACTCCTTCATTTGCTGCTTCCGAAGTAGCCATGTACTTCGCTTCACATGTATATCCCGCCACGACGCTCTGCTTGGAACTGCACCAACTGACAGCTCCACCATTCAATATAAATACGTATCCGGTTTGTGACTTAGAGTCATCCGGATCAGTGTCAAACCTAGCATCGACGTAACCATTTACGACGAGCTCTTTGTCACCCCAATAAAAGAGAAACATATCCTTGATCCTTTTTAGGTACTTCAGGGTGTTCTTGACCGCTGTCCAGTGATCCACTCCTGGATTAATTTTGTACCTCCCTGCCAGACTTATGGCAAGGCACACATCAGGTCTGGTACACAGCATAGCATACATGATAAAACCTATGGCTGAGGCATAGGGAATGACTTACATTTTCTCTCTATCTTCTGCAGTGGTCGGGCTTTGAGTCTGACTCAATTTCACACCTTGCAACACAGGCAAGAACCCTTTCTTTGACTGATCCATTTTGAACTTCTTCAAAACTTTGTCAAGGTATGTGCTTTGTGAAAGTCCTATTAAGCGTCTTGATCTATCTCTATAGATCTTGATGCCCAATATATAAGCAGCTTCACCGAGGTCTTTCATTGAAAAACTCTTATTCAAGTATCCTTTTATGCTATCCAGAAATTCTACATCATTTCCAATCAACAATATGTCATCCACATATAATATTAGAAATGCTACAGAGCTCCCACTCACTTTCTTGTAAATACAGGCTTCTCCGAAAGTCTGTATAAAACCATATGCTTTGATCACCTCATCAAAGAGTATATTCCAACTCCGAGATGCTTGCACCAGTCCATAGATGGATTGCTGGAGCTTGCACACTTTGTTAGCACCTTTAGGATCGACAAAACCTTCTGGTTGCGTCATATACAACTCTTCTTTAAGAAATCCATTAAGGAATGCAGTTTTGACGTCCATTTGCTAGATTTCGTAATCATAAAATGTGACAATTGCTAACATGATTCGGACAGACTTAAGCATCGCTACGGGTGAGAAAGTCTCATCGTAGTCAACTCCTTGAACTTGTCGAAAACCTTTCGCGACAAGTCGAGCTTTGTAGGCAGTAACATTACCATCAGCGTCAGTCTTCTTCTTGAAGATCCATTTATTCTCTATGGCTCGCCGATCATCGGGCAAGTCCACGAAAGTCCACACTTTGTTCTCATACATGGATCCTATCTCAGATTTCATGGCGTCAAGCCATTTATCAGAATCTGGGCTCATCATAGCTTCTTCATAGTTCGTAGGTTCTCCATGGTCTAGTAACATGACTTCCAGGACAGGATTACCGTACCACTCTGGTGCGGAACATGCTCTGTTCGACCTACGAGGTCCAGTAGTAACTTGATCTGAAGTTTCATGATCATCATCATTAGCTTCCTCTCTAGTTGGTGTAGGCATCACGGGAACGGATTTCTCTGATGTGCTACTTTCCAATTCGAGAGAAGGTACAATTACCTCAACAAGTTCTACTTTCCTCCCACTCACTTCTTTCGAAATGTTCCATTCCTGGCAACAAAGATCTTGCCTTCGGATCTGTGGTAGAAGGTGTACCCAATTGTTTCCTTAGGGTATCCTATTGATGCCTGCTTGAACTACGTCGGTATTTCCCCAAAGAGGAAGGGATGATGCAGCACATCGACGGTAGGTATTTCCCTAAGTGATGAGACCAAGGTTATCGAACCAGTAGGAGAATGAAGCAACACAATGTAAACAGCCCCAGCACACAAATAACAAATACCCGCAACCTGACGTGTTAAAGGGGTTGTCAATCCCTTTCGGGTAACGATGCCTCAAGTTGGCGAGAAGATGTGATAAAGTTGTGATAGATCGGATAAATAGATCGCAAAATAAATAAATTGCAGCAAGGTATTTTTGTATTTTTGGTTTAATAGATCTGAAAATAAAAGCAAAGGAAAATAGATTGCAAAGGCAAATATGATGAGAAGAGAACCGGGGGCCGTAGGTTTCACTAGTGGCTTCTCTCGAGAAAAATAGCAAACGGTGGGAAAACAATTACTGTTGGGCAATTGATAGAACTTCAAATAATCATGATGATATCCAGGCAATGATCATTATATAGGCATCACGTCCAAGATTAGTAGACCAGCTCCTGCCTGCATCTACTACTATTACTCCACACATCGACCGCTATCCAGCATGCATCTAGTGTATTAAGTTCATGGAAAAACGGAGTAATGCAATAAGAATGATGACATGATGTAGACAAGATCTATTTATGTAGAAATAGACCCCATCTTGTTATCCTTAATAGCAACGATACATACGTGTCATTTCCCCTTCTGTCACTGGGATCAAGCACCGTAAGATCGAACCCATCACAAAGCACCTCTTCCCATTGCAACATAAATAGATCAAGTTGGCCAAACAAAACCCAAATATCAGAGAAGAAATACGAGGCTATAAGAAATCATGCATATAAGAGATCAAAGAAGACTCAAATAACTTTCATGGATAAAAACATAGATCTGATCATAAACTCAAAGTTCATCGGATCCCAACAAACACACCGCAAAAAGACTTACATCATATGGATCTCCAAGAGACCATTGTATTGATAATCAAGAGAGAGAGAGAGGAAGCCATCTAGCTACTAAATACGGACCCGTAGGTCTACAAAGAACTACTCACGCATCATCGGAGAGGCACCAATGGACATGATGAACCCCTCCGTGATGGTGTCTAGACTGGATCTGGTGTTTCTGGAACTTGCGGCGGCTGGAATTGATTTTCGTCGACTCCCCTAGGGTTTCTGGAATATTGGGGTATTTATAGAGCAAAGAGGCGGTGTGGGAGGCCACCGAGGTGGGCACAACCCACCGGGGCGCGCCTAGGCCCCCAGGCGCGCCCTGGTGGGTTGTGCTCCCCTCAGGTGCTTTCTTGGCCCACTGGATGTCTTCTCGTCCAAAAAATCCACAAAAACTTTCGCTGTGTTTGGACTTCGTTTATTATTGATTTCCTGCGATGTAAAAAACAAGCAGAAAACAACAACTGGCACTGGGCACTATGTCAATAGGTTAGTACCAAAAAATGATATAAAATGACTATAAAATGATTGTAAAACATGCAAGAATGATAATATAATAGCATGGAACAATAAAAAATTATAGATACGTTGGAGATGTATCAGCATCCCCAAGCTTAATTCCTGCTCGTCCTCGAGTAGGTAAATGATAAAAACAGAATTTTTGATGTGGAATGCTGCCTAACATGTTCATCACATAATCTTTTCTTTATAGCATGGACATTTGGACTTTTATAAGGTTCAAAGCAATAGTCTAGTTTTGACATGAAGACTTTAATACTCAAGCATACCAACAAGCAACCATGTCTTTCAAAATATCAACACTAAAGCAAGTTATCCCTAACCCATTATGCTCAACCATTGATCCATTCATGAAACACACTTGAATATTAGCTACACCCAATGCTCAAATACGATCATAGTGCCCCTTAGTTGGTGCTTTATAAGAGAAGATGGAAACTCAAATTCAAAATAAAAATTGCATAAAGTAAAAAGAAAGGCCCTTCGCAGAGGGAAGTAGGGATTTGTAGAGGTGCCAGAGCTCAAAGTGAAAATTGAGAGATAAAAACATTTTGGGAGGCATACTTTTCCCACCAACGAGAACGACTTAGATCTCCCAACACTTTCCATGCTAGATACATCATAGGCGGTTCCCAAACAGAAAATAAAGTTTATTCCTTTTTCCACCATTACTTTCACTTTCCATGGCTAACCGTATCCATGGGTGCCCTCCATACCAACACTTTCCAAGGAATTTATTATTTGACAACATAAAGTAAATTAATTTTTCATTTCGGGACTGGGCTTCCCTAATACCTTTGCCGTACTATCGTGTAATGACAAGTGAATAAAGACTCATCGTGAGAATAACACATCTAGCATGGAAAATATTGGCCACCCCTCACCGCCTCGCGAGCGGTACGAGCACACAAAAGAGAAATTTATTTTGAAAATTAGAGATGGCACATGCAAATTTTCTTAGAACGGCACGGAAATACCGCATATAGGTAGGTATAGTGGACTCATATGTCAAAAATGGTTTAAAGGGTTTTGGATGCACAAGTAGTGATCATACTTAGTGCAAAAATGAAGGCTAGCAAAAAGATTGAGAAGCGACCAACCAAGAAACGAAAAATCTCGTACCCAAGCATTAAGCATAAGTAACACTGAATAATGCACCACAAGTAGGATAAAAATTTCATTGCATAACTATTGACTTTTGTGCTTGCATAGGGAATCACAAACCTTAACATCAATATTCTTACTAAAGCACAATTACTCATCAGCATGACTCACATATCATATCGTCATATCTCAAAACCATTACTAAGAATCAAGTTTATTTTGTCCAATGATCTTCATGAAAGTTTTTATTATATCCTCCTTGGATATCTATCACTTTGGGACTAATTTCATATGTTCCTTTTAATAAGCTCAAACAAATATAAGTGAAGAACATGAGCATAATATTTCTTTCTTCAAAATAATCTAAGTGAAGCAAGAGAGAATTTCTTAAAAAAAATTACTAACTCCCAAATAAATCTAAGTGAAGCATGAGAGAATTTCTTCAAAAATAACAAAGCACACCGTGCTAAAAAAGATATAAGTGAAGCACTAGAGCAATTCCATGGCTCTAAAAATTTAAGTGAAGCATAGGAGCAAGCATCACATAATTTTTGGCTCTCTCAAAAAGGTGTGTCTAGAAAGGATTCAAGACTTAAAACACAAAGCAAAACAAGCAAAGACTCATATCATACAAGACGCTCCAAGCAAAACTCATAACATGTGACGAATAAAAATTAAAATACCGATGGTCGTTAGAAGAAAGAGGGGATGCCACTCGGGGGCATCCCCAAGCTTAGTTGCTTGCTACTTTTTGAATATTTTCTTCGGGTGCCTCGGGCATCCCCAAGCTTAGACTTTTGCTAATCCTTATTCCTTCATCCATCGTAAGATCACCCAAAACTTGAAAACTTCAACCACACAAAACTCAACAAAACCTTCGTGAGATCCGTTAGTATAAGAAAGCAAACCACTACTATAAGTACTGTTGCAAACCCATTCATATTTTATTTTTGCATTATATCTACTGTATTCCAACTTTTCTATGGCAAAAACTCTTCAAAGAAAACCATAGAATCATCAAAACAAGCACACAACGCAAAGAAAACAGAATCTGTCAAAAACAGAACAGTCTGTAGCAATCTGACTACTTCGAATACTTATATAACTCGAAAACTTCTGAAAAATTAGGACGACGTGAATAATTTGTTTATTAATCTTCTACACAAAGAATCAACTTAAAAGAGCTCTTATGATAAAAATGAAAAATAATTTCGTGAGCACAAAAGTTTCTGTTTTTCAGCAAGATCAAATCATCTCTCACCCAAATCATCCCAAAGGCCTTGCTTGGCACAAACACTAATTTAAACCACAAAAACACATCTAACCAGAGGCATAATTGCGTATTTTATTGAAAACAGCAAAAAAACCAAAAAGCAAAAAGATACAAGTTGGGTTGCCTCCCAACGAGCGCTATCGTTTTACGCCCCGAGCTAGGCATAACGCGTAGGATCTAAGTTTTGTCATCTTTATCCTCCAATTCTTTGATCGAACACTTAGGATTTTCCAAGGATTTTGCATATAAATTATCAATGACAATACTTCTAGGCACGAGATTGAAAAACTTATTTTTGCAAAAAGGGTCTCTTATGACTTCAATAAAATTGGGATGGATACTAATCATCTTAAGATCTCCTTTATCATTGCTAGAAGTTGCACCCTTGTTTTTAGTGACTTGAGTAGTCTTACTAATTTTTATGGGAGTTTTAGTGGAAGCAAAAGCCGTACCTAGATTAGAAAAAAATTCTTCCAGTTTATCAATCCTAGACGGGCTTTCCTCGATTCGTTCATGAATTATAGTCCCCTTTTCTTTTAACAACTTAAAAACTTCTCCCGCTTTCGACCCAATTTTAGTAGCATAACTTTGCATTTTTCTATCCAAGTTTTCAATATGTTCTTCGGTAAGCATTTTCTTTTCGATAGCATCTAGTCTTTCCATAACATGCTCGAGGGTAACAATTGTTTCATTGATCATGTGAGGGGGTGAACCCACTAAATTTCCCAAAGCATTAAAAGCATCAAGGGAAGGACACATCAAGAAATTTCCATCGGTAATCGTATCAAGGACGAATCTATACCAAGTGGTGATGCCCACATAAAAACAGTGGAGAAGAACAATGGTAGATTGCTTACGGATAGATCTATTATGAGAATTGCAAATCCTATACCAAGCATCTTTTAAGTTCTCCCCCTCTTTTTTTAAAATTAAGAACCTTGTTCTTGGGAGTGTATGCAATAGAGGAAGAGCTATCCATAACGACAAAAAGTGGTAAACAAGATTTCGCACAAAAACAGATTTGACGAGAAAATGACGAACAAAAAAGAGGGCAAATAAAAAGGCAAATTTTTGTGAAGTGGGGGAGAGGAAAATGAGAGGCAAATGGCAAATAATGTAAATTACGAGGAGATGAGATTTGTGATTAGGAACCTGGTTGATGTTGAAGATCCTCCTCGGCAATGGCGCCAGAAATTCCTTTTGATGCCTGCTTGAACTATGTCGGTATTTCCCCAAAGTGGAAGGGATGATGCAGCACAGCGACGGTAGGTATTTCCCTCAGTGATGAGACTAAGGTTATCGAACCAGTAGGAGAACCAAGCAACACAACGTAAACAGCCCCTGCACACAAATAACAAATACTCGCAACCCGATGTGTTAAAGGGGTTGTCAATCCCTTTCGGGTAACGATGCCTCAAGTTGGCGAGAAGACGTGATAAAGCTGTGATAGATAGGATAAATAGATCGCAAAATAAATAAATTGCAGCAAGGTATTTTTGTATTTTTGGTTTAATAGATCTGAAAATAAAAGCAAAGGAAATTAGATCGCAAAGGCAAATATGATGAGAAGAGACCCGGGGGCCGTAGGTTTCACTAGTGGCTTCTCTCGAGAAAAATAGCAAACGGTGGGAAAACATTTACTGTTGGGCAATTGATAGAACTTCAAATAATCATGACAATATCCAGGCAATGATCATTATATAGGCATCACGTCCAAGATTAGTAGACCGACTCCTGCCTGCATCTACTACTATTACTCCACACATCGACCGCTATCCAGAATGCATCTAGTGTATTAAGTTAATGGAAAAATGGAGTAATGCAATAAGAATGATGACAAGATCTATTTATGTAGAAATAGACCCCATCTTGTTATCTTTAATAGCAGCGATACATACGTGTCATTTCCCCTTCTGTAACTGGGATCAAGCACCGTAAGATCGAACCCATCACCAGGCACCTCTTCCCATTGCAAGATAAATAGATCAACTTGGCCAAACAAAACCCGAATATTGGAGAAGAAATACGAGGCTATAAGCAATCATGCATATAAGAGATCAAAGAAGACTCAAATAACTTTCATGGATAAAAACATAGATCTGATCATAAACTCAAAGTTCATCGGATCCCAACAAATACACCGCAAAAAGACTTACATCATATGGATCTCCAAGTGACCATTGTATTGATAATCAAGAGACAGAGAGGAAGCCATCTAGCTACTAACTACGGACCCGTAGGTCTACAAACAACTACTCACGCATCATCGGAGAGGCACCAATGGACATGATGAACCCCTCTGTGATGGTGTCTAGATTGGATCTGGTGTTTCTGGAAATTGCAGTGGCTGGAATTGATTTTCGTCGACTCCCCTAGGGTTTCTGGAATATTGGGGTATTTATAGAGCAAAGAGGCGGTGCGGGAGGCCACCGACGTGGGCACAACCCACCGGGGCGCGCCTGGGCCCCCAGGCGCGCCCTGGTGGATTGTGCTCCCCTCGAAGCTCCCCTCAGGTGCTTTCTTGGCCCACTGGATGTCTTCTGGTCCAAAAAAATCCACAAAAAGTTTCGCTGTGTTTGGACTCCGTTTGGTATTGATTTCCTGCGATGTAAAAAACAAGCAGAAAACAGCAACTGGCACTGGGCACTATGTCAATAGGTTAGTACCAAAAAATGATATAAAATGACTATAAAATGATTGTAAAACATCCAAGAATGATAATATAACAGCATGGAACAATAAAAAATTATTGATACGTTGGAGACGTATCACCTATGAAGACACACTTCTCCGATTTGCTTTTGAGCTTATCAGGCTGAAGCCTTTTGACATAAGTGTCGCAACCCCAAACTTTAAGAAACGACAGCTTAGGTTTCTTGCCAAACCATAGTTCATATTATGTCGTCTCAACGGATTTAGATGGTGCCCTATTTAACGTGAATGCAGCTGTCTCTAATGCATAACCCCAAAATGATGTGGTAAATCGGTAAGAGACATCATAGATCACACCATATATCTAATAAAGTACGGTTATGATGTCCGGACACACCATAACGCTGTGGTGTTCCTGGTGGCGTGAGTTGTGAAACTATTCCACATTATTTTAAATGAAGGCCAAACTCGTAACTCAAACATTCGCCTCCATGATCAGATCATAGAAACTTTATTTTCTTATTACGATGATTCTCTACTTCACTCTGAAATTCTTTGAACTTTTCAAATGTTTCAAACTTGTGTTTCATTAAGTAGATATACCCATATCTGCTCAAATCATGTGTGAAGGTCAAAAAATAACGATACCCGCCGCGTGCCTCAACACTCATTGGACCGCATACATCGGTATGTATTATTTCCAGTAAGTCATTGGCTTGCTCCATTGTTCCGGAGAACGGAGTTTTAGTCATCTTGCCCATGAGGCATGGTTCGCAAGTATCAAATGATTCATAATCAAGTGATTCCAAAAGCCTATCTGCATGGAGTTTCTTCATGCGCTTTACACCAATATGACCTAAACGCAGTGCCACAAATATGTTGCACTATCATTATGAACTTTGCATCTTTTGGCATCAATATTATGAATATGTGTATCACAGCAATCGAGATTCTACAAAAATAGACCACTCTTCAAGGGTGCATGACCATAAAAGATATTACTCATATAAATAGAACAACCATTATTCTCTGATTTAAATGAATAACCGTCTCGAACTAAACAAGATCCAGATATAATGTTCATGCTCAACGCTGGCACCAAATAACAATTATTCAGGTCTAAAACTAATCCCGAAGGTAGTTGTAGAGGTAGCGTGTCGGTGCAACAGACCCGGGGCCTGTTGTCCTAACTATGCACAGGCACAAGATCAGGGTTGAAGCGTTAGAACAAGATGAACAAAGAGACCAAGAGATTCAAAGCATCAACAAGCATACCAGAAGGATTCAAGACCAAGTCAGAGGAGCCAGAGATTACCAAAGGAGAAGCCTCCCTTGCCGGGTAGGCGAGCCCGGCAAGGGGCGAGGCCATCCCCAGAAGAGGATGACCAAGGCGTCCCGACAGGGCCTGCCGGGACTCACGGAGACCAGATTACCTCACCGACTACTCCACCACGACTCACGTCATCGATCAGTGCGGTGTCAAGCCGTAGAGTGATTAAGTGGCAGCCATTTGCCACATGGCGGCCACTTCTTACTAAGCAAATCCACAGATGACACCCGTCCTATGACGTGTCGAACGAGCAGGCATGGAGCTAGCGAGATAGCCCGGCAAGCCTTGCCGGGCAACCAACGACGTGACACTAAGTGGTGCATTAAATGCACACTCTCAGCCTGCAGAGTTAGGTATGATAGCACTGTTTGCTATCATATCAGTGTCTAATGACTAATTTGCCACTGTGGTAACCCCTTGAACTATAAAAGGAGGCCCATGGCAACCATTTGAGGGGTTAGAAAGTTAGACCACTCGCGCCCCCATACGTGCGTAGTCACTACCATCCCGAGGCAACCCTTGCCGGGCAAGTGTACTACACACACCACCACTTTTCCACCATCAATCCACCAAAGCAGGAGTAGGGTTTTACGCCTCAGGCGGCCCGAACCTGGGTAAAACTGCCCGTGTGATCTCTGTCGCGCTGCCCTACGTTGGTCTGCTCTTTGTGCAACGCGACTCCCCCCGCCGAACCAGCAAGGGGCCGTCCTGGCCCCATAGGTGGCCGTGGTTTCCCGCGACATCTTTGGCGCGCCAGGTAGGGGGATCGCTTGCGCGAACCCGAAGACATAAGCAGCGCGTCATCTTCATCGCCATCTGCATCTTCGACGGCGTCATCGACCATGTCACCCAAGAAGAAACCAGCTTCTTCGGCTCATCCATCCACCTCGAAGGCTCCGCTACCCGCGGCCTCCAACGCTACAGGGGGCGCGGAGTCGCGTGAGGGTGCGAACGCTGCTGGGGATGTGGTCGGAGCAGGCGGCACCACCACCATTCCCCCTGTGGCCGACGCAAGAGCAGAAGATGCCGGAGGAGGGCAACATCAGCAACACCCCGACGGCCGCACTCTGCTCACCGACGGGCACAGCCACAGCGACGGCGCTCGGTCTGGGGCGAACCGCCACCGTCCGGCCGCCCTTGCCACAGGCGCGGCCGCTGCACATGCGCTTTCCCTATGGCGGGCCGACCGAGCTGATGAGCCCAACGGAGTTGATGGCCCTCGAGCGCCTCCGCCTCGCCACCCTGCCACCTCGGTGGTTGCGCCGCAACAGCGGGGGCGTAGTGCTGCCGCCGCTGGCTCCATTAGGAGCCAAGTGACGGCGCGATCGACATCATCATCATCTATGCCAAGCACAACCACGGAGGCCATGGCGCGGTCTCAGCTGCTGCTGAGGTTTCCACCAGCGGCCGAGCAGATGGACGAGTGGCGTGCCACCATCCAGAGTCTGCTCGGTTTCGCTGAAGCCGAGGGCTCACGATGAGCTGCCCCGCCGCGACCTCCCCAAGCAACGACAACGGCCCATGCTGCTGCCCGTACGGAGGGAGCCGTCCCTACGGTGCAGTCCCCACCACGGCAGCCAGCGTGGGCGCGTCCGAACCAAGACCCCAATGCCGTCTCAATGGCCTCCTTTGATCCTCGAGCACGTCCAGGCCAACGGTGAACCCCGGAAGATAGGCGAAGAGGAGACATGTGCGTCGTCGAGCAACGCCACGGCAAGCTCCTCCGAGCCGACGGGCGCGACGGCCTCGACATCGACGAGCCCACTACTGGTGCTGGCGGGCCCCTGCGCTTCAAGGTTGGCTGCCCCGCCTTCACCCATGAGCTGCGGCAAGTCTGTTGGCCGTCCGTTCGCACGTTCAAGCCAGAGATACCTGAGAAGTATGACGGGAGGCTGAACCCGGCAGAGTTCCTGAGCATCTACACCATCACTGTTCAGGCTGCCGGGGGAAGAGATGAGAAGGTGTTCGCCAACTACTTCCCGTTGGCCCTCAAGTCCAACATGAGGTCTTGGCTGATGCACCTGCTGGAGAACTCTATTTTGTCATGGGCAGACCTGTGCCATGAGTTCATCGGCGCTTTCACCGGTGGCCACCAGGAGCCGGGCCGTCCCAGCGATCTGCAGCTTCTCCAGCAGAAGGAAAGAGAAACCCTCCGTAAGTATTTACAAAGATTCAACAAAGTTCATAGAAATATTCCAAATATCCATCCGGCAGCCGTGATAGCTGCCTTCCAGTCCAATGTGCGCAACCGCCAGATCCGTTCTAAGATGAACGTGCGGTTGCCCAAGACTGTGAAGGAGCTGTGCACCCTAGTGGATAAGTGTGCATGGATGGAGGAAGGAAGGAAGTTGCCCGGAGAGGGAGATTGCATCGATGTTCATTCAGAGGATGATGATGAGTCCACTAGTCAGAAGAAAGTCAAGAAGCGCAGTAAGAAGCAGAGGGATAAGGCAGTATTGACTGTTGAAGGGTCCGGCACCCCAAATACCGGCAAGATCACCAAGGCTGAGGCCCCCGGCAAGGACGTTGCCGTGTGCGCCGATTGCCGGGAAGCAGCAGCTACCGAGAAGGCCGGGAAGGGCGATGGGCCATACTGCAAGATCCACCAGACCAAAGGCCACGACCTTCAGGAGTGCTATCAGGTCGAGCAGTTGGCCAAGAGACAGAGAGCAGAGTATGAGAAGCGTGATAAAGAAAAGGGTTAGAATGTCGCTGGTGGTAAGGGCCGAGGTGATGGAGCAAATCACCCCGGCCAGACCTTTCGGAATAAAGGAAAGCCCGCCAGAGACAAAGAGAAGGAAGCCTGTGATGATGAGAGTGATAAAGGGGATGAAGAGGAAACCAGTGAGCAAGAGTTTCAGAAGACCACGGACGCCCTGTGCGTTGACGGGGGTGCATCTTTGCACGCCTCCCATCGCCAACTCAAGCGATGGGCACGGGAAATCAATGCCATGGAACCAGCGCTAGAGGCCCGGAAGCCACTTAAATTGTCCCGTACACCAATCATCTTTGACGAAGAGGATCATCCTAGCCGTACCACTACGGTGGGATGCCTGCCTTCGTTGATTTCTCCAACAATTCGCAACCTCAAAGTCACGAAGATGCTGGTGGATGGTGGGGCCAGACTGAATCTGATTTCCCCAGCAGTTATCAGCAAGCTTCAGATAGCAGAGGAAGAACTAGAGGTTACAGGCACGTTTCAAGGAGTCAACCCCGGCAGGAGTCATCCTAAGGGGAAGATTATGTTGCCAGTAACATTTGGGGGAGAGCTTAACTACCGGACTGAGAAGATTGTGTTTGATGTAGTTGATCTCCCCCTACCGTACAATGGGATCCTTGGGCGCCCGGCCTGGCTAAATTCATGGCGGCATCCCACTATGCCTACAACACCCTGAAGATGCCTGGGCCACTGGGAGTCCTTACCATCCCGTCAGATGAGAAAGATGCCATCATTTGTGTGGAAAAGATGTACCGGGACGCGGTCGCGGTAGAGGCAGCGGCGGCAGCAGTTCCCGCCAAGGAAAGCAAAGGGAAGAAAAAGGATTGTAGGACCTCCAGCAAAGAGTCAGGGAAGCGTGCCCCCTCCGAGTGCACGGCACCCATTGACGACGTGCCAGAGTGTTCCAACAGCAAGAGACCCAAGGTTGCTGCTCCGGAAGTGAAAAAGGTCCTGGCAGGGCTGGCTGGCGTTGATGGCACTTTCACCATCAGCGCCACCCTCGATGACAAATAGGAAAGCGCGCTCGTTGCCTTCCTGCGGGCGAATATCGATGTGTTTGCTTGGCAACCATCTGATATCCCCGGTGTTCCCAGGGAGGTAATCGAGCACCACCTTGCTGTCTGCCCACACGCTAGACCTGTTAAGCAGAAAGTTCAGAAGCAGGCCTTGGAGAGGCAGCAGTTTATTGCAGAAGAGATCAAGAAGCTTGAGGCAGCTGGTTTGGTCAGAGCAGTGCTACATCCCACTTGGCTAGCAAACCCAGTGGTGGTCCGGAAGACAAACAGGAAGTGGAGGCTGTGCATTGATTTCACATATCTCAACAAGGCTTGCCCGAAGGACCCGTTTCCCTTGCCGCATATTGATCAGATAGTGGATTCCACTTCAGGTTGTGATTTGCTCTCATTTCTGGATGCCTATTCTGGGTACCACCAGATCTTCATGTCCAAGGAAGATGAGGAGAAGACATCATTCATCACTCCATGTGGTACGTACTGCTTTGTCCGCATGCCATTCGGATTAAAGAGTGCCGGGTCCACCTTTGCAAGGGCAGTCCAGATTGGTTTTGAGCCACAGCTGCACAGAAACATTGAGGCTTATATGGATGACTTTGTGGTCAAAACCAAAGATAGAGCAACTCTCATTCAGGATTTGGAGGAGGCGTTTGCAAACCTACGCAAGATCAAATTGAAGCTAAACCCAGAGAAGTGTGTGTTTGGCGTCCCCTCGGCAAGCTGCTTGGGTACTTTGTGTCCCACAGGGGGATCAAAGCCAATCCCGACAAGATCAAGGCCATTGAGCAGATCCAAGCGCCAAGGAGAGTCAAAGATGTGAGGCGCCTGACGGGATGTGTTGCCGCGCTAAGCAGATTCATTTCCAAGTCTGCCGAGCGTGCCCTGCCGTTCTTCAAGATTTTGAAGAAGGCAGGTCCCGTGAAGTGGACCCCTGAAGCAGACACAACTTTGCAAGAGTTGAAGACCTACCTGTCCTCTGTGCCTACCCTAGTTGCACCCAAACCCCAGGAGCCGTTGTTGCTATACTTAGCGGCAACCAACCAAGTGGTCAGTGCAGCCTTGGTAGCACAGCGAGAAGTGGATGAGAAAGAGAGTGAGCAGAGGCCGGCAGGGCCAGATAAGGATCAGAACAGCAGCAAGCACGGCAACGATGACAACCCCAAGGACGCGGCAAGGAAGAAAGTGGTGCAACGCCCAGTGTACTTCGTCAGCTCCTTGTTACAGGGGCTAGGTCGAGGTACTCTGGCGTGCAAAAGTTGATCTTTGGTCTCATCATGGCCTCAAGGAAACTGCGCCACTACTTCCAAGCCCATGAGATCATGGTTGTTACTCGTTTCCCATTGCAACGGATACTCCAAAACCCAGAGGCTACCGGCAGGATAGTGGAATGGGCTTTGGAGCTGTCCAGCTTTGGTTTGAAGTTTGAGAGCACATCAACTGTCCAGAGTAGGGCGTTGGCAGAGTTTATTGCAGAATGGATGCCAACCCCTGATGAGGAAGTGACAGAGACAGTTATCCCCGGCAAGGAATCACCCCAAGAATGGATTATGTATTTTGATGGTGCTTTTTCCCTGCAAGGTGCAGGGGCTGGCGTGCTTCTTGTCGCCCCCTCCGGGGAGCACTTGAAGTACGTCGTCCAGATGCATTTTGCTCGGGAAGAAGCAACCAACAATACAGCAGAGTATGAAGGGCTCCTTGCCGGGCTCAGAATTGCAGCAGAATTGGGAATTAAGAAACTGATCATTCGAGGAGATTCACAGCTGGTGGTGAGACAAGTCAACAAGGATTATCAAAGTCCATTGATGGAGGCATATGTCGAGGAAGTGAGAAGATTGGAGGAGCACTTTGACGGATTACAAACAGAGCACGTACCCCGTGCGGAAAACAGCATAGCTGATCATCTGTCATAGTGTGCTGCGCAAAAGCTTCCTATGGAACCAGGGACTTTTGTTCTCCGTCTTACTTAGCCCTCCGTATCCCCAGCAAAAATGGCCCGGAAGAGGAGAAAGTTGGACACCGGAAAGCCTCTCCCGGTAGAGCCGTCCGCTCCCGGCAGAGACCCTGCCAGAAACAACTCCTCGCAGCCTGCCGGACCACCCCCTCCAGCCGGGTCCATGGACCCCGCGTACGAGGCTGGTGCTCCCGCGGCTGAGGAGGTGCCACTAGTCCTCGTTGCCGAGCCACAGGCTCCAACTTGGGCAAGGCACATTGTCCGCTTCCTCCAAACCGGAGAGCTTCCCGGCGATCAAGACAAAGCTGAGAAAGTAGCCCGGAGGGCTAGTATGTATCAGTTTGTCGATGACACTCTGTACAGAAGAAGGCCCAACGATGTGAAATTGAAGTGTGTCTGCCGGGAAGAAGGAAAGGAACTGCTGGCTGAGATGCACAAAGGAATGTGCGGCTCCCACATTGGATCAAGGGCGTTAGTTGGGAAAGCATTCCGGCAAGGATTCTAATTGCCCACAGCCCTCCAAGATGTTGTCGAGCTAGTCACTAAGTGTGAAGCCTGCCAGTTCCATTCCAAGAAGACCCACCTGCCTGCCCAAGCGCTTCATACAATCCCTCTATCATGGCCATTTTCGGTCTGGGGGCTCGATATCCTCGGCCCCTTCCCCCGAGCAATCGGGGGCTTTGAATTCTTGTTCGTTACCATCTTCAAGTTTACAAAGTGGCCGGAAGTGACTGCCGTGAGAAAGGTGACTGCTCAGTCAGCTATCAAGTTCTTGAAAGATCTGGTGTGTCGTTTTGGAGTTCCGGCAAGGATCATCACAGACAACGGCACCCAGTTCACGAGCCGCGCCTTCATGCAATATGTTCATGCCCTCGGAAGCAAGATCTCATTCGCCTCTGTGGCACACCCCCGGAGCAATTGACAAGCTGAGAGGGCGAACGCTGAAGTGCTAAGCGGACTCAAGACAAGAACCTTTGATATGCTGCAGAAGCACGGCAGGCGGTGGATCGAGGAGCTGCCGGTAGTTCTCTAGTCCCTCAGAACGACACCAAACCGAGCTACCGGGCAGACTCCCTTCTCCCTAGTCTACGGGGCAGAAGCAGTTATCCCCACAGAACTCATTTACGGGTCGCCTCGAGTACTTGCTTACGATGAAAATCATGCAAGATCTGCACCGGCATGACGACGCTGTGCTACTCGAGGAGAACCGTCTCCGGGCTGCTACGCGTGCTGCACGCTATCAGCAAGCCCCGCGTCGCTATCATAGCCGCATGGTTCATGCCCCGTGTTTTGAGGAAGGTGACCTTGTCCTTAGGCGCGTTCAGTCCGCCATGGGTACACACAAGTTTTCACCAAAGTGGGAAGGCCCTTACCGGGTAGTACGAGTCACCAGACCCGACGCAGTCCGTCTGGAGACCGGAGATGGCACTCTGTTGCAAAACTCATGGAATATTGAGCATCTCCGCAAGTTCTACCCGTAAGGCACGAGGCTGCCGGGCCCTGCCCGGCAGCCACCCATTTGTACAGGCCTTGCCTCAGTTGCATGTAACCCCTTGTACAAAGCCAGGGCGATGACTCCGTGCAAGAGAAAATAAAGAAGCGCTGTAGGGGGGCCCCCAACCTAGATTGCATGCATGCATGAGCATTCTAGATCACTGCATAAGCATTTTCATGAGCATCTGCATATGCATATAGATAGGATCGCATCTTGCACTCGTTCTCATCTACATTAAGTTGCAGGTTCTTATCATGGACTTGACTTCAACAAAGGGATGAGAAGATTGCCCGGCACTGTGATCCCGGCAAACCAAACAGATAAGTTCTACCTCTTGTCCATTTATGTTCTATAAGCTATAACTTATGCATTAGAGAACCTCACTGCTCCTTCTAGACTTGGGTCCTCCCATTCCTGACCTGAACATTGCTTCGGTCAAGGTGGTCGCAGTTGCCTTTGCTAAAAATAAGTTGGCGGGGGGCTGGCCCCTCTGTCTGTAACCCGGAAGATAAGGTTCTCCGGCAGACAAAAAAGGGGGCCGGCATGATAGCCTGCCGGGGTAAACTCGTTTATTTACACTAAAGAGGCGTCTCACCTCTGCATGGACATACACATGCACGGGTTCCCGGCAAGGTTCATCTTTTTCATTAACATGCTGATACAAGTACAAGCATTACAGAACACAAGCATGGACATGAGCGATTACATTATTTGAATTAAAGTTTGGCAAGTGCCTACAGATTTAAACTGAAAAAAGATAAGTGCCCCATAATCCCCTTTCTTGTCCCTCTCCTCCCAAGCACGGTAGGTGAAGGCTAGAAGGACAAAGGGGGAGCACCGGGGAAAGCGTCGATCGAGAGCATGGCGGAGGCGACCCGTCAACCACCGCCACCAGGGCCAGCAGGGCACGGCAGGGCGAACGGAGCTGCAGCCCGAGAGGAAGCCTGCCGGGGCCCAGCTGGAAGGCTGCTGGAAGAGCCCGGGAACACCATCCCCACCTCTGCATCCAACTCCCCGGCAAATTGTGTTGCCGGGGAGGAGATGCGGATGCAGATGATGGTGCTGCCACCTGATGAAGATGGTGCGGGCGGCAATCAGTCGGAGTCGGAGTCGTCGCCCTCCCGCCCGCCGGCGTCGTCATCGCCATCACGGCCCTCCTCGTCGCTGCCGCTCGAGGGGGAGCTTTCGTCGTCGGTAGAGCTCTCCGCGCAGCACCCTAAGCGAATTCCCGAGCGCCCAAAGACCTTGACGAAGAGCAGGCCGCCCTCCATTAACTTGAACTGGAGAACATGCCCCTCCGCCAAGCTATGGGCACGAGCGAAGGTCTTCCAACCATGGCGGAGGTACATAACATGAGGAGCAGGGAAGTCGACGTCGACCCACATGCCGCCATTCCCACAGCCCCTCATGTGCAACCTCAAAGCGTGCGGCGGATCGAGCTCCATTTCCCGGGCGAACGGGGTAGGAAGACGAAGGTGGCCGCACAGAGGCTTGTACAACCTGACGAAGAATTCTCGGGGCTGATCTCCAGCATGGCTTTCCATCGGGGGAGGAGCCGCCGGCGAAGGTACAACCGGAGCGCCGCCCCGTCCTCCTCTTCCTCGAGCGCCATGAAGGCCACGATCCGGGCCTTTTTTCGTAACGTCACGCACGACGCGCGGGGAAACCGGAAACTGACCCGAGATCAAGACTGGTGAAGAAGCAAAGAAGATCTCAAGAGACCAGCCTCTTCAGCAGCGCTGCCTATGCACTTGTTAGGCCCTACCCCGACGATGCTCGGCAGCGCGTTCGAGGCAGGCCCGGGGGCTTCTGTCGATGCAACAGACCCGGGGCCTGTTTCCCTGACTGTGCATAGGCACAAGATCAGGGTTGAAGCGTCAGAACAAGATGAACAAAGAGACCAAGAGATTCAACGCATCAACAAGCAGACCAGAAGGATCCAAGACCAAGTCAGAGGAGCCAGAGATTACCAAAGGAGAAGCCTCCCTTGCCGGGCAGGCGAGCCCGGCAAGGGGCGAGGCCACCCCCAGAAGAAGATGACCAATGCGTCCCGGCAGGGCCTGCCGGGACTCACGGCGACCAGATTACCTCACCGACTACTCCACCACGACCCACGTCGTCGATCAGTGTGGTGTCAAGCCGCAGAGTGATTAAGTGGCAGCCATTTGCCACCTGGCGGCCACTTCCTACCAAGGAAATCCACAGATGACACCCGTCCTATGACGTGTCGAACGAGCAGGCGTGGAGCTGGCGAGATAGCCTGGCAAGCCTTGCCGGGCAACCAACGACGTGACACTAAGCGGTGCATTAAATGCACACTGTCAGCCTGCAAAGTTAGGTATGATAGCACTATTTGCTATCATATCAGTGTCTAATGACTAATTTGCCACTGTGGTAACCCCTTGATCTATAAAGGGAGGCCCATGGCAACCATTTGAGGGGTTAGAAAGTTAGACCACTCGTGCCCCCATACGCGCGTAGTCACTGCCGCCCCGAGGCAACCCTTGCCGGGCAAGTGTACTACGCACCACCACCACTTTTCCACCATCAATCCACCAAAGCAGGAGTAGGGTTTTACGCCACACGGTGGCCCGAACCTGGGTAAAACTGCCCGTGTGATCTTTGCCGCGCTGCCCTACGTTGGTCTGCTCTTTGTGCAATGCGACTCCCCCTGCCGAACCAGCAAGGGGCCGTCCTGGCCCCATAGGTGGCCGTGGTTTCCCGCGACATAGCATGCCGACGGCGATCACATCAACTTTGGAACCATTCTTGATACGCATCGTCACCTCGTCCTTAGCTAATCTTCGTTTAATCCATAGCTCCTGTTTCGAGTTACAAATATGAGCAACCAAACCAGTATCAAATACCCAGGCGCTACTACGAGCATTAGTAAGATACACATCAATAACATGTATACCAAATATACCTTTGTTCACTTTGCCATCCTTCTTATCTGCCAAATACTTGGGGCAGTTCCGCTTCCTGTGACCAGTCCTTTTGTAGTAGAAGCACTCAGTTTCAGGCTTGGATCCAGCTTTGAGCTTCTTCCCGGGAGTGGCAACTTGCTTGCTATTCTTCTTGAAGTTCCCCTTCTTTCCCTTGCCCTTTTTCTTGAAACTAGTGGTCTTGTTAACCATCAACACTTGATGCTCCTTCTTGATTTCTACCTCCACAGCTTTGAGCATTGCGAAGAGCTCAGGAATTGTGTTCTCCATCCTTGCATATTATAGTTCATCACGAAGCCTTTGTAGCTTGGTGGAAGTGATTGAAGAACTCTGTCAATAACACTATCATCTGGAAGATTAACTCCCAGCTGAGTCAAGTGATTATGAAACCCAGACATTTTGAGTATGTGTTCACTGACAGAACTGTTCTCCTCCATCTTGCAGCTATAGAACTTGTTGGAGACTTCATATCTCTCAACTCGGGCATTTGCTTGAAATTTTAATTTCGATTCCTGGAACATCTCATATGCTCCATGACATTCAAAACGTCTTTGTAGTCCCGATTCTAAGCCGTAAAGCATGGCACACTGAACTATCGAGTAGTCATCAGATTGATCTTGCCAGACGTTCAAAACATCAGCATCTGCTCCTGCAGCATGCCTTTCACCTAGTGGTGCATCAAGGACATAATTCTTCTGTGCAACAATGAGGACAATCCTCAAGTTATGGACCCAGTCCGTGTAGTTGCTACCATCATCTTTCAACTTAGCTTTCTCTAGGAACGCATTAAAATTCAGGGGAACGGTAGCACGAGCCATTGATCTACAACATAGATACGCAAATACTATCAGGACTAAGTTCATGATAAATTAAGTTCAATTAATCAAATTACTTAAGAACTCCTACTTAGATAGACATCCCTCAAGTCATCTAAATGATACGTGATCCAAATCAACTAATCCATGTCCGATCATCACGTGAGATGGAGTAGTCATCAATGGTGAACATCTCTATGTTGACCATATCTACTATATGATTCACGTTCGACCTTTCGGTCTCCAGTGTTCCGAGGCCATGTCTGTACATGCTAGGCTCATCAAGTTTAACCCAAGTATTCCGCATGTTCAAAACTGTCTTGCACCCGTTGTATGTGAACATAGAGTCTATCACACCCGATCATCACGTGGTGTCTCAACACGATGAACTATAGCAACGATGCATACTCAGGGAGAACACTTTTACCTTGAAATTTAGTTATGGGATCATCTTATAATGCTACCGCCGTACTAAGCAAAATAAGATGCATAAAAGATAAACATCACATGCAATCAAAATATGTGACATGATATGGCCATCGTCATCTTGTGCTTTTGATCTCCATCTCCAAAGCATCGTCATGATCTCCATCATCATCGGCTCGACACCTTGATCTCCATCGTTGTGTCGTGGTCGTCTCACCAACTATCTACAACTATCGCTAATGCATAGTGATAAAGTAAAGCAATTACATGGCGTTTGCATTTCATACAATAAAGAGACAACCATAAGGCTCCTGCCGGTTGCCGATAACTTTTACAAAACATGATCATCTCATACAATAACGTATATCACATCATGTCTTGACCATATCAGATCACAACATGCCCTGCAAGAACAAGTTAGACGTCCTCTACTTTGTTGTTGCAAGTTTTACGTGGCTGCTACGGGCTTCTAGCAAGAACCGTTCTTACCTACGCATAAAACCACAAAGGTGTTTCGTCAAGTTTGCTGTTTTAACCTTCTTCAAGGACCGGCCGCAGTCAAATTCGATTCAACTAAAGTAGGAGAAACAGACACCCGCCAGCCACCTTTATGCAAAACTAGTTGCATGTCTGTCGGTGGAACCGGTCTCATGTACGTGGACATGTAAGGTTGGTCCATGCCGCTTCATCTTACAATACTGCCGAATCAAAATAAGACATTGGTGGTAAGCAGTATGACTATCACCGCCCACAACTCTTTGTGTTCTACTCATGCATATCATCTATGCATAGACCTGGCTCATGATGCCACTGTTGGGAATCATTGCAAGGAAAACAATTTTTTTTACTACGCACATGCAATGATCTATCCATGGAGATGCATAGCAACGATGGGGAGAGTGTGTCTACGTACCCTTGTAGACCGTAAGCGAAAGCGTTTAACAACGCGGTTGATGTCGTCGAACTTCTTGTAGCTCCCCGATCAAGTACCGAACGTACGACACCTCCGAGTTCTGCACACGTTCAGCTCAGTGACGTCCCTCGCCTTCTTGATCCAGCAAGACGTCGAGGTAGTAGATGAGTTCCGTCAGCACGACGACGTGGTGATGGTGATGGTGAAGTGATCTCCGCAGGGCTTCGCCTAAGCACTACAAAAATATGACCAAGGGTGTAAACGGTGGAGGGGGGCGCCGCACACAGCTAGGCAATTGTCTGGTGTGTGCTAGGGGTGCCCCCCACATATATATAGGTGGGAGGGGGAGGGGAGAGGCTAGGAGGCGCCCCAAGTCACTACAAAAAAATACACTTCCGTGATGATACGTGTTTGTCACAGTAGGTCACGTTTTTTGTCATGCATGTACATCCATGATGGTTTTATGACAGAATCAAGATAGTCATACCTGTGCTGTCGTAGAAGTGTTCCATGATATTACCAAAATTATCATCACGGAAGTGTCCACATCCATGACGATAAATCGCGCGTCATAGAAGTGCTTTCATCAAGGGTGACCGACGCATGGCATCCACCGTAACGGGTCGCCGTTAAGCTATTGGGTTCCGGTTTGGATCCGATAACCCGTTAACAGCCCCGACCAATGGGGATTTTCCATGTGTAAAATTCTCATTCGCCGGAGGATGCATGTGTCAGCTCAGCGTTGGGACAGATGTCATCCACTCATAGTACGGGAGGCGCCTATGATACGTCGGCACGTGGCAAGGCCCACCAGTGGCCCATTCCGTTGAAAAAGGCCGGCCCAGTAAAAATTAGCAGGCCGGCCCATATAAGGCCTACATGTGTCAGGTCCATTTAAGCCCACGACCCATACGAGAAGTGCCAATTCAGCCCGTCAACGGCCCGTTAACGATTTGACACCATTGCAGCCCATCGTCAGTTCGAGCATGTTAACAACCCGCTATATATTTGGGCTCAATATCGGCCCGATGTGGTTTCGGCCTGTTACCGGCCCATCCCTTGGATGGGCCAATTTTCAGGATGTACGACTTTCGGCCTTTTAGCGACCCATTTAAGTGTTGGGCCAATTTCCGGCCCGGTGTGTCTTTCAGCCTGTTAGCGGCCCATAAATGAGCTGGGCCACTTGCAGTCAGACCTGAGTTTTGGCCTTTTAATGGCCCATGCTCTTCATGGTCCAAAACCAGCCCGGTTTCTCTTTCGGCCTGCTAAAGGCCCACAACACAGTTGGGCCATATACAGTACGACCTGACTTTCGGCCTCTTAGTGGCCCATGGTCTTCATGGTCCAGTACGAGCCCGCTTTCTCTTTCGGCCTGCTAAAGGCCCACAGTATAGTTGGGCCATATGTAGGCCGACCTTAGTATCGGCCTATTAATGGCCCGTGAAATCAAATGGGCCCACCTGTTGCCCGCTTCGATGTCGGCCTGTTAACGACCCAGGAGGTAACAGGGCCGAGCATTAACTGTCGGCTCGATATTGCTTTCGGCCTGGTTACGGCCCATTAACTTAATGGGCCCACTAAAGTTTGAACATGTCTGTAGGCCCAATTAGATAATTTGAGCCCATTATGATGAGCAATTATGCACAGGGAGAATTTTGGCCCCTGAGAGCCCATTAGGGAAGCCAATTAAGGGCAGTGGGCTGCTTCCTTCATATAGGGCCCACGACTGTTCGTGCTAACTATTAATTTCACTGCTTTTTTAGCTTCCTAGTGACCAGTTAGCTGGAATGCGAGGCGCGCTAAGCAAAGGTACGGCATACAAGGAAAAACATTGCACATCCAGCATATATTACAGGAAATTACATCCACTGGGCAATCAAAGATTGATGCCACTGCAAATAAATGAACAGAACCTAACGATCTACAACGTCACAATCTGCAACCTCAGCGCCGATGACGCCCATAAGCATGTGAGCAAGTTCTTCCTTCTTTGCTACACTATCTCTGAAAACATTGATCAGTTGTTGTTACGCAAGAATGTGCACCTCTGATTCCTCCATGATTTCCATCATTGCTTCAGCCAGTAATTGGTTCACAAACATACATCTTTTCCGTTGCATTCGTGACAGAGGAAACTGAGCAGATTTAGATGGCGATTTTGGCAGGCTTGTATTATTGATAGTGGAGAGTGTCTCGACCACTGCATCATAACATAAATTAGGAGGGGAACCGAACAGATTAATCAAGAGTTATTGCCATATTACCTGGCCTAGATTTATTGGAAAGAAACAATGGGGTTGCCTTGCTGCTTTCAGAGTTTGTCTTCTTATCTTCAGTAGCCTGCACCAAATTAACACACTAGCATTGCTATCATTGGCCAGGTCAGATAACAGGAAAGCAACATTGACACAACGAACATTTAGGCAACCAGACCACACCAGCCTACACCAAATTAACACAATATGGCACAGCTATCATCAGCCAGGTAAGGTAATACGAAAGCAACATTGACACAATGAATGAATGGGCAACCAGAGCAGCACTACAGTTCAGTAATGTGCATGATATGAGATAGTACACTCATGCAGCTCAGTATGCAAAACTACCAGGCAGTTTTCCTTACAAAAATCAACACTGTCGCCTTTAATTATACATTTTGCTATAACTAAATTTAGATCAGATAAAGGTTGGATTCATGTCGATTACCAAAATACATGCAGATGTAAAAATATAGTGATATACAACAGGTACTTACATCAGCATTGGAGCACAGAGAATTCCCGCAAGATACTTTCCGCAAAGACAATACGAGTGCAGAAATTCTTCCATCTGTTAAGCTTATTTTATAAAAGAGAGATAGGTAAGAAACATGTAGAAAATATGATCAGCATGCTATAAAATTTCATGATGTGAGGATACACACACGCTTCTTAGAATGGAGTTGACATATTTTTGCTGGACTGGAGCGGACTAGTTCTTTGGCCATTGGAATCTGCTTATTATTAGTAGGAGTTGGGTTTCTCTGTGCTGGAGCAGTATCTATGAAAACTGGAGTTGGTTTACTATCTCTTGGCGTTTGGATCTTTTGCAAAGAACTTGTTTGTAACCCTTCAGATTCTAACATAGCCGTCTTCCCCTTGCATGCCTTATATAGAAGAATGGTGCTTCAATTATAAAACATGCTACAGCAGAGAGATGGAATAGGTACTGAAGAATAGAAAGGCATGACATATTGACATGTATTCCCTCCATCCGGAAATAAATGGATGGGTCTAGGCGTATTTCAGTTATAGATACATCCATTTTTATCCATTTCGGCAACATGTAATCCGGACGGAGGGAGTATGATGTAAGAGCTAGGGATACGATAGGACAACAGAGTAAAAAAACACTAGTTGCATGTAAAACTATATGCTAGCGGAATACATACAGAAAAACACTAAGGCAACATATGCGTGTATGATTGGGAAACTAAGGTGGCATTGCAACAGACCACTAGAACAGCACTTCAATGTAAAAAAAACATGGTATGGTAGATAGATGAAATACATACTGATGAATAACAATGCATAAGATATTCAAAAGCATGATGTCCAAACTAAGCAGATGGCATTGCGATAGAGTAGAATGATAATACTTGAATTTGAAATCATGTTATCATGAATGGAATAGATACTGAAAAACAGGAAGGCATGCCATATTTACATGCATGATCAGCAGGCTAAGCACATGGCATTGCAACAGAGTAGATGCACTCCAGGACATTATAAGCATGCTGTACCCATATCACGGGCCAAGTTAGAGCAAGGACCTTGTGGGGTGAAGAGGATTCATCATCTTTCTGCAATTCTTCTGAAGAACTGCCTCTACATGTTCCATCATATTGGGTATCATTGACATCAAGTTTGTTGGCCGTTACATTGCTCCGTGAGGTTCTTGCGGATATATCAGTGTGTGAAATTATATCTGACATGCATGGAAGACAACTAGTAGTTAGATTTATGTAACAAGTGCCTGTAGGAGACGGCATAAATAGTAGGACTGGGGTTAACTAGCAGCAACAGGTCTCAAAAACTAAAGGGAGAACACATATGAAAGCTACAGAATATGTATCGTTTGTACTCGAGATTAACTAGATGGCACACAAAAGTATTAAAGGACAACATAGGTAATACTAGAAGTGTATAATACTATAATCACCAGCCTGTGGGATAGCATTGGCTGATCGATGATAACTATGGAACAACATTACCTAAAGAACAAGTCTCTTAGCTGAACTATGGAACAACGTTAACTCCTGAACAAGACCCGTAAGAGATCAGCATGAATATACAGTGAAATGTGATAATCTATTTTCCATGCTTAGATGAATAACAAAGCCATAAATGTTGCACACAAGTAAGATGAGGGTACAACCTATCTAGCCACCATCCATAGGAGTGAGCATCATGTGCTGACTTGTCGATGGCCCTGCAGTTGTTGTGGCTGTCCATGTCGGGCACGCGCATTCGATGCAGGGAACTGTTGAGTGGGGACTATAGCTCCCTTCTGGTGTATGCTTCCCTTGTTGGAGCAGCTCCGGTGAGAAGGAAGACGGTGTGGCTGAAGATGCAGAAAACGCATAATGTTAAGAACGACACATATCTCTGATCTGAAGAAATACCCTAAGAGATCAACAGTAAGGTACGAGAGTGGTCACACGTCTGTTGACTGAAGACTAAATTGGGGTCACATGATTTTATTTTATTTTGGTACTGTCCGATCTACGCCGGATGGCTTGATGGCCGTCTTGTGCCTCCCGGCTGACACTGTTCAGAAACTTCCCCGAAGAGCCAGCGACCACCGGCAGAGCAGCCAGCCTCCCCCGTCCGTGGCCGCGAGAGCTCCGACCAAAACCCCGCTCCCCGCCCCACCGCACTGCAGTGGTTGCGCCGCCCCTGGCCAATCCACAAAGACTCACCGTCATCCAGATCCGGCGGCGGCAGTACCTTCAACCCACACAACTCTAAGATAGCCATGTAAGCGCTGCTTCCGCGGCGAACTTGCGCCCCCGCACCCTTACGTTAGACACCAGCCAACCGGCAACCTAGGAGCTCTGCCGCCTCGAGGGGTGCTGCTTCCCATAGGGAATCGATTGGCCCAGAATAAAAAATCAGATAACTGACGCCTAAATAAAGTGATTTGAGATGAGTGTACAACCTATCTTGCGGCCCGGTGAAGTAGGCAGCTCCAGCTGCCGAGTCGGTGAGGCCGGCGCGGTTGCGGTTGCTACCGGCGGTAGGAAAGCAAAGATGTTGCGACGGTCGACGGCTACGGGGAAGCAGCACCGGGGCCCTGCTGGACGCTTCCGACGTTGGAGCCGCTCCGGCGCCATGCACAACGGCGGGGGTGAATAGGCTCCGGTATGGTTCACGCGGCCGTCGTCGACACAGCTCCGGCAACACGGAGTAAGAGGCACACGGCCCAGTGCATGACGGCAAACGGACAGCATCTCCGGCATTGGGGAGGACGGCGGCGGTGAATTTGGTGCGGTGTGGGGTGCCATGGAGGAGGGGCTGAGGTTTCGCGGCTGGGGAGAAGGAAGCTTTCGGGGAGAAGGTGATTTGGCTCCCACGAGGTATGAATGGGAAATTGGGAGGGGGAACCATGTCTTACGGACGCATTTGTCTGAAATGTGGCGGGAGTTACAGTTCTACCCCTGCCTTTAGGCTTCTGGGCTTGGTTCTGTGTACTGAGGGTCGGGGATACTAGAGTAACTTTGCTTCTCCCAAATAGTGGGCGCGGGTGATTTCGGGCGAGGAGGGCATGTTTTGAAATAGTGGGCGCGAGCGATTTCGGGCGAGGAGGGCGTGTTTTGAAATAGTGGGCGCGAGCGATTTCGGGCGAGGAGGGCGTGTTTTGAAATAGTCGGTGCGAGCGATTTCGGGCGAGGAGAGGGTGTTTTGCCGCCCATGGTTTATGAAATATTCGGCACATGTCATTTCGGCCGAGGAGAAGGCGCGCTTGGATGAAGTTATGAACCTACCCTCGATGTACAACGGGCCAATTGATGCGTGTCCCACATAGGCTGGTAATTTCATGTCTCCCATTTATTTGCTCGGGCGAATTCCACCGAGCAGAGGGTGTTTAGCGGCTCGTTAAAATTTTGGGAGAACGAGCATCCACGTCTACCTTACCAAGTCGATTCCAATCAAATTTTGAAATATTAGCTTGCGACTTATTTTTTAGATGGAGAGATGATGCTCGGGACTAATATGTTTTTACATGCTCATTGCTAACGATTTACTATATGACAAATAGTTGACCCACTCAAAAAACGGGAATCAAACCCAAAATGAAATAGCTCGATTCAATGAAATAGCTCGTTCACTAGGTCAAAATAGTCAACTAAATCCAAAATTGAACACCTCAATCTAGTAGCATGTTGTACAGTATTATAGTACTCCATGAACATGTTGAAAGTCAAATTAATGAACTTGTTTGATACGCATATCTCCATTCATGTGCGGATTGCACACAACATGTTCTCCAATTTAAATATTTCAATGCAAGTTTATATTGAAACATGGTTTATATCAGTCTTTGATGCATAAAACGCGACCTCCCCCTCTCCCGGACTCCTGCTCTCTCTCTCTCTCTCTCTCTCTCTCTCTCTCTCTCTCTCTCTCTCTCTCTCTCTCGCCGACAATATTCAATTCTATCGCACGCATCCAAACACAAACCTTGTTGGTCCCTCTCCCTCTCTCTCTTTATCTCTCTCTCTCTCTCTATCTTTGTGTGTGTGTGTGTGGGGGGGGTCTTTCTAGTTTGCATGCACACTCCATGTATAGGTTTCTCTCGCACACTATGTATGATTCTCTAGTCCTAGCTAAATATCTTGGGTGCACTCATCGCACAAACACAAATTCCCTGGCTCGTTGCCCGTAACTCTCTCACGCACCACTCTGCCGTCTCGGAGCTCTTCCCTCTCTCTCTCAAACTCTCCATCTCCCTGGGTCACACATACACATGCATATCTCACTCACACTCGATAGACCCATCTAAAACTCTCTCTCTCTCCCTCGTTCTCTCTCCATCTCACACGCACACACACACAATCTCACGCCTAGCCAAGTATGATGGTCTCTCACTCAATTGTAGGCACACGCAGTCCCCTCTATATGTATATGACTAGCTAATTCTTAGTCTCCATCACAAACATGTGCATGGTCTATCTCGATTTCTCTCGGGGCATCTTTCTATCGCACACGCACCTCGTCCCTCGATCTCCCACCCATATAGTCCCCTCACGATCTCGAGGGATCACTCTATCACAAACACACCCTCTCTCCCTCCCCATGCGTCCATCTCCTCCATGCATCCCTCTCGACCTTTGTCCCTTGTTGGCCAGACCTCTACTGGACATGTGCTATAGGGGTGTCTCTCTCCATTGCAAACAATCATGCACTGGATATCGTTTGTTGTCCCTTTGTCTTTCACACACACTCTCTTTTTGCACACTCACTCATTCTCCTTCACACGCACTTGATCTCTCTCGACTTAGGCACTCTCCTCCCCATGTCTGCATTTTCTCCATATGTCTCTCTCGACCTCTATCCCTTGTTTGTCAGACCTCTCCTGGCCACGTGCTAGGGGTCTTTCTCTCTCGGTTGCAAACAACCAGACACTATCTCCTCACCTCGCTTCCGCTGTCGAAGATGCAGGTGTGATATGTTGCATAAGACACACATGCTTTTTCTCTACTTTATCGTGTGTTGTCCATGTCTCTTTCACACACGCACACACACTTTTTTCACTCACTCTTTCTATTTCACACACACTCTCTCTATCTCTCTAGTTAGGGACTCTCTCACGTCCATAAGCATATGGATGTTTTGAAAAGTCAAACCTCAGAAAAGTTTGACCAGGTATATGTGGAGAAAAACATTTACATCTGGAACAATCATTAGATTCATCACAACATGTACTTACTTCATACTATCATTTATCTTTGGTATTGTAGATATAAGTAATTTCTTTATAAACTTGGTCAAAGTTTCAAAAGTTTGACTTTAAAAAAATATAGGCACTACATTATCGAACTGAGGGAGTAGCTCTTTCTCTCTCTCTACTATCTCTCACGGGCCTTCCCTCTCACTCGAATTCTCTATACCAAGGGATTATACAGTCACTGTGTCAGCGTATAGCTCCATATATTGTTTAGTTGACGGGTCAACCAGTCCACATGCTGCCTTGTCAGCTCGTGTTCTCAATGTTCATGTGTTGGCCCATGTGGCAGTGGGTGAAAATAAGTAAACTAGAGGCCCATCTGACACGCGGTGAAGTAAACAAAGTTGAAACCACTCGGGGTAGCACCCCACACGCTAGTAAATTGAGGGCACACTTCTTCCGCGTGAAGGACTCATTCGCGCACACTTCACCACTGCGCGGCGGCATGCACAGAAGGACGCACTCGCGCACACCCAGCACACAATACACACCAGCACACGTGTACACCGGCGTCGCCGCCGGCTGAGATGGATGGCGAGGCAGCCAACAAGCGGAGGCGGCTCGAGCCAAAGCCTCATCCAGCGAGCCCGGACTTCATCAACAGCCTCCCCGACGACATGCTGCTCGTCATCATCGGCCTCCTCCCCACCAAATCTGCCATGCGGACCACCCTGCTCTCCCGGCGGTGGCGCCCCATCTGGCACCGCGTCCCCCTCAACCTCACCATCGACAGCTGCCTCTGCGATGGGGATTACAAACGCATGGCCGCAGTCTCCAAGATCCTTTCATCGCACCCTGGGCCAGCCAGACGCCTTGACATCCGCATGTTCAGTACCAACTGCAAGGTCCAAGCCAAGTTCGACGAGTGGTTCTTATCCCCCGCCCTAGATCAGCTAGATGAGCTCAGGTTTGAAGCTGGACGATGTCGCTCTGTGCCGCCGTCCGCGCTCCGCCTCACGCCAACGCTGTGTCGCGCCAGCTTTAGCTCCTGCTATTTTCCCTAGATTAATGTCGCGCCCGCCCTTCTTCTCCCTCAACTCAAGTAGCTCGACCTCTTCTACGTTGGCATCTCGAAGAAGGCTATGGAGCACCTGCTCTGCAGCTATACTGTGCTCGAGTACCTTCGTCTTCGGCAGATCCACGGGTTCGTTATCCTCCACATCGCCTCGACGAATCTCCGATGGATTTATGTGTCTTGCTGGCCCCGCAACAAGACATCAATTGGGAAGAGATCACTCCAGCTGTTCCATGTTATGGTCATTGAGAATGCGCCTGTCCTTGAAAGATTGCCTGTATCTAATCTAGAAGGTCCAACAAAAATCAGGGTCATTGACGCGCCGAAATTGACAGCGTTGCTGTACTCGTCTGCCAAATTCTCCGAACTCTTTATTGGATCCGTAATCGTTCAGGTAAAACACTCTTCTTCTCCGTCTTCTTGAAATTCACATTTTTAAATTTCTTTTTGATGTATTTATGACTGTCATCTAGAAAATGATTCCCACAAGCTTGACCCAGTCTATGCGCATAATGAAGATCTTGGCAATAAAATCTATCGGCCCCAATTTGGATCAAGTTGTTGGATTCCTTACATGCTTTCCGTGCACGGAGAAGCTACTCATCGAGGTGAAACTTCTTTCCTAGTATTAGTAAACGGTAATCACAACGTAGCTCAATTTTTTCATAATTTTCCCAAATTACGATCACAAGTGTAGTGTTCAAAACTGCATCTACGCACTGCACAGAAAGAAATGTTTTTAGTATTTTTTCTCACGTGATCACCTGCATCGTTTTTTTGTTGTACTACTAGTAGCCTAGGCTAGTCATAGTGGCAAGTAACTTAGACTAGTAACTCGATGGTCACCCTAAGAGCAAGTACTACCTCCGTCCTGGTTTACTCTTCTTATTTTGTAGTATCAAAATTTGACCATAGATTTAACTGACAAAATGTTAATGCATGTCACTAAAAATTATATCGTTGGATCCGTATTTGAACATAATTTCAAATGGTATAATTTTTGGTGACATGCATTGGCATTTTCTTAGGTAAATCTATGGTCAAAATTTTACAATAAATACGAGGAAGTACAAAAGTGGGCTATAACGACCCTCCACTATGTAGGCCAAAACACGTGCCAAATTCACTTGTGATGCATTTGGCATCGATGCCCCTCCATTGCTCACCTGGTGCCCCAATCTGGACCACCTACTTTGCCCCGGTGCCAAATTAACTCACGCAATGAAAAAACACTTGTGTGGGAGAGGGAGAGGACTGAGGCAATAAAAAAACACTTGTTTGGGAGAGTGAGAGGCTGGTGTAGTTGGTGTAGTTGGTTTTCACTTACAAGTGGGACCGCAGTTGAGCAAACCGACTATCGGCAAACCCCCACCCCGCCCACCGCACGATGGCTGAGAAAACAGGAGGGAGAAGAGATGGTTGTAGCATGGACTCCAAGAAAATTGGTGTCAGATGGGACTCGTGTGGGCGGCGTGTGCCGTACTACTAGACGTGAATGCAAGTTATGGCCCATACCACCCCACTATATCGAGGTGCTGGTTAGGTAGAGCGAACACATTACCTCTCCAGGATTACGGTACACCACTAGTACTACTCCAACTCACATTGTCGCAAAATTTCCTGGAGTCCGTGCTCAACCCTCCTCTCTCTCTCTTCTCAGCCAGCCAGCAGACACACGGAGCCCATCGTCTGTTTGCTCACATGCGGTCCCACATGTCAGTGAAAATGCAAGACGACCCACTGAACCTGCACATCTTTCCCCTTGACGTGCTGGTGATGAAAAACAAATCCAATAAAGATCTTCGGTGGCCGCTTTTGGAGTTACTCAAGAGTAAGATTCTATTTACAATTTAACCTAAGATGCACATCACGTGGCTTCAACTAGCACTCCATTTTCTTGCATGACACGACCTGGATGCTGGATGTCCCATGTGTTGGCAAAAGGAGGAAGAACTCGACCAAATCTTCTCCACATTTAGACCGGAGGAGTAGGAAACACGGCAAGCCCTGTGCCTACATCATACTACGTACACGCCCACCTCACGCAGTCACGCTATCACCATATTTCTCGGCCTCCGTGGGACACCTAGCTCTAGTTGATCTAACTAGAACTAACTATTGTGCTAGCATACTCCAATATTAGGTTGGCTCAATGTGATGTGGCAAATTCATATAACTGGATGCCGGCTATAGTACTACGGTACTCACACTCCAAGAAGTGACTCGAAAACCATTCATAAATTGAGTTTATGACATGCATTTGCAAATGTACCATTCATTACATACAACAAGTCATCAACACACAACGAAAATGAGGATACATGTTGGATTATAGATTATTTTTAATAAAACATTCTACAAATACTAAAGTTTTAATCACACAACAAATAACAAGCAATGAAATGAACTTCAGCTCAACCAATCCTCGGCGTTGGAAATGCTTGCTTTGAACCATAGGTGCTCTGGGAAGGGCCAGCTATTGTCAGTACCGAGAGCAACACAGGACTGATCATCCAGGCTGAAGCGGCATATATCAGGACTAGGGTAGGGAACCACCGCAATGTCCGAGGTATAGATACAGTTGCTTCTCATAAATGGTAGTAACGTTGTGTCAACAGCAGCTGGATCACCTTTCAACATCATTGGATAGTTTTGTCCAAGGAAGAGCAAGTTTTCTCCAAGACTATCAATACTGAACCAGGGAGAAGGTGTTGGCGCTAGCACACTAGTATCCATCCCGAATACCCTGCAATGGGTGTTGGAATAGGTCCGTAGAGGGCGACCATGGGAGACAACACCTGCTTCCTTAGTAGTAACATCAGCAGTGCACTGTATACAGACAAGAAGAGGTGATCCATCGGAATAAGTTGCTAGGCGCCACTGAGTATATAGGTCCTGCTCGTCCTCATGCTCGTGATCATCACCATCGTCATCTCCCCCTTGGTTACAAATTTTTTCAATTATAGGTGGTGGAATGTTCACAGGACCTTGGAAACACAAGAAGGTTAATTAGTAAAGGGAAACTTGCTAACCCGCATGCATGTGGATGAAACAATTATAATTACGGTGGAAGACAAACGTACCGAAACCATAAGGATTCCATGCAAAAACAGTGCCACGAGTGGTGGCAGCAAACACAAGACGCTCGTATGCAATTGCATCACAGTACTCATCCGTGTACAGAAATTGATTTTTGAGCAATATCCATGGACGAGCTATGGAAGTAGTAACGACGGCAACAAGCTTGTCAAAGATAGCGACAACTTCATAGTTCGTGGAATCCCAAGAGCGGTTGGGAACTCGACAAATTGCTATCTTCCGTAGACGACAGTCACCATGATCGTATTTGAACGTACGTAGATCATCTGTGTGCTCAACCTCAGGGCACTCTGAGATTTTTGGAAGTGGAATCCGCTGACGAGTGTACACATTCACAAGTTCCCACTCGCAGTTGTACCCAATATAAACAACCCAATCTCCATTTGCGCCAGCCCAGGCCTTACCCTTAAGCGATGGCATCTTAACATCACACGTATCATTATCAAGCGGCATCAACTTGCACAAGGCGAGGCTTTCGTCGTCCGCGTCCATGCGAACAGGCTCATAGCGAAGAAGATAGGGGAGATCAAACCGCTCCTAGACCCTTGGGTTGTTTGTAATGATGTTATTAGTTGAGTCGAGAATGGTCTTGAACGAACCTGCCATGCTAGCCGAGGTGATGACATCGCACCGATCAATGAGTTCCTCCTCCACGTCATCTTTCAGATCGGGGAAAGAATAACGGGGTCGTTTCCGGCTTGTTCCCTCCATGGAGAAGACGATCGAACAATGGCAGAAGGAAGGGTGAAGGCAAATGGAGGAGGGAGGAAGAGCGTGCGACAGCAGTTCCAAATTGAGAGGGAAAGGCGAAGAGGCGGTGGACGGTTGCCACGGTACACGAAGAGGCGCCCCGGCCTACATAGACGTTCGTTCGGAAATTGTACAAAAGGACTCGCCGTCGTCTCACTGACATGTTGGAACGGGACCACATGTCAAGAAACATGGTGTGTCATTTATCTTGCAAAATGCGATCTGGCCGCGTTCGCCCAAAGTGCCGCATTATTTCTTGACTTTATTTTTTTAATGGCGTGCCGTTCAGTTTTGAAGCATGACTAACTGGTACTGTATGCAGAGAAAATATAAACTACTCTACCACTACTCCACCTGTAGTACTAGTATCAAAAAAGATATATAGGCTGGAGCTTCAGCGCTTGCTTGCTAAGGGCTGCCCATTTGCTTCTCACACTATCACCCTCTCTCCAGATCTAGAAAAGACGGCCTCTCTCTCCCTCCTCACCGGTGGTCACAGATCCGCCGAGGAAGAAAAGGACGTGCAGCATTGACGCACTCGTCGTCGGCGAGCGAGGTCACGCACTGACGACAAGGCCGTCCTCTCAGACCTAGCGCCCGCGCGGGATGGCCTCCATCCCCAAGCTCGCTGCAGTAGTGTGTGCGGAGGACGACGACCACGAGCGAAGCCACTTCCCGCTGACCCTCAGGTATGCTACCTCTTTTCGAACCATACCCTTGTTCTATTGCCCCATCTGCCACGTCGCTGCATGTCGATATTTCTCCACTCCACCTTCTTCCCAATTTGCTATCCTCTGCTCTGTTGGTCACGCAGACAAAAATCTTAATTTGCACTATTAAAGGAAACCCTACTTCATGCAGACTAAGCCATGTCTGGGTTGAATAAGGAATGGAAGGCAGAAAGTACTGTCGAAGAGACTAGGCATCGAACCCGCATCTAGGTTGAAAAGGGGAAAATCAGTAGCTAAGGAACGAGTCTCGTGTCTCTTGGTTGAAAATGGGTGAAAAAGGGTAGAAAGGCATGACAACGCAATAGAGAATGACCAGGTCGATCGGTTTGTTGTCCTCACATAGGAAAAAGGTGGCTAAAGAGAACAAAAATGGGACGTAATCCACATATGCTGCCTGGATATTTGTTGCTCTGGGCACCACTCTATGCGTCCGTGAAGGTACATCGTACTAGTGCGCCCACTGTCCGAATGGGCCTCCCATGCTCTTATTGCCACTTTTTTGCTGTTAGTATAACGCCAGCGGTAAAGTCAAGCAATGCTACTGCTAAAGTGATGCCACATTTAACTAATGCCTCACTCAGTCTAATGCCACCGATAAATTTAAGCAATGCCATTTAATGTCACTGGATTATTTCAGGGTTAGCTATTGATTGTGGATGTATTAAAGATTTTTCAGCTAAGGCATTCTAATGCTGTTGCACAGCCAGTATACCAACGATGAAACTTGTTACTACCTTCAGATTTTTGTACTGTTAATGCTTATAGATTACATACCTCACTTTCATGAGATAAGTCAATTTTTTTGTACAGTGTCACCAAAATGCCAAGGCGCTGATGTCATTTATTTTGGTTAAACTGCACAAAAAATTACGAAGAGAAGAGGAAAGGTCAAGAGTGGGCACCTCCTCCTCTGGCTGTTCTCTTGATCTGTTCGATCAAGTTTTTATGTTTGATCGATTATCAAGATTGGGATAGCAATTTTTCAAGTCCCCTCGAGTTTGAAATGATATTTACCTTGAAGGTACATGGTTTGCATTTTTTTATACTGTCATTAGTTAATAATGCTAGTTACATTCACACTTTTGTATTTGGTTTAATGCTGTTGCATAGCTAGTATACCAATGCTGAAACTTGTTACCTTTACATTTTGTATTGTTAATGCTTATAGAAATCTTCCGGTGCTAGCTTATGGAAATCTGTTCAGTAAAACCACTGTACTGTACCCCATAATAAAAAAACTACTCTACTGTTGCACTAGCCACTGGATTAGTGTATATTTGTACTATTCGAATGGTGTTGCATTAGCGTATGGACATATATAAAGTGTGGCAAGCTTTCCCAGATATGTGCTTAAGAAAACTACTACCTATTTTTCTAAATACTATACGTTTGGGTACTTTAAATTGAACTGCGAAAACGTCTTATATTAAGGAACAGAGGGTGTAGAGTTCACTCAAATTATCCCGGTAAAGCTAGTCACACCTTTGTTAAAATTAATGTTCATTATGTTATCGGAGGAGGTCTGTATGTTTGTCTCTAATGCCTGTCGATTACATACCTGACATTATGATGTAATGTTAAGTCATTTCTTTTTATACAGTGTCACTGAATTGTCAAGGCGGTGATGGAATTTTATTTTAGTTGAACTGCACAAAATATGCTTAAAAGAAGAGGGAAGGTCAGGAATGGTTCAATTTTTAAGACAAAATTATGTATGCCTTCCTGACATCAGACGCTGTTGCCTTATTTATTCCTTCAAACAGGTGGTTAGAAACAGTCTTGCTACCTTTTCCCATTAAGAAATTGGAATGCTTATATTTGTGAGTCATATGCTTCAACTAGTGCCACTTTTATAGTAATCACACTTTCAATATCCATGCAAACAGGGATGCTCGATTTTAGTGGAACTACACAAAAAGTCCAAATGGTTCAACATTAGGAGCATGTTTTCTTCAAAACCTTTATATCCAATTGGTGGCACTATGAGCTGTTCATTACGAAGGTACATGGTTTGCTACTATCTTACTACTCTTTTTGTATTGTCATTAGATAGTAATATTAGTGGTTTGTATGTGAATTTATTGGCAGGGTGAACCTACATTGGAGGTGCAGGACATGATTCAATGATTGGATGCTCAATTTCGGTTGTATCGATTTCAGCTCTTCCATCACTCCGAGCATCGATATCTTTAGTCTGATGAAGAATAGGCGCTATATTTTTGCTCTGTACCAGCAAATCAATTCAGTACGAAATTGTCCAGGGCAAAACATGACAGTATCAAATTGTCCAGTGCAAAACATGACAGATGCTAAGCGGAAGAGGCGTGTTTAAACCGAAAATACAAGCTGGGGTATATGTTTACTAGCTGGTTGATATTTGTGCAGACAGATGTCTGCCTGTTGCTATTTTGCAAAGAAACAAAGTGACCGCAATTTTGGTGGAACTACACAAAAGAATAGTATAGTCACTTCATGCAGTGCCATTTGAAAATAGACACAGAAAGATTGGATAGTCACTTCATGGACTGCACAAAAGTAGTACTATACTATTTATTGGCCAACACTAGGTGCTTCATTGCATTGGTCTGATTATAAAATGGCCATCATTTTGCCTAAGTTAAAGTTTGTATTCCGAAAATAGTCTCGCCGTGTGATCGAGAGAAGACCAAATCATATCGCAGTGGATGTTCCTCCATCATGTGTGGTTCATTCTCATGGTTCCAGCTGTTGGTGAAACAACTTACGTTTGCAAGAGGATTTGTAGGCTTCACACACAAATTTGTCTTTCACTCTGTACTGAATGTTGGCCCAGAGAAGCATCCATGTTAGCAGGAAGAACAAATGTTTTTTCTAGATCTTTGCTTTTGGAGCTACATATTTGTATATGATCTGTGAATCATTGAGATGCATTAACATGTTACTAGTTGGTTGTGAACTTGGGCTACTAATGTGAACATATTACAATGCCAGGCCTGTGAGTCTCGTGTGAACATTTCGAACGGATCGGCTCTTACTACTGTGCATAGCATGATCCTGATTTCTGTGTTCTTAGTGTTTACAAGTTACTAGTAGTTCCTTATTTCTATTCGCTCAGTGTTTACAAGTTACTTATCGATCACTAGCTAGCCTACTAATATGCTCCTGGCAGTTTTAGTTGCGACACAAGATCCAAAGGTGGCAGTTTTTTGAATAAAAATGCCTACCTCTGAAGAAACTGACAAGCTGTTCTGAAGAAAATGCCATGCGAATCTGAAGAAACTGCCAGCAAAAACGTTCGCAAATGCCTTATCTCCTAGCGAACGTTCATCAGCTAATGCGATCCTACACGTACACTATCCGACCTACTCGATCCTACACGTACACTATCCGACCTACTCGATCCTACATGAATAAATAGCGGATCACGCACGTACTACCTCCTTTCCGGTTTGCAGGGCTCAATTCAAAAATCTCACCAACCAAGGTAGATGATGAGTGGTGGAATAATTTTTGACAAGGAGGGAGTACCTCATCTGGATGATTCGAGTGCACTCGTTTGACCGTCATGGCGATGTGCGACCCAGCACGGACGGGACGGGACGACACATCAGTTTTTCCAGTTTTCCACGGTAAGCTGGCGTGCTAAGCCAAGCCTGCTTATGCATTGAATTCCGATGACCGTCGTGTTTCCCGCGACACGCTGCTTCACCTACCTTCTGCCTATAATTACTGGTTCCCGGCATTCTTCGGTAGCACCGTCACCCAACTCGCCCTATCAGCTCGCCTCATAACCCCCACCGGCCCGACGTCGCTCGCCACTTGCCCTCGCTCTCGCCACGTCCGTCATGCCCCCGACCGTCCGCAATAGGCGACGCCAGAGGCGCTCACCGCAGGAGCTAGTGTTCAGTGATTCACCGGAAGGAAGACGGAGGGAGGAGGCATTCTATCGGTCTTTAGATGGCAATGCAGAGTACGAGGACTTGTTAGAGCATGACCGCCTGGCGGAGGAGCAGCGTATCACCGATTTGCGCCACCAGCGGGGCATGGAGCAGCAGCGCACCACCACTTTGAATCACGAGCAGAGCGCCCGCGACTGGGCTGACTACGTGGAGGCCGGCGCCCGGCAAATAGCCCTAGAGGCTGTCGGGCACGCACGCGTGCGCGATGCTGAATTTTACTACCAGCTCGTCAAGTGGGTTTCCCTCTTAGAAGCCGAAGCTTCGGTGGACCAAGCCGGCATGGAAAGGGCCAACGCGCGTGAGCAACACGCCCTATCGCACCTCCGGCAAGTCCAAGGCGAGGAGGAGGACGTTGGTGCCGGCATTTAGTGTGTACCACAGATGGCGGCCGACATCGTCTAGTTAGCTAGGAGTAAGTCAGTACTTGTACACTAGAGTATTAGTGGGAGTAGATAGTTAACTTGGCTATGATGGTTGTCAACGTGGAAGTTCAGTACTCTATATCTGATCAGACCTATTACTTTGCTCTGAATGTTGAACTTTCCGTGTGAACGTATGGAATGGGCTGTTATTTTTTTAAATGGGTTGTATTTGTCTGCCACGGGTTTAGAGGCTGACTTCTGGGCCTACTAGGTTGGCTATGATTGTACGTGGAGAGGATGATAGGAGGGACCCACCAGGGTCATGGCAGTACGCAAGCAAGTGCCTCCTTATTTCAAGCCAGAAAAATGGTTCCTCCTAATGGATTTCTGACATATGGGTCTCATGCCATTGTCAACGTAGTCAATAAATGAGAGAATTGCACAACGAGCGGCTGACACGAGGGACCCAGTAGCTTGCCCAGTTTTTTTAGGGAAGTAGCTTGCCCAGTTATCTTTGTTTTTGAGACGGAAGCAGGGTGTCAACTGGGCTGAGCGGGGCACTCTGGCCTGTCTAGCCAGCCTTTTCTTTTATGTTTACCACAAGACCAGCCCAGTAGTTTTTTTTCTTCCTGAAAATGGCTAGCCCAGTTTGTTTGTTCTTTTGCAGAATACCCAACCGAGGCCTACTTGCTTTGTCAGCCCTGCTGGGCTGCAAATCTTTCAAGACGAGAAAATGGGCTATCAGTAATGAGAAATGGGCTGTACATTTTTAAAACACATCAAACCGGCAATTAGTTTCAAATTTCTTTTTTTTTTCATTTCGAGATTTTAAATTCCATTGATTTTTATGCATGGACAATTATTTGGATTTTATATTGATATGAATTTATTTTTCAAATTAGTTTGAATGTGACTCGAAATTTCGGGATTAAAAACAGTTCAGACCGCATCGAAATATGTAAAATTTCGTATAATGTTTTAATCGTGGCCACAATATGGGCTGTAATGCTAACAAAAAGAATATGGGCTCCAAAAAAATCCCTAAGAATTAGCAAATGGGCTGTAAATTACTAGAAATAATGGTAGATGGGCTGTATGCTGTTTTCCACAGATTTGAGGCTGACTTGTGCGCCTACTATAGGTTGAGGCGTACTCTTTCCTACAAAAAAAGGTTGACGCGCACGCAACGCCGTGCCAACTTAGTCAACACGCGAGAGGAGTGACTGTTGGATGTCCATCCAACGGCCGTCGTGCTTCTTCAATCTCTGCTCTTCCTGCTCCAGTCGCTCAAACAAGCGCCGGCGGGACTGCCTGCTCCCTCCTCTCGCGGCCGGCTGTGCTGCCGCGCATGCCTCACCACCCCACCGTAATCCCATCGCTGGCCTAGCCATTCCTCTACTCACCCAAACCTCCTGTTATTCTCCGGACATGGCAGCCTCACACTGCAGCCGAAGCAGTAAACACTCGTACTCCCCTCCGCGTGGGAAACAACTACCGAGTCTTCCCCGGCTCCTGGTCATTCCCTTCCTAGGCCTCGCCGCTGTCCCCCGCCTTGGTGCTCTCGACACAGCATGCTCAACGTGGTCAAAGAACGACTTCCATCGGAAGAGGACTGTACGTGAAGAGGCTGACAGCTGGGTCCACGGCCGCAGCAAGGAAGTGCCTCCTTATTATGCGCAAAATAATGATTCCTCCAGCTGACAGCAGGGACCCACCAGAAGGGCCTCTATATTTCGTGAAAAAACATTACCACCGCTGACAGCTCGGACCCACCAGCTATACCTCTTCCCACGCAAGTGCCTCCTTATTACGCAAAAAAAAATGAAGACCGCCGCTGCTAGGTGGGACCCACCATATTTGGAGGCTGACTTGTGGGCCTACTAAGTTGACGCGGACGCAGGGCTTTGTCAACTTAGTCAATATAAACGATTCTAGCTACAGTGACCGTACGATGGCGATCCAACAGCTGTCGTGCTTCTTCAACCTCTGGTCTTCTTGCTCCAGCCGCCCAAACCATCGCGGGCTGTGCTGCCTGCTCCTGCCTCCCGTGGCCGGCTGTGTTGCCGCTCAGTCCTCCCCGCCCCCTCCTACTCCAACCGCTGGCCAGGCCATCCCTCTAGTCACCCACAACCCCTGTTATTCTGCAGCGACGGTAGCCTCACACCGCAGCCGAACTAGTCACCCCTCGTACTCCTCTCCGTGTGGGCATCCACTGCCACGTCTTCCCCGGCTCCGCGTCATCCCGTTCCTATGCCTCGCCGTCGTCCACCGCCTTGGTGCTCTCGGTGCGGCGTGGTCAATGTGGTCAAGGAACGACTTCCATTGGAAGAGTACAGTACGTGGAGAGGCTGACAGCTGGGTCCACGGCCGCAGCAAGGAAGTGCCTCCTTATTACACGCAAAAATAATGATTCCTCCACCTGACAGCAAGGACCCACCGGACGGGCCATCGTATTTCGTGAAAAAAACATTTCCCCCTGACAGCTGGGACCCACCAGCTACATCTTCGCACGCAAGGAAGTGCGTCCATACTACGAAAAAAAGATTCCCCCCTGACAGCTGGGACCCACCAGCTATATCTTCGCACGCAAGGAACAGCTGGGACCCACCCGGTCGAAGCGTATGTAGTGTTGTCTGTCTGGTCGCGAACGTGTATGTACATACTGGTCGATCAGTCTCTCTGCAGCGATGAACTGTGGCCGAGTAAGGAGCAGCACATGTCGTAGTAGAGCCGCGGACGTAGCATGTCACGGAATCCCATCTATAACATGTACACATACGTACAGCCACACTGCAAGAAAGTAAATACGTCTACGTACGTAGATACGGACGTGGTCTCGAAGGCGTACAGCGACGTTGTGTTGTTCATCAGCAGCCAACTGGTTGGGTCAGAACGGAGGAAACAGCGTCGTGTTCATCGGGAGGCAACCGACTGGGTTGGAATACATCGTGTTCATCGGGAGCCAACCGGCTTGGACGGAACAGCCGAAATGAGGTCTGGCGTACTGCAGAACGGAGGAAACGGGCCTTCTGTTCGACCGCGTACGGTTGATATGCGGTCCTGTTCATCGGGAAGGGTCTGGCGTACCGCAAAACAGAGGAAACGGACTTCTGTTCGAGTGCCTACGGTCGAAATGGGGTCCTGTTGATCGGGAGGGGTGTGGTGTACCGCAAAACGGAAGAAACGGACTTGTGTTGGAGCGCCTACGGTGAAATGGGGTCCTGTTCATCCACCGTCTACTGCCTCGCTCCAGCCTCCATGGGCTACTGTTCATCCACCGTCGACCTCCTCCAGCCTCTACGAGCTACTGTTCATCCACGGCTACTGTTCATCCAGCCTCCACCGGCTGCTGTTCATAGAGCCTCCACGGGGTCCTGTTCATCCACCCCCAACCGGCTGGGGTGCGGCGGCCTCCTCGGGTTTCTATTCATCCAGCGGCAACGGCCTACTACCACGGGGTCCTGTTCATCCAACCCCCACCGAGAACTGTTCATCCACAGCCAACCAACCGGCTCAACTAACCACATCTCGACTCGTTCTACGCACCGCGCGCACGGTAGCAACGGTCACTGTTCATCAAGAGGCAACCCAACACCGGCTGGCTACGTCTCGCACGGGTGCTCGATCGGCTTCAGTAAGCAGCAGCAGTGATCGATCGCTCGGATTCAGTTAGCAGCAGCAGCGAAGGAATCGCTCGGGTTCAGTCAGCAGTGAATGAATCGCTCGGGTTCAGTTAACAGCCAAGGGATCGATTGCTCGGGTTCAGTAACGTGCGATCGATCGGGTTCAGTTAGCCAACGCCTCGCACATACGCGTGCACACGAGAGAAACGCTGAAACCTCCGTGCATCGCTCGGCCCCGACCACCCGCTGTAACTGGGAACTCCCCGAAATTTTCCTCGCCCTCGCTTCTACCATGATTTTTTCCATCATTGACGGCCCAAAGAATGTCATGCAGGTGCGTCTCTGGCCCGCCCAGGACGAAAAGCCCATTTTCTGTCATGATTTTTTGTCATAGAAGTAGGAGCCCACCACATCTATGATGATACCGGGTTTTGTCATAATTATCGTCATCGAAGTGTCATAAGTATGACAGAAAAAAAATTCGTTCGGCCCAAAATGTCACGGATGTGTCTTTTTTTTTGTAGTGAGTAGGACTGAATCCTACTTGGGCTCCTCCCAAGCCGCGCGCCCCCCTGCCATATATGCCGGAGGGGGAAGGAAAGAGGAGGGGGAGAAAGGGAAGGGGGAGGCCGAATCCCCCTTTCCTTCTCTTCCCCTCTTTCCTTCTCCCCTGGTTCAGCCCATATGGGGGGCGCACCAGCCTCTGGTGGCTATTGCGTCTCCCCTCTTGGCCCATAAGGCCCATATCTTTTGCCGGGGGTGCCCGGAACCCCTTCTGGTGACCCGATATGTACCTGGTACCCTTCGAAACACTTCCGGTGTCCGAATACTATCGTCCTATATATCAATCTTTACCTCTCGACCATTTCGATACTCCTCGTCATGTCCGTGATCTCATCCGGGACTCCAAACAACATTCGTTCACCAAATCACATAACTCATATAATACTATATCGTCATCGAACGTTAAGCGTGCGGACCCTACGGGTTCGAGAACTATGTAGACATGACCGAGACACCTCTCCGGTCAATAACCAATAGCGGAACCTGGATGCTCATATTGGCTCCTATATATTCTACGAAGATCTTTATCGGTCGAACTGTTATGACAACATACGTTATTCCCTTTGTCTATCGGTATGTCACTTGCCCGAGATTCGATCATCGGTATCTTCATACCTAGTTCAATCTTGTTACCGGCAAGTCTCTTTACTCGTCCCGTAATACATCACCTCATGACTAACTCCTTAGTCGTTTGCTTGCAAGCTTATGATGTGTATTACCGAGAGGGCCCAGAGATACCTCTCCGATACTCGGACTGACAAATCCTAATCTTGATCTATGCCAACTCAACAAACACCTTCGGAGATACCTGTAGACCATATTTATAATCAACTAGTTACGTTGTGACATTTGATAGCACACAAGGCATTCCTCCGGTATCTGGGAGTTGCATAATCTCATAGTCGAAGGAATATGTATTTGACATGAAGAAAGCAATAGCAATAAAACTGAATGATCATAATGGTAAGCTAGCGGATGGGTTTTGTCCACCACATCATTCTCCTAATGATGTGATCCCGTTATAAATTGACAACTCATGTCCATGGTTAGGAAACCTTAACCATCTTTGATCAACGAGCTAGTCAAGTAGAGGCTCAGTAGGGACACGGTGTTTGTTTATATATTCACACATGTATTTAGGTTTCGATCAATACAATTCTAGCATGAATAATAAATCTTTATCATGAATAAGGAAATATAAAATAACAACTTTATTATTGCCTCTAGGGCATATTTCCTTCAAGATGTTGATGATGTCTCCCCGGCAACGGTGCCAGAAATTCTTCCTGCTACTTGTGAGCTGCGTTGGGTTTTCCCCGAAGAGGAGTCGATGATGTAGTACGGTAGAGATAAGTATATCCCTCAGTTATGAAACCATGGTTATCAAGCCTGTAGGAGAACCAAGCAACACTTTGTAAACAACACCTGCACACAAACAACAAATACTTGCAACCCAACGCGTAGAGGGGTTGTTTATCCCTCAACGGTATTGAGGAAGATTAAATTGTATAGGTTTTGATAAATAGATCTAAATAAAATACAAAATATAATAAATAAAATAAAATTGCAGCAGGGTATTTTTGGTTTTAATATATGATAGAAAATAGACCCGGGGGCCATAGATTTCACTAGAGGCTTCTGTCGAGAAAATAGCATACGGTGGGTAAACAAATTACTGTTGGGCAATTGACAGAAAAGCAAATAATTATGAAGATATCCAAGGCAATGGTCATGTAGATAGGCATCACGTGCAAGATTAGTAGACCGACTCCTTCCTGCATCTACTACTATTACTGCACACATCGACCACTATCCAACATGCATATATTCTATTAAGTTCATGGAAAAAGAAGTAATGCTTTAAGCAAGATGACATGATGTAGACAAGATAAACTCACGTATGAATAAACCCCATCTTGTTACCCTTAATAGCAACGATACATGTGTGTCATGTCTCTTTCTGTCACTGAGATTGAGCACTGCAAGATCGAACCCATCATAAAGCACCTCTTCCCATGGCAAGATAAATCAATCTAGTTAGCCAAACCAAACCAATAAATCGGAGAAGAAATATGAGGCTAAAATAATCATGCATAAAAGAGTTTAGAGAAACTCAAATAATATTCATGGATAGATCTAATCATAAACTCCCAATTCATCGTATCCCAGCAAACACACTGCAAAAATTCATTACATCAAATAGATCGCCAAGAACATCGAGGAGAACATTGTATTGAAGATCAAAAAGAGAGAAGAAACCATCTAGCTACTAACTACGGACCCGTAGGTCTGTGGTAAACTACTCACACATCATCGGAGCGGCAGCAAGGATGATGAAGAACCCCTCCGTGATTGTTTCCCCCTCCGACAGAGTGCCGGAAAAGGCCTCTAGATTGGATCTCGTGGTTCTGGAACTTGCGGCGGCAGAAAAAGTATTTCGTGGACTCCCCTGAGGGTTTTTGGATTTTAGAGTATTTATAGAGGCGGAGGTAGGTCAAAACGATGCTCATAGGCCCCACTACCCATCAGGGTGCGCAGATGCCCCTGGAGTGCCCTGGTGCCTAGTGGGCCCCTCTTTCATCTTCTCGTGGCCTCCAGAAGCTTTCGGGGTCTCTTATCACTAGAAAAAAAGCTCTAAAAAGTTTCGTGGTATTTGGACTTCGTTTGGTATTGATATTCTGCAAAGTAAAAAACAAGCAAAAAACAGCAACTGGCACTGGGCACTAAGTTAATAGGTTAGTTCAAAAAATGATATAAAGTTGCTTGTAAATGTATATAAAACATCCAGGATTGATAATATAATAGCATGGAACAATAAAAAATTATATATATGTTGGAGATGTATTAACGACCCATATACTAGCGGGCCCATGCAAATCGTAGTCAATGTCATAAATAGTTCTGGTCCATTATATTTTTCGATAAGAATGCGAACCCAGCCCAACACACTAGCGATACCACTTTATCCCAGGGCTTTTGAATGTGCTCGGCTTGACACCTCAAGAAGAAAATTGTCTAAAAAAAACATAAAGAAGAAAAAGGTGCTTCGCAGCATTTTACAATAAGTTGTAGCCATATAAAATTAATTCTTATAATCTAGCGTATTGAGTTTTTGGGTCTGACCGGTCCTATTCTTCTCCGGCGACGGCAGCCTACCCCGCACCAGAACCAGTGAACCCCCATACCCCCCTCAGCCTACAGGCATACTGCCGCATGTTCCCCGGCTCCTGTTCATTCCCGTCCGAGGCCTCGCCGTCGTCCTCCGCCTTGGTGCGCTCGCAGCGGTGCCGCCGTCCAGCCCTGTCAACATAGTGAATTGGGAGAGGACTGTAGTTGTGAGTATGACAGTACGGACCCACCAGGTCCACTCCCGAACACAAACAAGCGCCTCTTTACTACTCAGATGCACCCCTCGATTTTTTTACTCTAATCCACCCTGCTGATATCTGGGACACACATCATTGTCAACGTATAGTCAATGAACGACAAAATTGCACAACGCTTTTTTTGAGGATTTGTTCAGAGGAGCAGGTTATAAACTAGGTTGTGCGGTCTTTGTAGCCCGTCTAACAACATGACCAGCCCAGCAGTTTTTTCTTTGGGAAAATAGGTAGCCCACTCTTTCTTTTTGAAGAATACCCAAGCTAGGCCTATTTGTTTTCTCCGACTTACTGGGCTGCAAATCTTTGACGACGAGGAGGGGTGCATTCCGGCCTGGCCAGAGAGTATGGGCAGTAAATCTTAAAATTAATACGAAAGGGGTTGCAAATTCCAAAAAAATATTACAAATGGGCAATTAGTTTTGTTTTTTTTTTGTTCTTCACTGATGTTTAATATTTCATTGGATTTTAACATAACATAGTATTACTTTATTTTTAAATTAGTTTTAGTATGGCTATTAATTTTTGGATTAAAAATATTTTGTTCCCCAGCAAAAATATGCGAATTTTTAACCCTGGTACTGACCATAAAATGGCCAGCAATTCTAAAAATGGAAAATGAGCTGCAATAAATTCCATATGAGCAAATGGTCTGTAAATTAAAAAAATAAATAGCAAATGGGCTGTACACGCCACAGATTTTGAGGCTGACTTGTTTACGCAAGGCTTTGTCAACTTAAAGTCAACACACGATTCTAGCAGCAGTGACTGTTGGATGTCCATCCAATGGCCGACGTGCTTCCTCATTATCTGATCTTCCTGCTCCAGCCACCTAAACCAGCGCCAGCGGGACTGCCTGCTACCTCCTCTTGTGGCCGGCTATGATGCCGCGTAGGCTTCACTGGCCCACCCTACTCCCTCCGCTGGCCTGGCCAACCCTCTACCCACCCGCACCTCCTGTTATTCTCCGGTGATGGCAGCCTCATGCTGCAACCGAACCAGTCAACCGTCATACTCCCCTCAGCGTGGGCAACCACTGCTGTGTCTTCGCCGGCTCCGGGTCGTTCCATTCCTAGGCCTCACCATCGTCTACCGCGTTGGTGGTCTAGGCACGGCATGCTCAACGTGGTCAACATTCAACAAACGACAGGCATCAGAATAGGGATGTATGTGGAGAGGCTGACAATAGGAACCCCCATGGTCCATGGCCGCACGCAAGCAACTGCCTCCTTATTACGCGAAAAAATGATTCCTCTCACTAACATCTGGGGCGCACCGGTTCGTAGGCTGACCTGTGGGCCTACTAAGTTGACGCATACGCAGGGCTTTGTCAACTTAGTTAACAAACAATTCTAGCAGCAGTGACCATTGGATTTTAATCGAACGGTCCTCCTACTTCTTCAATATATGATCTTCTTGCACCAGCCGCCCAAACCAGCGCCGGCGGGACCGCCTGCTCCTGCCTCCAGTGGCCGGCTGTGCTGCCGCGCAGGCCTCACTGCCCCACCCTACTCCCACCACTGGCCAGGCCTTCGCTCTACTCACCCACACCCCCTGTTATTCTCCGGCAACGACAGCCTCAAATTCCAGCCGAACCAGTCAACCCTCGTACTCCCCTCCGCGTGGGCATCCACTCTTGCGTATTCCCCTACTCCGGGTCGTTCCCTTCCTAAGTCACGCCGTCGTCCACCACCTTGGTGCTCTCGGACGGTACAACATCGTCAACGCGGTCAACGATCGACAACCATCAGAAGAGGACTGTAAGTGGAGAGGCTAACAACTGGGTCCATGGCCGCACGCAAGGAAGTGCCTCCTTATTACGCGCAAAATAATGATTCCTCCACCTGACAGCCCGGACCCACCGGAAGGGCCTCTGTATTTCATGAAAAAAATGTTCCCCCCTGACAGCTGGGACCCACCGGCTTTATCTTCACAGGGAAGGAAGTGCCTTCTTACCCCCTGATAGCTGGGACCCACCAGGTTGAAGCGAAGGTAGCATTATCTGTCTTGCCGCAAACGTGTACGTACATAGCGGTCGATCGGTCTCTCTGCAGCGATGTACTGTGGCCGATTAAGGAGCGGCATGTGTTGAAGTAGAGGCGCCGACGTAGCATGTCACGCAGTCCTGTCTCTATCGTGTACACGTACGTACAACCACGCTGCAAGATAGTAAATACGGCTATGTACGTACATACGGGTGGGGTCTCTAATGCGTACAGCGACCGAGCAACGTCGTCCTGTTCATCGGCAGCCAACCGGCTCAGTCGGAACAGAGTAAACAACGTCGCGTGTTCATCGGGAGCCAACTGGCTTGGACGAAACAATCGAAACGAGGTCTGGCTTACCGCAGAATGGAGGAACCGGCCTTCTGTTCGACCGCCTATGGTCAAAACGTGGTCCGGTTCATCGGGAAGGGTCTGGCGTACCGCAAAACAGAGGAAACGGACTTCTGTTCGAGCGCCTATGGTCGAAACGGGGGTCCTGTTGATCGGGAGGGGTGTGGCGTACCGCAAAACGGGACTCCACGGGCTACTGTTCATCCACCGTCTACTGCCTAGCTCCAACCTCCACGGGCTACTGTTCATCCGCCGTCGACTTCCTACAGCCTCCACCTGCTACTTTTCATCCACCGTCGACTTCCTCCAGCCTCCACCAGCTACTGTTCACCATGGGGGTCCTGTTCATCCAGCCTCCACCGGCTACTGTTCAACCAGCCCTCCACACGGTGTCCTGTTCAACCAGCCCTCCACGGGGTCTTGTTCATCCACCCCCAACCGGCTCGGGTGTGTGGCGGCCTCCTCTCGATCGGGGTCCTGTTCATCCAGCGGCAACGGCCTCTACTACCATGGGGTCCTGTTCATCCAACCCCCACAGGGAACTTATCATCCAACCCCAAACCACATACGTCTCGACTCGTTCAACCAACCCCCATGTTCACTGTTCATCAAGAGGCAGCAGGTTCGATCGGCTTCAGTAAGCAGCAGCAGCACCAGCGATCGATCGCTCGGGTTCAGTTAGCAGCAGTAGCAAAGGAATCGCTCGGGTTCAGTAACGTAGCTAGTGCAATCGCCCCGATTTAGTAAGCGAACGCCTAGCTCGGGTTCAGTTAGAGCCCAACGCCTCGAACCCACGCGCGTACGTGTACGAGAGAAACGCGCAATCCCTCTGTGCATCGCTCGACCCCGACCACCCACCATAACCGGGAAGTCCCTGAAATTTTCCTCGCCCTTGCTTCTACCATGATTTTTTCCATCATGGACGCCTAAAGAATGTCATGCAGGTGCGTCACCGGCCTGCCCAGGACGAAAAGCCCATTTTCTGTCATGATTTTTTGTCATAGAAGTAGGAGCCCACCACATCTATGATGATACCGGGTTTTGTCACAATTATCATCATAGAAGTGTCATAAGCCTGAGAGAAATTTTTTTCGTTCGGCCCAAAATGTCATGGATGTGTCTTTTTTTGGTAGTGTAGGGTGCTGCGCGGAGAGCTCGACCAATGACGAAAGCTCCTCCTCAAGCGACAGCGACGAGGAGGACAGTGACGGCGATGATGGCGGCGCCGATGGGGAGGACGATGGCTCCGACTCTGGCTGAACACCAGCCGTACTTTCACCGTCAGCAATGCGCTGGCGGCACCACCATCTGCACCTGCGTCTTCTCCCCCCGGCAGAGCAATTTGCCGGGGTGTTGGGTGTTGATGCCTCCGCCTCCTCCAGCTGTCTTCCAGATGGGCCCCGGTAGGCTTCCCCGTGGACTCCGGCTTTGTCTTCCCTGCCGGTGTCCATGCTGCCGCGTCCCACTGGTCCTGGTGGCGGTGACTAGGGCATCGCCTAGCCACTTCCTCCGCCCATCACCTTCGTCCGCGCTCTCCAGATCTTGTCAGGCTGCGTCCCGCGGGCCCTGATGCGGTCAGGCTGGGCTTCTTCCCAGGCATTCCTTTTGCCCTCTTCGCCTCCCATTGTAGTTCCTAGGAGGAGAGAGACAAGAAATGGATTACGGGGCACTTATCTTTTTTCAATCTGAAACATGTAGGCATTTGCCAAACTTTAGCCTTGAATATGTAATCTCTTTTATCCATATTTGCACTCTGTAAAGTTTGTACTTGTTTATCCGCGTATGAATGAAAAAGTCATGTTTGCCGGGTACTTGTGCATGTATTACATCCATGCAGAGGAGGAACACCTCTATACTTTCAAGTAAACAAGGTTTTCTGGCAAGTTATCTTGCCGGTACCTTCCAGTCGCTGCCGCGAGGCTTGGCCCGGTGGGCTCGGGACTTCGGAAGGGGACCGGCTCCTTGTTAAACCTTCTCTGTCAAATGCCACTACGACCAGCCTGACCAAAGTAATATTCGAATCAAAGGATGGGATCACAAATGTTTTGAGGGCGACAAGGTTTTTCTACGCACAAGTTTATCCTTTACAGAGACACGTTATGGATATCTTAAAGAAAACTTATCTATTCGGCTTGTCGGGGATCGACATTTAAGCTCGTTTCCATTCCTCCTTTTCGGGATCGTGTCCACGGTAGGGTCCCTGTAGTCAGTACAGAGGGAAAACATAGCAGCATATGATCTTCTCTAAGTAATCATGTCAAATTTATGCTAAACTAAACATGCATGCAAGTTTTTAGGCGCCAGCGCTTCATTTTATTATCTTTGCACAGGGTCTGCGCCTGGCTTTGTACAAAGGGTTACATGCACATCGGCAAGGCTTGTACAAAAGGGTGGCTGCCAGGGCTGGGCCCGGCAGCCGCGCCTTACGGGTAGAACTTGCGAAGATGCTCAATATTCCATGAGTTTTGCACCTTAATGCCATCTTCGGTCTCTAGACAGACTACGCTAGGTCTGGTGACTCGCGCTACCCGGTAAGGGCCATCCCACTTGGGCGTCAACTTGTTGGAATCCTTGGCAGATTGAACATGCTTAAGGACAAGGTCGCCTTCCTCAAGGCTCTGGGCATGGACCATGTGGCTATGATAGCGGTGCAAGGCCTGCTGGAAGAGTGCACCACGCACAGCAGCCCGGAGACGATCTTCCTCAAGGAGCACGGCATCGTCATGCCAGTGCTGCTCTTGCTCTACTTCGTCGTAGGCAAGTACTCGAGGTGACCCATATATGAGTTCCGTGGGGAGCACTGCTTCTGCCCCATACACTAGGGAGAAGGGAGTCTGGCCGGTAGCTCGATTTGGTGTCCTATGGAGGGACCAAATAACCACCGGCAGCTCGTCGATCCAGCGTCTGCCGCACTTTCACAACTTATCAAAAGTCCTTGTCTTGAGTCCACGCAGCACTTTGATGTCTGCTGGAACTATGTCGGTATTTCCCCAAAGAGGAAGGGATGATGCAGTATAGCGACTGTAGGTATTTCCCTCAGTGATGAGACCAAGGTTATCGAACCAGTAGGAGAACCTCCTCACACCACGTAAACAACACCTACACACAAATAACAAATACTCGCAACCTGACGTGTTAAAGGGGTTGTCAATCCCTTTCGGGTACGGCGCCTCAAGATAGGCAAATAACGTGAGATAAAAGTTGTAGATTGGATAAATAGATCGCGGAACAAATAAATTGCAGCAAGGTATTTTTGTATTTTTGGTTTAATAGATCTGAAAATAAATGCAAAGGAAAATAGATCGCAAAGGCAAATATGATGAAAAGAGACCCGGGGGCCGTAGGTTTCACTAGTGGCTTCTCTCGAGAAAAATAGCAAACGGTGGGAAAACAATTACTGTTGGGCAATTGATAGAACTTCAAATAATCATGACGATATCTAGGCAATGATCATTATATAGGCATCACGTCCAAGATTAGTAGACCGACTCCTGCCTGCATCTACTACTATTACTCCTCACATCGACCGCTATCCAGCATGCATCTAGTGTATTAAGTTCATGGAAAAATGGAGTAATGCAATAAGAACGATGACATGATGTAGACAAGATCTATTTATGTAGAAATAGACCCGATCGTTTTATCCTTAGTAGCAACGATACATACGTGTCGTTTCCCTTTCTGTCACTGGGATCAAGCACCGTAAGATCGAACCCACTACAAAGAACCTCTTCCCGTTGCAAGATAAATAGATCAAGTTGGCCAAACAAAACCCAAATATCAGAGAAGAAATAGGAGGCGATAAGCAATCATGCATATAAGAGATCAAAGAAGACTCAAAAAACTTTCATGGATAAAAAGTCAAAGCTGATCATAAACTCAAAGTTCATTGGATCCCAACAAACACACCGCAAAAGACTTACATCATATGGATCTCCAAGAGACCATTGTATTGATAATCAAGAGAGGGAGAGGAAGCCATCTAGCTACTAACTATGGACCCGTAGGTCTACAAAGAACTACTCACGCATCATAGGAGAGGCACCAATGGACATGACGAAACCCTCCGTGATGGTGTCTAGATTGGATCTGGTGGTTCTGGACTCTCCGGCGGCTGGAATTGATTTTCGACGCCTCTGCTAGGGTTTCTGGAATATTGGGGTATTTATAGAGCGAAGAGGCGGTGCAGGGGGTACCCGAGGTGGGCACAATACACCTGGGCGCGCCTGGGGGCCCAGGCGTGCCCGGGTGTATCGTGCTCCCATCGGAGCTCCACTCAGGTGCTTCCTTGGCCCATACGGTGTCTTCTGGCCCAGAAAAAATCCACAAAAAGTTTCGCTGCGTTTGGACACCGTTTGGTATTGATTTCCTACGATGTAAAAAACAAGCAGAAAACAACAACTGGCACTGGGCACTATGTCAATAGGTTAGTACCAAAAAATGATATAAAATGACTATAAAATGATTGTAAAACATCCAAGAATGATAATATAACAGCATGGACCAATCAAAAATTATAGATACGTTGGAGACGTATCAGCATCCCCAAGTTTAATTCCTGCTCGTCCTCGAGTAGGTAAATGATAAAAACAGAATTTTTGATGTGGAATGCTGCCTAACATGTTCATCACATTCTTTTTTCTTTATAGCAAGGACATTTGGACTTTTATATGGTTCAAAGCAATTGTCTAGTTTTGACATGAAAACTTTAATACTCAAGCATACCAACAAGCAACCATGTCTTTCAAAATATCAACACCAAAGCAACTTATCCCTAGCCCATTATGCTCAACCATTGATCCATTCATGAAACACACTCGAATATTAGCTACACCCAATGCTCAAATACGATCATAGTGCCCCCTAGTTGGTGCTTTATAAGAGAAGATGGAGACTCAAATTCAAAAAAAAATTGCATAAGTAAAAGAAAGGCCCTTCGCGGAGGGAAGTAGGGATTTGAAGAGGTGCCAGAGCTCAAAGCTTAAATTGAGAGATAAAAATATTTTGGGAGGTATACTTTTCCCACCCACGAAAACGACTTAGAGCTTTCAACACTTTCCATGCTAGATACATCATAGGCGGTTCCCAAACAGAAAATAAAGTTTATTCCTTTTTCCACCATTACTTTCACTTTCCATGGCTAACTGTATCCACGGTTGCCCTCCATACCAACACTTTCCAAGGAATTTATTATTTGACAACATAAAGTAAATTCATTTATTCATTTCGGGACTGGGCATCCCTAATACCTTTGCCGTACTCTCATGCAATGACAAGTGAATAAACACTCATCGTGAGAATAACACATCTAGCATGGAAAATATTGGCCACCCCTCACCGCCTCGCGAGCGGTAGAGCACACAAAAGAGAAATTTATTTTGAAAATTAGAGATGGCACATACAAATTTGCTTAGAACGGCATGGAAATACCGCATATAGGTAGATATAGTGGACTCATATGGCAAAACTAGTTTAAAGGGTTTTGGATGCACAAGTAGTGATCATACTTGGTGCAAAATGAAGGCTAGCAAAAAGATTGAGAAGCAACCAACCAAGAAGCGAAACATCTTGTACCCAAGCATTAAGCATAAGTAACACCGAATAATGCACCACAAGTAGGATATAAATTTCATTGCATAACTATTGATTTTCATGCTTGCATAGGGAATCACAAACCTTAACATCAATATTCTTACTAAAGCACAATTACTCATCAACATGACTCACATATTACATCTTCATATCCCAAAACCATTACTAAGAATCAAGTTTATTTTGTCCAATGATCTTCATGAAAGTTTTTATTATATCCTCCTTGGATATCTATCACTTTGGCACTATTTTCATGTGTTGCTTTTGATAAGCTCAAACAAATTTAAGTGAAGAACATAAGCATAATATTTCTTTCTCTCAAAATAATCTAAGTGAAGTAAGAGAGAATTTCTGAAAATTTTATTAACTCCCAAATAAATCTAAGTGAAGCATGAGAGCATTTCTTCAAAAATAACAAAGCACACCGTGCTCAAAAAGATATAAGTGAAGTGCTAGAGCAAATCCATGGCTCTAAAAATTTAAGTGAAGCATAAGAGCAAGTATAGCATAATTTTTGGCTCTCTCAAAAAGGTGTGTCCAGAAAAGATACAAGGCTTAAAACATAAAGAAAAACAAGCAAAGACTCATATCATACAAGACGCTCCAAGCAAAACTCATAATATGTGACGAATAAAAATATAGTTTCAAGTAAGATACCGATGGTTGTTAGAAGAAATCGGGGATGCCACTCGGGACATCCCCAAGCTTAGTTGCTTGATACTTCTTGAATATTATCTTGGGGTGCCTCGGGAATCCCCAATCTTAGCCTTTTGCTAATCCTTATTCCTTCATCCATCGTAAGATCACCCAAAACTTGAAAACTTCAATCACACAAAACTCAACAAAACCTTCGTGAGATCCGTTAGTATAAGAAAGCAAACCACTACTATAAGTACTGTTGCAAAACCATTCATATTTTATTTTTGCATTATATCTACTGTATTCCAACTTTTTTATGGCAAAAACTCATCAAATAAAACCATAGAATCATCAAAACAAGCACACAACGCAAAGAAAACAGAATCTGCCAAAAACAGAACAGTCTGGAGCAATCTGAATATTTCGAATACTTCTGAAAATCTAAAAATTCTTAAAAAATTAGGAAAACGTGAATAATTTGTCTATTAATCTTCTGAAAAAAGAATCAACTCAAAAGCGCTCTTCAGATAAAAATGAAAAATAATTTCATGAGCGCAAAAGTTTCTGTTTTTCAGCAAGATCAAATCAACTTTCAACACAAATCTTCCCAAAGGCCTTGCTTGGCACAAACACTAATTTAAACCACAAAAACACATCTAACCAGAGGTTATATGAATTATTTATTGAAAAACAGCAAGGAAAAATATTGGGTTGTCTCCCAACAAGCGCTTTTCTTTAAAGCCTTTTTAGCTAGGCATTGATAATTTTGATGATGCTCACATGAAAGACAAGAATTGAAGCACAAAGAGAGCATCATATAGCACATGACAAAGACATCTAAGTCTAACATACTTCCTATGCATAGGCATTTTATAAGCAAACAAATTACCAAGGCAAGCAAAAACTAGCATATGCAAGGAAGAAGAAAGAAACATTAGCAATCTCATCATGAAGAGAGGTAATTTAGTAACATGAAAATCTCTACAAACATATTTTCTTCTCTCATAATAATTACATGTAGGATCATAAGCAAATTCAACAATATAGCTATCACATAACATATTCTCAAAACGATCGACATGCATGTGAAGTTGACACTCTTCCAAAATAGTGGGATTAATATTAACTAAAGTCATGACCTCTCCAAACCCACTTTTATCAGAAATTTCATAAGATTGAACATTCTCCAAAGTAGTGGGATCTAAAGTTGACACTCTTCCAAACCCACTTTCAATATTATCGCAAACACTATTATCAATCTCATATTCATCACGGGGCTTAAATAAATTTTCAAGTTCATAAGAAGAATCACCCCAATCATGATCGTTGCAATAAGTAGTGGACATATCAAAATTAGCATCCCCAAGCTTGGGGTTTTGCATATTACTAGCATAATTAACATTAATAGAATTTATTATAACACCATTGCAATCATGTTTTCATTCAATGAGCTATCATGAATCACTTCATAAATTTCTTCTTTTATCACTTCATCACAATTTTCAGATTCATGAATCTCAAGGAAAACTTCATAAAGATAATCTAGTGTACTCAACTCACTAGCAATTGGTTCATCATAGTTGGATCTTTTAAAAAGATTAGCAAGTGGATGTTGATCCATAAGGTTTTTGGTTTCGGATTTCCAATAAAACACACAATTATGCCAAACAAACAAGCAAACAAACAAAGAAAGACATAAGGGCAAACGAAAAAGAGGGCGAAATAAAAACGGCAAATTTTTGTGAAGTGGGGGAGATGAAAACGAGAGGCAAATGGCAAATAATGTAAATTGCGAGGAGATGAGATTTGTGATTAGGAACCTGGTTGATGTTGAAGATCCTCCCCGGCAACGGCGCCAAAAATTCCTTTTGATGTCTGCTAGAACTACGTCGGTATTTCCCCAAAGAGGAAGGGATGATGCAGTATAGCGACGGTAGGTATTTCCCTCAGTGATGAGACCACGGTTATCGAACCAGTAGGAGAACCTCCTCACACCACGTAAACAGCACCTGCGCACAAATAACAAATACTCGCAACCCGACGTGTTAAAGGGGTTGTCAATCCCTTTCGGGTACGGCTCCTCATGATAGGCAAATAACGTGGGATAAAAGTTGTAGATTGGATAAATAGATCGCAGAACAAATAAATTGCAGCAAGGTATTTTTGTATTTTTGGTTTAATAGATCTAAAAATAAATGCAAAGGAAAATAGATCGCAAAGGCAAATATGATGAAAAGAGACCCGGGGGCCGTAGGTTTCACTAGTGGCTTCTCTCGAGAAAAATAGCAAACGGTGGGAAAACAATTACTGTTGGGCAATTGATAGAACTTCAAATAATCATGACGATATCCAGGCAATGATCATTATATAGGCATCACGTCCAAGATTAGTAGACCGACTCCTGCCTGCATCTACTACTATTACTCCACACATCGACCGCTATGCAGCATGCATCTAGTGTATTAAGTTCATGGAAAATAGGAGTAATGCAATAAGAACGATGACATGATGTAGACAAGATCTATTTATGTAGAAATAGACCCCATCATTTTATCCTTAGTAGCAACGATACATACGTGTCGTTTCCCTTTCTGTCACTGGGATCAAGCACCGTAAGATCGAACCCACTACAAAGCACCTCTTCCCGTTGCAAGATAAATAGATCAAGTTGGCCAAACAAAACCCAAATATCGGAGAAGAAATACGAGGCTATAAGCAATCATGCATATAAGAGACCAAAGAAGACTCAAATAACTTTCATGGATAAAAACTCAAATCTGATCATAAACTCAAAGTTCATTGGATCCCAACAAACACACCGCAAAATACTTACATCATATGGATCTCCAAGAGACCATTGTATTGATAATCAAGAGAGAGAGAGAGGAAGCCATCTAGCTACTAACTACGGACCCGTAGGTCTACAAAGAACTACTCACGCATCATAGGAGAGGCACCAATGGACATGATGAACCCCTCCGTGATGGTGTCTAGATTGGATCTGGTGGTTCTGGACTCTCCGGCGGCTGGAATTGATTTTCGACGCCTCTGCTAGGGTTTCTGGAATATTGGGGTATTTATAGAGCGAAGAGGCGGTGCAGGGGTACCCGAGGTGGGCACGATACACCTGGGGGGCCCAGGCGCGCCCTGGTGTATCGTGCTCCCCTCGGAGCTCCACTCAGGTGCTTCCTTGGCCCATACGGTGTCTTCTGGCCCTGAAAAAATCCACAAAAAGTTTCGCTGTGTTTGGACTCCGTTTGGTATTGATTTCCTGTGATGTAAAAAACAAGCAGAAAACAACAACTGGCACTGGGCACTATGTCAATAGGTTAGTACAAAAAAATGATATAAAATGACTATAAATGATTGTAAAACATCCAAGAATGATAATATAACAGCATGGAACAATCAAAAATTATAGATACGTTGGAGACGTATCACACTTCAGCGTTCATCCTCTCAGCTTGTCCATTGCTCCTGGGATGAGAAACAGAGGCAAATGAACCCTTGCTTTTGAGGGTCTGAACATATTGCATGAAGGTGCGACTTGTGAATTGGGTGCCGTTGTCAGTGATCACTCTGGCGGGCACTCCAAAACGGCACACTAATCCCTTCAAGAACTTGATAGCTGACTGTGCGGTTACCTTCCTCATAGGCTCCACTTTTGGCCACTTTGTAAACTTGTCGATTGCAACATACAAGATTTCAAAGCCCCCGGTAGCACGGGGGAAGGGGCCCAAGATGTCGAGCCCCCAGACCAAAAATGGCCATGATAAAGGAATTGTCTGCAGAGCTTGAGCTGGTTGATGGATGTTCTTGGAGTGGAACTGGTAGACTTCACATCTGGTGAGTAGCTCAATTGCATCTTGGAGGGTCATGGGCTAGTAGGAACCTTGTCGGAAAGCTTTTCCAACCAAGGCCCTTGATCCAATATAGGATCCACACACACCCTTGTGTATTTCTGCTAACAATTCCTGCCCCTCTTCCCGGCAAATGCACCTCAAATTCACCCCGTTGGGCCTTCTTCTGTATAATATGTCATCGACAAACTGATACATACTGGCCCTCCGGGCTACTCTTTCTGCTTCTTCTTGCTCTTCGGGAAGTTCTCCTGTTTGAAGGTAGTGGACTATGTGTCGTGCCCAAGTTGGAGCCTGAGGCTCGGCAACGAGGACAAATGGCACCTCTTCGTTCGTGGGAGTGCTTATCTCGACCGCAAGAACTTGTAGTTTAGCGGGAGGGTGCTGCTCACCAATTGAAGTAGAGTCGTTCCCAGCAGCTTCTCTACCGGGGACTTCGGGAAGCCCTGCCGGGAGGTGCTTGCCGAAGTCGAACTTCCTCCTTTTTCTAGCCATCGTCACCGGGTATACTGAAGGTTGAGTCAGGTGGAGAACAAAAGTCCCAGGTTCCACAGGGAGCTTTTCCGCAGCGCATTTTGATAGATGATCAGCAACGCTGTTTTCTGCACACGGTACATGCTCTGTTTGCAATCCATCAAAATGCTCCTCCAGCTTCCTCACTTCCTCGACATATGCCTCCATCAATGGGCTTTGGTAATCCTTGTTTACTTGTCTCACTATGTGCTGCGAGTCTCCATGGATGATCAACTTCTTGATTCCCAACTCTACTGCGATCCTGAGCCCGGCAAGGAGCCCCTCATACTCAGCAGTGTTGTTGGTGGCCTTCTCCCAGGGGAAGTGCATCTGAACCACGTATTTGAGGTGTTCTCCGGTGGGTGCAACAAGAAGCACGCCAGCTCCTGCGCCTTGCAACAAGAAAGCACCGTCAAAATACATGATCCATTCTCGGGGCGCTTCCCTACCGGGGATAACTGTTTCTGGAATTTCTTCATTTGGGGTGGGCGTCCATTCAGCGATGAACTCCGCCAGTGCCCTGCTCTGAATGGTTGAGGTACTTTCATACTTTAGACCAAAACTTGATAGCTCTAGTGCCCATTCAACTGTCCTGCCAGTAGCCTTAGGATTCCTCAGTATGCGTTGCAGTGGGAAACGAGTGACAATTGTGATCTCATGGGCTTGGAAGTAGTGGCGTAGCTACCTTGAGGCCATAATGAGGCCAAAAATCAACTTTTGCACTCCATAGTACCTTGACCTAGCCCCCTGTAACAGGGAGCTGACAAAGTACACTAGTCGTTGCACCACTTTCTTCCTTGCCGTGGTCTTGGAATTGCCTTCGCCAACTTGCTCTTCTCTCTCCTAATCTGTGCTTGGTCCTGCCATGACTGGTTCAGTTTCACCTCCGGAGGGAACGGCTGCCGCAGCTGCCTCTTTATTCATTTCCCACTGCGCCACCGGTGCTGCACTGACAACTTGATTCATTGCTGCTAAAAATAGTAACAACGGCTCTTGTGTTCTAGGAGCGACTAAGGTGGGGCCAGAGGAAAGGTATGCCTTTAGGTCTCGAAGTGCTGCTTCCGCTTACGGGGTCCACTTCATTGGTCCTGCCTTCTTTAAAATTTTGAAGAACGGCAAGGTGTGCTCGGCACACTTGGAAATGAACCTACTCAATTCAGCAACACATCCAGTCAGGCACCTCACATCCTTGATGGTCCTGGGTGCTTGAATCTGTTCAATCACTCTGATCTTGTCAGGGTTGGCTTCTATCCCTTGGTGAGATACAAAGAAACCCAGGAGCTTGCCGGAAGGTACGCCAAAAACGCACTTCTCAGGGTTTAACTTTAGGTTGATCTTGCGCAGGTTCACAAAGGTTTCTTCCAAATCTTGAATGAGTGTTGATCTGCCCTTGGTTTTGACCACTATATCATCCGTGTAAGCTTCTACATTTCTGTGCAACTGTGGTTCAAAACCAATTTTCACTGCTCTTGCAAAGATGGATCCAGCGCTCTTTAACCCGAAGGGCATTCGTACAAAGTAGTACGTGCCACATGGAGTTATGAACGCAGTTTCCTCTTCATCTTCTTTAGACATGAATATCTGATGGTATCCTAAGTATGCATCCAAAAAAGAAAGCAAATCGCACCCGATAGTGGAATCCACAATCTGGTTGATGCACGGCGAGGGAAAAGGCTCCTTCTGGCATGCTTTGTGCAGGTCTATGAATTATATGCAAAGCCTCCATTTCCCATTCGCCTTGCGCACTACCACTGGGTTCGCTAACTATGTTGTGTGCAAAACTCCTCTGACCAAACCAGCCGCTTCAAGTTTCTTGATTTCCTCGACAATGAACTACTGTCGTTCCAAAGCTTGCTTTCTGACCTTCTGCTTGACGGGCTGGGCATGAGGATAGATAGCAAGGTGGTGCTTGATTAACTCGCTGGGAACGCTGGGGATGTCAGATGGCTGCCAAGCAAACACATCGACATTCGCCCGCAGGAAGGCAACGAGCGCGCTTTCCTATTTGTCGTCAAGGGTGGCACTGATGGTGAATGTACCATCAGTGCCATCCTGTCTTGCCGGGACATTCTTCACATCAGGTGAAGAAACCTTGGATCTCTTACTAGTGGAACTCTCCAGCAAGTCATCGCAGGTGCAGCGCACTCCGGAGAGGCGTGTGACGGAGTCCTGGACTAGGGGGTCCTTGGGTGTCCGACCTATTCAATATGGGCCGGACTGATGGGCCGTGAAGATAAAGGAAGAAGACCACCACCCGTGTCCGGTTGGGACTCCCGTATACGTGAAGGGCAAGATTAGGTGTCCGGATATGTTGTTTCCTTTCTGTTAAACTGACTTTGTACAACCCTAGGCCTCTCCGGTATCTATATAAACCGGAGGGCTTAGACCGGAGGCAGGATCATAACATTCATAGGCTAGCCAAGCTAGGGTTTAGCCACTACGATCTCATGGTAGATCAACTCTTGTAACCCCTATACCCTTCGTATAATCAAGCAGGAGTAGGGTTTTACCTCCATTAAGAGCGCCCGAACCTGGGTAAACATTGTGTCCCTTGTCCATTGTTACCATCGATCCTCAGACGCACAGCTTGGGCCCCCCTACCCGAGATCTGCCGGTTTTGACACCGACATTGGTGCTTTCATTGAGAGCTCGGCTGTGTTGTTGACAGAAGGATTGATGGCTCACCTTTTCATCGGCGACGATGCTGTATCCAGGGAAACCTTTCTCCCTGGACAGGTCTTCATGTTCGGCGGCTTCACGCTTCATGCCAATTTGACCGGCCACCTTGAGCAGGTCGACAGCTATGCCCCCGGCCACCAGATCAGGTTTGGAAACCTGAACTACGTCGCAGACATCCGAGGAGATCTGACCTTCGAGGGGTTTGCGGCTTCCGTCGCTGCTCCCTATCCCCATGATGAAGGCTCTTCGGATCCACTGTCAGATCCCGTTCAGGGGTCAACGCCCACACCTGCCTCGGCCTTAGACCCGGGGCAGATCGTATCATCTGAAGACGGGAGGATCGGCCTCGCCGGACTCTCCCTTATCATGGAGCTCCCGACCGGAGACCCAGATGCAATCTTGGACTTGCCTCTGGATGACAACTCCGAACTGCCGAGGTTTGCGCTCATCGGGCCCGATCAGGTGTCTCGTGCCGAACTCAGCCCTGCAGATCCGCAGTTTCCTGTCCAGCTTTCGCTCTTAGACGAAGCACTGGGATTAATGTAGTCTCTCGCCATTACGGAGGCTTCACCTCCGAACTATACCCAGCTCGGGCTGGGGGCCGAGAGCAGGGAATTTTATGCCCCACCCACCACCCACTTAATAGCCACTGTTGAGGATTTAACCGACATGCTAGATTACGCGTCCGAAGACATCGACGGTATGGACGACGATGCAGACACCGAAGTAGGCCAGGCCCCACCCATCACAGGGCGTTGGACGGCCACTTCTACTTATGACGTATATATGGTGGACACACCTGATAAAAAGGACGATGAGGCCGATCAAGATCCAGACAAGGACAAGCCCGTCGATGAACCACCAAACCGTCGGTGCCAGCGGTGCCGCGCACGATCACGTCGGGCAAGGGATAGCAATACCGGCACCGGAGATAATCAGACTCCGGATAACGCCAAAGACCCCGACCACCCCGTCGAGCCCACGTCCGAACAGGACGAGAGGGTAGAGGGTCAGTACAGCCCCGAACACGTTGATCATGAGGATTCGGAGGACAGCAACTATATGCCGGTCTCCAAGGAGGATGTCAGCCTTGGTGACGAAGATTTTATCGTCCCAGAGGAACCCCTCGAACAGGAATGCTTCAAGCGACAGCTCATCGCCACTGCACGGATCCTAAAGAAGAAACAGCAGCAGCTCAAAGCCGAACAGGATACACTCAATGAAAGGTGGACCAAGGTACTTGCCGCCGAAGAATACGGTCCTGAGCGATTAGTAAAGAGTTACCCCAAGCGCAGGCTGCTGCCACAATTCGACGATGAAGCCATTGAGCCAATATCGTCGAAGTACAACTATGCTGATCAACCAGACCGACCACCACGTGGACGGGACAAAGCGGCACATCAAGCCGAACACCAGCCCGCACCCCCTCGCCGAAGAGGCAAGGAGACAGCGGCCCCGGGATACACATACGACTTACATTAGGACCTGGCCAATTAAGCCGATCAGACCAGATCGATGTATGGATCCGGAGGTCGTGCCCCGGCGCGAGATAACGGCTATGAAACCCGGCGTGATGACCATTACTATATTCGGGATCAGCACCGAACTCAGATGTCATCCGACCTCCGCCGCGATATTGCACGATATAGAGGAGCTGCACACCCTATGTGCTTTACCGATGAGGTAATGTCGCACCAGTTTCCGGAAGGGTTTAAACCCGTAAACATCGAACAATACGATGGAACGACGGATCCGGCCGTCTGGATTGAAGATTTTCTTCTCCACATTCATATGGCTCGTGGAGATGACCTCCACGCCATTAAATATCTTCCCCTAAAGCTGAAAGGACCAACACGGCACTGGTTGAATAGCCTCCCAGAGAACTCCATTGGAACGTGGGAAGACTTAGAAGATGCTTTTCAGACCAACTTTCAGGGCACTTATGTCTGGCCACCGGATGCGGATGACCTAAGTCACATAATCCAGCAACATGGCGAATCGGCCCTCAAGCTTTGGAATCGGTTCGTAATTAAAAAGAACCAGATCATGGACTGTCCGGACACCGAAGCCTTAGCAGCCTTTAAACACAGCGTCCGGGACAAGTGGCTCGCCCGACACCTCGGGCAGGAAAAGCCGAAGACCATGGCGGCTTTAACCGCACTCATGACCCATTTCTGTGCGGGTGAAGATAGCTGGTTGGCTCGTAGAAGCAACAGCTCCGGCGACCCCGGCACTTCTGAGGCCAGGGACGGCAATGGTAGACCACACCGCAATAAAAATAAACGTCAAAGCAATAATGACGATGCAGAGGATACGGCAGTCAATGCCGGATTCAGTGGTTCTAAATCTGGTCAGTGGAAGAAACCTTTCAAAGGCAACAGGGACGATCCATCCAACTTGGACAAAATCCTTGAGAGGCCCTGTCAGATTCATGGCACACCCGACAAGCCTGCTAACCACACCAACAGAAACTGTTGGGTTTTCAAACAGGCCGGTAAGTTAAATAACGAACACAAGGGAAAGGGACCTCCAAGTGAGGACGATGATGAGCCCCGCCAGCCGAAAACCGGGGGCCAAAAACAATTTCCCCCTGAGGTGAAAATAGTAAACATGATCTATGTCACTCACATTCCCAAAAGGGAGCGCAAGCGCGCACTAAGGGATGTCTACGCCGTAGAGCCTCTCGCCCCAAAATTCAATCCATGGTCAGCCTGTCCGATCACTTTCGATCGCAGGGACCACCCAACCAGTATCCGTCACGGGGGTTCGGCCGCCCTGGTACTTGATCCAATCATTGACGGATACCATCTCACTAGAGTCCTTATGGACGGCGGCAGCAATCTCGACTTGATCTATCAAGACACTGTCCGCAAGATGGGCATTGACCCATCAAGAATCAAGCCTAGTAACACTACCTTTAAAGGAGTAATACCCGGCGTGGAGGCTCGTTGTACGGGCTCACTAACACTGGAGTTAGTATTCGGCTCCCCAGACAACTTCCGAAGTGAAGAGCTGATATTCGACATCGTCCCCTTCCACAGTGGCTATCACGCATTGCTCGGACGAACTGCCTCTGCCCGCTTTAACGCAGTCCCGCACTATGCTTATTTGAAGCTTAAAATGCCCAGACCACGGGGCGTCATTATAGTCAACGGAAACATGGAGCGCTCCCTCCGTACTGAAGAGCACATCACGGCCCTGGCAGCCGAGGCGTATGGCGGCCTCATTAAGCCGAATAATTTGTTGAACGTCAAGCCCAATGACATCTCTAAACGAGTCCGGTCCGCACATCACTGTGATACCTCTACGGATCCGGGCCTCGATTAGCAGTCCGGCCTCCGCCGACTGCCCCATAAGGTTGCGGCTTAAGTACCGCGCGTACATAACTATGCACTCAAAATACCTTGGCCAAGTCCGGAGACACACTGCGAAAAATGTCCATAGTAAGGCTTGACCCTATTTGGACCTCACACATTTTTTCACTGCAGGTTCATTAAGAGCCCTATCTACTGTATGGTTGCATCAGGGACCCTCTCAAGGCTAGCTTTTCCCTCCTTTACGGACAACCATCAAATACCCCTGTCAAAGGATTCGTTACTAAGGAGAAACAGCGCAGACGTGCGACAGGGCACCACTGGAGTCTTCGAACCACTATTTTTTAGGCCCTGTTCCCTTATGTAAATTTTTGGGCATGTAATATGACCTCTTTATTTATGGCATTGTTTGTTGAAACATGCTTCAACGTATTAATAAGGATATAAAGGAAGCAGATGATTACCACCTTTTGTTTGGTACTTGTATTATATCATCATCCGTATTCCCTCCTTACTTTCGACTGACATACGCGCTTCGTGTAACACCCCAAAAATATTTCTTTTGGATTTTCAAAACTTTTCCCATAAAATAAAATATTTTTGAATTATTCTTGTCATTCTGAAAATTATTTTAATTTTTATGGGATTTCAAATTTTCTTTAGAGGTTCTGTTTTGTGAGGTTTCGAATTATTTAGATTATTAATTTGGAGGTTTTCAAACAGTTTCAATTAGAATAGTTTATGGGAGCGTTTTAAAATCCTTTTCAAAGGAAATGACCTTTTTTATTTCTCTCTAATCCTTCTAAAATTCCACCCAACAATTTCCTTCCACTCCATATTTATCCCACACCTCGTCTAGGGTAGTATCCAGACCTCTCCTTCCCACAAAAATATTTTTCACCATCCAAATAAATTCCAAGATTTGGAATTCATATATTCCATCATTCCTTGGTTTACAAAGGAACCACCATTTCTACAAGGATTCCACCTCCACCAAAATTATCCCAACCAATACATGGTACCCACAACCCATTTCTCTAAAAACATGGGGTGCCACAGTTCAGAAATTTCAAATTCCACTCAATTGAAATTTGGACCAGAAACAGATTCCTTGCTCTAAACTCATTCTAAACTTCTCCAAAAATTCTGAAACTTCACCATCACTCTTGTCTTGCATCAGTACATCACCACAAAAATCCACAAAAAATCCTAAAATCTCTAGCACCTTCTGTCATTTCATCAAACAGCTAATGTGCACACTGTTCATCGCTGTCCAAAATTCAGTTAACTGAATTTGGTTTCAGACGGCAGAAACGATCGCCGCCGTGCACTCCACTCCACCTCATTCCCTCTTCGCCCACGCCTCCTCGTCCATAAATGTGCAGCCACGGGGCCTCCTCGTCAGCCCCTCGCCGTCAATGAGCCGGAGGCTGGCCGGTGCAGCGGCCACCACACTCGGCCACGGCAGGCCGAGCGGATCAGCTCGCGCCACCGGCCTCATTCACTGTGCCGCACCCTGCCAAACTACCTCCCTCTTCACGCGTCGTTTCCCTCCGTAGCTCCGTGCATTGACCAAGCCCCTGGACCCCTCCTGGCAGTCGCCGGAGTTGGTCATCGCCGCCGCACCCGTACGGGACTCGTCCCGTGGATGAGGCCGAAGCGCTCGACCTCAATCGCGCTGGCGTCTCCAGAGTGTTCCTCCACCCTCACTGACACTCGCCGACCACGGCCATCGTCCAAACCAACCTCGCCGACCACCGTAACTCCGGCGTGATCCGAACCCCGCTGGACCGCCTCGGGATCGCCTATATAAAGGCCCCCGAGCCCTGTTCTTCTCACACATCGCCTCCACCACCTCTCAATCGCCCTCCCATGCACTCACCTGGCCACGGGGAGGTCTTCTTCTACCCCTCCGGCCACTGCTCCGCCGCCTCTGTCACAGATCAGTTCAACACCACTACGCCACCACCTTCACCCAAACCTTGCCAGTAGCCATCTTATCCACCAAATCATCAATCCCGCGCTTCAATTTCGTTACCCGAGCCCTCTCCAGCAAGCTCCGGAACCACCCGAGCCACTATCCGCCACCGTCGACCTCGCTGGTGTTCAGGTGCTCCCCGGCGACCACCAACACCTCCCTCCGACACGGCACTCCGCCTTGGCCATGTTCCGACCATCGCCAGCCATAGGAACCCCGGCGATCGCCGCCGGCGACCGCCGACACTTCCTTGCCTAGCGCGCGATCAGGTTCAAATTTGAACCTGACGGGTGGGCCTCCACACCGCGCGGTCCTTTTATTTTTTTCTCTGTTTAAGGCGAAGGCGTATTCTGTTTTTTCCACCTTCTTCGTTGGAAAACGTATTTTAGCCGAAGTGTTTTCTGTTTTAACTGCACAGGGACTGCTATTTTACAAAAAAGCCCCTGGATTTGAAAGTTTAATAACTTTTAAACCACAACTCTGTTTGAGCTGAACTTTTTTTTGAAATTCTTATTTTTCTCTCTAGTTTTTTTAGTATTTATTTAAAAATGTTTTGAGACAACTTTTTGTGCTGTTGTCAAATTTTTTAATTTAAGTTGAATTTGAATTTTCAGAAAAAGAAGAGGAAAACTTTGTCGAGAATTTTGAAGGGTTTTCACCAGACTACTTTCGACAAGGCAAGCATTATTGAACTTGGGATATGGTGATTGCATTTGCATGTTTGCATCCGTTTGTATTACACCATATGTATCACTAGTGCATGCATGATTGGTCATATCATTTTCTTATCCCTGTCTTGCACTTCACTCAAGTAAAGAATCTTTCTAACGTGGTAAAGCTGTGAGTATTCAGGGGAGTGTCTCCTGACTTAGACGTGCCGGTGGGCACGGGCCATTACTTTTGACACGGTGGTGTCACGTGACTACGTGGAACCTACCGGTGATGATAATTGACACCTCCTGAGTCGGCCTAGATCGAGTCTTGTTCCGTTACACCTACCTGGATACCGTGCTGCCACGAGTCCTTCTGCAAGGAAGGTACGGCTGAGTAAGTAGTTAACCCCTGTCCAGGTACACACCGTACAGAGGGCCACAATGAGTGTTTACAAAGGCCTTGGACTAAATCCTGTCATCGGGTCAGGGGGCATGGGTGTTCCGGTTGTGACTGAGAGGGGGGCTCCCCTTGGAATCCACGCATATTAATAGTGATCCCATGCAGGACGTTGGTCTCTCCGTCTCAGAGTTTTACTTGAACGATGCTTTGGGTGATTCCTGGCATCTGGGAAAGTTATTCTGGTGTGTGCTGGTCAGGTGTGTTTTCAACCCAAAGACCGTAATGGGAATTTGTCAGTGTCTTGGTACTGACTAAAGAAATCCTTTACTTGTGGGTAAAGAGTACACCCTCTGCAGAGTTTCAATCCTATTCGAATAGCCATGTCCGCGATTAAGGACTACAGTCTGGGTTGGTCAAGTGTCGGTCTTCGGAGGAATTAACCTTAAAATGCCTGAAATATTTTGCAGGATAATTATTGTCACCCTGATGCTGCCATCAATATTTGTGCTATGAGTATTAATATCATTGTGTTTATGCATATTGTGGACTAACCCGTTTCTCTTGTTTTGAATTCTTCCTGAGTGTCTCAGGGGCTGGCTAGACTACCCCGGGCGCTCAACTTTATTTTCAAGACCTCTCGTGGCGTCCCTCGAGTTTACAGGCGGTCCCGCCACTACTCTTGTGGACACCCGATTGGCATTTCTTTTCAAGTCCGACCGTGGTGTCACTTGACACCCGACTGGCATTTCTTTTCAAGACCTCTCGTGGCGTCTCTCGAGTTTACAGGCGGTTCCGCCACTACTCTTGTAGACACCCGATTGGCATTTCTTTTACTTTGCTGAATGTCACTTGGGCTGGCTAGACTATCCGTGACATTCATTTGCTTTATAATATGTTTGAAAGTGACTAATATGCTATGTTCATGTTCAGGTCATTTACTTGTCATGAATTAAATTTCAGCTAGCATGAGCATATGCATCCATTATATCTTTTGTTCATAATGTTTGCGAGTACATTCCAACGTACTCACTGGCTTGTCCCTGGCTATTTACTTGGCCAGACTTGCAGGAGGTCGAGCTTGTGGAGGAGGATTACGCTAGTGAGCCCGACGCTTAGAGGAGTCCCAGTCAGTTGACCTGTGAGATAGGAGTCTACCACATGTATCATCCGCTGAGCTTCCGCTACACAAATAAAATAGTCAAGCCTCACTCTGACGCTTGGCTCTATGTTATTGTACTAGTTATGTATCACCACCACACCACTGTCATATTCCGCCACTGCCATTTATTGGCGAGTTTGTAATAAATGTTGTTGAGCTCCCAGACTCAACCTTGTGTAATATTATCTTGTACTGGTTATCTGTATCAAGGAAGTACACCAGCTGTGTTGATCTTGGGGCTGGTGTGACTTAGGGCTATTCTAGGATTTATTCTCAGAAATGGGCCCGACAGACCTTGGTATCAGAGCCAGGCTGACTATAGGAAACCCTAGGCGCGATCGCTAGCACTCGAGTCAGTACTAACATTTTTAGCATGCATCTCATGCATTGTAGCATTTTTTTCCATGGTCATCATATGCTCATGATATGACTATTTGGATTTTTGTCTACTGATGTAGATGTCTGGCGGCAGTTGCCCATCCTAGATTTTCGCCAACGAGCCTGCGGGATATTCCCGTCTCCTTACCATCATCGCTAGAGATGCGATGAGATCTTCGAGTCGTCCAGAGTACACAGTCTTCCCTGACAGGATCACAAACACTTTGACTATGTACCAGGCTTCGTTATATATTCGGGGTGGAAGTACCTTGTCTTTCCGCAATTACCGTTTTATGGGGAGAGTCATGCCCTCTGAGAGGCATGCTATCCAGATGGCCGCCCGTGAGGCTATTGCTCGTCTCAGGGACATCCTGCTTGTCATGCAGACCCGTCCCTATCACTACCTTCCAAGCCATGTTCCTTATACCAACCATTATGCTTTTTCCTACACCGCAGGAGAAAGGGATGAGGCGATCGAGCCCCTTGTCCAGTATATCATGGCACTAGAGTCGGTCTTCACCGCACTGGTGGACGACCATCTTGCTGCACGAATGGACTTGGCTCGTGCGAGGATCACTCACAGGAGTGAGTTCCGTTCACCTTCACCACGTGCCCCTTGTATTCCGACTCCACCACACTATCCTCCTACCCAGCCCATGGTTCAGTGCTCATCCCTGAGTGATGAGGCTAGTCGCTTGGCTGCTCCTGTTCCGACCAGAGCTCCACTGTCGACGCACACGATTCCACCTCAGACAGGCGTGGCATCAACCTCTACACGACTGGAGACCATTCCAGAGGAGGAGGAGGTTGAGTCTTGTGGACCACAGCTAGGACTCACCCTCAGCGGAGCTTACAGTGTCTCAGACACCCCATGAGGACAGATCGAGCGTCAGCACCGCAGTAGTCTTTTATGAGTCGTGGTTGTAAGATATTTATTTTCTGTTTCTTCTTCTTCCTTTTTGTAAGATGGCTAGTAACAGACTTAGACCACAGCATGTTAAGAGGAAGGAGTAGTACGTGAGTTGAATAAGTGGTCGTGTAGTATACAGTTTCTGCAAGCATCTTGCATAAATTACGTCATGCTTGTGTAATTAAGTCCTGCATGTATGATATAACCTGTTGTACTTGCATCCTGGGGGGAGATTTATTTCCCAGTCTCTTAAAATTTTAATTGCTTCTTTTATAATTTCTTTTCTCATCGGTGTTACACAAATACCCCCAGAAAGAAAATGCATCGCCCCTGGACCCGTTCTATGCCAAATCCGCCAGAAAGCAACCATGGACAAATGGGAAATAATTTTACACAAGGACAGACTAGTCAACAAGGCAGTGACTCAGCATTTTCACAAGTGTGCCGTCTATACGAACAAAGCCAGCAACAACACCAAGAGATGATGCAGCAGTTAATCAATATGGGAAATCACCAAGGACAAAATCAGAACAGGTCTAAATTGTCTGAGCTCCAGAAGACCAATCCTACTGTATTTTCTCACACCGACAAACCATTGGAGGCAGATGATTGGCTACATGATATTGAAAGAAAATTAGTTATTGCCCAGTGTACGGACCGGGAAAAAGTACTTTATACCCCCATACTATTTTTCTGGTACAGCAGCATCATGGTGGGAAAACTTATGCCACACTCATCCCAACGGAGCCAATATGACATGGGAACAATTCAAGGAAAACTTTCGGGGAGCACACATTCCTAACAATATCATGAAATTAAAGAAAAGGGAATTTGAGGATCTCAAACAGCGAGGCACCACAGTAGCCCAGTATCTGGACCAATTTACTCAGCTGGCCCGGTACGCCAACGACGAATACATGACAGAAGACAAAAAGATGGAAAATTTTCTCGATGGACTGATTCCATCCTTAAAGTGCCAACTGGTAATCCACACCTTTCCTTATTTTAAAACACTGGTGGACAAGGCAATTATACTAGACAACGAACACCACAACATGAATGAAATATGCAAGCGCCGTATGAACCAGTCATCTCAGGTTCGCAACAACAGACCCAAGAATGAATTTCAGAAGCCTACAACACCCCGACAAGCAACTCCACTACCCCGACCAGCAACGGTAGCACCACAACAGAATCGTAGTGCTTTCAACAACAGGACCAAAGATACGACATTCCATCCAGGCATCACCTATTATGCATGTGGAGGAGAAGGGCATTACTCCAGGCAATGCCCAAAGCAGGGAAATAATACAACCAATGGCCGTGGTACAAACACAACTCCAAAACGCAACAACTCCAACCCCAATAACAACCAGAGGAAGGGACAGGTCAACCACGTGACATTTGAGGAGGCACAAAATGCACCAGATATTGTGTTTGGTACGTTTCCTGTCAACTCAATTAATGCTACAGTCTTATTTGATTCTGGAGCTTCCCATTCGTGTATCTCAAAAAGATTTGCTTCGAATAATCAATTTTCTTTTTCGCCTTTGCAAAATTCCATGGTTATTCAGTCCCTGGGATCGAAGCAAAGCACACAATGGTACTGCAAGGACGTAAATATTGAGATCAAAGGAATGGTATTTTTAGCCAACCTTATTGTTCTGGAAGCAGTCGAACTGGATGTTATTCTGGGAATGGATTGGTTAACTAGAAATAAAGGTTTCATAGACTGATGGCTCTGACGGAATTGACTGAGTTGAAGAAACAAATTAAGGAACTAATGGAAAAAGGTTATGTTTGACCCAGCTCATCACCATGGGGATCGCCAGTTTTATTTGCTAAGAAAAAGGATGGTACCCTAAGGCTATGTATTGATTACAGGGCACTCAATATGGTCACCATTAAAAATAAATACCCGCTGCCCCGGATAAATGACTTGTTTGAACAGCTAGCAGAAGCCAAGGTTTTCTCAAAAATAGATTTGAGGTCAGGCTACCATCAATTGAAAATCCGATCGTCTGATATACCCAAGACCATAGTCTCTGATAGAGGCACCCAATTTGTCTCTAGATTTTGGGAACACCTACAGAAAGCACTAGGGACACAATTGATGTTCAGCACAGCATATCACTCGTAGACCAGAGGACAAACTAAGCGAGTAAATCAAATATTAGAGGACATGCTCAAAGCATGTGTGCTCACTTACAGAGTTAGCTGGGAAGACAGTTTACCATGCGCGGAATTCTCAAATAACAACAGTTATCAAGCCAGTTTGAAAATGTCACCTTTTGAAGCCCTGTACGGACGAAGGTGCCGTACCCCACTCAATTGGTCCGAGACTGGAGACAGTCCAATTTTCGGTCCCGAAGATCTTAAGGAGGCAGAAACAAAAGTGAAGCTTATTCAGGACAGACTAAGAGCGGCTTAGAGCCGTCAAAAGAGTTACTATGATCAAAAGCACCGCCAAATCAGTATTGAACCCGGTGAATATGTGTATCTCAGAGTATCTCCAACAAGAGGACTATAAAGATTTAAGGTCAAAGGAAAATTGGCACCGAGGTTTATTGGACCATTTAGAGTGATCGCAAGAAGAGGCAAGGTTGCTTATCAACTAGAGCTACCGGCAGAATTATCGGATGTTCACGATGTGTTTCACGTGTCACAACTGAGAAGATATGTTAGTAACCCAGACAAGCAAGTGCAACACCAAGACTTGGACCTTCAACCAGACCTCAGATATAGGTAACATCCTATAAAGATTTTGGAGGAGTCTGAATGGAGGACCCGACAGAATGTGAGAAAATTTTACAAGGTTCAGTGGAGTAATCACACCGAGGAAGAAGCAACATGGGAAAGAGAGGATCACCTGAGGACTGAATATCCGTACCTGTTCGAGGGACAGCTGAAATGTCGGGGACGAGATTTTTCTTAAGGGGGGTAGGTGTTGTAACACCCCAAAAATAGTTCTTTGGGATTTTCAAAACTTTTCCCATAAAATAAAATATTTTTGAATTATTCTTGTCATTCTGAAAATTATTTTAATTTTTATGGGATTTCAAATTTTCTTTAGAGGTTCTGTTTTGTGAGGTTTGGAATTATTTAGATTATTAATTTGGAGGTTTTCAAACAGTTTCAATTAGAAGAGTTTATGGGAGCGTTTTAAAATCCTTTTCAAAGGAAATGACCTTTTTTATTTCTCTCTAACCCTTCTAAAATTCCACCCAACAATTTCCTTCCACTCCAAATTTATCCCACAAGTCACTCACCTCGTCTAGGGCAGTATCCAAACCTCTCCTTCCCACAAAAATATTTTTCACCATCCAAATAAATTCCAAGATTTGGAATTCATATATTCCATCATTCCTTGGTTTACAAAGGAACCACCATTTCTACAAGGATTCCACCTCCACCAAAATTATCCCAACCAATATATGGTACCCACAACCCATTTCTCTAAAAACATGGGGTGCCACAGTTCAGAAATTTCAAATTCCACTCAATTGAAATTTGGACCAGAAACAGATTCCTTGCTCTAAACTCATTCTAAACTTCTCCAAAAATTCTGAAACTTCACCATCACTCTTGTCTTGCATCAGTACATCACCACAAAAATCCACAAAAAATCCTAAAATCTCTAGCACCTTCTGTCATTTCATCAAACAGCTAATGTGCACACTGTTCATCGCTGTCCAAAATTCAGTTAACTGAATTTGGTTTCAGACGGCAGAAACGATCGCCGCCGTGCACTCCACTCCACCTCATTCCCTCTTCGCCCACGCCTCCTCGTCCATAAATGTGCAGCCGTGGGGCCTCCTCGTCAGCCCCTCGCCGTCAACGAGCCGGAGGCTGGCCGGTGCAATGGCCACCACACTCGGCCACGGCAGGCCGAGCGGATCAGCTCGCGCCACCGGCCTCATTCACTTCGCCGCACCCTGCCAACCTACCTCCCACTCCATGCGTCGTTTCCCTCCGTAGCTCCACGCATTGACCAAGCCCCTGGACCCCTCCTAGCAGTTGCCGGAGTTGGTCATCACCGCCGCACCCGTACGGGACTCGTCCCGTGCATGAGGCCGAAGCGCTCGACCTCGATCGCCCTGGCGTCTCCAGAGTTTTCCTCCACCCTCACTGACACTCGCCGACCACGGCCATCGTCCAAACCAACCTCGCCGACCACCGTAACTCCGGAGTGATCCGAACCCCACCGGACCGCCTCGGGATCGCCTATATAAAGGCCCCCGAGCCCTGTTCTTCTCACACACCGCCTCCACCACCTCCCAATCGCCCTCCCATGCACTCACCCGGCCTCGGGGAGGTCTTCTTCTACCCCTCCGGCCACCGCTCCGCCACCTCTGTCACCGATCAGTTCGACGCCACTATGCCACCACCTTCACCCAAACCTTGCCAGTAGCCATCTTATCCACGAAATCATCAATCCCGCGCTTCAATTTCGTTACTCGAGCCCTCTCCAGCAAGCTCCAGAACCACCCGAGCCACCGTCCGCCACCGTCGACCTCGCCGGCGTTCAGGTGCTCCCCGCCGACCACCAACACCTCCCTCCGACGCGGCACTCCGCCCTGGTCACGTTCCGACCATCGCCAGCCGCAGGAACCCCGGCGATCGCCGCCGGCGACCGCCGTCACTTCCCTGCCTAGCGCGCGATCACACCGCGCGGTCCTTTTATTTTTTTTCTCTGTTTAAGGCGAAGGCGTATTCTGTTTTTTCCGCCTTCTCCGTTGCAAAACGTATTTCAGCCGAAGCATTTTCTGTTTTAACTGCACAGGGACTGCTGTTTTACAGAAAAGCCCCTGGATTTGAAAGTTTAATAGCTTTTAAACCACAACTCTGTTTGAGCTGAACTTTTTTTTGAAATTCTTATTTTTCTCTCTAGTTTTTTTAGTATTTATTTAAAAATGTTTTGAGACAACTTTTTGTGTTGTTGTCAATTTTTTTAATTTAAGTTGAATTTGAATTTTCAGAAAAAGAAGAGGGAAACTTTGCCGAGAATTTTGAAGGGTTTTCACCTGACTACTTTGGACAAGGCAAGCATTATTGAACTTGGGATATGGTGATTGCATTTGCATGTTTGCATTCGTTTGTATTGCACCATATGTATCACTAGTGCATGCATGATTAGTCATATCATTTTCTTATCCATGTCATGCACTTCACTCAAGTAAAGAATCTTTCTAACGTGGTAAAGCTGTGAGTATTCAGGGGAGTGTCTCCTGACTTAGACGTGCCGGTGGGCACAGGCCATTACTTTTGACACGATGGTGTCACGTGACTATGTGGAACCTACCGGTGATGATAATTGACATCTCCTGAGTCGGCCTAGATCGAGTCTTGTTCCGTTACACCTACCTGGATACCGTGCTGCCACGAGTCCTTTCGCAAGGAAGGTACAGCTTAGTAAGTAGTTAACCCCTGTCCGGGTACACACCGTACAGAGGGCCACGATGAGGGTTTACAAAGGCCTTGGACTAAATCATGTCATCGGGACAGGGGGCATGGGTGTTCCGGTTGTGACTGAGAGGGGGGCTCCCCTTGGAATCTGCGCGTATTAATAGTGATCCCATGCAGGACGTTGGTCTCTCCGTCTCAGAGTTTTACTTGAACGATGCTTTGGGTGATTCCTGGCATCTGGGAAAGTTATTCTGGTGTGTGCTGGTCAGGTGTGTTTTCAACCCAAAGACCGTAATGGGAATTAGTCAGTGTCTCGGTACTGACTAAAGAAATCCTTTACTTGTGGGTAAAGAGTACACCCTCTGCAGAGTTTCAAGCCTATTCGAATAGCCATGTCCGCGATTAAGGACTACAGTCTGGGTTGGTCAAGTGTCGGTCTTAGTGTCGGTCTTTGGAGGAATTAACCTTAAAATGCCTGAAATATTTTGCAGGATAATTATTGTCACCCTGATGCTGCCATCAATATTTGTGCTATGAGTATTAATATCATTGTGTTTATGCATATTGTGGACTAACCCGTTTCTCTTGTTTTGAATTCTTCCTGAGTGTCTCAGGGGCTGGCTAGACTACCCCGGGCACTCAACTTTATTTTCAAGACCTCTCGTGGCGTCCCTCGAGTTTACAGGCGGTCCCGCCACTACTCTTGTGGACACCCGATTGGCATTTCTTTTCAAGTCCGACCGTGGCGTCACTTGACACCCGACTGGCATTTCTTTTCAAGACCTCTCGTGGCGTCTCTCGAGTTTATAGGCGGTTCCGCCACTACTCTTGTAGACACCCGATTGGCATTTCTTTTACTTTGCTAAATGTCACTTGGGCTGGCTAGACTATCCGTGACATTCATTTGCTTTATAATATGTTTGAAAGTGACTAATATGCTATGTTCATGTTCAGGTCATTTACTTGTCATGAATTAAATTTCAGCTAGCATGAGCATATGCATCCATTATATCTTTTGTTCATAATGTTTGCGAGTACATTCCAACGTACTCACTAGCTTGTCCCTGGCTATTTACTTGGCCAGACTTGCAGGAGGTCGAGCTTGTGGAGGAGGATTACGCTAGTGAGCCCGACGCTTAGAGGAGTCCCAGTCAGTTGACCTGTGAGATAGGAGTCTACCACATGTATCATCCGCTGAGCTTCCGCTACACAAATAAAATAGTCAAGCCTCACTCTGACGCTTGGCTCTATGTTATTGTACTAGTTATGTATCACCACCACACCACTGTCATATTCCGCCACTGCCATTTATTGGCGAGTTTGTAATAAATGTTGTTGAGCTCCCAGACTCAACCTTGTGTAATATTATCTTGTACTGGTTATCTGTATCAAGGAAGTACACCAGCTGTGTTGATCTTGGGGCTGGTGTGACTTAGGGCTATTCTAGGATTTATTCTCAGAAATGGGCCCGACAGACCTTGGTATCAGAGCCAGGCTGACTATAGGAAACCCTAGGCGCGATCACTAGCACTCGAGTCAGTACTAACATTTTTAGCATGCATCTCATGCATTGTAGCATTTTTTTCCATGGTCATCATATGCTCATGATATGACTATTTGGATTTTTGTCTACTGATGTAGATGTCTGGCGGCAGTTGCCCATCCTAGATTTTCGCCAACGAGCCTGCGGGATATTCCCGTCTCCTTACCATCATCGCTAGAGATGCGATGAGATCTCCGAGTCGTCCAGAGTACACAGTCTTCCCTGACAGGATCACAAACACTCTGACTATGTACCAGGCTTCGTTATATATTCGGGGTGGAAGTACCTTGTCTTTCCGCAATTACCGTTTTATGGGGAGAGTCATGCCCTCTGAGAGGCATGCTATCCAGATGGCCGCCCGTGAGGCTATTGCTCGTCTCAGGGACATCCTGCTTGTCATGCAGACCCGTCCCTATCACTACCTTCCAAGCCATGTTCCTTATACCAACCATTATGCTTTTTCCTACACCGCAGGAGAAAGGGATGAGGCGATCGAGCCCCTTGTCCAGTATATCATGGCACTAGAGTCGGTCTTCACCGCACTGGTGGACGACCATCTTGCTGCACGAATGGACTTGGCGCGTGCGAGGATCACTCGCAGGAGTGAGTTCCGTTCACCTTCACCACGTGCCCCTTGTATTCCGACTCCACCACACTATCCTCCTACCCAGCCCATGGTTCAGTGCTCATCCCTGAGTGATGAGGCTAGTCGCTTGGCTGCTCCTGTTCCGACCAGAGCTCCACTGTCGACGCACACGATTCCACCTTAGACAGGCGTGGCATCAACCTCTACACGACTGGAGACCATTCCAGAGGAGGAGGAGGTTGAGTCTTGTGGACCACAGCTAGGACTCACCCTCAGCGGAGCTTACAGTGTCTCAGACACCCCATGAGGACAGATCGAGCGTCAGCACCGCAGTAGTCTTTTATGAGTCGTGGTTGTAAGATATTTATTTTCTGTTTCTTCTTCTTCCTTTTTGTAAGATGGCTAGTAACAGACTTAGACCACAGCATGTTAAGAGGAAGGAGTAGTACGCGAGTTGAATAAGTGGTCGTGTAGTATACAGTTTCTGCAAGCATCTTGCATAAATTACGTCATGCTTGTGTAATTAAGTCCTGCATGTATGATATAACCTGTTGTACTTGCATCCTGGGGGGAGATTTATTTCCCAGTCTCTTAAAATTTTAATTGCTTCTTTTATAATTTCTTTTCTCATCGGTGTTACACAAATACCCCCAGAAAGAAAATGCATCGCCCCTGGACCCGTTCTATGCCAAATCCGCCAGAAAGCAACCATGGACAAATGGGAAATAATTTTACACAAGGACAGACTAGTCAACAAGGCAGTGACTCAGCATTTTCACAAGTGTGCCGTCTGTACGAACAAAGCCAGCAACAACACCAAGAGATGATGCAGCAGTTAATCAATATGGGAAATCACCAAGGACAAAATCAGAACAGGTCTAAATTGTCTGAGCTCCAGAAGACCAATCCTACTGTATTTTCTCACACCGACAAACCATTGGAGGCAGATGATTGGCTACATGATATTGAAAGAAAATTAGTTATTGCCCAGTGTACGGACCGGGAAAAAGTACTTTATACCCCCATACTATTTTTCTGGTACAGCAGCATCATGGTGGGAAAACTTATGCCACACTCATCCCAACGGAGCCAATATGACATGGGAACAATTCAAGGAAAACTTTCGGGGAGCACACATTCCTAACAGTATCATGAAATTAAAGAAAAGGGAATTTGAGGATCTCAAACAGCGAGGCACCACAGTAGCCCAGTATCTGGACCAATTTACTCAGCTGGCCCGGTACGCCAACGACGAATACATGACAGAAGACAAAAAGATGGAAAATTTTCTCGATGGACTGATTCCATCCTTAAAGTGCCAACTGGTAATCCACACCTTTCCTTATTTTAAAACACTGGTGGACAAGGCAATTATACTAGACAATGAACACCGCAACATGAATGAAATATGCAAGCGCCGTATGAACCAGTCATCTCAGGTTCGCAACAACAGACCCAAGAATGAATTTCAGAAGCCTACAACACCCCGACAAGCAACTCCACTACCCCGACCAGCAACGGTAGCACCACAACAGAATCGCAGTGCTTTCCACAACAGGACCAAAGATACGACATTCCATCCAGGCATCACCTATTATGCATGTGGAGGAGAAGGGCATTACTCCAGGCAATGCCCAAAGCAGGGAAATAATACAACCAATGGCCGTGGTACAAACACAACTCCAAAACGCAACAACTCCAACCCCAATAACAACCAGAGGAAGGGACAGGTCAACCACGTGACATTTGAGGAGGCACAAAATGCACCAGATATTGTGTTTGGTACGTTTCCTGTCAACTCAATTAATGCTACAGTCTTATTTGATTCTGGAGCTTCCCATTCGTGTATCTCAAAAAGATTTGCTTCGAATAATCAATTTTCTTTTTCGCCTTTGCAAAATTCCATGGTTATTCAGTCCCTGGGATCGAAGCAAAGCACACAATGGTACTGCAAGGACGTAAATATTGAGATCAAAGGAATGGTATTTTTAGCCAACCTTATTGTTCTGGAAGCAGTCGAACTGGATGTTATTCTGGGAATGGATTGGTTAACTAGAAATAAAGGTTTCATAGACTGATGGCTCTGACGGAATTGACTGAGTTGAAGAAACAAATTAAGGAACTAATGGAAAAAGGTTATGTTTGACCCAGCTCATCACCATGGGGATCGCCAGTTTTATTTGCTAAGAAACAGGATGGTACCCTAAGGCTATGTATTGATTACAGGGCACTCAATATGGTCACCATTAAAAATAAATACCCGCTGCCCCGGATAAATGACTTGTTTGAACAGCTAGCAGAAGCCAAGGTTTTCTCAAAAATAGATTTGAGGTCAGGCTACCATCAATTGAAAATCCGATCGTCTGATATACCCAAGACCATAGTCTCTGATAGAGGCACCCAATTTGTCTCTAGATTTTGGGAACACCTACAGAAAGCACTAGGGACACAATTGATGTTCAGCACAGCATATCACCCGCAGACCAGAGGACAAACTAAGTGGGTAAATCAAATATTAGAGGACATGCTCAAAGCATGTGTGCTCACTTACAGAGTTAGCTGGGAAGACAGTTTACCATGCGCGGAATTCTCAAATAACAACAGTTATCAAGCCAGTTTGAAAATGTCACCTTTTGAAGCCCTGTACGGACGAAGGTGCCGTACCCCACTCAATTGGTCCGAGACTGGAGACAGTCAAATTTTCGGTCCCGAAGTTCTTAAGGAGGCAGAAACAAAAGTGAAGCTTATTCAGGACAGACTAAGAGCGGCTTAGAGCCGTCAAAAGAGTTACTATGATCAAAAGCACCGCCAAATCAGTATTGAACCCGGTGAATATGTGTATCTCAGAGTATCTCCAACAAGAGGACTACAAAGATTTAAGGTCAAAGGAAAATTGGCACCGAGGTTTATTGGACCATTTAGAGTGATCGCAAGAAGAGGCAAGGTTGCTTATCAACTAGAGCTACCGGCAGAATTATCGGATGTTCACGATGTGTTTCACGTGTCACAACTGAGAAGATATGTTAGTAACCCAGACAAGCAAGTGCAACACCAAGACTTGGACCTTCAACCAGACCTCAGATATAGGGAACATCCTATAAAGATTTTGGAGGAGTCTGAACGGAGGACCCGACAGAATGTGAGAAAATTTTACAAGGTTCAGTGGAGTAATCACACCGAGGAAGAAGCAACATGGGAAAGAGAGGATCACCTGAGGACTGAATATCCGTACCTGTTCGAGGGACAGCTGAAATGTCGGGGACGAGATTTTTCTTAAGGGGGGTAGGTGTTGTAACACCCCAAAAATATTTCTTTGGGATTTTCAAAACTTTTCCCATAAAATAAAATATTTTTGAATTATTCTTGTCATTCTGAAAATTATTTTAATTTTTATGGGATTTCAAATTTTCTTTAGAGGTTCTGTTTTGTGAGGTTTGGAATTATTTAGATTATTAATTTGGAGGTTTTCAAACAGTTTCAATTAGAAAAGTTTATGGGAGCGTTTTAAAATCCTTTTCAAAGGAAATGACCTTTTTTATTTCTCTCTAACCCTTCTAAAATTCCACCCAACAATTTCCTTCCACTCCAAATTTATCCCACAAGTCACTCACCTCGTCTAGGGCAGTATCCAAACCTCTCCTTCCCACAAAAATATTTTTCACCATCCAAATAAATTCCAAGATTTGGAATTCATATATTCCATCATTCCTTGGTTTACAAAGGAACCACCATTTCTACAAGGATTCCACCTCCACCAAAATTATCCCAACCAATATAAGGTACCCACAACCCATTTCTCTAAAAACATGGGGTGCCACAGTTCAGAAATTTCAAATTCCACTCAATTGAAATTTGGACCAGAAACAGATTCCTTGCTCTAAACTCATTCTAAACTTCTCCAAAAATTCTAAAACTTCACCATCACTCTTGTCTTGCATCAGTACATCACCACAAAAATCCACAAAAAATCCTAAAATCTCTAGCACCTTCTGTCATTTCATCAAACAGCTAATGTGCACACTTTTCATCGCTGTCCAAAATTCAGTTAACTGAATTTTGTTTCAGACGGCAGAAACGATCGCCGCCGTGCACTCCACTCCACCTCATTCCCTCTTCGCCCACGCCTCCTCGTCCATAAATGTGCAGCCGTGGGGCCTCCTCATCAGCCCCTCGCCGTCAACGAGCCGGAGGCTGGCCGGTGCAATGGCCACCACACTCGGCCACGGCAGGCCGAGCGGATCAGCTCGCGCCACCGGCCTCATTCACTTCGCCGCACCCTGCCAACCTACCTCCCACTCCATGCGTCGTTTCCCTCCGTAGCTCCACGCATTGACCAAGCCCCTGGACCCCTCCTAGCAGTTGCCGGAGTTGGTCATCACCGCCGCACCCGTACGGGACTCGTCCCGTGCATGAGGCCGAAGCGCTCGACCTCGATCGCCCTGGCGTCTCCAGAGTTTTCCTCCACCCTCACTGACACTCGCCGACCACGGCCATCGTCCAAACCAACCTCGCCGACCACCGTAACTCCGGAGTGATCCGAACCCCACCGGACCGCCTCGGGATCGCCTATATAAAGGCCCCCGAGCCCTGCTCTTCTCACACACCGCCTTCACCACCTCCCAATCGCCCTCCCATGCACTCACCCGGCCTCGGGGAGGTCTTCTTCTACCCCTCCGGCCACCGCTCCGCCACCTCTGTCACCGATCAGTTCGACGCCACTACGCCACCACCTTCACCCAAACCTTGCCAGTAGCCATCTTATCCACGAAATCATCAATCCCGCGCTTCAATTTCGTTACTCGAGCCCTCTCCAGCAAGCTCCAGAACCACCCGAGCCACCGTCCGCCACCGTCGACCTCGCCGGCGTTCAGGTGCTCCCCGCCGACCACCAACACCTCCCTCCGACGCGGCACTCCGCCCTGGTCATGTTCCGACCATCGCCAACCGCAGGAACCCTGGCGATCGCCGCCGGCGACCGCCGTCACTTCCCTGCCTAGCGCGCGATCACACCGCGCGGTCCTTTTATTTTTTTTCTTTGTTTAAGGCGAAGGCGTATTCTGTTTTTTCCGCCTTCTCCGTTGCAAAACGTATTTCAGCCGAAGCATTTTCTGTTTTAACTGCACAGGGACTGCTGTTTTACAGAAAAGCCCCTGGATTTGAAAGTTTAATAGCTTTTAAACCACAACTCTGTTTGAGCTGAACTTTTTTTTGAAATTCTTATTTTTCTCTCTAGTTTTTTTAGTATTTATTTAAAAATGTTTTGAGACAACTTTTTGTGTTGTTGTCAAATTTTTTAATTTAAGTTGAATTTGAATTTTCAGAAAAAGAAGAGGGAAACTTTGCCGAGAATTTTGAAGGGTTTTCACCTGACTACTTTGGACAAGGCAAGCATTATTGAACTTGGGATATGGTGATTGCATTTGCATGTTTGCATTCGTTTGTATTGCACCATATGTATCACTAGTGCATGCATGATTGGTCATATCATTTTCTTATCCATGTCATGCACTTCACTCAAGTAAAGAATCTTTCTAATGTGGTAAAGCTGTGCGTATTCAGGGGAGTGTCTCCTGACTTAGACGTGCCGGTGGGCATAGGCCATTACTTTTGACACGATGGTGTCACATGACTATGTGGAACCTACCGGTGATGATAATTGACATCTCCTGAGTCGGCCTAGATCGAGTCTTGTTCCGTTACACCTACCTGGATACCGTGCTGCCACGAGTCCTTCCGCAAGGAAGGTACAGCTTAGTAAGTAGTTAACCCCTGTCCGGGTACACACCGTACAGAGGGCCACGATGAGGGTTTACAAAGGCCTTGAACTAAATCATGTCATCGGGACAAGGGGCATGGGTGTTCCGGTTGTGACTGAGAGGGGGGCTCCCCTTGGAATCTGCGCGTATTAATAGTGATCCCATGCAGGACGTTGGTCTCTCCGTCTCAGAGTTTTACTTGAACGATGCTTTGGGTGATTCCTGGCATCTGGGAAAGTTATTCTGTTGTGTGCTGGTCAGGTGTGTTTTCAACCCAAAGACCGTAATGGGAATTAGTCAGTGTCTCGGTACTGACTAAAGAAATCCTTTACTTGTGGGTAAAGAGTACACCCTCTGCAGAGTTTCAAGCCTATTCGAATAGCCATGTCCGCGATTAAGGACTACAGTCTGGGTTGGTCAAGTGTCGGTCTTAGTGTCGGTCTTTGGAGGAATTAACCTTAAAATGCCTGAAATATTTTGCAGGATAATTATTGTCACCCTGATGCTGCCATCAATATTTGTGCTATGAGTATTAATATCATTGTGTTTATGCATATTGTGGACTAACCCGTTTCTCTTGTTTTGAATTCTTCCTGAGTGTCTCAGGGGCTGGCTAGACTACCCCGGGCACTCAACTTTATTTTCAAGACCTCTCGTGGCGTCCCTCGAGTTTACAGGCGGTCCCGCCACTACTCTTGTGGACACCCGATTGGCATTTCTTTTCAAGTCCGACCGTGGCGTCACTTGACACCCGACTGGCATTTCTTTTCAAGACCTCTCGTGGCGTCTCTCGAGTTTATAGGCGGTTCCGCCACTACTCTTGTAGACACCCGATTGGCATTTCTTTTACTTTGCTAAATGTCACTTGGGCTGGCTAGACTATCCATGACATTCATTTGCTTTATAATATGTTTGAAAGTGACTAATATGCTATGTTCATGTTCAGGTCATTTACTTGTCATGAATTAAATTTCAGCTAGCATGAGCATATGCATCCATTATATCTTTTGTTCATAATGTTTGCGAGTACATTCCAACGTACTCACTAGCTTGTCCCTGGCTATTTACTTGGCCAGACTTGCAGGAGGTCGAGCTTGTGGAGGAGGATTACGCTAGTGAGCCCGACGCTTAGAGGAGTCCCAGTCAGTTGACCTGTGAGATAGGAGTCTACCACATGTATCATCCGCTGAGCTTCCGCTACACAAATAAAATAGTCAAGCCTCACTCTGACGCTTGGCTCTATGTTATTGTACTAGTTATGTATCACCACCACACCACTGTCATATTCCGCCACTGCCATTTATTGGCGAGTTTGTAATAAATGTTGTTGAGCTCCCAGACTCAACCTTGTGTAATATTATCTTGTACTGGTTATCTGTATCAAGGAAGTACACCAGCTGTGTTGATCTTGGGGCTGGTGTGACTTAGGGCTATTCTGGGATTTATTCTCAGAAATGGGCCCGACACTTCGGCTCGACCTTCATACCAGGGGCTGTATTCGGCCCCTTACATTCTTAAAGTCCAAACACCCATAGGGAAATCTTCGGCGTCCCGGATATTGCACTACATGCATCAGCTCCGAATCATGTCTTTGGTCTATAGTTGGGTTGCCTGGCTCCTGTGCTTACCACCTTACGTTCCTCAAGTTCGGCTAAGGTAGTAAAAGGAGAACTTCTGCGATTGTATTTCTGGTTCGTCCGGTCAAGTACCTCAGTAGAGAAAGCCGAAAACTGATTGTCATGATAAGCTTGAGCTGGTCAGCGATCCAGTGACTTAGTGTTATACTACAAATCGTTCGCGATTTATGCCGTGTTATACGAGGGGCTGGGATTTGACCAGCCATGTTGCAAAGGCGCCGAAGTCCGGCTTGCCATTCAAAGCAACAGGGGCTAGTCCTTAGCCCCACCTATGGACTCCTATGGCTAAGTGAAAGTAATAAAGCCGCATAGTTTGATTGCCTAGTTCATCTCGCAGGAGGCCTCCTATATAGGACCAAGACGTTGGATAAAGTGCGGCCATGCGTTCCCGAACACCCCTGTAACATATACATGGGGGCAGAAGCCGACGACTGGTAACTTTCAGACTTATAAATAAACGGCCGCACAGGAGGATAAATTTATCAAATCTAAAGGCGAAAGCATAGATATTTCACATCATGAGTTCATTACATGGTTTTTACAAACCGAACTCCACAACTCAATTATGATGTCCTTTGAATGCTGGCCCTCTACAATTCGGGCACCCTCGAGGACCTCGCTGAAGTACCTCTCCGGCCGCCAGTGATCCTTGCCTTCGGGCGGCCCTGCGGTTGCAATTTCGGTGGCCTTAATCTTCGCCCATTGCACCTTGGCGCGGGCGAAGGCCATCCGGGCACCTTCTATGCAGGCCGACCACTTTATGGCGTCAATCCAAGGACGCGCACTGACAAGCCGCTTCACGAGGCCAAAGTAGCTGCTGGGCATGGGCTGGGCTGGCCACAGCTGGACTATTAAATCCTTCATAGCCAATCCGGCCACCCTATGCAGCTCGGTCAGCTGTTTTAGCTGATCGCTAAGGGGCGCTGGATGCTCTGGCGCAAAATACTGCGACCAGAACAGCTTCTTCGTTGAGCACCCCTCTTCGGCTCGGAAGAACTCTGCGGCGTCAGCAACACTCCTCAGTAGATCCGCAAACATGCCTGGAGAACTCCAAACTCGGGTCAGCAAGATGAATCTCCTACTTGCAAATTTACTCTACAGAAGAAAAGCCTTACCAGCTGCTATCTGCCTCGCCTGTTGGATCTCCTGGCGGGCACTCTGGGACTCAACCCGGGCTTCCTTGATATCCTGGAGGGCCTTGGCGAGTTCGGACGCTTGGTCCGAAGTCTTCTGCTCCAAGGACTCGCACTTATTAATGGCGTCCTTGAGCTCTTGCTCGACTTCGCCCACTCGAGCCTCATGTTTTCGGCGGTTAGTCTGCTCCGCCTCCAACTCCTTCGCCGCTTTGTCAGCGGCCGCCCTGCTCACCTCCACCTCTTTTTTGGCTTGGGCAAGCGCGCTTTTGAGGGATTTGACTGCAGCCGCGCCAGCTATGATCATAAAATTCAATAAGTTAAAAGAATCAATACACATATCACTTCTGATATGTAAATTCCGTATACCTTGCGTTTCGTCAAACCGCTTGTTGACGCGGTCGAGCTCCTCATCAGCTAATCGAAGCTTTCGATTGAGCTCGGAAACCTCTGCGGCCTGGGCAGTAGCCATCAGCATAGATGCCTGTCATGTATATTAGCACAATACATCACTAATTTGTCTTCGGATCCTCTGTCCGGATTGTTCTAATCCGGACAGAGTCTAAGGGGCTACTGTCTATACATTGGGTTCATCCTTTTATATGAAATACTGGTTAGAAGAATTACATCGCATACCTCAAAGCCCGTCAGTAGGCTGTTGAAGGCATCGTTCAGTCCGCCTTTCGCAGACTGAACCTTTTCCATTACCGCACCCATCAGGGTGCGGTGCTCCTCCACAATGGATGCACTTTGCAGCGCTTCCTCCAGAGTATGAGCAGCCTCCGGATTAACGGAGGCCGCTGATGGAGCTGCCGCTCCTCCTCCCTCTGTCGAAGGGGGCTGCTGACCCGAACCCAGAGCCACATTGGTCTCTGGGACGGTGTTCGGTGAGGGCCCGAACTGTTGAGACCCTCCACCCTCGGTGGTCGTAGGGGTCGCCGTCCCCCGGTCTGCGGCATCCGAGGTATTAACCTCGGGCGCCTTCTTGACGGCCTCGTCCGCCCCTCCTCGGCCAGGAGAGGTCCTTTGGGACGACACCTCGGTGTCCTCCATGGCAGTAGGGGAAGGGGCTCATCACGGTCCATCACTCTCTGCCTCTTCAGGTGCCAGAGAGTTCCCCTCCGAAGAGGAAGGGATCGGGATATCGCGCGGAGGGCTGAAAAGCAAGCAAAGATTTATACAACAGAGGCAGATTAAGCGAAAACTGAACAAGTAAGGTTTCGATACTTACGTTTCGGCCAGGGGCTTCTCCCTGGGGGCCCTCCTCGGGCTGTGTTTGGACTCTGAGTCCGAACTAACCGAGAGGGTTATCTTCCCCTGCTTCGGCGTCGCTCCCTCCGGCTTCTCGGAGCCTGTCCTCTTCTTCCTCCTCGTCTTGTGAGGGGGGTTGCTCTCCACCTCCTCCTCTTCCTCTTCGTCCTTGTCTTCCTCGTGAGAGGAGATGGGCTCGGTCTCTCCGGACATAGTATCCGAAGGACCTCTGCGGTGGGGCCCGGCCTTGGGCTCCTTGCCCTTCTTCTCCGGCGCCTGATAGGGCGCCGGGACCAGCATCTCCGTCAGCTTGGGATTGGCTGTGTCTTTGGGCAACGGAGCCGGACTCTTGATCCGCTCCACTTTCTTTGTCCAGCCCTGTAAAGAGGTGAGCTGATAAGACTCATATTGATTGAAAAACTATGAATCAAACATGTCTTCGGAAAGGTTAAACACTTACTGGAGTGGCCGGATTCGCGATGTCGAGCCCGACGTCTTCGGACTCCATGGGCCAGCTCTTCTGGGCTTTGAAGAGTAGCTTCCATATCCCTTCACGCGTAGTGCCGAAGAAGCACTTCAGGGTCCGCGGCTCTTCCGGATTGAATTCCCACATGAGGGAGGCCCGGAGTTGGCAGGGGAGGATGCGGCGGAAGAGCATTATCTGCACCACGTTGGTGAGACCAACATTTTTGCCCAGCACGCTGGTGATGCGCGTCTGCACCTCCGTCTAGGACCCCCAGTCGAGGCCCTTAGTGGTCCACGAGGTGAGCCTCGTGGGGGGTCCGGATCTGAACTCCGGAATTGCCGCCCACTTGGTGCGGCCCGGCTCGGTGATATAAAACCACTCTTGCTGCCAGACCTTGACGGTCTCGATGAAGGCCCCCTTGGGCCATGTGGTGTTGGGCAGCTTGCTTATCATAGCCCCGCCACAGTCCGTGTGTTGCCCGTCAACCACCTTCGGCTTCACATTCAAGATTTTTAGCAATAGGCCGAAGTGTGGCGGGATGCGGAGTAGAGCCTCGCACACGACGATGAACATCGAGATGTGGAGGAAAGAGTTCGGGGCTAGATCATGGAAATCTAGACCGTAATAGAACATGAGGCCATGGACGAATGGGTGGAGTGGAAATCCTAACCCTCTAAGGAAATGGGGGAGGAAGAAGACCCTTTAGTCGGCCGCCGGAGTGGGGATGATTTGACCCTCGTTGGGGAGCCTGTGCGCAATGTCTGCGGCCAGGTACCCCACACTTCGGAGATCCTTTATCTCCTTCTTCGTGATGGAGGAGGCCTCCCACTTGCCCTTGGAACCGGATCCGGCGATGGCAGGAGAAGGTGGTGGTGGTGAGGAAGATGAGAGCTTTTTTCTTGCGGGCGCTGGAGCTTGAGAGATGGGGAAGGCTGAGGCTGGAAGGAGGCGTGGGGAAGAAAGAGGAATCTATTGCCCTCTTATAGGCAGTAAAAATGCCAACCGTCCCCCCACTTAAGCCTTGAAACTCGCCTATTCCCAATGATAGCATGCGCCGTAATCGGTTGAGTTACCCATATCTCATTGATGAGCAATCCCGTAATAAGTGGGCACGATCTCTGTTTTGACATGACGGGCCAAGGGGGCTCAGCCTCGAAGCATGAAACGAGGAGTGTGAAAATGGTTCAAAATACCGAAGGGTCAAGTCTGACGCTTCACCGGAAAAAGTTGTCAGTAAAGACACTATTCCTATCTTTTATATATCATGCCTTCGTGGCTAAGGGTTGTGTTAATTATGCAAAGCCGGATACAGTTCCTTTGTGAAGAAAAGCAGATGTATATAACTCAAGGAGAGGAACCTGCCTTGCAATGCCGAAACAACCTGCGTGCCGAACACATCGCCATTGAAGATTGGTTCAGGGGCTACTGAGGGAGTCCTGGACTAGGGGGTCCTCGGGCATCCGACCTATTCAATATGGGCCGGACTGATGGGCCGTGAAGATAAAGGAAGAAGACCACCACCCGTGTCCGGTTGGGACTCCCGTATACGTGAAGGGCAAGATTAGGTGTCCGGATATGTTGTTTCCTTTCTGTTAAACCGACTTTGTACAACCCTAGGCCTCTCCGGTATCTATATAAACCGAAGGGCTTAGACCGGAGGCAGGATCATAACATTCATAGGCTAGCCAAGCTAGGGTTTAGCCACTACGATCTCGTGGTAGATCAACTCTTGTAACCCCTATACCCTTCGAATATAATCAAGCAGGAGTAGGGTTTTACCTCCATTAAGAGGGCCCGAACCTGGGTAAACATTGTGTCCCTTGTCCATTGTTACCATCGATCCTCAGACGCACAGCTTGGGCCCCCCTACCCGAGATCGGCCGGTTTTGACACCGACAGCGCGCTTCCCGAATTCCTTGCCGGCATCTCTGCTAGCCTTCTTTCCTTTCTTTGTTTCCTTGGAGGGAGCTACAGCCTCGGCGTCCTCAGCAGCTACCGCGTCTCGGTACATCTTATCCACACATATGATTGCATCTTTCTTGTCTGACGGGATGGAAATGACACCCATTGGCCCTGGCATCTTTGGAATATTGTAGGCATAGTGGGATGCCACCATGAATTTTGCCAGAGCCGGACGGCCAAGAATCCCATTGTACGGCAAGGGAAGTTCGACAACATCAAACACGACCCTCTCAGTCCGGTAATTCAGTTCTCCACCAAATGTCACTGGCAGTGTGATCTCCCCCCTAGGACGGCTCCTGCCGGGGTTAATTCCTTGGAACGTGCCAGTAATCTTGAGCTCTTCATTTGATATCTGTAGTTTGCTAATTACCTTGGGGGAGATTAGATTCAACCCTGCCCTGCCGTCAACTAGCATATTTGTGACCTTGAGGTTGCGGATTGTTGGCAAAACCAACAACGGCCAGCACCCTACCGCGGTGGTGCGGTTAGGGTGATCCTCTTAATCAAAGATGATAGGCGCGCGGGACCATTTGAGCGGCTTTCGGGAATCTACTGCTGGCTCCACGGCATTGACCTCACGCACCCACTGCTTGAGCTGGCGGTGAGAGGAGTGCAAAGATGCGCCTCCGTCTATGCACAGGGCCTCAGTTGCTTTTTGGAATTCTTTCTCACTTGTTTCCTCTTCATCCCCTTCATCACTCTCATCATCACCTTCCTTCTTCTCACGGTCTCTAGCAGGTTTCTCTTTTTGCTGAGGAGTCTTGCCGCAGTGGCCTCCTCTACTGCCACGGCCCTTCCCGCCAGCACCTTCTTGGTCTCTCTCCTTGTTATGATTCTCATACTCAGCTTTTCGCTTCTTGACAAGTTTCTCGATGACACTCTTGGAGATCATGGCCCTTGGTTCGGTGGATTTTGCAGTATGGCCCATCGGACTTCCTGGTTTTTTCTACCGCCGCAGCTTCCCGGCAATCAGTGCACGTGGCAGCTCCCTTGCCGGGGGCTTCGGTTTTGGCTTTCTTGCCGGTACTAGGGGTGCCAGAACCCTCAACAGCCAGTACAGACTTCTCTTTACGCTTCTTGTTGCGCTTCCGATTATTCCTCTTCGGGTTAGCGGCATCGTCGTCATCCTCTGAATCAACCTCGACGTCGTCCTCTTCCCCGGGGAGTCGCCTCCCTTCCTCCGTACGGCCACATTTATTTTCCAAGGTGTACAACTCATTCACAGTCTTGGGCAACTGGACGTTCATTTTGGAACGTATCCTTCTGTTGTGCATGTTTGACTAGAACGCAGCAATTACAGCTTCCGGATGGATCTCTGGAATGTTACTGTGTACCCGGCTAAACCTCTGCATATACTTCCGCAAACTTTCCTTTTCCTTCCGTGGAAGGATTAGCAAGTCGCTGGGCTGTCCTGGTTCTTGGTGTCCGCCCGTGAAGGCACCAACAAATTCATTGCACAGGTCAGCCTAGGACGAAATGGTATTCTCTGGCAGGTGCATCAACCACGACCTCACATTTGTCTTGAGTGCCAAAGGGAAGTAGTTAGCGAAAACCTTCTCATCTCTCCCGCCGGCGGCTTGAACAGCAATTGTGTAAATGCTCAGGAACTCTGCCGGGTTCAGCTTTCCATCATACTTTTCTAGTAACTCAGGTTTGAAGACGCGGGATGAGGGTCAACAAACTTGCCACAGCTCACCAGTGAAGGCAGGGCACCCAACCTCGAAGGGTAGGTATCCGCTGTCACTAGGCACGGGTTCGTCGACGTCTGGGCCGTTGCACCTATCATATTGATGGTGGATCTCCCGATGCCACTCTATGGTGACGCGGGCATCTTCTCTGCACCGATCTTCCAGGACTTGCCACTGATCTCGAGGGGCTCGCAGATTAGACAAAGCAACTGATGCTTCATCGGGCTCCTAGTCGTGTGGTTCTGGTTGTGGCCTCTGCGCTGGCTGTCGTGGAGGGGATTGCACTGTCGGAGTGGCCGCCTCAACATAGTCAACAGCTCGGGCCATCGCTGTCACTTGTGGGCGTCGCGATGGCCCCGCCCACTATGATCCTTCCGCTTCAGCAAAGCCGATCAAAACTCTGGATAGTGGCTCTCTACTCATCCATTTGATCAGCCACTGGCGGGAATCAAGGTTCAAATGATTGGAATGGAATCTCTTGATCTCAACACATGAGTAGGAGGTTCTCTCTCAGAAAATGTATGGTGAAAGTGTAGGAACATTTTGATGGCTCTCCTCAATGAGGTAGAAGAGGTGGTGGGGTATATATAGCCTCCACACAAAATCCAACCGTTACACACTTTTGACTCATCTCGGTGGCACCGATTAGGAAACTCGATGGCACCGATCTGTTCAAAAGTATGAACGTTAGGAATCTCGGTGGGACCGACTGGAACAACTCGGTGGGACCGATGTGCTAGGTCTTAGGGCAAACATCATCTTGATGGCGCCGATTGCATCAACTCCGTGGGACCGAAGTAAAGCAATAAGCAAAAGAGAATCTGTCAAGCCAACTCGGTGAGACCGATTGCATAAACTCGGTGGGACCAAAGTGAATGCAATAGATCACAGAGCGTTGGCAAGGCCATCTCAATGGGACCGAGATCCGTATCGGTGTGACCGAATCGTTAGGGTTTTCGGTAGTGGCTATGTCAAATGAAGTCGGTGGCTCCGGGCGGTGGGGCCGAGTTTGGAATTAGGATTGGGACATATTTGGATGGAGAAAGTGGCTGAGGGTTTTGGAGAAATATCACTAAGCACTTTGAGCAAGTAGACCATTAAGCAACACCTCATCCTCTTTTAATAGTATTGGCTTTCCTATGGACTCATTATGATCTTGGATCACTAAAATAGAAATGAAGAGTCTTGAGCTTTTTCCAATCTTGTCCTTAGCATTTTGAAAGGGTTCCACATCCTCTTAACCTTGCCACTCAGCTGTTGAACTTATCCGAAATATACTAGATAAAACTATTGGTCCAACAAAAGATATGTTGACATTAATTACCAAAATCACCCAAGGAGCACTTGTGCTTTCAATCTCCCCCTTTTTGGTAATTGATGACAACATACATCAAAGCTTCAAGTAAATGACAAGAAGAGTAGTAAGTAAAGCTTTGGAAGAACATGTGACATGCATAAGCTCCCCCTACATGTGTGCAATCATGTAATGATAAAATTGAACAACATGTAAATGCACATTATGACAAGGCAAGAAATGAGTTACATGTATCTTGGCTATATGCAACAGAGCAAAGAATTAAGTGAGATGTAGCTTTGTTTATGAATCCTTCTTGCAAACAATATGTGCAGAAGCAAGAGATCATCATACCCATGAGTGTAATGCATATACTTACCTTGTGGTTCTTGAGCCGATTCTTAAAGAAGCAATCTTGAGAAAACAAGGTTAAATAACACAAGAAAACTTCAAACAAGAAGGATTCCAAGATCCACAAGAATACCATGACTGGGATGACATGTAATAGGTGAGTACCACAAAGTGAGTACTTCATTCAAATATAGACATGTCCCCAAGGACTTAAAGATTTGCAATAAATTCTAAGGATTTTTCTCCCATTAAACATGGACTATTTCTCCCCTGAATCTAACATTTGGTAATGGGCGAAGGTAGGGTGAGATAAAATCATAGCAGAAATACATAAATCAGAGCAGAAAAGAATGAGATCCAAAATATCTCAAAACATATACTAACATGTCTTTCCCCTCTTTCAATACATGTGACTTCTCTCCTCTTATGACACTGCATCTCTCCCCCTTTCTTAGAAGAGTTTTGTGATAGTAAGCCTTGATGTGCTCTCTCTCCCCCTTTGACATCAATTTCCAAGAAGGGTAGTTTTCATGGATATGAGTCAAGTGAGTATGATCCTTGAGAGACACAAGCAAGCATAATGTAGCTCAAGATGCAGACTGAGGAAAAGAATCATTGAGTGGAGCTGAAGAAAATAGGCAATGTAAGATGGCAAAAAGTTCTCAGAAGTGAAATCGGTGACGCCGATCTGTTTCAATCGGTGACTACGAGATAGCAGAGCCACTAAAGGTGCTCATCGGTGAGACCGAGTTAGTCCATGTCGGTAGAACCGATGAACTGTGTAGAAGTAAACCTCGTGCTTCGTCTGGCCGATGGACTTGGATCGGTGGAACCGAGTTCAACGTAGAGGAAAATTTTGTCAACTCAGCTCACTAGTAAATGAAATTTCACAAGGATTTTCAAGGAATTTTCATAAAGATTTGCAATGAATTAAATTTAGATGCAGAGACAAACAAAAAAGAGGAGATATAGATGAAGTTTTTTTGAAGGGAAACACAATAGCGAGAAGGCATGCAATGAAAATGTAATGCACAAAATGGAACACTAGAGAACTTCATCTAGATGTGGTCGGTGACAAAGTCACCTATGTTAGAGTATATTGACTTAGGAGTCAAGTGAGATCACTTGATCATAGGTCATACTCATCGTTAAGCTCAAAATGGGGTTGCCTTTTTTTTGTTTAAGCATCTTGATGTATTCTCATCTTGTTGAGTTGCTTTAACTCATGACTTGGAGCAAATATTCTCTAAGATGGAATGACATACCTTGGGTTGTGGTGTTGATCTTGATCATGTAGTTGAACTTATGTTGGATGCTCAAGGTTGCAGTAGTCCTTCAAGAGTTGAGAGCATCCTTTGGAGTTGAAGCTCATCTTCATACATGGGTTAGTCTTGCAAGGAATAGCACTTGTGTATCCAAATTGACAAGAGTGAATTTCATCATATAGATATTGTCAAAGGATATGTTGTATAAGTTCATGCTTCCTTGATTTCAACAACCAAAGCATAGATACTTGATGATGTAGAGATTTCTCAAGATGTGAGTGATTTGCAATCTCATAGATTGAGGCTCATTCAAGTACCTACAAGGGTTAGATAACATACAAGGGTGCAAAGATATCCAAGATAAATGGTCCTCATCATAAGAGTGACATCAAGGATTAGCCACATAGGCTCATGCCTTGCATGTATCTAAATGGAATCCCTATTCCAAGTTTGAGGCATCAATGCTGTTCATTTCACCTCTCAAACGACAAAATATCTTTTCATCAAGTGGTTTAGTGAAGATATCAGCCAATTTCTTGTTGGTACAAACATGCTTAAGATTGATATCTCCTTTAGCAAAATGATCATGAATGAAGTGGTGACAAAGTTCAATATGCTTAGTTCGAGAATGTTGCACGGGATTGTGAGCAATCTTAATAGCACTCTCGTTGTCGCAAAGCAATGGAACATGTTTCACATGTATCCCATAATCTTTAAGAGTTTGGGTCATCCAATGTAATTGAACACAACATGATCGGGCGGCAATGTATTCCGCTTCGGCGGTGGATAAGGATACCGAATTTTGTTTCTTGGAGGACCAAGAGACAAGGATCTACCAAAAAATTGACATGCACCCGAAGTCGACTTTCTATCAACCTTGTCACCGGCATAGTCTGAGTCGGAATAGCCAACAAGATCAAAAGATGATCTCTTAGGATACCAAATACCAAAATTTGGTGTATGAATCAAATATCTCACTATCCTTTTGACGACCTTAAGATGAAATTCTTTAGGAGCCGATTGATATCACGCACACATGCACACACTTAGCATAATATCAGGACAGGAGGCACATAGATATAATAATGAACCAATCGTTGATCGTTAAACCTTTTGGTCAACCGGGTTTCCATCCTTAGTCAAGTCAAGATGTCCACTAGTAGGCATGGGTATTTTCATACCTTTGCTTTCTTGCATGTTCACTTCTTGAAAAGATCCTTGGTATACTTTGTTTGTGAGACAAAGGTACCTTCCTTAGTTTGCTTGATTTGCAAACCAAGGAAAAATTTGAGTTCACTCATCATAGACATCTCGAACTTCTCCAACATTAGCCTTCCAAACTTTTCACTTGTAACATCCCAAAATTCTAAATTTTGGAATGTTATATTAAATAAATAATTTTGATTGTTTACTTGATTGTTGTCTGAATGATTGTGTGAAATTTGAAACTTTTTGATAGTTGAATGAGAGGAAATAAAGGACTTTCCCAAACTTTCATTCTTGCATTTTGGTCCCGAGGGAATTCAAATTCATTTCATCAGAAAACCCTAGAGTGAATATGATATGACTTCTTCCATTTGAATAGATGAAAAGGGATTTGAAAAGATTTGAATTCCAGTTGAAAATATTTCAAACCAGAAACTTTATGCCACTCAAGGATTTTCATGAGGGAGGATAACATGACTTCTTCAATTTTGAAACAAAGTGGGAAGTAATGAGATCACTTTCAAAATGGCATTAGAGCCACTTTTGAAAATACTCCATATGGATGTCAAAATTATTTTCCACGTATTTCAAAAATAAATAAAGAGATAACATAATAGGAATCCTTCAAATATCAGAAATAAATGTGGAAAAATAAATTATGGAACCAGTCCAAATTGGTTTGAAGGATATTTGAATTGAATTTAATAGCTAGTCCTTAATTTATCTGAATTTTGCTTTATTAAGTTTTTATTCAAATTACTTTTCGCCCAAAATAAATATATGGAAATAAGGGTAAAATGATTCCCTTCAATGAAAAATTAGGACAAAATAAACATGAAATAATTTTGGTATTTAAAAAAATTATTTTTATTGATTTTTAATGCAATAATAGCACTATTTGAGTTTTATGATTTTTTGTAGAATTTATTTGACTTTGAAAAATAGTTTATGTTTTAGGAAATCGTTTTCTGAAAATTTTGATATATAATATGCTTATATTATATTTTACTTTATTTTGTTTTCTTTTTTTCTTGTATATAAAAAAAATAAAACCTCACGCCTCTCACACCACCAGGGCGCCCAAGGGCCCAGCAGCGCCCCTTCCCCCTTTTTTCCCTTCCTGGCGCAGCCCATCTGAAGGAAATATGCCCTAGAGGCAATAATAAAGTTGTTATTTTATATTTCCTTATTCATGATAAAGGTTTATTATTCATGCTAGAACTGTATTGATCAGAAACCTTGATACACGTGTGAATACATAAACAAACACCGTGTCCCTAGTGAGCCTCTACTAGACTAGCTCATTGATCAAAGATGGTTAAGGTTTCCTAACCATGGACATGAGGTGATGTATTACGGAACGAGTAAAGATACTTGCCGGTAACGAGATTGAACTAGGTATGAAGATACCGATGATCGAATCTCGGGCAAGTAACATACCGATGGACAAAGGGAATTATGTATGTTGTCATAAGGTTCGACCGATAAAGATCTTCGTAGAATATGTAGGAGCCAATATGGGCTTCCAGGTGCCACTATTGGTTATTGACCAGAGAGGTGTCTCGGTCATGTCTCCATAGTTCTTGAACCCGTAGGGTTCGCACGCTTAACATTCGTTGACGATATAGTATTATATGAGTTATGTATGTTGGTGACCGAATATTGTTCGGAGTCCCGGATGTGATCACGGACGACGAGGAGCTCCGGATGGTCCGGAGGTAAAAATTAATATATGGGATAATAGTGTTCGGTCTCCAGAAGGGTTCCGGATGTTTCCCGAAATATTTGGGTACGAGAACACTTCATTTGGGCCAAAGGGGAAAGCCCACGAGGTTTTTGGAAAGCGCAAAAGGAAGTTTTGCGGAGTCTAGGGGCCACCCTGGCGTCTGGATCCAGACGCCGGGAACCCTGGCGTCTGGTCCTGGAGTCCGAGAAGGACTCTTGCCTTTCGGGTAAAACCAACTTTGAGGAGGCTTTTACTCCAAGTTTCGACCCCGAGGCTCAACATATAAATAGAGGGGCAGGGCTAGCACCCAAGAGACATCAAGATTCCCCAAGCCGTGTGCCGACAACCCCCTCCCCTCTAGTTTATCCTTCATCATAGTTTACGTAGTGCTTAGGCGAAGCCCTGCAGAGATTGTTCTTCACCAACAATGTCACCACGCCGTTGTCCTGCCAGAACTCATCTACTACTTCGCCCGTCTTGCTGGATCAAGAAGGCGAGGACGTCATCGAGCTGAACGTGTGCTTAACTCGGAGGTGACGTACGTTCGGTACTTGATCGGACGGATCGTGAAGGTGTACGACTACATCAACCGCATTGATAAACGCTTCCACTTTGTGATCTTCAAGGGTATGAAGATGCTCTTCCCTCCGTTAGCTATGCATCTCCATGGATTGATCTTGCATGTGCGTAGGAATTTTTATTTGTTTTCCATGCAATGTTTCCCATCAATGGTATCAGAGCCAGGTCTATGCGTAGATTATATGCATGAGTAGAACTCAAAGAGTTGTGGGTGGTGATCATCATACTGCTTACCACCAATGTCTTATTTTGATTCGGCGTATTGTTGGATGAAGCGGCCCGGACAAACCTTACATGACCACGTTCATGAGACCGATTCCACCGACAGACAAGCAACTAGTTTTGCATAAAGGTGGCTGGCGGGTGCCTGTTTCTCCTACTTTAGTTGAATCGAATTTGACTACGGCCGGTCCTTGTTGAAGCTTAAAACAGCAAACTTGATAAATCATCATTGTGGTTTTGATGCGTAGGTAAGAACAGTTCTTGCTAGTAGCCCGTAGCAACCACGTAAAACTTGCAACAACAAAGTAGAGGATGTCTAACTTGTTTTTGCAGGGCATGTTGTGATGTGATATGGTCAAGACATGATGTGATATACGTTATTGTATGAGATGATCATCTTTTGTTAAAGTTATCGGCAACCGGCAGGAGCCTTATGGTTGTCTCTTTATTGTATGAAATGCAAACGCCATGTAATTGCTTTACTTTATCACTATGCATTAGCGATAGTTGTAGAAGCAATAGTTGGCGAGATGACCATGACACAACGATGGAGATCAAGGTGTCGAGCCGCTGACGATGGAGATCATGACGATGCTTTGGAGATGGAGATCAAAAGTACAAGATGATGATGGCCATATCATTTCACATATTTTGATTGCATGTGATGTTTATCTTTTTTGCATCTTATTTTGCTTAGTACGGAGGTAGCATTATAAGATGATCCCTTAACTAAATTTCAAGGTATAAGTGTTCTCCCTGAGTATGCACCGTTGCGACAGTTCGTCGTGTTGAGACACCACGTGATGATCGGGTGTGATAGACTCTACGTTCACATACAATGGGTGCAAGACAGTTTTGCACATGCGGAATACTCGGGTTAAACTTGACGAGCCTAGCATGTACAGACATGGCCTCGGAACACTGGAGACCGAAAAGTCGAACGTGAATCATATAGTAGATATGATCAACATAGAGATGTTCACCATTGATGACTACTCCATCTCACGTGATGATCGGACATGGTTTAGTTGATTTGGATCACGTATCATTTAGATGAATTGAGGGACGTCTATCTAAGTGGGAGTTCTTAGGTAATTTGATTAATTGAACTTAATTTATCATGAACTTAGTCCTGATAGTATTTGCATATCTATGTTGTAGATCAATGGCCCATGCTACCGTTCCCTTGAATTTTAATGCATTCCTAGAGAAAGCTAAGTTCAAAGATGATGGTAGCAACTACACGGACTGGGTCCGTAACTTGAGGACTATCCTCATTGCTGCATAGAAGAATTATGTCCTTGATGCACCGCTAGGTGAAAGGCCAACCAAACCAGTATCAAATACCCAGGCGCTACTACGAGCATTAGTAAGGTACACATCAATAACATGTATATCAAATATACCTTTGTTCACTTTGCCATCCTTCTTATCCGCCAAATACTTGGGGCAGTTCCGCTTCCAGTGACCAGTACCTTTGCAGTAGAAGCACTCAGTTTCAGGCTTGGGTCCAGCTTTGGGCTTCTTCCCAGGAGTGGCAACTTGCTTGCCATTCTTCTTGAAGTTCCCCTTCTTTCCCTTGCCCTTTTTCTTGAAACTAGTGGTCTTGTTAACCATCAACACTTGATGCTCCTTCTTGATTTCTACCTCCGCAGCTTTGAGCATTGCGAAGAGCTCGGGAATTGTCTTCTCCATCCCTTGCATATTATAGTTCATCACGAAGCCTTTGTAGCTTGGTGGCAGTGATTGGAGAACTCTGTCAATAACACTATCATCTGGAAGATTAACTCCCAGCTGAGTCAAGTGATTATGATATCCAGACATTCTGAGTATGTGTTCACTGATAGAACTGTTCTCCTCCATCTTGCAGCTATAGAACTTGTTGGAGACTTCATATCTCTCAACTCAGAGCAGATGCTGATGTTTTGAATGTCTGGCAAGCTCGATCTAATGACTACTCGATAGTTCAGTGTGCCATGCTTTACGGCTTAGAATCGGGACTTCAAAGACGTTTTGAACATCATGGAGCATATGGCATGTTCCAAGAGTTGAAGTTAATATTTCAAGCAAATGCCCGAGTTGAGAGATATGAAGTCTCCAACAAGTTCTATAGCTGCAAGATGGAGGAGAACAGTTCTATCAGTGAACACATACTCAGAATGTCTGGATATCATAATCACTTGACTCAGCTGGGAGTTAATCTTCCAGATGATAGTGTTATTGACAGAGTTCTCCAATCACTGCCACCAAGCTACAAAGGCTTCGTGATGAACTATAATATGCAAGGGATGGAGAAGACAATTCCCGAGCTCTTCGCAATGCTCAAAGCTGCGGAGGTAGAAATCAAGAAGGAGCATCAAGTGTTGATGGTTAACAAGACCACTAGTTTCAAGAAAAAGGGCAAGGGAAAGAAGGGGAACTTCAAGAAGAATGGCAAGCAAGTTGCCACTCCTGGGAAGAAGCCCAAAGCTGGACCCAAGCCTGAAACTGAGTGCTTCTACTGCAAAGGTACTGGTCACTGGAAGCGGAACTGCCCCAAGTATTTGGCGGATAAGAAGGATGGCAAAGTGAACAAAGGTATATTTGATATACATGTTATTGATGTGTACCTTACTAATGCTCGTAGTAGCGCCTGGGTATTTGATACTGGTTTGGTTGCTCATATTTGTAACTCGAAACAGGGGCTACGGATTAAACGAAGATTAGCTAAGGATGAGGTGACGATGCGCGTCGGGAATGGTTCCAAGGTCGATGTGATCGCCGTCAGCACGCTACCTCTACACCTACCTTCAGGATTAGTTTTAGACCTGAATAATTGTCATTTGGTGCCAGCATTCAGCATGAACAATATATCTGGATCTTGTTTAGTGCGAGACGGTTATTCATTTAAATCAGAGAATAATGGTTGTTCTATTTATATGAGTAATATCTTTTATGGTCATGCACCCTTGAAGAGTGGTCTATTTTTGTTGAATCTTGATTGTGTCGATACACATGCATATTCATAATATTGATGCCAAAAGATGCAACGTTGATAATGATAGTGCAACATATTTGTGGCACTACCGTTTAGGTCATATTGGTGTAAAGCTGTAGCGACCCGACCCGAATGGATCGAATCTCTGTGTTCAAGTGTCATCCCTGGATCGGTAATGCTGACACACACAGTACTTGAGGGATTTATAACAGAGTAGCAATCACACACTTATTACTTCGAATGTCTCAAAAGAGAACTGCTTACAATAAATATGGCTTAAGGCCATCTAATTAAGATAACAGCGGAAGGCTTGGAAGATAAAGTGAGTCCATCAACTCCAACGGCATAGCTGAGTGCACGACAACGACCTAGCACACCTTACTCTTCGTCTGAAAAGTCTGCAACATGATACGTTGCAGCCCGAAACGGGTCAGCACATGGAATATGCTGGCAATATAACACAGTAGAGCAATGAACAGAATAATTGCTAATGCTACATGCATATTTGGCTGGTGGAAAAGCTCTAGGGTTATACTGTTTTGCGAAAAGCCAATTTTTCCCTACAACAAAGGAATATATTTTATTTAACTATCATGGTGGTTGTTGAACATTGAGAAGGTAAATCCCCCTCTCAATCCCAATTAAAAGTAATTATTAATCCCAACAAATTAATTTAGAGTGATGGGATTCAATATGATGATCCAAGAACCAGATACTCAAGATGTCCATAACCGGGGACACGGCTAATCATGACTAGTTTGTACACTCTGCAGAGGTTTGTGCACTTTTCCCCACAAGACTCGATCTCCTCCGTTGGATTTCTCGCACTACATGGTGTTTGAGAAACGGATGACCGAGACACAGTCTTTCAGAAACATTTACTCTTTACTCTGGGTAGACAGTTACACCTACTTTCCCCTACATCTGCTAGCCTACCACTGAAAGAGGTCATGTAACATACTCAACTATGCTAGAGCCCATAATAGCTTGTGGCTGCACACGGGAGTTTCTAGCATGAACAATCTTATGATCCCTTTGAGCCTGGGTGGCGGACCGTAGGAGGATCACACGGTATATCCCCGGGATCTCCTAGGACAACACTGGTATATCCCCAGGTGCCCAAACAAGCAATCCACCCAGATGTGTATTAAAGTTGCCACCTTAAGTTGAACCATTAATTAAAATCTCACATCTGTCATGGATACACTCAAAACCCAATCCACGTCTACGAGCATAGCATGGCAACATAAGCATAGCGTGGAAGTAACTCCCAAGGGTTTTATAATAAAAGGGCAATAGGTTCTACCTCATCATCTACTTCCCAATACCCACAAGTTAATCACATCCTAGTCATGTAGTGTTTGAGGATAAAACTAATGCATAAAAACTGGGTAACGAAGAAGTATGATCAATGTGTTACTTGCCTTGCTGACGATCTGCAAATCCTAGAGACTCGTAGTAGCACGCTTCGCACTCCGGGTACTCTATCGCAAACAAACAATAGCATACATAAGCAATCAAGCGAAGATGCACGGGTAAAATCCAAATGAGAAGACCTAACCAGAAAGTTCAACTGAAGAACTCCGGTTTGCAAAAAGAATCGAATCAAACGGAGCAACGAAACTCAAACTGCGAAAGAAACAAGCTTCGATTACTAATCTGGACTAAAGTCAAATTTTACAGTAGCAAAAACTTGTTTAAGTTGGTTAAACAGAAAGAGGGCTTCGAGACGAAGATCTAGGCGCTTGAATCGCCTGATTCCGACAAACGAGCGAAAAGTTATACTAAAACGAAAATCGGATCAGAAATCGCGATCGAAAATAATCGCGGAAAATCCGAGAAAAAGAAAACTAACGAACAGGCTAACGAACGAACGTTCGCTGTCTGTGGTTAAACGGTGAAAACCGTTCGTTAAAACGAACGTCCGCTAAATAACTAAACCGACGGAAAACCGATCTAAAAAGAATAAACCGGTATTTAAAAAAAAACCGAACCTAGATCTAGGGTTTAAACAAAAACCGATCGGTTTTCTCGCGAAAACCGAGGCGGCGGCGGGATTCCGGCGAGGCTCCGGCGGGGCGGCGGTGTGGGGCGCGCGGTGCGGCGGCGCTGCGCGGCGGAGTGCGGCGGCGGCGGGCGGCGGCGGGCGGCGGACGCGGCGGCGGCTGGCGAGCGAGGCGGCGCGGCGGCTCGGCGGCGCGGCGAGGGCAGGCTGCGGCGGGCGGCGGCGGCGGCTTGGGGCTCCAGGGGGGGCCCCGGGTCGGCTTTTTAAGGGGGGAGGGGGTGGCTTGGGCGAGGGGGCGACGGGGCGGAGGCGCGGCGGCGGCGGACTCCGGGAGAGTCCCGGTCGGCCACGGGGAGGAAAGGCGGCGGCGAGGCTGCTGGGCCGGCTGGGCTTCGGCTCAGTTCGGTCCGGCGGATTTTTTATTTTTTTTTAAATAATTCCGCGCTTTCCCGAAATAAATTTTCCCCGTCCTCTAAAAATCTCCCGGACAAGGTAAACATTTATTTGGGACTCTAATGCAATTTTGAAAAATGCATATTTTTTTCTAAATCCAAATAAAATTGCAATAAAAATCCAAATAAAATATTTATTTGATTTTAATATTTTTCCTCCAATATTCCATTTATTTTGGAGAAGTCATATTATCTCCTCTCATATATTTTTAATATGAAATATTTTCGGAGAGAAAAAAATAGTTAAACCAAATTGATCCCTGTTTCAATATTTGAGAAAATTCAAATATGAAAACGGTGAAATCCCCAACTCTCTCCGTGGGTCCTTGAGTTGCTTAGAATTTTCGAGGATCGCAAAACGAAATGCAATAAAATATGATATGCAGTGAATGATCTATGTATAACATTCCAAATTAAAAATTTGGGATGTTACAAAAGCGCATGAAGAAAGTCCATGCAGATGGACTTTTGGAATCACTTGATTATGAATCATTTGATACTTGCGAGCCATGCCTCATGGGCAAGATGACTAAAACTCCGTTCTCAGGAACAATGGAGCGAGCTAATGACTTATTGGAAATAATACATACCGATGTATGCGGTCCGATGAGTATTGTGGCTCGTGGCGGGTATCGTTATTTTCTGACCTTCACAGATGATTTGAGCTGATATGGGTATATCTATTTAATGAAACACAAGTCTGAAACATTTGAAAAGTTCAAAGAATTTTAGAGTGAAGTGGAGAATCATCGTAATAAGAAAATAAAGTTTCTACAATATGATCGCGGAGGCGAATATTTGAGTTAGGAGTTTGGCCTTCATTTAAAACAATGTGGAATAGTTTCACAACTCACGCCACCTGGAACACCACAGCGTAATGGTGTCCGAACGTCGTAACCGCACTTTATTAGATATGGTGCGATCTATGATGTCTCTTACTGATTTACCACTATCGTTTTGGGGTTATGCATTAGAGACAGCTGCATTCACGTTAAATAGGGCACCGTCTAAATCCGTTGAGACGACACCGTATGAACTGTGGTTTGGCAAGAAACCTAAACTGTCGTTTCTTAAAGTTTGGGGTTGCGACACTTATGTCAAAAGGCTTCATCCTGATAAGCTCGAACCCAAATTGGAGAAGTGCGTCTTCATAGGATACCCTAAGGAAACAATTGGGCACACCTTCTACCATAGATCCGAAGGCAAGATCTTTGTTGCCAAGAATGGAACATTTCTAGAGAAGGAGTTTCTCTAGAAAGAAGTGAGTGGGAGGAAAGTAGAACTTGATGAGGTAATTGTTTCTCAGCAATATCCCTCTTCATACCCGTCCACCAGAAACGCTCTTTTAAGTCCAAATACATCTTGGTGTTTCCGGGGTGTATCGAGTATGGCGAGTCATGAGCCTCCTGTAGTATCAACTTCCTGATCTCGGCATTATTGGGTACATACACACGGTCCTCAAACCATAAGGTGTCGTGCTCATCTTCACGAAAACCTTTGGCTTTTCCTTTGCGCATTCTATCCTTTATCTCGGCAATTTCTTTGTCCTCTTTCTGAGCTTCTCGAATCCTTCCCAATAATGTTGACTGAACTTCCATAACTGCGACAAAACCTCTAGGGACTATCCCCAAACGAAACTCCCTGAGATCTTCGGATAACCCCTTTGGTAAACCTCCGCTTTTGAGGGTATTGACATAACTCTTCCGGCTCAAAGCGTCTGCTACGACATTGGCTTTTCCTGGATGATAATGCAACTTCATATCATAATCCTTTATAAGTTCCAACCATCTCCTCTGCCTGAGGTTCAGCTCCTTCTGAGTGAAAATATACTTCAAGCTCTTGTGATCCGTGTACACATCACAACGGTTCCCAATAAGAAAATGTCTCCAAGTCTTAAGTGCATGAACTACAGCTGCTAACTCCAAGTCATGAGTGGCATAATTCAACTCATGCGGCCGAAGCTGACGTGAGGCATATGAAACAACTCTCCCTTCCTGCATAAGTACTCCTCCCAGTCCTAAGCGAGAAGCGTCGCAATACACTTGGAAATCCTTGCGTATATCTGGCAGAATCAGAACTGAGGCTGTAACCAAACGTTTCTTCAGTTCCTGAAAACTTGCCTCACATTCATCTGTCCATTTGAACTTAGTGTCCTTCTTCAGTAACTCCGTCATAGGCTTCGCAATCTTAGAAAAATTCTCGATAAATCTCCGATAATATCCTGCAAGTCCAAGAAAACTGCGGATCTCCCCTACTGAGGTGGGTGCCAACCACTCAGTGACAGACTGAACCTTAGTGGGGTCTACTGCTATACCTTCGCCCGATATAACATGTCCAAGAAATCCAACTTCCTTCAACCAAAACTCACATTTGCTGAACTTGGCATACAACTGATGTTCCCTGAGCTTCTCGAGAACTAAACGCAGATGCTCCTTGTGCTCCTCTTCATTCTTTGAGTATACCAAGATATCATCAATGAACACCACGACAAACTTATCCAAGAACTCCATGAACACCTTGTTCATCATACTCATGAAATAGGCAGGGGCATTAGTCAATCCAAATGACATAACTGTGTACTCATATAGCCCATACCGGGTGGTGAAGGCTGTCTTAGGTATTCTGTTCTCGGATCTTCAGCTGGTGATACCCTGATCTCAGATCGATCTTGGAGAACACTTTAGCTCCTTGCAACTGATCAAACAAATCATTAATCATTGGCAGTGGGTACTTGTTCTTAATCGTCACTTCATTCAATGCGCGATAATCAACAACCATTCTCAAGGATCCATCCTTCTTCTCAACTAAGAGCACTGGGGCTCCCCACGGTGATGAACTTCGTCGAATGTAACCTTTCTCCAATAATTCCTTGATCTGCTTCTTAATCTCCTCCAGATCATTTGCGGGCATCCGGTATGGTCTCTTTGATATTGGTCCGGTGCCTGGCAACAACTCTATCAAGAATTCAATGTCTCGATCCGGCGGCATGCCTGGTAACTCCTCTGGAAATACATCCGGGAAATCTTTCACAATAGGCACCTCCTCCTGAACAACTCCCGTGAGAGAATTTACTTGGCTCCTTCTAGGCACATGCCTAGATACATACTTGATCCTTTTTCCCTCCGGGGTGGTAAGCGAAATCGACTTACTCGAACAATCGATGCTTCCTCCATACATCGATAGCCAATCCATGCCTAGTATCACATCCAATCCTTGTGACTTCAAAACTATCAGGTCTGAGGGGAAAACATGACTTCCAATGATCAATGGCATCTGAAAACATCCTTGTCTTGCCATATACTCCGCACCGGGTGATCTTACTAACATGGGTGTCCTAAGTACCTTAGTGGGCAACTTATACTTATCCACGAATCCCCTTGATATGTATGAATGCGATGCACCAGTATCGAAAAGAACAATTGCAGTAAAAGACTTAACCAAAAACTTACCGATAACTGCATCAGGCTGCTCCTCAACCTCCTCCACGTTCACGTGGTTCACTTGTCCTCGGTTGAATGGATTGGGCTTCTTCCCAGCGCTTCCATTACCATTGCCGTTCTTCAATTCTGGACATTCGTTGGCATAATGTCAAGCCTTCCCGCACTTGAAATAGGTAACGTGGCTTTGATCCTTCTTGGCGGGTGTGGCTGGGTTAGAGCGGTTCTGATTACTGCCTGCTCCATGTCCATTTCCATTCTTGTGGCCATTATGGTTGTGTGAACTTCCTCCATTGTGGTTATGACCTCCATGGTTATGAACAAGTCCTCCCGAGTTCGGGGTGAACCGGGGCTTCTGCTGAGCTCCTGAGTTGAACTTCCCTTGTCCATACTTCCTCTTGCGGCTATCAATCTGCTGCTGCTTCCCTTCAATCATAAGAGCTTTGTCTACCAACTCCTGGTAGTTGTTGAATGTTGCCACCATCAACTGCATACTCAGCTCATCATTCAACCCTTCCATAAACTTCTCCTGCTTCGCGGCGTCAGTGGCCACATCATCCGGGGCATAGCGAGCTAATTTACTGAACTCATCGACGTACTGCCCCACGGTACGGTTTCCCTGGCGTAAGTTGCGAAACTCACGCTTCTTCATGCTCATAGCTCCTGCTGAGACATGTGCCGTGCGGAAAGCTTGCTGAAACTGATCCCAAGTGACATTGGCTATAGGGAATGTGGCTGTGTAATTCTCCCACCATGAGGCTGCGGGTCCATCCAATTGATGTGCGGCAAAACGCACCTTCTCAGCGTCTGTGCATCCTGCGGTGGTCAACTCCCTTCCAATCCTGCGTAGCCAGTCATCCGCAACTATTGGCTCGGTGCTACTGGAAAACACAGGTGGCTGCAACCTCAGAAAACGGGCTAAGTTGTCAACTGGTGGTGGTGGCGGTGGGTTGTTGTTGTTGTTGTTGTCTTGGTTCTGAACTAGTAGCTGCATCAGGGTATTCTGCTGTTGAATCAACTGAGTGAGCTCCGGTGGGAAAACAAATCCGGTGTCGCGTCTCAGAGGCATCTGATGGGTTTAGAGGGAAGAGATTAGAATAGAGTAAGGTCTAGTGAGAAAGCACTACCCATATGCACATGAGACAAACACATTCATAACACACCACTCAATTCAAGCAAGAGCATACAATCTATCTAACTACCGTTACAAAAGTGCTCGGACTATTACTATTTACATGGGGAAAATGCTAAGGATAATATGGTGGTCATCTAGAAATTTTGATCGGTGGAAGACTCCATGATATCCGCTCCAGCTTCGTCTTCATAATCATCATCACTACTGTCGGGGTCGGATTCGGTGTCGTCGATGATGATGTAGTCTTCAGATCGAATTTCCTCAGGTTCGTCGTCTTCTTCTCCGGGCGCGGGGTCTCCCATGAATACTCCTAGCTTCCTTGTCAGGTCGTCATTCTTTTCCCCTAGTATTGCGATTTCCTCCTCGTATCCGTCGCGTGTAGACTTGAGTTCCTCTTCTAGCTCCATGTTCCTGGTCATCACCTTCTTCAAATCTATCATGCTTGCACACATCTGGTTCTCCTGTCGACGAATGTGCTGGTTTAACTCCTGGATGAAAGCTGCAATGGACCTGTCCCTCCGGGTGCTGATCATCTCCCATTGCTCATCTCGGCGCCCACATAACTGGTAGATCGTGTCCTTAAGATCCTTGTGATACACTTCACCGATGCGTCCCATGGCGATGTGGGCTGCCATGCTCTTTCCTAGACTCCAGGTTGGTGCATCAAAGGAAAACTCTATGGGCTCCGTAACTGGCATGAATGTCCTTCCTGGAATTTGAACTCGAATCATCCAACGCTCCTCTTCTGGTACAGTGACGGTGTAGGTCCCGGTGAAGCTTGGTATTCCGATGTTCAGGTACCTAGTGACTTCCTTCAAGTGTCGTCCAAAAGGTGTGTCTTCATCCGGTTGTGTAAACTTGTTCCTTGAGTCTGCCATCCTAGAGAATAGAAGATGGAGAGAAGTCAGAAATGAGTAGAGAAGAGTGTCCTATGGCTTTTCTTAGTGGTCGTGTCCTACAGTCAGCGTGTGCTCTGATACCATCTCTGTAGCGACCCGACCCGAATGGATCGAATCTCTGTGTTCAAGTGTCATCCCTGGATCGGTAATGCTGACACACACAGTACTTGAGGGATTTATAACAGAGTAGCAATCACACACTTATTACTTCGAATGTCTCAAAAGAGAACTGCTTACAATAAATATGGCTTAAGGCCATCTAATTAAGATAACAGCGGAAGGCTTGGAAGATAAAGTGAGTCCATCAACTCCAACGGCATAGCTGAGTGCACGACAACGACCTAGCACACCTTACTCTTCGTCTGAAAAGTCTGCAACAGGATACGTTGCAGCCCGAAACGGGTCAGCACATGGAATATGCTGGCAATATAACACAGTAGAGCAATGAACAGAATAATTGCTAATGCTACATGCATATTTGGCTGGTGGAAAAGCTCTAGGGTTATACTGTTTTGCGAAAAGCTAATTTTTCCCTACAACAAAGGAATATATTTTATTTAACTATCATGGTGGTGGTTGAACATTGAGAAGGTAAATCCCCCTCTCAATCCCAATTAAAAGTAATTATTAATCCCAACAAATTAATTTCGAGTGATGGGATTCAATATGATGATCCAAGAACCAGATACTCAAGATGTCCATAACCGGGGACACGGCTAATCATGACTAGTTTGTACACTCTGCAGAGGTTTGTGCACTTTTCCCCACAAGACTCGATCTCCTCCGTTGGATTTCTCGCACTACATGGTGTTTGAGAAACGGATGACCGAGACACAGTCTTTCAGAAACATTTACTCTTTACTCTGGGTAGACAGTTACACCTACTTTCCCCTACATCTGCTAGCCTACCACTGAAAGAGGTCATGTAACATACTCAACTATGCTAGAGCCCATAATAGCTTGTGGCTGCACACGGGAGTTTCTAGCATGAACAATCTTATGATCCCTTTGAGCCTGGGTGGCGGACCGTAGGAGGATCACACGGTATATCCCCGGGATCTCCTAGGACAACACTGGTATATCCCCAGGTGCCCAAACAAGCAATCCACCCAGATGTGTATTAAAGTTGCCACCTTAAGTTGAACCATTAATTAAAATCTCACATCTGTCATGGATACACTCAAAACCCAATCCACGTCTACGAGCATAGCATGGCAACATAAGCATAGCGTGGAAGTAACTCCCAAGGGTTTTATAATAAAAGGGCAATAGGTTCTACCTCATCATCTACTTCCCAATACCCACAAGTTAATCACATCCTAGTCATGTAGTGTTTGAGGATAAAACTAATGCATAAAAACCGAATGTAACCTTTCTCCAATAATTCCTTGATCTGCTTCTTAATCTCCTCCAGATCATTTGCGGGCATCCGGTATGGTTCTTTGATATTGGTCCGGTGCCTGGCAACAACTCTATCAAGAATTCAATTCTCGATCCGGCGGCATGCCTGGTAACTCCTCTGGAATACTCCGGGAAATCTTTCACAATAGGCACCTCCTCCTGAACACCTCCCGTGAGAGAATTTACTTGGCTCCTTCTAGGCACATGCCTAGATACATACTTGATCCTTTTTCCCTCCGGGGTGGTAAGCGAAATCGACTTACTCGCACAATCGATGCTTCCTCCATACATCGATAGCCAATCCATGCTAGTATCACATCCATCCTTGTGACTTCAAAACTACAGTCTGAGGGGAAAACATGACTTCCAATGATCAATGGCATCTGAAAACATCCTTGTCTTGCCATATACTCCGCACCGTTGATCTTACTAACATGGGTGTCCTAAGTACCTTGGGGCAACTTATACTTATCCACGAATCCCTGATATGTATGAATGCGATGCACCAGTATCGAAAAGAACAATTGCAGTAAAAGACTTAACCAAAAACTTACCTAACTGCATCAGGCTGCTCCTCAACCTCCTCCACGTTCACGTGGTTCACTTGTCCTCGGTTAATGGATTGGGCTTCTTCCCAGCGCTTCCATTACCATTGCCGTTCTTCAATTCTGGACATCGTTGCATAATGTCCAGCCTTCCCGCACTTGAAATAGGTACGTGGCTTTGATCCTTCTTGGCGGGTGTGGCTGGGTTAGAGCGGTTCTGATTACTGCCTGCTCCATGTCCATTTCCATTCTTGTGGCCATTATGGTTGTGTGAACTTCCTCCATTGTGGTTATGACCTCCATGGTTATGAACAAGTCCTCCCGAGTTCGGGGTGAACCGGGCTTCTGCTGAGCTCCTGAGTTGAACTTCCCTTGTCCATACTTCCTCTTGCGGCTATCACTGCTGCTGCTTCCCTTCAATCATAAGAGCTTGTCTACCAACTCCTGGTAGTTGTTGAAGTTGCCACCATCAACTGCATACTCAGCTCATCATTCAACCCTTCCATAAACTTCTCCTGCTTCGCGGCGTCAGTGGCCACATCATCCGGGGCATAGCGAGCTAATTTACTGAACTCATCCACGTACTGCCCCACGGTACGGTTTCCCTGGCGTAAGTTGCGAAACTCACGCTTCTTCATGCTCATAGCTCCTGCTGAGACATGTGCCGTGCGGAAAGCTTGCTGAAACTGATCCCAAGTGACATTGGCTATAGGATGATGGGCGTGTGTAATTCTCCCACCATGAGGCTGCGGGTCCACCAATTGATGTGCGGCAAAACCACCTTCTCAGCGTCTGGTGCATCTCTGTGGTCAACTCCCTTCCAATCCTGCGTGCCAGTCATCCGCAACTATTGGCTCGGTGCTACTGGAAAACACCGGCGCTGCTGTCACCGATCGCAAAACGAAATGCAATAAAATATGATATGCAGTGAATGATCTATGTATAACATTCCAAATTAAAAATTTGGGATGTTACAAAAGCGCATGAAGAAAGTCCATGCAGATGGACTTTTGGAATCACTTGATTATGAATCATTTGATACTTGCGAGCCATGCCTCATGGGCAAGATGACTAAAACTCCGTTCTCAGGAACAATGGAGCGAGCTAATGACTTATTGGAAATAATACATACCGATGTATGCGGTCCGATGAGTATTGTGGCTCGTGGCGGGTATCGTTATTTTCTGACCTTCACAGATGATTTGAGCTGATATGGGTATATCTATTTAATGAAACACAAGTCTGAAACATTTGAAAAGTTCAAAGAATTTTAGAGTGAAGTGGAGAATCATCGTAATAAGAAAATAAAGTTTCTACAATATGATCGCGGAGGCGAATATTTGAGTTAGGAGTTTGGCCTTCATTTAAAACAATGTGGAATAGTTTCACAACTCACGCCACCTGGAACACCACAGCGTAATGGTGTCCGAACGTCGTAACCGCACTTTATTAGATATGGTGCGATCTATGATGTCTCTTACTGATTTACCACTATCGTTTTGGGGTTATGCATTAGAGACAGCTGCATTCACGTTAAATAGGGCACCGTCTAAATCCGTTGAGACGACACCGTATGAACTGTGGTTTGGCAAGAAACCTAAACTGTCGTTTCTTAAAGTTTGGGGTTGCGACACTTATGTCAAAAGGCTTCATCCTGATAAGCTCGAACCCAAATTGGAGAAGTGCGTCTTCATAGGATACCCTAAGGAAACAATTGGGCACACCTTCTACCATAGATCCGAAGGCAAGATCTTTGTTGCCAAGAATGGAACATTTCTAGAGAAGGAGTTTCTCTAGAAAGAAGTGAGTGGGAGGAAAGTAGAACTTGATGAGGTAATTGTTTCTCAGCAATATCCCTCTTCATACCCGTCCACCAGAAACGCTCTTTTAAGTCCAAATACATCTTGGTGTTTCCGGGGTGTATCGAGTATGGCGAGTCATGAGCCTCCTGTAGTATCAACTTCCTGATCTCGGCATTATTGGGTACATACACACGGTCCTCAAACCATAAGGTGTCGTGCTCATCTTCACGAAAACCTTTGGCTTTTCCTTTGCGCATTCTATCCTTTATCTCGGCAATTTCTTTGTCCTCTTTCTGAGCTTCTCGAATCCTTCCCAATAATGTTGACTGAACTTCCATAACTGCGACAAAACCTCTAGGGACTATCCCCAAACGAAACTCCCTGAGATCTTCGGATAACCCCTTTGGTAAACCTCCGCTTTTGAGGGTATTGACATAACTCTTCCGGCTCAAAGCGTCTGCTACGACATTGGCTTTTCCTGGATGATAATGCAACTTCATATCATAATCCTTTATAAGTTCCAACCATCTCCTCTGCCTGAGGTTCAGCTCCGTCTGAGTGAAAATATACTTCAAGCTCTTGTGATCCGTGTACACATCACAACGATTCCCAATAAGAAAATGTCTCCAAGTCTTAAGTGCATGAACTACAGCTGCTAACTCCAAGTCATGCGTGGCATAATTCAACTCATGCGGCCGAAGCTGACGTGAGGCATATGAAACAACTCTTCCTTCCTGCATAAGTACTCCTCCCAGTCCTAAGCGAGAAGCGTCGCAATACACTTGGAAATCCTTGCGTATATCTGGCAGAATCAGAACTGGGGCAGTAACCAAACGTTTCTTCAGTTCCTGCAAACTTGCCTCACATTCATCTGTCCATTTGAACTTAGTGTCCTTCTTCAGTAACTCCGTCATAGGCATCGCAATCTTAGAAAAATTCTCGATAAATCTCCGATAATATCCTGCAAGTCCAAGAAAACTGCGGATCTCCCCTACTGAGGTGGGTGCCAACCACTCAGTGACAGACTGAACCTTAGTGGGGTCTACTGCTATACCTTCGCCCGATATAACATGTCCAAGAAATCCAACTTCCTTCAACCAAAACTCACATTTGCTGAACTTGGCATACAACTGATGTTCCCTGAGCTTCTCGAGAACTAAACGCAGATGCTCCTTGTGCTCCTCTTCATTCTTTGAGTATACCAAGATATCATCAATGAACACCACGACAAACTTATCCAAGAACTCCATGAACACCTTGTTCATCATACTCATGAAATAGGCAGGGGCATTAGTCAATCCAAATGACATAACTGTGTACTCATATAGCCCATACCGGGTGGTGAAGGCTATCTTAGGTATATCCTGTTCTCGGATCTTCAGCTGGTGATACCCTGATCTCAGATCGATCTTGGAGAACACTTTAGCTCCTTGCAACTGATCAAACAAATCATTAATCATTGGCAGTGGGTACTTGTTCTTAATCGTCACTTCATTCAATGCGCGATAATCAACAACCATTCTCAAGGATCCATCCTTCTTCTCAACTAAGAGCACTGGGGCTCCCCACGGTGATGAACTTCGTCGAATGTAACCTTTCTCCAATAATTCCTTGATCTGCTTCTTAATCTCCTCCAGATCATTTGCGGGCATCCGGTATGGTCTCTTTGATATCGGTCCGGTGCCTGGCAACAACTCTATCAAGAATTCAATGTCTCGATCCGGCGGCATGCCTGGTAACTCCTCTGGAAATACATCCGGGTAATCTTTCACAATAGGCACCTCCTCCTGAACAACTCCCGTGAGAGAATTTACTTGGCTCCTTCTAGGCACATGCCTAGATACATACTTGATCCTTTTTCCCTCCGGGGTGGTAAGCGAAATCGACTTACTCGCACAATCGATGCTTCCTCATCCGGGTAATCTTTCACAATAGGCACCTCCTCCTGAACAACTCCCGTGAGAGAATTTACTTGGCTCCTTCTAGGCACATGCCTAGATACATACTTGATCCTTTTTCCCTCCGGGGTGGTAAGCGAAATCGACTTACTCGCACAATCGATGCTTCCTCCATACATCGATAGCCAATCCATGCCTAGTATCACATCCAATCCTTGTGACTTCAAAACTATCAGGTCTGAGGGGAAAACATGACTTCCAATGATCAATGGCATCTGAAAACATCCTTGTCTTGCCATATACTCCGCACCGGGTGATCTTACTAACATGGGTGTCCTAAGTACCTTAGTGGGCAACTTATACTTATCCACGAATCCCCTTGATATGTATGAATGCGATGCACCAGTATCGAAAAGAACAATTGCAGTAAAAGACTTAACCAAAAACTTACCGATAACTGCATCAGGCTGCTCCTCAACCTCCTCCACGTTCACGTGGTTCACTTGTCCTCGGTTGAATGGATTGGGCTTCTTCCCAGCGCTTCCATTACCATTGCCGTTCTTCAATTCTGGACATTCGTTGGCATAATGTCAAGCCTTCCCGCACTTGAAATAGGTAACGTGGCTTTGATCCTTCTTGGCGGGTGTGGCTGGGTTAGAGCGGTTCTGATTACTGCCTGCTCCATGTCCATTTCCATTCTTGTGGCCATTATGGTTGTGTGAACTTCCTCCATTGTGGTTATGACCTCCATGGTTATGAACAAGTCCTCCCGAGTTCGGGGTGAACCGGGGCTTCTGCTGAGCTCCTGAGTTGAACTTCCCTTGTCCATACTTCCTCTTGCGGCTATCAATCTGCTGCTGCTTCCCTTCAATCATAAGAGCTTTGTCTACCAACTCCTGGTAGTTGTTGAATGTTGCCACCATCAACTGCATACTCAGCTCATCATTCAACCCTTCCATAAACTTCTCCTGCTTCGCGGCGTCAGTGGCCACATCATCCGGGGCATAGCGAGCTAATTTACTGAACTCATCGACGTACTGCCCCACGGTACGGTTTCCCTGGCGTAAGTTGCGAAACTCACGCTTCTTCATGCTCATAGCTCCTGCTGAGACATGTGCCGTGCGGAAAGCTTGCTGAAACTGATCCCAAGTGACATTGGCTATAGGGAATGTGGCTGTGTAATTCTCCCACCATGAGGCTGCGGGTCCATCCAATTGATGTGCGGCAAAACGCACCTTCTCAGCGTCTGTGCATCCTGCGGTGGTCAACTCCCTTCCAATCCTGCGTAGCCAGTCATCCGCAACTATTGGCTCGGTGCTACTGGAAAACACAGGTGGCTGCAACCTCAGAAAACGGGCTAAGTTGTCAACTGGTGGTGGTGGCGGTGGGTTGTTGTTGTTGTTGTTGTCTTGGTTCTGAACTAGTAGCTGCATCAGGGTATTCTGCTGTTGAATCAACTGAGTGAGCTCCGGTGGGAAAACAAATCCGGTGTCGCGTCTCAGAGGCATCTGATGGGTTTAGAGGGAAGAGATTAGAATAGAGTAAGGTCTAGTGAGAAAGCACTACCCATATGCACATGAGACAAACACATTCATAACACACCACTCAATTCAAGCAAGAGCATACAATCTATCTAACTACCGTTACAAAAGTGCTCGGACTATTACTATTTACATGGGGAAAATGCTAAGGATAATATGGTGGTCATCTAGAAATTTTGATCGGTGGAAGACTCCATGATATCCGCTCCAGCTTCGTCTTCATAATCATCATCACTACTGTCGGGGTCGGATTCGGTGTCGTCGATGATGATGTAGTCTTCAGATCGAATTTCCTCAGGTTCGTCGTCTTCTTCTCCGGGCGCGGGGTCTCCCATGAATACTCCTAGCTTCCTTGTCAGGTCGTCATTCTTTTCCACTAGTATTGCGATTTCCTCCTCGTATCCGTCGCGTGTAGACTTGAGTTCCTCTTCTAGCTCCATGTTCCTGGTCATCACCTTCTTCAAATCTATCATGCTTGCACACATCTGGTTCTCCTGTCGACGAATGTGCTGGTTTAACTCCTGGATGAAAGCTGCAATGGACCTGTCCCTCCGGGTGCTGATCATCTCCCATTGCTCATCTCGGCGCCCACATAACTGGTAGATCGTGTCCTTAAGATCCTTGTGATACACTTCGCCGATGCGTCCCATGGCGATGTGGGCTGCCATGCTCTTTCCTAGACTCCAGGTTGGTGCATCAAAGGAAAACTCTATGGGCTCCGTAACTAGCATGAATGTCCTTCCTGGAATTTGAACTCGAATCATCCAACGCTCCTCTTCTGGTACAGTGACGGTGTAGGTCCCGGTGAAGCTTGGTATTCCGATGTTCAGGTACCTAGTGACTTCCTTCAAGTGTCGTCCAAAAGGTGTGTCTTCATCCGGTTGTGTAAACTTGTTCCTTGAGTCTGCCATCCTAGAGAATAGAAGATGGAGAGAAGTCAGAAATGAGTAGAGAAGAGTGTCCTATGGCTTTTCTTAGTGGTCGTGTCCTACAGTCAGCGTGTGCTCTGATACCATCTCTGTAGCGACCCGACCCGAATGGATCGAATCTCTGTGTTCAAGTGTCATCCCTGGATCGGTAATGCTGACACACACAGTACTTGAGGGATTTATAACAGAGTAGCAATCACACACTTATTACTTCGAATGTCTCAAAAGAGAACTGCTTACAATAAATATGGCTTAAGGCCATCTAATTAAGATAACAGCGGAAGGCTTGGAAGATAAAGTGAGTCCATCAACTCCAACGGCATAGCTGAGTGCACGACAACGACCTAGCACACCTTACTCTTCGTCTGAAAAGTCTGCAACAGGATACGTTGCAGCCCGAAACGGGTCAGCACATGGAATATGCTGGCAATATAACACAGTAGAGCAATGAACAGAATAATTGCTAATGCTACATGCATATTTGGCTGGTGGAAAAGCTCTAGGGTTATACTGTTTTGCGAAAAGCTAATTTTTCCCTACAACAAAGGAATATATTTTATTTAACTATCATGGTGGTTGTTGAACATTGAGAAGGTAAATCCCCCTCTCAATCCCAATTAAAAGTAATTATTAATCCCAACAAATTAATTTAGAGTGATGGGATTCAATATGATGATCCAAGAACCAGATACTCAAGATGTCCATAACTGGGGACACGGCTAATCATGACTAGTTTGTACACTCTGCAGAGGTTTGTGCACTTTTCCCCACAAGACTCGATCTCCTCCGTTGGATTTCTCGCACTACATGGTGTTTGAGAAACGGATGACCGAGACACAGTCTTTCAGAAACATTTACTCTTTACTCTGGGTAGACAGTTACACCTACTTTCCCCTACATCTGCTAGCCTACCACTGAAAGAGGTCATGTAACATACTCAACTATGCTAGAGCCCATAATAGCTTGTGGCTGCACACGGGAGTTTCTAGCATGAACAATCTTATGATCCCTTTGAGCCTGGGTGGCGGACCGTAGGAGGATCACACGGTATATCCCCGGGATCTCCTAGGACAACACTGGTATATCCCCAGGTGCCCAAACAAGCAATCCACCCAGATGTGTATTAAAGTTGCCACCTTAAGTTGAACCATTAATTAAAATCTCACATCTGTCATGGATACACTCAAAACCCAATCCACGTCTACGAGCATAGCATGGCAACATAAGCATAGCGTGGAAGTAACTCCCAAGGGTTTTATAATAAAAGGGCAATAGGTTCTACCTCATCATCTACTTCCCAATACCCACAAGTTAATCACATCCTAGTCATGTAGTGTTTGAGGATAAAACTAATGCATAAAAACTGGGTAACGAAGAAGTATGATCAATGTGTTACTTGCCTTGCTGACGATCTGCAAATCCTAGAGACTCGTAGTAGCACGCTTCGCACTCCGGGTACTCTATCGCAAACAAACAATAGCATACATAAGCAATCAAGCAAAGATGCACGGGTAAAATCCAAATGAGAAGACCTAACCAGAAAGTTCAACTGAAGAACTCCGGTTTGCAAAAAGAATCGAATCAAACGGAGCAACGAAACTCAAACTGCGAAAGAAACAAGCTTCGATTACTAATCTGGACTAAAGTCAAATTTTACAGTAGCAAAAACTTGTTTAAGTTGGTTAAACAGAAAGAGGGCTTCGAGACGAAGATCTAGGCGCTTGAATCGCCTGATTCCGACAAACGAGCGAAAAGTTATACTAAAACGAAAATCGGATCAGAAATCGCGATCGAAAATAATCGCGGAAAATCCGAGAAAAAGAAAACTAACGAACAGGCTAACGAACGAACGTTCGCTGTCTGCGGTTAAACGGTGAAAACCGTTCGTTAAAACGAACGTACGGACGAACGTCCGCTAAATAACTAAACCGACGGAAAACCGATCTAAAAAGAATAAACTGGTATTTAAAAAAAACCAAACCTAGATCTAGGGTTTAAACAAAACCGATCGGTTTTTCTCACGAAACCAACGGCGGCGGCGGGATTCCGGCGAGGCTCCGGCGGGGCGGCGGCGGCAGCGCGGGGCGGCGGTGTGGGGCGCGCGGTGCGGCGGCGCTGCGCGGCGGAGTGCGGCGGCGGCGGGCGGCGGCGGGCGGCGGACGCGGCGGCGGCTGGCGAGCGAGGCGGCGCGGCGGCTCGGCGGCGCGGCGAGGGCAGGCGGCGGCGGGCGGCGGCGGCGGCTTGGGGCTCCAGGGGGGGCCCCGGGTCGGCTTTTTAAGGGGGGAGGGGGTGGCTTGGGCGAGGGGGCGACGGGGCGGAGGCGCGGCGGCGGCGGACTCCGGGAGAGTCCCGGTCGGCCACGGGGAGGAAAGGCGGCGGCGAGGCTGCTGGGCCGGCTAGGCTTCGGCTCAGTTCGGTCCGGCGGATTTTTTTTTTTTTAAAATAATTCCGCGCAGAAAAACAAATAAAAGAAATACTAAACGGACTCCAAAATTCCCGAAATAAATTTTCCCCGTCCTCTAAAAATCTCCCGGACAAGGTAAACATTTATTTGGGACTCTAATGCAATTTTGAAAAATGCATATTTTTTTCTAAATCCAAATAAAATTGCAATAAAAATCCAAATAAAATATTTATTTGATTTTAATATTTTTCCTCCAATATTCCATTTATTTTGGAGAAGTCATATTATCTCCTCTCATATATTTTTAATATGAAATATTTTCGGAGAGAAAAAAATAGTTAAACCAAATTGATCCCTGTTTCAATATTTGAGAAAATTCAAATATGAAAACGGTGAAATCCCCAACTCTCTCCGTGGGTCCTTGAGTTGCTTAGAATTATCGAGGATCGCAAAACGAAATGCAATAAAATATGATATGCAGTGAATGATCTATGTATAACATTCCAAATTAAAAATTTGGGATGTTACAAAAGCGCATGAAGAAAGTCCATGCAGATGGACTTTTGGAATCACTTGATTATGAATCATTTGATACTTGCGAGCCATGCCTCATGGGCAAGATGACTAAAACTCCGTTCTCAGGAACAATGGAGCGAGCTAATGACTTATTGGAAATAATACATACCGATGTATGCGGTCCGATGAGTATTGTGGCTCGTGGCGGGTATCGTTATTTTCTGACCTTCACAGATGATTTGAGCTGATATGGGTATATCTATTTAATGAAACACAAGTCTGAAACATTTGAAAAGTTCAAAGAATTTTAGAGTGAAGTGGAGAATCATCGTAATAAGAAAATAAAGTTTCTACAATATGATCGCGGAGGCGAATATTTGAGTTAGGAGTTTGGCCTTCATTTAAAACAATGTGGAATAGTTTCACAACTCACGCCACCTAGAACACCACAGCGTAATGGTGTCCGAACGTCGTAACCGCACTTTATTAGATATGGTGCGATCTATGATGTCTCTTACTGATTTACCACTATCGTTTTGGGGTTATGCATTAGAGACAGCTGCATTCACGTTAAATAGGGCACCGTCTAAATCCGTTGAGACGACACCGTATGAACTGTGGTTTGGCAAGAAACCTAAACTGTCGTTTCTTAAAGTTTGGGGTTGCGACACTTATGTCAAAAGGCTTCATCCTGATAAGCTCGAACCCAAATTGGAGAAGTGCGTCTTCATAGGATACCCTAAGGAAACAATTGGGCACACCTTCTACCATAGATCCAAAGGCAAGATCTTTGTTGCCAAGAATGGAACATTTCTAGAGAAGGAGTTTCTCTAGAAAGAAGTGAGTGGGAGGAAAGTAGAACTTGATGAGGTAATTGTACCTTCTCTCAATTTGGAAAGTAGCTCATTAGAGAAATCCGTTCCCGTGATGCCTACACCAACTAGAGAGGAAGCTAATGATGATGATCATGAAACTTCAGATCAAGTTACTACTGAACCTCGTAGGTCAACCAGAGCACGATCCACACCAGAGTGGTACGGTAATCCTGTTCTGGAAGTCATGTTACTAGACCATGGCGAACCTACGAACTATGAAGAAGCTATGATGAGCCCAGATTCCGATAAATGGCTTGAGGCCATGAAATCTGAAATAGGATCCATGTATGAGAACAAAGTGTGGACTTTGGTGGACTTGCCCGATGATCAGTGAGCCATAGAGAATAAATGGATCTTCAAGAAGAAGACTGACGCTGATGATAATGTTACTGTCTACAAAGCTTGACTTGTCGCGAAAGGTTTTCGACAAGTTCAAGGAGTTGACTACGATGAGACTTTCTCACCCGTAGCAATGCTTAAGTCTGTCTGAATCATGTTAGCAATTGCCGCATTTTTATGATTATGAAATCTAGCAAATGGACGTCAAAACTGCATTCCTTAATGGATTTCTTAAAGAAGAGTTGTATATGATGCAACCAGAAGGTTTTGTCGATCCTAAAGGTGCTAACAAATTATGCAAGCTCCAGCGATCCATTTATGGACTGGTGCAAGCATCTCAAAGTTGGAATATACGCTTTGATGAGGTGATCAAAGCATAGGGTTTTATACAGACTTTCGAAGAAGCCTGGATTTACAAGAAAGTGAGCGGGAGCTCTATAGCATTTCAATATTATATGTGGATGACATATTGTTGATTGGAAATGATGTAGAATTTCTGGATAGCATAAAAGGATACTTGAATAAGAGTTTTTCAATGAAAGACCTCGGTGAGGCTGCTTATATATTGAGCATCAAGATCTATAGAGATAGATCAAGACGCTTAATAGGACTTTCACAAAGCACATACCTTGATAAAGTTTTGAAGAAGTTCAAAATGGATCAGTCAAAGAAAGGGTTCTTGCCTGTGTTACAAGGTGTGAAATTGAGTCAGACCCAATGCTCGACCACTGCAAAAGATAGAGAGAAAATGAAAGTCATTCCCTATGCCTCAGCCTTAGGTTCTATCATGTATGCTATGCTGTGTACCAGACCTGATGTGTGCCTTGCCATAAGTCTGGCAGGGAGGTACCAAAGTAATCCAGGAGTGGATCACTGGACAGCGGTCAAGAACATCCTGAAGTACCTGAAAAGGACCAAGGATATGTTTCTTGTTTATGGAGGTGACAAAGAGCTCGTCGTAAATGGTTACATCGATGCTAGCTTTGACACTGATCCGGATGACTCTAAGTCACAAACCGGATACGTATTTATTTTGAATGGTGGAGCTGTCAGTTGGTGCAGTTCCAAGCAGAGCGCCGTGGTGGGATCTACGTGTGAAGCGGAGTACATAGCTGCTTTGGAAGCAGCAAATGAAGGAGCCTGGATGAAGGAGTTCATATCCGATCTAGGTGTAATACCTAGTGCATCGGGTCCAATGAAAATCTTTTGTGACAATACTGGAGCAATTGCCTTGGCGAAGGAATCCAGATTTCACAAAAGAACCAAACACATCAAGAGATGCTTCAACTCCATTCGTAATCAAGACAAGGAGGGAGACATAGAGATTTGCAAAATGCATACGGATCTAAATGTAGCAGACTCGTTAACTAAGCGTCTTCCACAAGAAAAACATGATCAGCATGAAGACACCATGGGTGTTAGAATCATTACAATGTAATCTAGATTATTGACTCTAGTGCAAGTGGGAGACTGAAGGAAATATGCCCTAGAGGCAATAATAAAGTTGTTATTTCATATTTCCTTATTCTTGATAAAGGTTTATTATTCATGCTAGAATTGTATTGATCGAAAACCTAGATACATGTGTGAATACATAAACAAACACCGTGTCCCTAGTGAGCCTCTACTAGACTAGCTCGTTGATCAAAGTTGGTTAAGTTTTCCTAACCATAGACATGAGTTGTCATTTGATAACGGGATCACATCATTAGGATAATAATGTGATGGACAAGACCCATTCGTTAGCTTAGCATTATGATCATTCAGTTTTATTGCTATTGCTTTCTTCATGTCAAATACATATTCCTTCGACTATGAGATTATGCAACTCCCGGATATCGGAGGAATGCCTTGTGTGCTATCAAACGTCACAACGTAACTGGGTGATTATAAAGATGCTCTACAGGTATCTCCGAAGGTGTTTGTTGAGTTGGCATAGATCGAGATTAGGATTTCCCACTACGAGTATCGGAGAGGTATCTCTGGGCCCTCTCGGTAATACACATCATAAGCTAGAAAGCAAATGACTAAGGAGTTAGTCACGAGGTGATGTATTATAGAACGAGTAAAGAGACTTGCCGGTAATGAGATTGAACTAGGTATGAAGATACCGACGATCGAATCTCGGGCAAGTAACATACCGATGGACAAAGAGAATTACGTATGTTGTCATAAGGTTTGACCGATAAAGATCTTCGTAGAATATGTAGGAGCCAATATGGGCATCCAGGTTTCGCTATTGGTTATTGACCAGAGAGGTGTCTCGGTCATGTCTTCATAGTTCGCGAACCCGTAGGGTCTGCACGCTTAACGTTCGTTGACGATATAGTATTAAATGAGTTATGTATGTTGGTGACAGAATATTGTTCGGAGTGCCGGATGTGATCACGGACATGACGAGGAGCTCCGGAATGGTCCAGAGGTAAAGATTGATATATGGGATAATAGTGTTCGGTCTCCGGAAGGGTTCCGGAATTCACCGGAAGGGGTTCCGGATGTTTCGCGAAATGTTTGGGTACGAGAACACTTTATTTGGGCCAAAGGGAAAAGCCCATGAGGTTTTTGGAAAGCGCAAAAGGAAGTTTTGCGGAGTCCAGGGGCCAGACGCCAGGGACCTTGGCGTCTGGATCTAGAGGCCGGGAACCCTGGCGTCTGGTCCTGGAGTCCGATAAGGACTCTTGCCTTTCGGGTAAAACCGACTTTGAGGAGGCTTTTACTCCAAGTTTTGACCCCAAGGCTCAACATATAAATAGAGGGGCAGGGCTAGCACCCACGAGACATCAAGATTCACCAAGCCTTGTGCCGGCAACCCCGTCCCCTATACTTTATCCTCCGTCATAGTTTCCGTAGTGCTTAGGCGAAGCCCTGCAGAGATTGTTCTTCACCAACAACGTCACCACGCCGTCGTGCTGCCAGAACTCATCTACTACTTCATACGTCTTGCTGGATCAAGAAGGCGAGGACGTCGTCGAGTTGAACGTGTGCTGAACACGGAGGTGCCGTACGTTCGGTACTTGATCGGACGGATCGTGAAGGTGTATGACTACATCAACCACGTTGATAAATGCTTCCGCTTTGTGATCTCCAAGGGTATGAAGATGCTCTCCCCTCTCGTAGCTATGCATCTCCATGGATAGATCTTGCGTGTGCATAGGAAATTTTTTTGTTTTCCATCCAATGTTTCCCATCACCATCCCCCTTCCTTTTCTTTTTTTCTTTCCTTTCTTCTTTCTTCCTTCTTTCTTTGTTCTTTCGTTCTGTACACGAACCAGATCCCGTTCTTCATGGGATATGATCTACGAATCATCCTTTCCTTCTAATAAGATGTCTTATAAATAGCCGAGCCTTCCCTCGACCTATTCCCCCATACACGTTTGCCCAAAGACTCCCGTATCAACCGCAAGAACGAGTTGGATCTCACCGGAAACTGCAAAGTTCACTTGCCGTTTGCAAGCCCGGTAGGCCACCTGAGGCCTTCTCCTTTTGTCTATTGAGATCTTTCATCGTGGAGCATTTTTCTGACATCTTTTCTTCTCGTCTCCTCCACCAGAGTGAGCCACTCGAGCTCGAACGCCTACCCGGAGCTCTCATAGTTCATTGGAGGAACGAGGTCACCCCGCTCCGCACCGGTGTCCCCGAGGACCAACTCCACCACCCCGTGAAGCCCCTCGCTCCATCGCATCCACTCGACCTCACCATCATCACCGCCGATCTCCGAAGGTGTTTGTTGAGTTGGCATAGATCGAGATTAGGATTTGTCACTCCGAGTATCGGAGAGGTATCTCTGAGCCCTCTCGGCAATACACATCATAAGCTTGCAAGCAAAAGACTAAGGAGTTAGTCATGAGGTGATGTATTACGGAATGAGTAAAGAGACTTGCTGGTAACGAGATTGAACTAGGTATGAAGATACTGACGATCGAATCTCGGGCAAGTAACATACCGATGGACAAAGGTAATTACGTATGTTTTCATAACGGTTCGACCGATAAAGATCTTCGTAGAATATGTAGGAGCCAATATGAGCATCCAGGTTCCGCTATTGGTTATTGACCGGAGAGGTGTCTCGGTCATGTCTACATAGTTCTCGAACCCGTAGGGTCCGCACGCTTAACGTTTGATGACGATATAGTATTATATGAGTTATGTGATTTGGTGACCAAATGTTGTTCGGAGTCTCGGATGAGATCACGGACATGACGAGGAGTCTCAAAATGGTTGAGAGGTAAAGATTGATATATAGGACGATGGTATTCGGACAACGGAAGTGTTTCGGGGGGGTAGCGGGTACTTATCGGGTCACCGGAAGGGGTTCCGGGCAACTCCGGCAAAAGATATGGGCCTTATGGGCCAAGACGGGAAGCGCACCAGCCACAAGGGGCTGGTGCGCCCCCCATATGGGCCGGCCTAAGGAGGGGAAGGAAAGGGGAGAAGGGAAAGGAAAGTGTGGATTAGGATTCCCACTTCCTTCCCTCTCCCCCCTCTTTCCTTCCCCCTCGGTTATATATGGCAGGGGGCGCGACTTGGGAGGGACTCCAAGTAGGATTCCTCCTACTTGGGAGCCTCCTATGGCTGCTGCTCCCTCCCTCCCACCTATATATATGTGGGAGGGGGCGCCTAGCACACAACAGACAATTGCATAGCCGTGTGCGGCGCCCCCCTCCACCGTTTACACCCTCGGTCATATTTTCGTAGTGCTTAGGCGAAGCCCTGCGGAGATCACTTCACCATCACCATCATGACGCCGTTGTGCTGACGGAACTCATCTACTACCTTGACGTCTTGCTGGATCAAGAAGGCAAGGGACATCACCGAGCTGAACGTGTGCAGAACGCGGATGTGCCGTGCGTTCGGTACTTGATCGGTTGAAGCGCGAAGAAGTTCGACTACATCAACCGCGTTGTGAAACGCTTCCGCTTACGGTCTATGAGGGTATGTAGACACACTCTCCCCCCTCGGTGCTATGCATCTCCATGGATAGATCATTGCGTGTGAGTAGAATTTTTTTTGTTTTTCCATGCAACGATTCCCATCATAAATCTCACCGTATATCCTACGGTTAGCAACGGTTGCCCATACATGGATCAATCGTCCTACCATTCTAAGGTTTAAACAAGGTTTTGATATTATCTTCTCTCTACTATGGGTAAGTCACTTAGATTTACCATTCCAAATAGCAAGAGCGAATGATAAGAGTAAGTTGGTATGTGATCAATCCATTCCGCACCCAGATCATTACCCTGTATAAGGTTTAGCGAATCTTGCAATTCTAACACTCGGGCATTCTCACAAGCATTGCAGAATTTCTCTTGTCCTCGAACTGGGTTCGAGTAAATCCATTGGTTCTACAAGCCAAACATAATAACTATCGTTTCTGCACAACTCTCGGGTTTTCGCATTTTCCTAAGAAATGTGTGTTAATGAAATCGCAACTTCTTCCAGATTTGTTCTTCAACAAGGTAGTGCTGCTCCCGGTTTATTTCCTGGATCCTGTGAGTTATGGCCCACTTAAATTCTTGTATAGCTTTAAATCTTCCTTGGAGTTACTATGGTTCCATATTCCAACATTATACCTCCTTCAAATCAAATAGTACTTCATTACTTCATACTCTTGGGGTAACCAACAAAAATAAAACTCAAAACTCCACTCTATGGATTACATTTTTCCTTTCCATTGGTCAAGTGTTCTCACATGGTACTACCACCCTTGAAATGCACAAATTCATCCATAGACCATATTTCTCATATCCTTGAAATGGTCAAAATCTTTGTTCATAGAGTAATAACTCATACAATTTCAACATATGAGATTCCAGACACATTAACTTTATTTATTCATGACGCATTACAATATCTGAGTCTTCCATTACATAACTTAACTCCACATTCTTATGAAAATAAAAGTGTTTCCTACTACACTTATTACCAATATCAAAATTTTCAGCTACTCGGCTCTAGCTTTCTTCTTGTCTGGGCATTTATTTGCATAATGTGTAGTTTCCTTGCAGCGAAAATAGATGACTTCCGACAAGTCTCGGGGCTTCTTGGGGATTGTGTCGGCTCCTTGGGATTTCTGCTTATTGGCGTAGTGCCCTGAAGTCTTGCACTTTAAACAAGTGATATAACTCAAGTCCTTCTGCGCAGGAACTAGGTGGTTCCTGGTATACTTTCTCTTCTTCTTCCTGGATGTCTTCGTACTGATTAAGGCTTCTATTTCCTGTGTGTCATACTCAAACTCCACTGTCTGGAACTCTCCTAGATAGTCTTTATACCCTTTCGGGCAATACTCCGAATAATGCCCTTCTTCTCCACATGAATAACAGGCATGTGAGTAAAACCTGGTTAGGCCTTCTCCATCAGGGTCTTCAACAACTTCCTTCATCAAAGTTTATCCTAAACTTTCCCTGAGGGTTTCTTTCATGGCTTCCTTCTGCTGTTTGGAAATTTCTTGTACCTTGGGGTAAATTTGGCACTGAGCCGGGTAACGAGTAGTTCCTTTAGGCAAGGTGCTCTAACATGTTGGAAGATGCATCAAGCTATACAAGGATGGAATGTAGCAAAAACCTGGGAGGAAAGAAATTATGGAACCAGTCCAAATTGGTTTGAAGGATATTTGAATTGAATTAAATAGCTAGTCCTTAATTTATTTGAATTTTGCATTATTAAGTTTTTATTCAAATTACTTTTCTCCTAAAAATAAATATATGGAAATAAGCGTAAAATGATCCCCTTCACTGACAAATTTGGAGAAAATAAACTTGAAATTATTTTGGTATTTTAAAAATGATTTTATTGATATTTAATGCAAGAGTAGCACTATTTGAATTTTATGATTTTTCGTAGAATTTATTTGACTATGAAAAATAGTTCATGTTTTAGGAAATCATTTTCTGAAAATTTTGATATATAATATTCCTATATAATATTTTACTTTATTTCATTTTCTTTTTTGCTTGTATAAAAAAACACCTCACGCCTCTCACCCCACCAGGCTGCCCAAGGGCCCAGCAGCGCCCCTTCCCCCTTTTTTCCCCTCCTGGCGCATCCCATCCCCCTTCCTTTCATTTTTTCCTTCCTTTCTTCTTTCTTCCTTCTTTCTTTGTTCTTTCGTTCTGTACACAAACCAGATCCCGTTCTTAGTGGGATTCGATCTCCGGATCATCCTTTCCTTCTAATAAGATGTCTCATAAATATCCGAGCCTTCCCTCGACCGATTCCCCCATACACCTTTGCCCAAACCCTCCAGTATCAACCGCAAGAATGAGTTGGATCTCGCCGGAAACTACGAAGTTCACCGGCCGTTTGCAAGTCCGGTAGGCCACCTGAGGCCTTCTCCTTTTGCCTATTGAGATCTTTCATCGTGGAGCATTTTTCTGACATCTTTTCTTCTCGTCTCCTCCACCACAGTGAGCCACTCGAGCTTGAACACCGACCCGGAGCTCGCATAGTTCACTGGAGGAACGAGGTCGCCCCGCTCCGCACCGGCGTCCCCGTGGACCAACTCCGCCACCCCGTGAAGTCCCTCGCTCCGCCGCGTCCACTCGACCTCACCACCATCACCGGCGATCACCAGAGTCGTGGCCTCGCTGCCACCTTCTTCCATATCGACATGACCCCTTCTCTATAAGGAAGCACGCACGCATGCCTCCTCCTCCTCCTCTTTGTACTCCCTTCATTCTTTTGTTTTTTTCTAGATCGGTTGTTTTTTTCTATTGTGTTGGTTAACTCCGGTTCACTGTAGATCCAAAGAAAACCGTTGATTTAGTGAAAAACCCCCAGATTGCTTATGTATCGGCCGTCCTCTAGTAATTCCGGAGCAAACAACTTTTCAGCCAATGAGAACATGACACTTGGCAGCCTAATCCTTATCACGTAATTCAGTTTCAGAAAAAGTAGCAACCTTAGAAAAAGCATATCTCCTAGTATACATATCCAAATTGAGTAATTCTTTTTGCTGTAGTTTCAAAATTTCATGAAGATTCTGTTGGTGCACTTGGTTTTCAAATTTGAGTAGTTTAAAGTTGAACTTGATGAAATTTATACAAATCACTAATTTGGCCATATCTTGAGTTTTAATATATATTTTTGATTGATTCCTTTTGCTACTATTTTATTATTGTTTTGTCTATCCAGTAGCATTTAGTGATTTATTTTTGGTTTATTTTATATTAGGGTTTTAGCAAAACATTACTGTTTAGTAGTGATTTTGTTTATTTTCTTTTTCTTTATTTTTTATTGGTTTTTAATTAAAACTTTTTGTCCCTTTTGACGAAGTTTTGTTTATGTTATTGAATAGTAGACAATTTTATTTCTATTTTAAAATTTTAATTTTCTTTTGTTTTGTGAGAAAACTTGATTAGGTCATAAATAGAGTTATATAGTAGCTTTTTATTTGTTTCTTTTTGCAAATAAAAATTTATGAAAAATACTTTATTTTAACTTAGTTGTTTTACATTTTCTTTTCTATTAATTTATTAGTTTAGTGTTTTCTTTGCTAATAAGTTTAATTAGGACAAAAACTATTCGGTGTTGTGTCATAGTAGTTTCTTAGTTGCTTTTCGTTGTAGTTTTGTTTGAATTTTATTGGGTTTTTATTTGGTTTCTTGTTGATATTCTTTGTTACTTTTATTTGTTGAATGATAATTTGAGTGGTAGGATTTGCTTGCTAGAATGTATGCTTATGTGAATGTCATGTTTGTTATTATAGATTTCATCGGAGAGTTGCGTATAGTGCTATCAAGTTTTGTGAGAGCGATATTATGTTCATCAAGTAATACCAGGCAAGTTCCCTTTGACCATGGTTTTCATACCTATGTTTTATTTGCATGTAGTGTCACCTTTACAACAATTTCTCAGGTAATGATGTTGAATCTTGTAGTTGAGTAGAAAGCATGAGGTAGGAACCCACTCCCCTATTACAAGGTTGGGTACGTTATTTATTGTAATGCTACGCTATAGTAGACGGGGTTTGGTATGAGTGTTCGGGAGTGGTGTGAGAAGGAGGACTCTACGTCAATGGCAACAACTTCATGATGGCAAATCCTACATTCTTTAAGTCTTGTACCTCAAGACTTCAAGACTCGAGACAAGATTTCAATACACACTACTGGGTGGAAATTGGACCGTGCGGCACCCTGGAGCACCCAGTGGATGTGTTGTGAGCTGGACTAGGTCAGTACTCATGTGGAAAGTTCAACCCGGAAGCTTACCTGTGCAGCCACAAGTCAATATGGGCTCTGGCTTGGTTGACCTTAGTAGTGACCCTGGCTGGGACGGTGCTAGCAGATGTAGATCTAGGGTAGGATTGGATGAGCACCGGACAGTGGCAAGAGGAACTCTTCGGAAGATCATGTTTGGATCGTCCTGTTCTCAAACACTCTGAAATCTGAGGACTTAAAGGGAGGGATCGATTCTTGTGGGTATTGTGCACAACACTCTGCAAAGTTAAAACCTAATCGATTAGCCGTGTCCACGGTTATGGACAATTTGAGCCTCTTGAATTGGATCTATCTCAGAACTCTCAACACCATACTAATAATTAATTGTGGGCAATTTATAAGTGTTTTGGGCTATGAGACATCGGTTGGCGGAACCATGTCATGGTAGAAAACTCTGTAGTAAAGACCCCTATTATTTCTTTGATGTAGGGAAAATAAAACTAGCTTTTATGCAAATAAAACTCAGACACAGAGCCACAAATCCAGATTGCATATAGAATAGTTTTATCATCTATTCTTCTTATTGTGATCTTGCCGGTACATTTAATGTACTGACCTACACGGCTGCAACGTCTCAGGTTGCAGATATTTCTTTGATGAGTAAGAGTTACGATACAGGGTTACGGTCTACACTCAACTTGCCGTTGGCGTTGATGGGACTCCACACCTGTTTGATTGTTTCCGCCGAGACTTATGAGGTATATATGAGTTTTACGTTATTTATACATGTGACTGCACTTTGATGTATACATTGAAGTACTGTGTGTGCCAGCATACTGATCCAGGGTTGGCACAGATACACAGAGGCTTGACCGTTTGAGGTCGGGTCGCTACACCACTAAAATGGGGGTTAGTAGAACCGAATATGATATCATCCACATAGATTTGGCACACAAATAGTTCTACATTAACCCTTTTAGTAAAAAGAGTAGAATCAATTCTCCCAATTTCAAAGCCTTTTTCAATAAGAAACTTAGTCAAGCATTTATACCAAGCTCTAGGAGCTTGTTTAAGACCATAAAGAGCTTTGTGAAGTTTGTAAACATGATTAGGTTTCTTGGAATTAACAAAGCTGGGAGGTTGTTTAACATAAACTTCCTCCTCAATTTCACCATTTAGAAAAGTACATTTAATGTCCATTTGGTATAGATTGATATCATGGTGATTGGCATAAGCAAGTAAAATGGGAATGGACTCAAGTCTAGCAACGGGGGCATATGTCTCACCAAAGTCCATACCTTCGACTTGAGTGTAGCCTTTAGCAACGAGACGGGCCTTGTTACGTACAACTTGTCCAGCTTCATCTTGCTTATTCCGAAACACCCATTTGGTTCCCATGACATTATGATCATCGTTGTCTTTTCAACCAATGTCCATACTTGATTCCTCTCGAAGTTGTGTAGCTCTTCATGCATAGCGTTTATCCAATCCGGATCTTCAAGGGCTTATTCTACCTGCATAGGTTCAACACTAGAAATGAATGAGTAGTGTTCACAAAAGTTAGCCAAACGAGTTGTAGAGCGAGTGATTCTCCTGGTTTGGATGTCATCGAAGATCTGTGCAATGGGATGATCTCTTGAGACTCTTGCTCTAACTCGTGAGAGCTTTTTCTTGGGTTGTGGTGGAATATCCTCATCATCATCTTCTTCTTCTTCATTGTTGGTGGTGTTGTCGTTTGCTTGTGGAGGTGGAGATGGAGGTCGAGGTGGTTCTTCTTGTTGTACTTCCTTGTTTCCTTCATCTTGACGAGTTCCACTTGTGGATGCCTCCATGTCAACTTGTGGTTCACCTTGATGTGAAGTTGAGGCTTCCACTTGAATGGACGAAGTAGTCTCCTTCACCTTCGTTGGGCGAATTTTGCCAATAGACAAATCTTGAATTGCTTTCGACGGATCTTTGTCTCCTACATTAATTGGCAATTGCTCTACTTTCGAGCCGTTAGATTCATCAAACTTCACATCTACTGTCTCTTCAACCTTTTGGGTGAAATTGTTGTAGACACGGTAAGTGTGAGAGTTTGAGCCATAACCGAGTAGGAAACCTTCATGAGATTAGGAGCAAATTTCGAATGACGATGCTTATAAAAAATGTAGCACTTTGAGTGAAATACTCGAAAGTATCCAACTTGGGGTTTGTTACCGGTGAGTACCTCGTATGCCGTTTTGCCGAGAAGCTTGTGAAGATATAGTCGATTCGTAGCATGACAAGCTGTCTCAACAGCTTCCGCCCAAAAGTGTCTTGGCATTTTGTATTCATCAAGCATCGTTCTCAACATCTTGATAAGTGTCCGGTTCTTCCTCTCAACAACTCCATTTTGTTGAGGTGTGTACGTACTTGAGAACTCATGTGTAATCCCTTCTTCGTCAAGAAAGGTGTCCATATTTGCGTTCTTGAACTCCGTTCTGTTATCACTTCCAACCTTCTTGATCTTCACTTCAAATTGGTTTGGGGCCTTTTTGGCGAAATTCTTGAAGATCTTTTGGACCTGCGATTTGTCATCAAGAAAGAACACCAACGTAAACCTTGAAAACTCATCAACAATGACCAAACCGAAGGAGTTACCACCAAAGCTCTTATAAGCATTGGGACCAAAGAGGTCCATGTGGAGTAGCTCAAGTGGTCTTCTCGTGGTCATGATGCTCGTCATGGGATGACTTCCTCCAACTTGTTTTCCTGCTTGACAAGCACTACAAAGTCTACCCTTGTCAAATATAACATCTTTAACACCAAGGATATGATCACCTTTAATAAGCTTATCAAGATTTTGCATGCCAACATGACCTAACCTTCCATGCCATAACCATCCTTTAGAAGATTTAGCAATTAAGCAAGTACGAGGTTGGGCTCTCTTAGTGAAGTCAACAATGTATAGATCACCCCTACGAATACCGGTAAAGACCATATTAGGATTATCTCTATGAAACACCACTACTGCAGGATGCTGCTAACGCGACACTACGATCAAAGACCCTTTGACGAAACTGTGTGCGATGCATTAATCGCAAACGGTGATGTAAAAAAACTATCAAAAAAGATGCAAAACATTTGCGATGGCAGAGCCATCAAACACGGTTCCGATTTTAGTTGCATGTTTGATGCAGGGCATACGGTTCAGTTCAATTAACTGTTTGCGATGAGGAAGAATAACAAAAACTGGCAGCCAGATGAAGGCGTGTGCGATATATGGCATACAGTTCACTCAGATTAACTGTTTGTGATGAGGCGGAACAATAGAAACGGGCAGCTAGATAAAGGTGTGTGCGCGATTGAGGGCATACGCTTCAGAAGGATTAACTGTTTGCGATTAGGCAACACAACAGAAAACGGTCAGCCAGATCAAAGTGTCTGTGATTGACAGCATACACTTCACACGGATGAACTGTTTGCGATTAGCCACAACAAACAGAAACATTTAGACAGATCAACGTGTGTGCGCTAGAAGGGCACACATTCTAATTAAAAGAAGCATGCGCGATGGTAATAATGAGCGCGCACGGTTTTTGGAACAAGACGTGTGCTGACATTGCCTATTGCGGTGCACCCCATGGTGTAAACACCATGTACGCGGCCGAGAAAGCGTGCCCACGTTACGCCGTCCGGGAATACTGACGCACTTAGAAATTGTAGAACCGTCAATAAATTTTGAGCATGCATCCCGTCACATTCCAAATTACTACCACACTATATTTAATTGCAAACTTGTTCACACCGATCAAAACCTGAATGGTTTCCCACTTAGGAGCGTATTAGTACTCCGTTATAAATACTACTACTCCAAGATGACTGCACATTCCTCCTCAACTTCTCATCCACAAAAACAAACAAGTCATTCATCATCGTTCCCTTGCGTCTGCCATGGCCAGCGTGAGTTCTGGGTCGAGAGATTACCACCAGGGAAAGGCGAGCATGGAAGAGGAAGCACGAGAGATGTCCCGCCTCGCCGCGAAAGCGGCCGACATGTCCCGCCGCGCGGCCGTAGCAGCACAGAGGTCTTGCCGCGCCGCCGAAGCAGCACGGAGGTCCCGCCGCGCCGTTGATGCAGCAGACTGGTCCGACCGCGCCGCGGAAGCAGCAGAGATGTCCCGCCGCATCGCGAATGCAGCAGAGATGTCCTCCTGCACCGCGGCGGCCTGGGAAAATATCTCGCGGGCAGGCGAGGACTCTTATAGGCGCATGAAGGCGATCGTCCAAAGGCAGATGGATCAGATCTCTGGCTGGGCGAGGTTGCAGGATGACATGAAAGCCTCGTTTGAACAGGCTACCGGCGTCATCCGGCAACTAAGTGAGGGCAATGCGAAGCTCCGGGCAGAGCACGACCTGCTGAGGGCGAAGATCGTCGGAAGTGCGGAGTAGTAAGAGGAGACCACTTCCTTGTTGAAGAGGACCGGCGTCATCGTCAAGAAACTTATGAACGAGAATGACATGCTCCGCATCGAGCGCCAAAGGCTGGTGGAGGAACCCGTGGATGCTCTCAAGCAGCGTCTTGAGGACACGAAAGAGCTCATTGCCACTCGCCGCGGAGACTAGTTCCCGCGGCCTGCAGCAACACATCAAGAAAGTAAAGATCAGCGAGCCAGATTGTTGTCTTCCTTCTTCTTTTGCCCTTGTGTATTTCGGGCATTGCCGCATGTGGCTTTTTTAATTATCTTCCTAAATATGTAAGACAATTATTATCCACTGTCATCGTCCTCATATTCATCAGTCTTGCTATAACTCGCAGTCGATGCTATATAGGTTCGTCGGATCTTACATCAAGATCTGTGCAAAACTTTCTTTTCAGATTTTCTTTTTTTCTCTCTTAAATCTCAATTGAGTGAGACACAGCCACGCCGTGAAACAGGGGCTCGGGCGCCATTAATGGAGACGTTGGGAGGGAGGTGGGCGGTGGATAGAGGTCAAAGGGCTCACCTCCCGATGAGCATGCGCAGGGGTCTAATCGCACGCCTCCCATACTCAAATAGCTACCCCGCACGACACCTCTTAGCCAATAAAAAAAGGGGACGCGTGGCGGCACGTAATTGGTAAGTAGAATGCCCACGGTTTCAATAATACTTGTGTTTCTGATTTGTAACGTGACAACACTTGTTCCAAAATGACTTTGTTGATTGTTAATGTGTGCGCCTTCGCAAATTGGAGAGAAAAATTACCACAGCATGTTGGTGCCATGTCATGACACCATGCCAAGTTTCATGACTTTCAGGCGTGTTTTGGATTTACAGGAATTAAAAAACCAATTTTCTCAATATTTCCAGCCGAGGCATGACGCCCAGATGTTTGAATTGCATTCCCATTTCTTGCATGGGAACTACAAATTCACCCAAGGACACACATGTGATTTTTCAACCAACTTTGGTGCACTGGAGCCTGTGCTTGTAGTTCAAATTTGAATTATGCACATTAAATGCCCAGAAATTCAATTAATGTATAAAAATGCCAAACGAACCCGGAATAAATCCAAAATTTAGCATGATACTTCTATTTGGTCTAATATGCCTGTGTAAAAAAATTAAGGCGAGAGAAGGCAGTGTATGTCATTTCGCACACGGAGGTGACACGTTCCATCTCAGAACCACGACCCTTCTTGAGAGAAGCTCTAGTTTGCAAGAAGCTTATACCAAAGCTTGTCCCAAATCGGCCAAAAAAATTACCACAGCATGTTGGTGCCATGTCATGACACCATGCCAAGTTTCATGATTTTCAGGCGTGTTTTGGATTTACAGGAATTAAAAAACCAAGTTTCTCAATATTTCCAGCCAAGGCACGACGCCCAGATGTTTGAATTCCATTCCCATTTCTTGCATGGGACCTACAAATTAACCCAAGGACACACATGTGTTTTTTCAACCAACTTTGGTGCACTGGAGCATGCGCTTGTAGTTCAAATTTGAATTATGCACATTAAATGCCCAGAAATTCAATTAATGTATAAAAAAGTCCAAACGAACCCGGAATAATTCCAAAATTTAGGACGATACTTCTATTTGGTCTAATCTGCCTGTGTAAAAAAATTAAGGCGGGAGAAGGCAGTGTATGTCGTTTCGCACACGGAGGTGACATGTCCCCTCTCGGAACCACGAGCCTTCTTGAGAGAAGCTCCGGTTTGCAAGAAGCTTATACCAAAGCTTGTCCCAATTCGGCCAAAAAATTTACCACAGCATGTCGGTGCCATGTCATGACACCATGCTAAGTTTCATGATTTTCAGGCCTGTTTTGGATTTACAGGAATTAAATAACCAAGTTTCTCAATCTTTCCGGGCGAGCCACGATGCCCAGATGTTTGAATTCCATTCCCATTTCTTGCATGGGACCTACAAATTCACCCAAGGACACACATGTGATTTTTCAACCAACTTTGGTGCACTGGAGCATGTGCTTGTAGTTCAAATTTGAATTATGCACATTAAATGCCCAGAAATTCAATTAATGTATAAAAAGACCAAATGAACCCGGAATAATTCCAAAATTTAGCACGATACTTCTATTTGGTCTAATCTGCCTGTGTAAAAAAAATTAAGGCAGGAGAAGGCAGTGTAGGTCATTTCGCACAAGGAGGTGATACGTTCCCTCTCGGAACCACGAGCCTTCTTGAGAGAATCTCCGGTTTGCAAGAAGCTTATACCAAAGCTTGTCCCAATTCGGCCAAAAAATTTACCACAGCATGTTGGTGCCATGTCATGACACCATGCCAAGTTTCATGATTTTCAGGCGTGTTTTGGATTTACAGAAATTAAAAAACCAAGTTTCTCAATCTTTCCGGCCGAGCCACGACGCCCAGATGTTTGAATTTCATTCCCATTTCTTGCATGGGACCTAGAAATTCACCCAAGGACACACATGTGATTTTTCAACCAACTTTGGTGCACTGGAGCATGTGCTTGTAGTTCAAATTTGAATTATGCACATTAAATGACTAGAAGTTCAATTAATGTGTAAAAAAGTCCAAACGAACCCGGAGTAATTCCAAATTTTAACACGGCACTCATATAGTTCTATGTTGCCTCTGTAAAAAATCAAGGGGGGAGGCAGCGTATATCGTTTCGCACACAAAGGTGACACGTCCCCCCTCGGGAACCACGAGTCTTCTCGAGAGAAGCTCCGGTTTGCAAGAAGCTTATACCAAAACTTGTCCAAATGCGGCCAATTTTTTTACCACAACATGTTGGTGCCATGAAATGACACCATGCCAAGTTTCATGATTTTCAGGCGAGTTTTGAATTTCCAAGAATTTAAAAACCAAGTTTCTCAATGTTCCCGGTCGAGCCATGACGCCCAGATTTTTGAATTTCATTCCCATTTCTTGCATGGGACCTATAAATTCACCCAAAGACACACATGTGTTTTTTCAACAATCTTTGGTGCACTGGAGCATGTGCTTGTAGTTCAAATTTGAATTATGCACATTAAATGCCTAGAAACTCAATTAATGCATAAAAATGCCAAACGAACCCGAAATAATTCCAAATTTAAATACGACACTCATGTAGTTGCATGTTCACTGTACATAAATGTTCTAGCATTTCAAACACCATCCTTTCCCTCCGTATCACAATTTTGTCTTTCAAAACATAATGAAAAAACAGGTATACCACAAACAGTTTACTAGAAAGAATCATGTGGGATGCGATATAAAATATCTTGGCGCACTGTCTTGTCTAGCTTACGCAGGAGGCTTCATCATTTACAGTCCATCGCCCGCGCTTGAACCACACTTGCGCGCCAGTTTCTCGCGGCACCAAGCGAAATTTTTCTGCCATCGTGGAAATATCTATCTCCCCGCCCCCTCCATCCCACCGAAAGCCACATTTAAACTGTTCCTCCTTGCTTTCCAAGTTCAAACCTTCACTGCTGCTTACTGGCAGCTCAGCCTCCTCGCCGGCGACCCTTCTTCTTGCAGCGCCGCCTCCTCACCAGCTACCCTTCTTCTTGCAGTGCCGCCTCCTCGCTGGCGACCCTTCTTCTTGCAGCACCGCCTCCTCGCTGGCGACCCTTCTTCTTGCTGTGCGGCCTCCTCGCCGACGACCCTTCTTCTTGCTGCGCGGCCTCATCGATATGGTCAGGTAATCCACAACCCACCCACACCATCCTCCTCCTTCCCCATCCCACATGCCCCGACCGACGGGGCGACACCTTCCGCCGAAATCACTGTCGCCGTCCTCCAATTAAGCGCCGCCCATAGCCATTTTGCACGTAGTATAACATGGAGCTCAGTAACATCTGGCAGCGGAGAAGCAAATCGCGGCCGCACGCGCGCACGAGGTTGCTATGGCTGCCATGTGTGCCGACCGCCAGATCTTGGAGGAGCACCTCGTCTTCGAGGCCACCATCGACACCGCCACGCGGTTGTCTACTATAAAATACAGTTCGTGCTGTTTTCTCGAGGCCACTGCCAGTGCCTTCTAGTGATTTTTCCTCTGTAATGTTAATATGCAATCTGATGTTCAGTTAACAGTTTGGTCCTCTAAAATGTAATGTTCAGTTAATAGTTTGGTCCTCTGAAATGCAATGTTCAGTTAACAGTTTGGTCCTCCGAAATGTAATGTTCAGTTAACAGTTTGGTTCAACAATTGCTACATTTCGTAGTACTGTTCTCAAGCATTCTTTGTTTTGTTAACTGTCTTGTCTTCTAGTACATGTTTCTATTCTGCAATGTCGTGCTCAGTTAACTGTTTTGGTTCATTTGGTCTGCTGTCCATTTAACTGTTTGGTTCAGTTCTGCAATTTGTTTTTCATTTGCTGTGGGTACAATTTTGTATTGTTATGCATGTGAGAAATAAATCGAATTTGGCTGTACTCAATACATATTCTACTGATAGTATGGCAACTCTCAGTTAACCTGATCAAGATCTTCCTTATGTGTGTTGCAGGGAAAAAATGGGAGACACTGCAGTTTACCATCGAGGTTTGCTCATGCATGGTCCTTTCGCTAATAGCACATTATTGTGCAGTTGCAGGAATCATTCTAATATTTAGGTTGCTTACAATTTGGTCTTGCACATGTAGGTCCTGCCGTCAGAGGCTTAGACCCACTGTTCGACCCATTTTGCATATGGGGAAATGAGATGTCCATGAATATCAGTCAAGTCAAGAAACTCAGAAAGATTGTTAGGATTAAGAAACTTGTGACGAGTAATAGCAAGATCTTTGTTTGCACAATGAAGAAGACATCAGTCAACTATAGGATGGTACTAACTCTTTTACCTTGTTTTTACCCCTTGCGCCATTTCAAAAATTATAACAGCGATTTATGCATATTTTTGTTTTCAGTACTTTTCAAAGCAGTTCACGGATGATTACCTCTCAAACCACCTGCATGGTCAAGAGGCGAGGAAGGTATTCATTCAACACCCATGGTACAATATTGAAGTCTTCCTGAAGAGGACGAAGGTTGGGCGGGCAATTATCCATAGCCACTGGCCTAAAGTTGCAAGGAGAGCATGAAGGCTCAATATTTGCCTTCCGCTTCTGCAGTTTCCCAGATGAGATTCATCTGTCTATTTACCGTGCATGATGCTACTTTCCAAAGGTTTTCGATGTTGCATGTGAAACTTGGTGCTATTGTGTAATGGCGTAACTGAGTGCCGAAGCTATCTGATGTAATTCGATTATGAAATCCTGGCCGCCGTTATACGGATATGAAATATCTGGTGTGTTTTATAAGAAATATCAATTTGATTACTACATGGATTATCAATAATTGGCTAATTACCCTGCTTATTGGGGTTTTCTGTTGCAGATGGTTACTCAAACAGCACCATGGGCGATGAACTCAAACAACCCACACGGTTTCTAGAAAGTAGGCGTGTTCATTCAACTAACAATCACACACGGCTTCCGGCAGAGAACTGTTTGCGTTAGGCCACCTTGCACAAATGTTTCCACACAAAAAACTGTGTGTGATATACATACGAACAGAAATGTTTTTTCTGGGATTCACTGTGTGGGATGTATATACGAACGGAAACGATTGGGTTTCGATGCCTCGCCAGATCACACACGAGCTCATTTTGCCCCATCCTGTGTGCCAGGAGGGCCTATCCCCGACGATTTCTGGGTCGTGTGGGAAGGACCCCCCTATCGCCCACACTCACTTGGCGATGGTTCCAAACACTATAGCGGAAAGGGGTTAAAACTCATTTGTATAGCAGGTCTCTGCACCAGTGCACCTGACAATCTACTTCGGTAAATAGAACATTGAAACCAAAGTCGGCTAGTCTAGATACAAAAAGAAGATTGTAACCAAGAGATTCAACGAGCATAACATTTTGAATAGAGCTATCATTGGAAATGGCCACCTTACCAAGGCCAAGTACCTTACCCTTGGAGTTGTCTCCAAAAGTTACATACATGCGTGGACCGTCATTTTTAGCAAGCTCACGGAACATGTCTTTATCTCTGGTCATATGATTGGTACATCCACTATCGAGAATCCACTCTTTTCCTCCAGCCATGTAGTCACGAAAGTTTGCCATGAGACTAAGATTTCTCATTGTCTCCTCATAGTCAATGTCACTTTCTTCATCTTCATCATAGTAACCATGCGCAATGTCATCGTCATCATGTATGTGATCATCACCTAGAGCAAGCGATCCATTAGATTTATGACCATGACAATGTTCAAATTTATGAATTCTAATTGTCTCGGAGATGATGCTACTAATGATTTCAACATTTCCCTTAGCACGCATAAGATCACGGAGTTCGAATAGACATTCTTCAAATTTGGCATCACTAGGCTCCATTTTCTGAAAAGTGATGGATTTTTGAAGAATTTCATCTAGATTTTCCAAGGAATAATTTGGAAATCGTTCCTCAAGATAATTCCATATAGTATATGCGCATTCAAAGGTTGGCAAGCAAATAAGAAAATTTCTAGGCAATCCTCTAATGATAAGATCAATAGTCCTAAGACTGCGAACCATGTCAAGATACTCATCGGGGGTAAGATGTAAAGGATCAATGGGAGGCACATAAGGGCTAAGAATATACTTTTTCAAATTATATTCATTGAAAATCTCAAGCATCTCATTTTTCCATGAACCATAAAACTCCCCATCAAGAATAGGCACTCTATGTCTAATACTCCCGAACACAGACTCATCCATCTTCCTAAAATGGCGATTAAACCAAAACAATGGAGACCAAAGCTCTGGTACCAATTGAAAGGATCGAGAAGACGGGTCTAGAGGGGGGTGATTAGACCCTTAACAAGTAAAAGTGGCAGTTTTTAATTTCTTCAAGTCAAGGTGGAGTTTAACACATGTTAAAGCACACACAATACATCTCAAGCAAGCATGACAAGAGTATAGGCAGCAGAAAAGGTAAAGCATGCAATTTGCAAGAATATAAAGGGATGGGATTGGAGTGTGCAAACGCAATGGAGACACAGAGATTTTGGCGTGGTTCCGATAAGTGGTGCTATCATGCGTCCATGTTGATGGAGACTTCAACCCACGAAATGTAACGACTGCGCGAGTACACGAAGGGCTCCATCCACGAAGGGTCCACGAAGAAGCAACCTTGTCTATCCCACCATGGCCATCGCCCACAAAGGGCTTGCCTCACTCGGGTAGATCTTCACAAAGTAAGCGCTCTCCTTGCCCTTACAAACTTCTTGGTTCAACTCGATATCACAATGGAGGCTCCCAAGCGACACCTAACCAATATAGGAGACACCACTCTCCAAAAGGTAATGGATGGTGTGTTGATGATGAACTCCTTGCTCTTGTGCTTCAAATGATAGTCTCCCCAACACTCAACTCTCTCTCATAGATTTGGCTATGGTGGAAGAAGGATTTGAGTGGAAAGCAACTTGGGGAAGGCTAGAAATCAAGGTTCAAATGGTTGGAATGGAATCTCTTGATCTCAACACATGAGTAGGTGGTTCTCTCTCAGAAAATGTATGGTGGAAGTGTAGGCACGTTCTGATGACTCTGCTCAATGAGGAAGAAGGGGTGGAGAGGTATATATAGCCTCCACACAAAATCCAACCGTTACACACTTTTGAATCATCCCAGTGGCATCGATTAGGAAACTCGGTGGCACCGATCTGTTCAAAAATATGAACGTTAGGAATCTTGGTGGGACCGACTGGAACAACTCAGTGGGACCGATGTGCTAGGTCTTAGGGCAAACATCATCTTGGTGGCGCTGATTGCATCAACTCAGTGGGACCGAAGTGAAGCAATAAGCAACAGAGAATCTGTCAAGCCAACTCGGTGAGACCAATTGCATAAACTCAGTGGGACCAAAGCGAATGCAATAGATCACAGAGCGCTAACAAGGCCATCTCGGTGGGACCGAGATCCGTATCGGTGTGATCGAATCGTTAGGGTTTTTCGTAGTGGCTATGTCAAATGAAATCGGTGGGTCCGGGTAGAAAGAATCTGTGGGGCCGAGTTTGGAATTAGGGTTTGGACATATTTGGATGGAGAAAATGGCTGAGGGTTTTGGAGCAATATCACTAATTAAGCACATTGAGCAAGTAGACCATGAAGCAACGCCTCATCCCATTTTAATAGTATTGGCTTTCCTATGGACTCAATGTGATCTTGGATCACTAAAATAGAAATGAAGAGTCTTGAGCTTTTGCCAATCTTGTCCTTAGCATTTTGAAGGGGTTTCGCATCCTCTTGTCCTTGCAACTCCACTATTGAACTTATCTGAAATATACTAGATAAAAATATTAGTCCAAGAAAAGATATGTTGACATTAATTACCAAAATCACCCGGGGAGCACTTGTGCTTTCAGTCAGGAAATGGCTTGTGGCGAACATTTGTGAGATATGATTTACGGACACATGCATTGCATTGATATGCGCCCCCTCTCTCTCACGCACACACGCACCCTCACGAGTCACGACTCTCCCAAGTCCTCTTGCACACACCGCCTATCTGTAGGTAGACGTCACACACATATGTGCTCTTCACACCCTACCCTTAGAACTTCTAAAAAATAAAAGACATCACACACCTTTTTTTAACTCACACTCACACTTATACTACTACTCTTGTGGCGAATGTTCTTTGGGCATAGTACATTGTACACTCACAAAGAGAAGCGGTGCATGCACGCACTAGTTCTCTCACACCCACGTGCGAGTACACGTAGGATCGCATTTTCTTTGAAAGATAGGATCACATTTTTTTACAAAGAGGCATCCCAATTGACATTTCAACTCGTCTAGTTTTCAACTTCATGGAGGGTCGGGGACCACACGTTAATGCTACAGTACATAGTGCGTCCTAGACGTGGTGATTTGATAGTGCGACCTGGAAGCAGTGGCATGTTATTGATCGAGTTTTATTTTTACTTGAACTTTAAATTAAAATCATGATTCACACATATTCAAGTTAATAACAATTTCTACAACAAAATCTCTCCACTATATATATAAGCAGGAGCCTCGGCACTTGCTTTACTAGGGTTCCTCCCTTTCACTCTCTCATGCTCTCCAGATCTAAACAAGGCATAGGTGGCCACACACTCTCTCTCTCTGCTTACCGCTGGTCACAGATCTGGCCGGACCACCTCAGCCGGGGCAGGGGTGTAGGTGCATTGTTCATGTGGTCGTCGACGGCGAGGGAGGAGACCAACAGCTGCCTGCGCGTCCCGATCGGTGGCCGTGTTGTTCTCTCTGAGACAACGCCGGCTCGGGAGGGCCTCCGACCCCTTCTTCCTCCCTGCGGTATTGTGGCCAAGATGTGGCCTCCCGACGCCTTCTTTGCCACATCCTGACGACCCTCATGTATATCTTCCTTCGAAACCGGCCTTGCTCTACTGCCCCAGCTCCCCACGTGGTTGCATGTGGATCTTTTTCTACTTCCATCGGCTGTTCCAAAGCCACCTAGACTTTTTCTATTATTAGAGGTAAATCTAGTTCACACAATCGAATCTAAGACTTTGGTTCAAATAGGGAAGAAGGTGGGAAAGCTGTAGCATGAATCTAGGATTTGGTTCTAAGAGGAAACAGGGGAAAGTAGTAGATACTGGCTACCCAACCGGTCTCTTGGTCGAAAAGGGTAAGAAAGAGGGGTGGATGGCGAATGGTGGGGGAAAGTGGACCCGTCTCTTGGTCAAAGAAGGAAAAAAGTGAGGGGGTGTTGGGGGGGACAACGCAAATGAGAATGAGCAGGTCTAGATTTCTTGTGCTCACATAGGAAAATGTCGTCGAGGATATAAAAAATGGGACAAATGCAGACATGCTGCCTGAATGTTTGCCCCTCTCGGCAACCACATCTGCCTCACCACTTTATGCCCCTGCTGTCCCTATGCCCTTATCGCTACCACTAATGCAAAATCACATGAAACATGAAGCAATGCCAGCTAATGTCACTATTAAGTTATGTTGCTGTCAGTCTAGTGCCACCGATAAATTGAAGCATTGACACGACCATTTTATGAAGTGCTTCCGTCTTGCTTTATTTCCCATGAATTGTGTTTTTGCAGTTACACTTAAATCTCACACCGGTAACATTGCTTCATCCCAGTGGAGCTGCACAAATTTGATTGCACATTTACTGACCATGTGCTACTCTCATGATAGTAATACTAATGCTATTGCTCTGCATGTTAATCTAGTGGCAGTGTTGATGTGATGTAATGCTACTTCTTGCTTAATGGCACTTTTTCATATTGTCAATCTAGTTCTAGTTATAACACAGTAGATGCTGCTGTTAATCATATGCCACTGCAAATAACTTCCACTCCTTAAATAACCATATTTCATATTTGCGCAAACAGGGATGTCTGTCTCCATATTGTTTCTATTTGTGCAATCAGAAGTACACACCTCAATTTTAGTAGAACTGCACAAAATGAGATGGCTATTCCTAGCTACCGTCGTCTAACCACCGGTGTTCTAGGTACTCCTACATTGGTAGTAACTAGGTAGAATGACCAACGCAGTCTAAAAGAAGTTGTTTCATACATTTACTTCCTGATTGCTGTGCAGGGATGAGCCTGTCATGTGTTGCAGAGAAAACAAGCACTGCCTCCTAGTCGGGAATGCACTTTTTCCCAGATCAAGGATGAATAAAGGATTAGTTCGCACGGCTGCGCAGAGGTTTTTGGGACAGGTACGCGGACAAGAGGCATTGTGGCCTGCTTATTTCTGCAAATAGTAGTGCTTAAATTTAGTGGAACTGCACAAGAAGTTCAGATGGTCAGTCCACTACATGGTTCAGTTTAGTATTCCAACTAAGAACACAATTATAATTGGTTATTCTGGAATGAGAGAACCTAACCCTGGATGGTGGCAACAAGAAAATCCAGAGTGAACTCCATGAAATTAAAGCCTGCCTACGGAGGCCCTTTGCTCAAAGAAGCCTTGCTTGATTTTTCCTGATTTGTAAACCTTCTCGCAACTTTTTCTTTTGCTATGAACTAGTAAATGTTGGTTATGTTCTATGAATCATTGAGATGTATAAAATTGCCAAACTTATGCTTTTGAAGTATTTTATGAAGCCGAGTTTAATGTGAATGTTCCAGATGAATGCTGGACTAGCATGTGAATGTTTGGAATTTACATTGTGGCCTCAGTTAACTGCATGAACCACTGTAACAAGATATGTAGTTGCTTATATGTCAGATAACAGAGTATTAATTGTGAGCTGGTCGATAGATGACTTTTCCAGTGTTGAAGCGAGCTGAGCAATGTGCCGTGTTTTGCACAACTGCTTACAAGTGGGGTAGCACCAATAGTGTTTACAAGTACTTAACAAGCCTTACGTACCCTATATATACGTCGGCGCACAGTTGTTGAACAAGTACTCTATTACATCAAACACACACTGCTCATATGATAAACCGTGACAACTTATGTCTTACCATGCATATTACATGAAACAACTAGTGAGGATGCATCTGTGTCGGCAACAATTACGATGGTTCTCACATGATTCACGGGCACACAAAAGTAGCAGTAGTTCCCATAGACGGATTCAAACAGAGTACTACCCCCAGAGGGCTCGATAATACACAAGGTTTGGGTAATTAAACACAATCCAAACTACTTTGAAGCACTAGATGAGACAACTATTTCATGCCATCGATCTAATTTGGGATGGACACAAGACGGACCTTGCCATGAGCATCATCAAGAATGTCTGGCGACAACTCAGTCCTGTCAACTTCTTGAAGATAACCTTGTGGCCTTGCCACTCATAAACTTGTTTGTCGAGGCATGCCATGTCATCTTCCTGTGTAAGCTTGAAAAGAACAGTATGCATCACAAATGAATAAGTAGCTTTGAACTTCTTGTGCTTCAGTACACCCTAGACAACACACCCGACAACAGTGAGGCCGGAATACATGTCGTCTTTGGTATAAGTGTAAATGGCTTCCAGGATCGAACAACCTAAGGACTTTGTTTTCCTAGTGCATATATTCATGTTGTCAGCCTCATAGCGAGTGACATGTACAACCACACAATCCTTGTGTGCATCAGGGCTCTAATTGAAACAGAAACGAATTCTGAATTACTTTCCAACATAAAAAACACAAGTTATTTACCACTATGTAGAGTCAAAAGTATGCATGACATGGAAGGTAGCATGGCATCGGAGCTAATAAAATCTTGCAATATTTATCACCACATACTTAGATGAAAAACCACAATCAAGATCGGTAAAGAAGAAAATCACCTTGGGCAACTCAGCAGGGGGGACACATCCTCGAAGGGGGAAAACTGCTCCTGTAGGGCCACAGGGCCGTAACCTCAAACTTGGCGTTGACCATCTCAGTAGTGGCCTGATATGTCTCCGTTGTATCTATAATTTTTTATTGTTTCATGCCAATATTCTACAACTTTCATATACTTTTGGCAACATTTTATATCATTTTTGGGACTAACATATTGATCTAGTGCCCAGTGCCAGTTCCTGTTTGTTGCATTTTTTTTGTTTCGCAGAATATCCATACCAAATGAAGTCCAAATGCGATAAAAAATACAGAGATTTATTTTGAAATATTTGTGATTTTTGGGAAAAATAATCAATGCGAGACGATGCCTGAGGGGCCCACAAGCTCCAGGGGTGCGCCCCCCTACCTTGGGCGCGGCCAGCAGGCTTGTGGGGCCCCTGTAAGGCGGTTGGTGCCCTTCTTTTGCCGCAAGAAAGATAATATCTGAAATAGTGTTGAAATTTCAGCCCAATCGGAGTTACGGATCTCCAGGAATTTAAGAAACGGTGAAAGGCCAGAAAATAGAAACGTAAAACAGAAGAGAAATAGAGAGAGAGAGAGATCCAATCTCGGAGGGGCTCTTGCCCCTCCACCGCCCTGGAGGCCATGGAGCAGAGGGGAAACCCTCCTCCCATCTTGGTGGAGGTCAATAAAGAATAAGAAGGAGGGGGGCTCTCTCCCACTCTCTCCCGGTGGCGCCGGAATGCCGCCGGGGCAACCATCATGACGGCGATCTACACCAACAACTTCGCCACCGTCAACACCAACTCTCTCCCCCTCTATGCAGCGGTGTAACACCTCTTCTCCCCACTGTAATCTCAACTTAAACATGGTGGTCAACACTATATATTATTATCCAATGATATGTGGCTATCCTATGATGTTTGAGTAGATCTGTTTTGTCCTATGGGTTGATTGATGATCATGATTGGTTTGAGTTGTATGTTTTATTATTGGTGATGTCCTATGGTGCTCTCCGTGTCATGCAAGCGTGAGGGATCCCCGCTATAGGGTGTTGCAATATGTTCATGATTCGCTTATGGTGGGTCGCGTGAGTGACAGAATCACAGACCCGAGTAAGTGGGTTGTTGCGTATGGGAGTAAAGAGGACTTGATACTTAATGCTATGGTTGGGTTTTACCTTAATGATCTTTGGTAGTTGCGGATTCTTGCTAGAGTTCCAATCATAAGTGCATATTATCCAAGTAGAGAAAGTTTGTTAGCTCATGCCTCACCCTCATATAAAACTGCAATAATGATAACCGGTATAGTTATCGATTGCCTAGGGACAAATAACTTTCTTCTGTTACAAAAAGCTCTCTACTAAACACCTAACTTTATTATCTTGCAATTTACTCCTAGTTTATTCTTGCTAAGTACATCTAGTTTTATTCTTTCAAACTTATCCTACACCTACAAAATAGTTTCATACTTGTTCTAGGTAAAGCGAACGTTAAGTGTGTGTAGAGTTTTATCAGTGGTCGAGACACCCTGAAGGGAATATAAATTCTACCTCTAGCTCCTCATTGGGTTCGACACTCTTACTTATCGAGAAAGGCTACAATTGATCCCCTATATTTGTGGGTTATCAAGACCTTTTTTTTGGCGTTGTTGCCTGTCGTGGGGAACCACGGCCACCTATGGGGCTACGAGCCCCTTTCTGGTTCGGCGGGGGGATGGCACGTTGCACAAAGAGTGGAGGAGCGTGAGACAGCACGACAGAGATCACACGGGCAGTTTTTACCTAGGTTCGGGGCGCCGCGAGGCGTAAAACCCTACTCCTGCTTTGGTAGATTATGGTGGAAAGCGTAGCACCCTTGCCTGGCAGAGTTGGGACAAGAATGGCTACGCGCGTATGAGTGCACCAGGGTCCGAATCCTTTCTATGGTTGCCATGGGCCTCCTTTTATAGATGAAGGGGTCACCACAGTGGCAAATCAGTCATTACGCACTGATTAGATAGCAAACAGTGCTATCATACCTAACTCCACAGGCTGACAGAGCGCATTAAATGCGCCGCTCAATGTCACATCATAGCTTGCCCGGCAGGCTCTGCCGGGCCATTTCGCCAGCTTGGCGCCTGCTCGCTCGACACGTCGTAGGACGGGTGTCGCTTGTAGGTATTTTCTGTAGGAGGTGGCTGCCATGCGACATATAGCAGCCACCTAATCACCTTGGAGCTTGACACCGCACTGATCGACGACGTACGTCGTGGTGAGGTGGTGCGGTGAAGCGGGTTGCCTTCGCTAGCCCCGGCAGGCATGCCGGGACGATTCGGAGGGGCTTGCTTCCGGGGATAACCTTGCCTCCTCCAGGCTCGCCTGCCCGGCAGGGGAGGTTTTTCCCTTAGTAGTATCTTGCCCTTCTGGCTAGTCTTAGCCATCTTGATCTGTGCTTGAATCCTTCAAGGGAGTCGATCCATCTTGCTTGAGTTGATTATGGTGTTGTGAACTTGTCCTCGTGCTTGTGCACAGTCTGGGCAACGGACCCGGGGTTTGTTGCACCGACAGAAGCCCTCGAGCCTGGCACGAACGCGCCGCTGGGCGTCGTCGGGGTAGGCCCTAATTAGTGCATAGGCAGGAGTGCTGAGGCGGCTTCATCCCTTGAGATCTTATTTGCTTCTTCAGTATCTTGAAGCCGGGCCAGTTTTCGATTTTTCCGCACGTCGCGTAACGCCAATGGAGGTGGGACCATTCTTGTAATGGCCCATGAATGACTTTAACGCACGGGTGGGTAACCGCCAATTCACTCTTCCCACCACGCCCTTATCCTCAGCCACGTATGCCGCATGTATCGAGTGGCGTAGGTAATGGAGGCGCGTGGTGCGGAGGGGCGTCAAGGCAGGGGCCCGGTCTTCTGGGATTGATGAAGGAGGGCGGTGGTTACTCGTCGGGGAATCAGCCCCCAGCCCCCAGCTCGCCTATAAAAGGAGGAGCGGGGGAGGAGTGGAGCCATTCATCCACATACCTCTCTTCCTCAATCTTGCTTTGTCTTGAGTATGCTGGAAGGGAGAGCCCGGGGCCGGGCCCCGGGCCTTGGCTTGGAGTTGACGATGCCAAACAATGGTGCGGGTGCTCGGGGAGTGGGTCTGGTCCAAGTCCAAGGCGAAGGGCTTGGGATCGTTAGAAATCCCAGTATTGCCCCTTTCCTTGGAACTGGGGTTGATAATGACGAGGAGGGTGCCTTCCTGCCCGCTAAGGTGGGGTGCGGTGCGCCCCAAACGCTCTGGCCATCTTGGCCGCACGCCGTCTCTTCAAGAGGAGTGCCAGACCGCGAGGCCGGCATTTCCCCGGAGAGGTGTTGATGAAGATGAAGCCAGGGAAGATGGAGAAGGCGGGAGGCAGGCCGTCAGGTCGGAGTACGATCGCACCGACGCGTTCGTCTCGTACTAGCGACCAGCCGCCTCGTCTTTCCGTTCTTCCCCTCCCCTCCCCGGCACCATCATCACTAGCCTCCTGGTCGCCAGGGAGGAGGCCGCTCTCTTGGTGCCTTCGCCTCCTCCAGCAGTCTTCCAGCTGAGCTTTGGTGGATGACTCCACTGACGCTCGAGCTGGGGCTTCTTGCTGGTCCTGGAGGTGGTAACCAGGGCGCCGCCGAGCTACTCCTTCCGCCCTCCTCCTTCGCAGCCTCGCCACTCCCGATCTTGTCAGGCTGCGTTCGGCAGGCCATGACGGGATCGGGATGGACTCCCGCTTGGGCGCTGCTCCTGCCTCCTTCTCTTCCCACCGCACTACCTGAGGTAAGAGGAACACAGAGAGGAGTTTACGGGGCACTTATCTTTTTTCAGTCTTAAATCTGCAGGCACTTGCCAAATTTTAGTTCAAATAATGTAATCTCTTGAATCCATGTTTGTGTTATGTAAGGTTTGTACTTGTTTGAAGCATATTAATGAAAAAGAAAAACCTTGTCGGGGACTCGCGCATGTATATGGCCATGTAGAGGTGGAATCACTGGTACAGCGAGGTGCTATACAAACGGTTTGTAACCCCTTTCCGCGACGGCATTTGGAACCGTCGCCAAGTGAGTGTGGGTGATAGGGGGGTCCTTCCCACATGACCCAGAAACCATCGAGGATAGGGAGCCTTGATGCATACAGTTGCCCCTATATAACCGTTTCCGATGTCTCGAATATCCCAAACGCTTCATCCTGCTACTCGTTTGTGCCCGCATTGCCATCGCAGTTGGAGTTTTGTGGTTTTACCTAAAACCTGGCAGATTCCAGGCACGGGAGTTTTCTAGGCACGTATCAAACTGGCTCTACGTTTACGATGCCTGGCACATCACAAATAGTTCATGATTATAAACCGTGTACGATAGGTAGACATTCACACACATTTAGTTTTCCCGCACCGTATGTGATAGTCTGACATCACACACGCTTTGCAAACAGCAACTGTGTGCATTGTTACACATGTTTCCTCTCCGTGAACCATGTCAAATTATGATGTATATCGCACATGCTGTGCTTTATTAGCCGTGTGTGTCGTAACGACCTGCACACCGTAATTTCGCCCTAATTTAATTACTGCTATTTAAAATTGTACCTAATTTAAACTTGAAAGTAGGCTATAGCTTTATTCATATCCATCAGGTTCAAATAAGCAATGCATTATTCGATTCACAGGTACATATGTTTAAGAATTACATAAGCACCAGGGTTCTATACTTGTACTATTACAGATGGTAAAGAAAGAGGCGACAGACATTCTGGTTGCTGAACAAGGTGAAGCGGAATGGCCCTATTGTGCTCTCCTGGATGCACAAGGCACGCACGACTCTAGTCCAACCCCTTGTGATGGCTGGCGGCCAATCTTGTAGTTTGAGAGGTAATCTTGAGTAAACTGCTTCAGGATCCACTACAAAGGAAAAAGCTTTAGAAATTGTCAGCTAACACAACTCATTACGGGCAGTAAAAAGAAGGCTACCGGGTTCTTACTTACCATCCTGCAGTTCACTGCTGTCTTGCATAAAGTGTAAACAAATAGTTCGATTGACATCTTTTGACCCATTTTAATAACAATCTTTATCAGTTTCCTCACTTGATGCTGGTTCATGAATATCCCATTGCCCCATACGCAGAAAGGGTCAAAGTGTGGATCTTTGGCAATGACATATGTACCTAAAAGCACCAAGTTAATATTAGAAGCTAAACAACAATTGCAAAATGATGTAGTACAACACTCCCTCCATCCCATTATATAAGATTTTATTACATGTATATCTAGACATCATTAGAACATTAAGGTAACACTCTTCCATGTTGCTATGTAGCCTGGGATTGCATATTTAGTCATTCAGTACAATGCATGTTGCTATGTAGCCTCAGATATATTAAATATGGCCCTAGTTAACCTACTGATAAATGGGTTACAGATATATTCAGTGAAATGTCCTATTCGACGATTAATCCCTTATCAGCCCCCAGGCTATATGGTACCAGCTACCGATATCCTGAACAGTGAGTACATATAAGCAATGCGATGAAACTAACCTCGATGGAAAACAACATTGTTCTCAATATTGTCCTGTATGAGTACATATTAAGGCATGTTAAGCACAACAGGCTCAACATCAACCAAATATATCCATGGTAGACAACATAATCTACAAATCATAGCTTCAGTGTGCAGGCTTAAGCACGCTAGTTAAGCAAAACAAGAAGTGGAAAGGTGTGTTAACTGCATCAGGCATAACATTTAAAAACAAGCAAATAATCATTCAAACTGGTATTGTGCAGGTCTAAAGTATACTTGTAGTTTGAGAGGTAATCTTGAGTAAACTGCTTCAGGATCCACTACAAAGGAAAAAGCTTTAGAAATTGTCAGCTAACACAACTCATTACGGGCAGTAAAAAGAAGGCTACCGGGTTCTTACTTACCATCCTGCAGTTCACTGCTGTCTTGCATAAAGTGTAAACAAATAGTTCGATTGACATCTTTTGACCCATTTTAATAACAATCTTTATCAGTTTCCTCACTTGATGCTGGTTCATGAATATCCCATTGCCCCATACGCAGAAAGGGTCAAAGTGTGGATCTTTGGCAATGACATATGTACCTAAAAGCACCAAGTTAATATTAGAAGCTAAACAACAATTGCAAAATGATGTAGTACAACACTCCCTCCATCCCATTATATAAGATTTTATTACATGTATATCTAGACATCATTAGAACATTAAGGTAACACTCTTCCATGTTGCTATGTAGCCTGGGATTGCATATTTAGTCATTCAGTACAATGCATGTTGCTATGTAGCCTCAGATATATTAAATATGGCCCTAGTTAACCTACTGATAAATGGGTTACAGATATATTCAGTGAAATGTCCTATTCGACGATTAATCCCTTATCAGCCCCCAGGCTATATGGTACCAGCTACCGATATCCTGAACAGTGAGTACATATAAGCAATGCGATGAAACTAACCTCGATGGAAAACAACACTGTTCTCAATATTGTCCTGTATGAGTACATATTAAGGCATGTTAAGCACAACAGGCTCAACATCAACCAAATATATCCATGGTAGACAACATAATCTACAAATCATAGCTTCAGTGTGCAGGCTTAAGCACGCTAGTTAAGCAAAACAAGAAGTGGAAAGGTGTGTTAACTGCATCAGGCATAACATTTAAAAACAAGCAAATAATCATTCAAACTGGTATTGTGCAGGTCTAAAGTATACTAGTTATTGTTAAAAAATGAAAAGGCATGTTAACTGCAATATCCTTAACAGCAACCAAATATCGTAATTCATAGTGGTATTGTTGAAACTGTTATTGATGAAATTGAACTGCACAGCAAATAGTTGCACATATAGAGCACCACATTGTGAAGAACTGAAATAAACAAGGCATAAGGCCATCTCTAGCCGATCCTTTAAAATTTAAAGGACTAAAACCCTTAGTGGATATATATATACTCCAGCAATTTTTGGCCGTTTTTAGTCGATCCCCTAAACTTAACGTTGTAAACTTCAATTTGATCAAGTTCAAAGTAGGTTCAATCGAAAGTAGCATGCATTCAAACATAAACATAGATACTTTTGCATAACTGAACATAAAACATAAATTTGAACTAAGCTAAACTACTTTCTGTCGAAGTGGAGGTCGAGCCAATCCTTCCTCGTCAGGTACGGTGTGCCACGAGCCGGGTCCGGGCCGGTGCCGTCGTCAGGGTCGTTGGGGAAGACACTTCTCCACTCGTCGACGTCGATCTCCTCGTCCTCGCCACCTTTGACCTCGTCATCGGAGGAGAGCGCGATAACCTCGCTGCCCTCCACGCCGCCGTCCTCGCCGCCTTTAACCTCGTCATCAAAGGAGAGCGCGATAACCTCGCTGCCCTCCGCGCCGGCAAAGATCGCCCGCTCCGCCTCCACGAGCTCCGGGTGCTGCCGGCGGAGCTCTTGCATGTAGGCCTCGTCGGCAGCCTCGGCCTCGAGGCGCTCCCATGCCTCGCGGTCCTCCCGCTCCATAGCCGAGCTCACCACCTCTGGCTCCGGTGGAACGAGGTGGACCGGACGTGTGCCGAAGGGGAAATTGAGCCGAGCCGTGGCGCCGTGGTAGCGGACCTGCCAGCGGTCGTACTTCATGGCCGCGAGCTCGACTGTGTGGAAGCTACCGAGCCACCAGCGGGTGTGGGTCTCCCGATCTGTAATCTCGGTGACCCACGTCCCCCACCGCCACTGCCGGACCCCGAGGTAGGACCTCGTCGGCTGCCGGGTCCGAGGGAGGACGGGGAAGTCCTCGAACCGGCGTAGGAGCGCGGCGGCGGGCGGATCAGGGGACCGGCGATGGCGGATCGATAAAGAGCCCGCGGAGGACGACGGGGACACCTCGGCGGCCACCTCGCCAGCCTCGAGCGAAGAGGCCGCGATAAACCTCTCTTGGGCCATTGGCTCCTCGAGCTCCCCGGCACATAGGCAGAGGTTGAGGATGGAGGCGGCGGCGATGGCGGTGACCTACCAATGGTTTTGGGGGTGGTGTGTGTCTGTGAGTGGAAGTTTTGGGGAGTGTGTGGTGTGTGTGGGGGGGTGGTGGTGGTTAAGGTGGTGTTTGAGGAAATACCGCGGCAACTGAAAATTTTACTAGGCGGGAGTAACAAGGCGGGGCTCCTGAAAATTTGGATCAAGGGCGAGCAGATATTTTTGAGATTGCGAGGGATGCAGAGGCGGGAGTATTTCGGGAGCGAGCTAGTGTGCTTGACACGCCAGCTGTGGACTGTAGCCGACGCACCTTCTCGCGTAAGCCATCGGCATACTATACATCGACGGTGCTCCAGGATATTATGTACTGCATCTCACACGGTTGGTGATAATAAACTGTGTGCGATCTACTTGATTTTTCGTCTTGATTTTAATTACATAATGGTGTCACAGCTGCAATGGACGGTGTTTGAATTGCTAGAACTTTTATATGCAGTGAACATGCAACTATAGGTGTGTCGCCAAAAAAATTGGAATTATTCAGGGGTCGTTTGGTCATTTATATACATTAACTTGGTTTTCTAGGCATTTTAGGTGCACAATTCAAAATTAAACTACATGCACATGCCCGGGTGCACCAACATGGGTTGTAAAATCATATATGTGTCCATGGGTTTATGCTTATGTCCCATGCAAGAAATGGGGATGAATTTTGAACACCACGGCACCGTGGCTCTCCGGCAAACGTTGAGGTGCTTGCTTTTGTAATTCTAGTAAATACAAAACTCGTCTGAAATTCATGAACCTTGGCATGCTATCATGGAACGGCATCAACATGCTGGGGTAAAAAAATATTGTCCCATTTGGGGCAGGTTATGGTATAAGCTTCTCGCAAACCAGAGCTTCTCTCACAACAAGCCTGATGGTTTCGGTAGGGAACGTGCCACCTTGGGGGATGAAAAGATATCTGTTGCCTCTTCTTACTTTCAAATTTTTTTCTCATGTCAACATAAAACAATAGGAGTGTTGTGCAATTTTTGGATTTTTTTTGGGGATCGTTTGGACATTTTTATACGTTAACTGAGTTTTCTAGGCATTTATGTGCATAATTCAAAATTGAACTACATGCACATGCTCCAGTCCATAAAAACGGGTTGAAAAATCAAATGTTTGTCCTTGGTTGCAAGCTTAGGTCACATGCAAGAAATGAGAATGATTGTCAAACACCTTGACACTGTCGCTCGGCCGCTAACATTGAGATACGTGGTTTTAAAATTCTAGTAAATCGAAAAATCGGCTGAAACTCATGAAACTTGACATGATATCATGGAACGGCATCGACATGCCGTGGTAAAAATATTTTCCCATTTGGGGCAGATTTGGGTATAAGCTTCTCGCAAACCAGAGCTTCTCCCACAACAAGCCCGATTGTTTCGGTAGGGAACGTGCCACCTTGGGGGACAAACGATATCTATTGCCTCTTCTTACTTTCTAAATTTTTCTTGTGTCAACATAGAACAACACGAGTGTTGTGTCATTTTTTGGGATTTTTCGGGGTTCGCTTGGACATTTTTATACATTAACTGAGTTTTCTATGCATTCATGTGCATAATTCAAATTTGAACTACATGCACATGCTCCAGTGCATATAAATTGGTTCAAAATTGGAATGTGTGTCCTTGGTTACATGCTTAAGTCCCATGCAAGAAATGAGCATGAATGTCAAACACCTTGCCACCGTCGCTTGGCCGCTAATGTTGAGATACATGGTTTTTAAATTCTAGTAAATCGAAAACGCGTCTGAAATTTATGAAACTTGACACGCTATGGAACGGCATCAACATGCAGTGGTAAAAATATTATCCCATTTGGGGCAGGTTGGGGTATATAAGCTTCTCACAAACCAGAGCTTCTCACAACAAGCCTCATGGTTACGGTAGGGAACATTTCACCTTTCTAGACGAAATGATATCCGTTGCCTCTTCTTGATTTCAATTTTTTTTCTAGTGACAACATAGAACAACATGAGTGTTGTGTTAGTTTTAGGATTTTTTTTCGGGGTTCGTTTGGACATTTTTATACATTAATTGAGTTTTCAATGCATTTATGTGCATAATTCAAATTTGAACTACAGGCACATGCTCTAATGCATATAAATTGGTTGAAAATTCAAATCCGTGTCCTTGGTTGCATGCTTAGGTCCCATGCAAGAAATGGGAATGAATGTCAAACACCCTGCTACCGTCACTTAGCCGCAAACATTGAGATACCTGCTTTTTAAATTCTAGTAAATCCAAAACTCTTCTGAAATTCATGAAACTTGGCATGCTATCATGGAGCGGCATCAACATGCCATGGTAAAAAATTTGTCCCATTTGTGGCAGGTTTGCGTATAAGCTTCTCACAAACCAGAGATTCTCACAACAAGCCTGATGGTTTCGGTAGGGAACGTGCCACCTTTGGGAAAGAAACAATATCCGTTGCCTGTTATTGCTTTCAATTTTTCTCTAGTGTCAACATAGAACAACATGAGTGTTGTGTTAAAATTTGGAATTTTTTGGGGTTCATTTGGACATTTTTATAAATCAATTGAGTTTTCAATGCATTTATGTGCATAACTAAAATTTGAACTACATGCACATGCTCTAATCCATATAAATTGGTTGAAATTTCAAATCTGTGTCCTTGGTTGCATGCTTAGGTCCCATGCAAGAAATGAGAATGAATGTCAAACACCCTGCCACCGTCACTCGGCCGCAAACATTGAGATACCTGCTTTTTAAATTCTAGTAAATCCAAAACTCTTCTGAAATTCATGAAACTTGGCATGCTATCATGGAGCGGCATCAACATGCCGTGGTAAAAATTTTGTCCCATTTGGGGCAGGTTTGGGGCATAAGCTTCTCACAAACCAGAGCTTCTCACAACAAGCCTGATGGTTTCGGTAGGGAACGTGCCACCTTTGGGGATGAAACGATATCTGTTGCATGTTATTGCTTTCAATTTTTTCTCTAGTGTCAACATAGAACAACAGGAGTGTTGTGTTAAAATTTGGAATTTTTGGGGTTCGTTTGGACATTTTTATACATTAATTGAGTTTCAATGCATTTATGTGCATAATTCAAATTTGAACTACATGCACATGCTCTAAAGCATACAAATTGGTTGAAAATTCAAATCCATCTCCTTGGTTGCATGCTTAGGTCCCATGCAAGAAATGGGAATGAATGTCAAACACCCTGCCACCGTCACTCGGCCGCAAACATTGAGATACCTGCTTTTTAAATTCTAGTAAATCCAAAACTTCGGCGCTAAGCCAAGAGAAAATGTGCCAAGCAGGATTTGTACATCCCTTCAACGCAAACGGTTGTTTTGGATGACCCGTGTGCAACCACGTACAAACAATTTGGTAAGATTTGCATCTGTCATATTGGGTATGTTGCCATTTGTCAAACTGGAAAGATTGACATTTTTGATCTAGTAACATTGCCATTTGTCAAACTTGTAACACTGCGATTTGTCAAAATATGCAGCTAAAAATTGCTAGCACTATTTCATTCATAGATTAAGCAGTCGTTCTCACCGGGAAACGAGACAGCCTTTGACCGCCGCCCGCCTCGCTCTCACTAGTCTGTATTAATGGCGCGCCCGAGCGGCCGCACCCCCCGCCCCCCCCCCCCCCATCCTCGCCACACACACAATCCTCTCTCTCTCTGCCCGCACCGGAGCACGGCGTGAATATGGAGACAAAGGTTTCCATCACCGCCGACGAGGTGGAGAACAAGGGTGCCAACAAGCGGAGGCGGGTCGAGAAAGAACCGCAAGCGACTCCAGCAGGCCTAGACTTCATCAGCAACCTCCCCGATGATATGTTGACAGTCATCATATCCCTCCTCCCAATCAAATATGGGGCGAGGACAACCACCCTTTCCCGCGGTGGCGCCCCCTATGGCTCCTCACCCCTGTCGACCTCCTCGACGCCCACGAGCTCTGCCATGGCTATCGCAAAAGCTTGGATGCCTTCTCCCAGATCCTCGACAGTCACCATGGCCCAATCAGAGGCCTTATCATGGGCAAGTTCCGTTCCAATGGCAAGGACTGAGCCAAGCTTGACGAGTGGTTCCGATCCCTCGCCATAGATCAGCTCGAGGAGCTCAGTTTTAATGATGGGCATATGCGCTCGCTGCCAACGTCTGCGCTCCGCTTCACGCCCACACTGCGCCTTGCAAGTTCATGAACTGCCATTCCCCCCACCCCCCCCCCCTTAATGACGTGCCCGCTCTTTTTCTACCACGACTGAAGCACCTCGAGCTCGTCGCCATCAGCATCCCAAAGGATGACATGGAGCGCCTGCTCTGTGGCTGTACTGCACTCGAGTTCCTTCATCTTTAGGCGATGAATTGGTCGAGTACCTTCCACATCACCTCCAGGACTCTCCGGACTATTTATGTGTGTTGCTGGTGCTGCAACGAGAGATCACAAAAGGTGGACCACAATATGGTCATTGAGGACACACCTTCACTTGAGAGATTACTCGTAGTTGATCAACAAGGTCCAACAAGAATCAATGTCATTTCTGCGCCAAAATTGACAGCGGTGGGCTACTCGTCTGTCAAATACTACTACTTTCAGGTACAACAGTCGCCTTATACCTCTCCTTCTTGATATCAACATTATTTCTAGTTTTGAAGATGTATGTTCGTCTGTCATCCAGCAATGCTTCACCCAAATTCTGGGCACAGTGAAGGTCTTGGCACTAGAATCTGTCAGCCCCAACCTGGACCAAGTTGTCAGTTTCCTGAGATGCTTTCCGTGCCTGAAGAAGCTGTATATTGAGGTGATGTTCCTTTCCTGTTAAATGTTAACCATAAGGGAATTCAATTTTTTGCACATTTTCCCAAGTTTACAATGACAATGTACTACGATTTCTGAAGGAATTTTGGAGGATTTCAGGACATACACCCCCCCCACCCCATATTGGTTGCTTGATTCATATGGTTGCAATCCATAAGAATTTCTCCTTTGGATTCATCTGTACTAGTTTTCTTAGGGATTTTTTCATCCAATCCAACCTCTTGTGAAGAAGGCTACATTTTTCTAGATTGTAATCAAATGCCAATGTTAGGCCGAGGGATAACCTCCTTTTCGAAAAAAATGCCCATGTTTATCATGTCAGATCGAAGATGGCACGTTGGTGCATTTGGCAAATCCTGCAAACCAAATAGGCGTGTAGTAGTGTTCAAAACTGCATGTAGGCACTAACACGTTCTCTTCTTTTGCAGATAATAATAGGCCCGGAGGTGGATAATGTTTATAACGACAATCACATCGAATGCCTGGATCTGCATCTCTCAAATATTACTTTGAACTCCTACCGAGGGACCTTACCGGAGATTACACTCGCCAGGTTCTTTCTTGCCAGAGCAAGGGTGCTGAGGGTACTGAGGTTGAACACGCATTTAATTAGGAAAGATGAATGGTATGTTGATCAGAGCCGGTAGGTACTGCAGAATGGAAGAGGCTCCAAATAGCTAAACTTCGTATTGGAAGAGCATATGACAGAGTAATCGGAAGTCATTGTGTCAAACCCATACATGACTTGTCAGCGGCTGATCCCTTTGCAGAAATGACGAGGTATGCAATGTTTGAATTTGGGCATTGTAATCTTTGAATTTTAACCTTGCAATATTTATGGTATTTGTTATATAACGTAATTGGATGTTTAATTTGGTATTGCAATCATGTCATGTTACAAGTATATATATGTTGCTCTTCTGTACATGGAGCATAGATGTTCTGCAGACAGAGCATATCACATCCCACACGGACCACACTAGGTAACCCGTCAGCGATGAATTCATCAATCGCAAACGGTTATATACCAGCAAGCGTTTGCCCACAACACACACGGCTAATTCCATCACAAACAGCTAGGATGGATCAACTATATGCCACATATCGCACGCGCAACTCTAATCTGATTCATGCTTGATGTCTCCGACATCGCTCGCGACGTTTGTCTTATTTGCCACGTATCATAGTGCTGGCCTCTGCTCGCGTCCCTCGGCAAGCTCTGCTCCCCGTTAGGCGCCGCAGTGCGCTGTGCTTGCCGTTAGGCGCCACGGCGCGCTCTGCTCGCATCCGTCGGCGCGCTCGGCTTGTGGACAGCTTTTCCTTGCGTGTTCAACTGCTATGTGCATATATATGGCTGCTTGCCGTTGAGGCGACCGCGGAGCGCTCTGCTTGCGTCCCTCCGCGCGCGCTCTGCCAGCGGTTGGGCCTGCGCACGATCACGTCGGGGGCCCCATATGCATGCGGTTACGCCGCTTGCGTTACCACGCGATGCAGTGACGTGCGGCACGATGGAGTTACGCGCTGCAAATTAGAACTGCCATCAGGGCGTGCCGATATTCCAGGCCGTCCGGCTTCCCCTTTAATTCTTGTGGCCATTATAACCTTAGTCTCTTCAACCTTTCGATCGCGCCCCACAACACAACAAGCACACCCACGACGACACATAGAGAGGGGATGTCTAGCGGCGCTCCAATGGAGTTCGGCAAGCATAAAGTGGAGACCCACTCGAGGGAGACGGATCGCTCGGTGGCGTACACCATTGACCCAGCCGTGGTGGACGACTACATCAACACCGTTTAGCAGTTGCTTGCTGGAGACAAGTACAAGGTGGTCGGCATAGACCTCTAGTACACCGCCAGTCTTCCCGGCAAAGATCAGAAGGTTGCCGTCGCCTAGTTGTGCGTGCGCCATCATGTCCTCATCTACCACTACTGCATGGCCATAGAGCCTTGTGTCTGTTTCGCCAGGTTTGTCAACAGCACCGACTACAAGTTCGCTACGGTGGAAACCACCGACGATGTAAAAGCGCTCAGGGTTACGGGCTTGGCCTGCAAGAACCTTGTCGACATCCGTGAGCACTACAGGGTCTGGGGTAGCACGAAGAAGGACTCCCTGGTTGAACTCGCCTCGGCCATCATCGACCCCTACTACAAAAAGATGAAGCAGGATGCCCAGAGAACAAGTCCCGTATCCTGGCACAGGGCCTGGATGCAGCGACTGGATGAACCTCACCTCAGGTTCGTGGCCAAGAGCGTGTACACATGCTACGAGATGCACAGGCGGATCATTGACATGAGGAAGTGCCTCGTTACCCAAATCGATGAGCCCGGATCGAGCCACAAGCAGAGCAAGCATCACAAGAAGTAGATGATGATCAGATGATCGTTTATGCTAGTTAATCATCCATGTAATATATAGTTTACTTTGGTGTGTGGAAATGTCATGTGTGTAGTAGCCACCTATGTAATTATGCATGTAATAGTTTACTTTGGTGTGTGCAAATGCCATGGTTGTAGTAGCCACCTATGTAAGTGGATGTTTAATTTGGTTATGCAACCATGTCCTTATAAGAGTGTATATATATATTGTTGTTCTGTATGCCATCCCATCGCACAACACACACGTCTTATTAGCAGCAATCATCTGTGTTATTATCGGTCTTCGCACACATTTCTGATTACAGACCTGTTTGCCACGTATCACACACATCTTGTTATATTGAACCGTTTATGTTCTCTTGTCTCAACGCAAGCAGTTCATCCGAGTGAACCGCATGCCGTATATCGCACACACCTTGATCTCGCTGACCATTTCTTTTGTGTTGCCTAATCACAAACAGTTCATCCTAGTGAACCGTATGTTGTATGTCGCACACACCTTCATCTGGCTGCCCATTTCTTTTGTTGCTCTTCATCGCAAATAGTTAATTGCACTAAACCGTATGCCCTACATCACACATGGAACTAAAATCTGAACCATGTTTGATGCATCCGTCATCGCAAACGTTTTGCACCTTTTTTGACGGTTTCTTTACACCACCGTTTGCGATTAATGCATCACACACAGTTTCGTCAAAGGGTCTCTAATCGTAGTGTCACGTTAGCAGCATCCTGCAATAGTGAATGCCTCTATATCTAAAATAAGCGAGTTTCCGTGGTAGGCTATCTTGCCGGTACCCTCTATTTGGCTGCCGGGGAGCTATGCTTGCCGGGCACAAATTGTAATGAGGGACCATCCCCCCGCCAATCTTTCTTCATCAAAGGCCACTGCGACCATCCCGATAGAAGCAACGTTCGAGTCAAAGGATGAGAGCACCTAAGTTTCAAAAAGCGGTGAGGTTTTCCTATGCACAAGTTTACACTTACAGAACACGTATGGATAAGAGATAGAACTTATCTGTTTGGCCTGCCGGAGGTCGCAGTGCTGGCTTGTCTTCTCATCTCCTCTTGGGGATAGAATCCATGGCAGGAGCCTGTAGATTATGCAGATGAAAATGATGCAAGATGCAACCTTATCTATATGAGGATGCAATGCTCATGATATGCTTATGCATGCATGCAACTTGTCGGGGGCACCCCAGCGCTTTGTTTATTTCTCTGTTGCTCAGGGTCTGCGCCTGGCTTTGTACAAGGGGTTACATGCAACTGAGGCAAGGCCTGTACAAAAGGGTGGCTGCTAGGCAGGGCCCGACAGCCGTGCCTTACGGGTAGAACTTACGGAGATGCTCAATATTCCATGAGTTTTGCAATTTAATGCCATCTCCGATCTCCAGATGGACTGCACCAGGTCAGGTGACTCATACTACCCGGTAAGGGCCTTCCCACTTCGGCGTCAACTTGTTTGCACCTTTGGCGGACTGAACGTGCCGAAGGACAAGGTCGCCTTCCTCAAAACACCGGGCATGAACCCTGCGGCTATGATAGCGACGCAGGGCTTGCTGATAGTGTGCAACACGCGTAGCAGCCCGGAGACGGTTCTCCTCGATTAGCACAGCGTCGTCATGCCGGTGGTGATCTTGCGCTACTTCATCGTAGGCAAGCACTCGAGGGGACCCGTAAATGAGTTCCGTGGGGATAACTGCTTCTGCTCCATAGACTAGGGAGAAGGGAGTCTGCCCGGTAGCTCAATTTCGTGTCGTTCTGAGGGACCGAAGAACCACCGGCAGCTCATCGATCCATCGCCTGCCGCACTTCTGTAGCTTATCAAATGTTCTTGTCTTGAGTCCATGTAGCACTTCAACGTTCGCCCTCTCAGCTTGTCCATTGCTTCTGGGATGTGCAACAGAGGCAAATGAGATCTTGCTTCCGAGGGTATGAACATATTGCATGAAGGCGCGGCTTGTGAATTGGGTGCCGTTGTCAGTGATGATCCGGGCAGGAACCCCAAAGTGGCACACCAAATCTTTCAAGAACTTGATAGCTGACTGAGCAGTCACCTTTCTCATGGCAGCTACTTCCGGCCACTTTGTAAACTTGTTGATTGCAACGAACAAGAATTCAAAGCCCCCGGCAGCTCGGGGGAAAGGGCCGAGGATATCGAGCCCCCGGACCGAAAACGGCCATGACAAAGGGATTGTCTGAAGAGCTTGTGCAGGCAGATGGATGTTCTTGGAAGGGAACTAGCAGGCTTCACACTTGGTGACTAGCTCGACTGCATTTTGGAGGGCTGTGGGCCAATAGAATCCTTGCCATAATGCTTTCCCAACTAATTCCCTTGATCCAATGTGGGAGCCGCACATGCCTTTGTGTATCTCTGCCAGCAGTTCCTTTCCTTCTTCCCGACAGATGCACTTCAATTTCACACCATTGGGCCTTCTTCTGTACAGAGTGTCATCGATAAACTGGTACATACTGGCCCGCCGGGCTACTCTTTTAGCTTCATCTTGCTCATCGGGAAGTTCTCCGGTTTGGAGGAAGTGGACTATGTGCCTTGCCGAAGTTGGAGCCTGGGGCTCGGCAACAAGGACTAACGGCACCTCCCCGCTCGCGGGGGTGCATCCCTCGACCGCGGGGACCAGTGGTCCGGCAGGAGGGTGCAGCCCAGCAAGTGATGGGGAGTTGTTTCCGGCAAGGTCCCTACTAGGAGCCCCGAGGGGCTCTACCGGGAGAGGCTTACCGGAGTCCAACTTTCTCCTTTTCCGGACCATTGTTGCCGGGGATACGGAGGGCTGAGTAAAGATGGAGAACAAAAGTTCCTGGTTCCATGGGAAGCTTTTGCGCAGGACACATTGAAAGTTGATCAGCTGTGTTGTTTTCCGCACGGGGTACCTGCTCTGTTTGCAATCCGTCAAAGCGCTCCTCCAATCTTCTCACTTCCTCAACGTATGCCTCCATCAATGGACTTTGTTAATCCTTGTTGACTTGTCTCACCACAAGTTGCGAATCTCCTCGAATGATCAACTTCTTAATTCCCAATTCAACGGCAATCCTGAGCCCGACAAGGAGCCCTTCATACTCTGCTGTATTGTTGGTTGCTTCCTCCCGGGGAAAATGCATCTGGATGATGTACTTCAGGTGCTCGCTAGTGCGAGCAATGAGAAGCACGCCAGCCCCTGCACCTTGCAGGGAGAAAGCACCATCAAAATACATGATCCATTCTTGGGGCGCTTCCTTGCCGGGAACAACTATTTCCATCACTTCTTCATCAGAGGTTGGCGTCCATTCTGCAATAAACTCTGCCAATGCCCTGCTCTGGATTGTTGAGGTGCTCTCAAACTTCAGGCCAAAGCTGGATAACTCCAAAGCCCACTCCACTATTCTGCCGGTAGCCTCAGGGTTCTGGATTATCCTTTGCTACGAAAAGAGGGTGACAACCGTAATCTCATGGGCTTGGAAGTAGTGGCGCAGTTTCCTTGAGGCCAAAAATCAACTTTTGCACGCTAGAGTACCTTGATCTAGCCCCCTGTAACAAGGAGCTGACAAAGTACACTAGGTGCTACACCACTTTCTTCCTTGCCGCGTCCTTGGGGTCGCCCCTGCTGTCGTGCTCCTCTCTGTCCTGATCCTCATCCGGTCCTGCCGGGCTTTGCTTATCCTCTGTTTCCTCTACTTCCCGCCGTGCCACTAGGGCTGCACTAGCACTTGATTGGTTGCCGCCAAGTATAGCAGCAACGGCTCTTGTGGCTTAGGGGCTACCAAAGTGGGCACAGAGGACAAGTAGGTCTTTAGCTCCTGCAATCCTGCATCTGCCTCTGGGGTCCATTTCATGGGTCTTGCCTTCTTCAAAATTTTGAAGAACGGCAGGGCGCGCTCGGCAGACTTGGAGATGAATCTACTAAGCGCGATAATACATCCTGTCAAATGCCTCACATCTTTAATTTTCCTGGGTGCCTGGATCTACTCTATAGCCTTGATCTTATCTAGATTGGCCTCGATCCTGTGATGGGACACAAAGAAACCAAGTAGCTTGCCGGAGGGAACGCCAAACACACACTTCTTCGGGTTTAGCTTCAAGTTGATCTTGCGCAGAGTAGCAAATGTCTCTTACAAATCCTGGATGAGGGTTGATTTGTCCTTGGTCTTGACCACAGTATCATCTATATAAGCCTCAATATTTCTGTGCAACTGTGGCTCAAAACCAATTTGGACTGCCCTTGCAAAAGTAGACCCGACACTCTTTAACCCAAAAGGCATGCGCACAAACACTACAAAAAAATACACTTCCGTGATGATACGTGTTTGTCACAGTAGGTCACGTTTTCTGTCATGCATGTACATCCATGACGATTTTATGAAAGAATCAAGATAGTCATACCTGTGCTGTCGTAGAAGTGTTCCATGACATTACCAAAATTATAATCACAGAAGTGTCCACTTCCATGAGATAAACCGCGCGTCATAGAAGTGCTTTCGTCAAGGGTGACCGACACGTGGCATTCACCGTAACGGGTCGCCGTTAAGCTATCGGGTTCCAGTTTGGATCCGATAACCCGTTAACAGCCCGGACCAATGGCGATTTTCCACGTGTAAAATTCTCATTCGCCGATGATCCACGTGTCGGCTCAGGGTTGGGGCAGATGTCAACCGTCCATTTGACAAGAATCGCCAATAAAACGTTGACACGTGGGACGGCCCAATAGAGGCCAATATAGGTTTAAAAGCCGGCCCAGGAATAGGCCCACAAGATTTCATCAGATCTAATGGGCCGGCCCGTTAACAGCATAACATTTTGTGGACCAAATTATAGCCCACATCAGATACGGGCCGTTAAATGACTGCAATATCTGGGCCAGTTTACGGCCCATATCAGATCCGGCCCGTTAACAGCCTGCAATAGTTTGGGCCAAATTACGGTCCATACCTCATCTGGCCTGTTAACTGACTTTCATTTCCTAGGCCAAATTATGGCCCATAACAGATACGGCCCTTTAACAGCTACTGTACCATTGGGCCCATTGGGGGCCTGAGTTGCTCTTCGGCCTCTTAATGGCCCATTTAACAGTTCGGCCCGATATTAGTTTCGGCCTGTCAACGGCCCTATCTACAAATGGGCCTCTTTCGGCCTGGTTTCAATTTCGGCCATTTAAAGGCCCGAGTTGCACCTGGGCCTAATTATGGTCTGTAGTTACTTTCGGCCTCTTAACGGCCCGTAGTCTTCGTGGATACATTCTAGTTCAAACTGCCTATCGGCCCGTTAAAGGCCCTTGAGAGTGTTGGGCCTAATTTTGGCCCGTTATACATCCGGCCTGCTTCCCGCCCATCATGTAATTGGGTCAGCCAAGGCCCAAAAACATTTCAGCCTGTTAATGGCCCGTCGGTCGAATGGGCCGATTTATATTATAGCACGCTGTCGGCCCGTGATTTGTTGGCCACAATTAAGGATGAATCTAGGTTTCAACCTGTTAAAAGCCTATTTAATTTTCCGGCCCAATTAAGGCAAGCGGTTTACTCGGCCTTTTAAAGGCCCGAAACTAATAGTCGGCCAGATTAAGACTAGACCTAACTAATGGCCCAAGATGATTGTAGGCCCACGGTTCTGCCCATACTAGCGATTGGCGATCGGCCAGTTTTAGTACATAAATTATTATTTTATAAACCTATATTGGCTCATTGCGCACCGATCGAATATTATGACCTTTTCTCAGAGCGACGACAGCATAAACAACAAATAAATTACAGCATCATGACGAAGAATAAACCTAGACTATACAACAAAGAAATTACAGCATATTACATCCCCTGGGCATCAAAGTTCGCCGCTAGCGATAATAAAGGGCAACCAGACAGCACATTCCATAAATTGGGCAGGTCGCCACCAGTGGAAGTTAACAGGTCGACAAAATAATAGACAGAACCGACAGCACTTCAACACAGTTCAAGAAAGGTTAGCCCGGCCCAGGAGCTGCAGCGCAAGCAGCTTAGCAACCTGATGAGACTGTGCTTCTTTGACGCTTATATCCACCAACTTAAGCTGCATAGCATCAATAGACGTCCTGTACTTATGGTTAATCTTGCATAGAGATTGGAGTTCCAGTCGGATTTGAGCGGAAGCATGTCTTTCTGCTTGAATTTCAGACTGAAGAAGTCCAACAGATTCAGGCGGCGACTTCATCGAGCTTGTGTCACTGAGTAAGTTTGACACTACATCAAGATATGACTTTGTGGTTGTATCCCTAACCTCAAGATGTGTTTCCTTCTTCTCTGGAATATATGTTAGAGGGACAAACAATGGGTTCGTCTCACTATCATTGTGGCAGTTCTTCCTAGCAGCAGTGCTTTCACCCTAAAAGAGAAACAAGTATGTAGATAACAGGTTTTGCACGTATAAGCATCAGCGCTGTCAATTCATCTCATTTCTTTGTCAGAAATAAAGAGACACGGTTTAAAATAGCATTAACATAATAGGCATTGTTCATAGTTAAGACGGCAGGAAATGGCATTGTGCAGGAGCGGCCAGCTTCACCAGACCACTGGATTATAGATCAAGAACACAAGCATACATGTAGTTCTAAACAACGTATAAGCCTGAATGGTGAGTGTACTGTCAATTTATACCATTTCAGATTGGTAAATAAAGAGATACGATTTAAATAACATTAATATAATATGGCATTGTTCATAGTTGAGACATAGCAGGATATAACATTGTGCTGTTGTTGGTAGTTTCACCACACCACTGGATTACAGATCAAGAACACAAGCATACACATAGTGCTGAAGAAGATAACTTGCTATGTTTAGTTTAATTTACATGGTACGAATAAGGAACTAGGTTGCACAACTAAAGACTGAAATTGAGAAGGACAAACTTATGTTTATCTACTTCTTCTTTATAAACTTTGAACAAGCAATTTGATGCAGACGACAAAAATAAACAGCGTTTGCACTCATAGCTATCAAAATATACACAACAAAGTTTGCAGGCTCGAGGAGGACAAACTTACATTAGTAGTGAAGACAGGCTCTATAAAGCACCTGTCCATATTGATGGGGGGCAATTCAAGAAGTTTACCGCACACTCTTCTTCAGGAGCATTGCCTTTATTCTACATTTTGTTAAGAGTAAATATAGATGTGAAAATATAGGAACAAATGGCGATTATTTAACTTAAGATGCAGAGTACAAATGTACATACAGCATACAGGCAAAAGGCACTGACAAGAGCAATGCGGAGCTAAAATTCTTTAGTAACATTGGTTTTATTCAATATTTTGGCAAGAGTAAATGTAGATCTGATGTGTAGAAAATGGAGGGCAAGGGAAAATAAGCTGCAAAGTGTACATGAAGAACTAGCTGACAAATATAAGTACAGTGATGAAGGACAACAGATACTTACAAGAACAATGCAGAACTAAATTTCTTCATAGGCATTGGGTTTATTCTACATTAATTTAAGCATTAATATATATCTGATAATTTGGAGCGAACAGTGGATAAGCAAGCTATAATGCACAATGATGTCACATAATCCACCAGGTATGAATGTAAGGACAGTGATAGGACAATAGGTACTCACAAGAGCAAAGCAGCGACCAGCATAGTTGCGATATCCTAGGTTTTGCGGCGCTGGTTCTATCGCCAATATACATCGGGTGCTATGTGATTTCTCCAGTAGCACCACCTTTTTCAAGGACTTTGCTTGTACTCCTTCAGGTTCTGCAATCACCCTCTTCCTTTTGGATGTCTGAAACACAAGAACAGCATTTGAATGGAAAAACATGGTATGACGACAAATGGAATAGGTGTTGATAATGGATGGGCATGGCATCTTCACATAAATCACGAGTAAACTAAGCAGATGGCGGTGCAATAAAGCAAAAGAAATGGAAGACACCTTATGCAAGATATGTGCAACCAATGAAACCTTAACAAATTAGAACAGGCACCTTATTGGGTGAACAGGATGGGCCATCTGCCTTTGACTCCTTGAGCTCAGAATACTCATTAGGATCATATTCTGAATACGAATCTATAGGTCGGGAGCATGTGGGTTTCATTGCATCCACAATGGACCTCAATCCCTTGATGCCAAGTTTGTTACCCATTGAACTATTCCACAATATTCTTCTAATGTGCACATTATTATATTCATTGTGATTACGTACAATATCTGAAAAGCATGAAAACATAAATAGTAGTGAGATTATCTTTGTAATGCAGAGGATATTGTAATATAATAGGGGCTCCCTGTAAACCCTTGTGTGCTATCACTGGATTCTGATGAGAGAGTCCATGTGTGCTGTAATATGGTGAGTAGATTAGTATAATCTGGCACAACTACACAAAAAAATAGGATCCCTGTTGGGAGCTCCAGATGTAAGGATAGTTGGCAGATGATAGGTTCATAATATACCGTATAGAAAGTTTATTGCCAAACCATGATAACGAGAGCACAGAGCCAGTAGGCAGATCGTAGTGTAGATAATAGGGGTACACCATAAGCACCATAAATAAATCGGGAAAGTGGAACTGGCTGGAAAATACAGGGTTTTACCTCTACTAATATGCAACCTATCGATCACCTATAGGCCAGCTCTTTTCATCTGAAGGCGCACAACTGTTACTATCAGTCTAGTCTATCAAAGACCGCACGGCTCCCATCATTTCCAGGATATTATGGCAGACCAACTCGAAGTGCGAAATCATGTAGCAGAACCAGCCCAATAGTGCTATCGACTGCAGATGTCCCTGCTCCACTTCCTGAGAAGGAACATACTGTACTTACTAAAGAAGAACAGAAGAGGAACATGTTAAAGAATAGAAGGGGAAGCATATTACTGAGATTCCCCTTCTTTCTATACAATGTTGGTTGCCCACCCATGATGAATCATAGCACCCAAAGAAATGCAATTCCATGATGTCTCTCTATATGTGGCCACATGCATTTGGAAACTCAAGTGGGAGCTTTAGCTAACCAATTAAATGTGTGTCTGTTAGCTAATGTAAGTATCATATCACATTCGTATTTGAAGAACCTTAGGACGTATGATTGGTGTGTTATTTAGCTTTAAAGGGTGGACAGCTGCTAGTAGGACACAAAGCACCTACGCAGATCATAGTGTAGATATAATGGGAAAACCCTAAGCATCAGGAGTAAAATCAGGAAAGTGGAACTTGCTGGAATATATGTGCTAGTATTGACGGTACGGATAGAAAGGCTTCGAATACCAGCTCTCTACAATTGAAGGCGCAGTACTATTACTATCAGTCTAACTCTCAAAGGTGACACATACGATCGAATACGAAGAGTTGAAAGCGTCCATGACAATCGACATGAAGACCAACACGAAGAGTTGAAAGCGTCCATGACAAGCGACCGAATAGACCTATACACTGCAAATGTGCCTACTCGTCTTCACTACAAAGAACATATTGTACAACTATTATACTCCCTCTGTTCCTAAATACAAATCTTTGTAGAGATTCCACTATGGATCACATACGGATGTATATAGATACATTTAAGAGTGTAGATACACTCATTTTGCTCCGTATGTAGTCCATGGAGGAATCTCTACAAAGACTTATATTTAGGTACGGAGAGAGTACTTACAAAGGAAGAATAGAAGAGGAGCATGCTAAAGAAGAGCAAGCAGATTTTGGAAAAATAAAATGTTGGTTGGCCACACATGATGAACCAGAGCGCATAAAGAACGCAACTCCCTGCTGTCCCTCGATATGTGGTGCATGTGCTTTTCGAAAGTAAAGTAGGAACATTAACTGACCAATTAAACATTCTCTATTTTAGTACATGTCAGCATCATATCAGATTCGTATTTGAGCAACTAAGTTTGGAATTATGAGTGGCATGTTGTTTAGCTTGATGGGTTGAGGAGCACTGCTTGCACGTACGTCTCGAAGCACCTACGATAATAGTACTGAATATATGGGAATGTCTACATCCAAGTCGCCTGACTTTCGTCATTTGTGTCAGTCGACCATTTCAGGCGGTTGGATGAAGATCCTACGTCTCCTAACCCTTCTTCTTCCTCGCCTCTTATTCTTCCCCTAAAGACCACCGCACGGGTCTCCGGCCAAACCACCGGCCCCCGCCCTCCCCTGAACCGGCCACCACCTCTGATCTTCCGCCGCCCCCGGCCATCCCTGTAGCTAACCCCACCCCCCACCCGCATCGAGTTTTGCCTCCGGCGAGGCCCCACCATAGCCCGACGACAGCCCCCCACAACCACTGTCCCCACCCAAAACCCTAAGATAGATAATGGAGCAGCCCTCCGGCGAGCCCCTTCCTTCCCTCCGGCGAACTCCAAAAATGGACTGACCCCAATTTGAAATTTAGTCGACTGTCATTTAACCTAATGTGGAATATAAAAGGGGAAAACCATAAGCATTGCGAGTATAGTGGTGCGTGTGCCATGGCAGATCTGAAGGTGCAAACTAGAAAAAGGCAACGTTGCAACCAATGTTTGGTTTCAACTAACAAGTAAGATTCTAAGTGATGGACAAGAAATCACAGTAAAGCAGTGGCGATCTATTTTCTTGCTGAGATAAATAACTTGAGCAGATACGAAAGAGTACCGCCTCTGGTGTGGCGCCGTGTAAGCATCTGCTGAGGCGTTGAGGGTGCTGCGGTAGCGATGGTTGTCGGCGGCGTGGAAGCAAATCTAGGAGGGCAGACGGTGGCGGCGAGGGAAATATCCCGGTGCGGTGGACGAGAGGGTCGTACGAGCGGCCTCGGCAAGGAGGACGACGGCTCGGATGAAGCGAGAGGACGCGAATCAAGGATCCTGGTCCGAAGCCGTGGATGAGAGAGGTCGATCTCTTGTAATGGACGATGGCATCGGGGTATCAGCTCCGGCATGGTGGAGGAGGACGGCGGTGGATGGGGTGGCGGACGGAGGAGACTGCGGTGGGAAGGGTGTTTTGGTGCCCACGGAATACGAATGGGGAAATGGAGGGAGAGAGGAAGGGGGGAAACATGTCTTCTGGGCGCACTTGTTTTAAATGCGAGGAAATTTAAAACTTAGCCCCCGTTCAAAATTTCCTACATCACAACAATAATAGTCGGTTGGGGATAGGACGGCAATCTCGCATACACCAAATATTTGCTGACGGAGATTTCGGCCGACGAGAGTTTGTTTTGGCGCCCACCATGTATGAATCGGGGAGGGAGGTCAGAGGCGATTTCGGCCGAGGAGAAACTGTGTTTTGGCGCCCACTGTGTATGAATCCGGGGAGGTGAGAGGCGGAGGCGGTTATGTCACGTTTGAGTGAAATTACAAGCCTACCCATATCAAAACCTATAGAAATCGAGCCGATAGGCTTTGCGTGTCAGGGATAGGCAGTAATTTCCATCTCGTAGATTTTGGTTTCGGGCGGTTACTGCGACTTTCCCCGCTTCATTCAAATTTTTGCAGAGAAAGAGTGCATGTTTACCGTGCCAACTCAATTCGAATCAAGTTTGTATTATTTTTTTGGGCAGGATCCATTTTTTATTCGAATACAAATCTATATACATCATTTTTTATATATATACTTGCAAAAGCACAACACCCTTTATACATAAATATGGTTTACAAATGGCATGATCTCAGATTCATAAGGCTGGATCCATTTTAATTTGGATTTTCAAATATTTGAAACCACTTTATGTTGAAATCCAATGTATGCATTCCTCGCTAACTGTCTCCAATTAATGTGTGTTTCATGCGGTTTGTTTTTACTTCTCAAACATGTATAATGTGTTTCACACACGCAACATATAGTGTAATCCCGTTTAGACATTAATTGCATATAAACCATGCATTGTCTCTAATTAAAGAGTCTATGGATCACTAATATTGATAAACTATATAACATTACACGTGTCCCCAAATTCAAATGAATATGCATGTTTGATAAACCAATTTTCATTATGATATTATCGATGTCGTGATCTCTAGTTTAAATATTTGAATCCCCTTTAATCCAGATATTCATCTCATATAGCTATCACTCATGCTTATATATCTCTCTAGACCTATACGGCTTCATCGTCTCTCGGGTATCTTTCATGCTACTTGTATGTCGACAATGATCTTTTATCTTCGTAACACACTGACGGTACTCTCTCCCTTGACCTTCACTCTATCTCTCTCTAAGTATATCTCGCTTCCTGATATGTGTCTCTAACTATGATTCTCCCTGTGAAATCTCTTTCTCTCACACAAACACAAACTTCGTCTCCCGGGGTCTCATTTCTCTCTACTATTCCCCTATGTGCCACTCGCACACCCCCTGTCACACAGAGATGTCTTGCGCTTCTTAGGTATGAGAAGCTACAACTCTGCTTCCTCTTAAACATCTCTTTCTCACACACAAAGACAAACTCTGTCTCCCAGGGTCTCATATCTCTCCACATTCTCTTGTATGTCGCTCACACACACTCTCTCTCCCAAGAGATATCTCGCGTCCCCTGATATGTCTCTCTAGCTATCACTCTGGTTGTGAAATATCTTTCTCTCTCGCAAACACAAAATTATGTCTCTCGGGATCTCATTTCTCTCTCATAATTGTTTGTATGTGACTCACATGCACCCTCTCTCTATCTCTCTCACACCCACACACATAACTCAGCCTTTTGATCTACTCGACTCTTATATCTAACACACACTAGCTAGCATCTTTATCTTTCTATTTATCTGTTTCTCCATCAACCTTCTTTCTCGCCCTCACTCTTGCTTCCTATCACGCACACTATATATGTTTGTCTCTACATGCAGTCATGCGCCCTCTTTTTATCTTTCTCTCACACACACATAACTTCACCCTCTGAACCACTCGGCGGTCATCTCTAACACACAAACTAGCCGATGTCCCTCTAGCTAGCATCTCTATCTCTCTATCTATCTGTAGTTTCTCCGTCAACATTTCTTTCTCGCACGCACTCTTGCTTCCTATCACGCACGCTATATCTGTCTCTCCATACATGCATCTATAGGTTGATCTCTTTTGCACAATCGTTGTGTCTCACTCCCTCTGCTCGCCATAGATGCATGATCTAGCCCACGCCACTATCTCTTAAAGACAAAAACACTTGCTCAATTATCGGGCCTTCTTACCTCCACTCTCACATGCATGCATATTGTCATACTGATCCGTCTCTCCCATGTCATTGATCTTATGACTTATGTCTTCTTTCTTTTATCTCGATCATGCGCGCGCACACACACACACATCCCACGTATACATGTATACCTCTCGCACATGCACGTTTAAGGTCTCCTATGTCTCCATACATAGTTAATTACCCTCAGCCCTAACCCCACATCGAATTGTTCTCTTCTTGTGTGCACATAACTTCCGCCTGGATGGGTAAAACACACACTCACACTTAACAATCTCCTTCTAGCTACCCCCCCCCCCCCCCTCTCGTCACTTCTTCCCCTATATCCCCGAAACCAATAAGACCATCCCTTCGTTTAATTCCCGCCTACATGCACCATCGATATATAGTAGTCTTCCTTGGTGTCTCTCAAACAAACACGTTCTCTCGATGTCGACTCCTCTCACGCGCACACGCCTTCTCTTCCCTCTCTACGGGCATCTTCTCTCTCGCACCCCCTCGTTGGTGGCCTCTGCCATACACATCACCTCTCTACAATGAGGCCACACACACTTAAATTATTTTTGCCACCGAAGACTCCGCTTCACACACACACACACACACGCACGCACGCACCCACCCACCCGCACCACACACACACACTAGGACTCCATCTCACACACACACATGCTCTAGGCGGAGCATTTGTTCCTACCACCCTTCGTCCAACCTTACCCGTATGATAAACAAACACCTTAATTTACTTGTATAACATGGACAAATTCCACTTTACTTTAGTAGTTAGCAAACTTCTCATAATTATATAACGCAAATCACGAGCAGGAAGTGACATTTTTTTTACACAACCACGTTAACATGTCCATGTAAATCACTAGCTAAAGTGTAATACCATTATACTTATATCCCGATGCAAAAGGTTGAGTACATGTCCGAATAGTAGAGTCGCACACACGCACTCTGTCTCTCAGAATCTCACACACATACCAGTTACGTGACGCCCCCTAAGCAGAACCGTCTGTTACAACTTGTGCACCCGCGGGTACATGTGATGGTGCGCATTTATTTAAACCGGACCGCGAACCCAAACAGTAGCTGCATTCATTCCCCTCCCGCCGCCTCTTCTCTGGTCGCCGTCGCCCGATAGCCATCGCCCGCCTGATGGCCATTGCCCGGAGTCCGGACTAGCCGGAGCCGGACGAGGAGGCGTTGGAGGCGGAGTAGCACGTGGACCGGAGGAGGAGAACGACGATGCGGAGCTGGAACAGGAGGAAGACGACGCGGGCAAAGCGGAGCTGTAGGAGGATGATGATTTCCATTATACTCAGACTTAAAGGGCTTTGAGTTTCATGCCACATTTATTTCATAGAGACAAGAGATAGGAAATTTTAGTGGTCATGCATGCATCTTTTTGTGCTAGCACTCCTATATAAGGGTTGACCAGTCGCTTCCCGCGGACGTGCGTGGGCGATGGAAGAGGAAGGAGAAGGGAAGCGGGCTGTGGAGTACGCCAGTTGCAGCACGAGCTCCAAGGAACGTTCGTGCCAAACAATGCATAGTTGTACAGTATAGTCCAGCGGAGTATGAATTGGCCTTTAGGTTGCGTGTGGATGACATGGCTGCAACATGCAGGCTGCAGTTCGATAGCCTACCGCTCCGCTTCGCACGGTTTGGTCATGCAAGATTTGCATGCACGCATGTCACGCACGTACTTGTCGAAGGCGTGCTCAAAAAAGGGCGACCAGGTCCGCTAGTCCGCGTTGGTCCATGTGCCCGAAAAACAACTAATCCCAGTCACTGTAAATGTCGTGCGTGCTTTAATTCTGGGCTAGTGGATGGACGCGAACGTGCCGTACAACGAACCGCCTGCCAGCTCCCTAATCTCTATCTCTACTCTTCTTCTACTACTTCTACTACTCTTCTTTTTTTATTTATTTATAAAAAAACAGAGTTGGTGATGATGGTGTGCCTGCCATTCTGCAATATAGGCCATCCGATTTATATCTGACAGAATGGAAGGAAACTATGGCAATTTTGCAAAAAGATACCCACACCCCTCTCCACATTTGCAAATAAGGCCTTCCCTCGTTCATCCTCTTCTCTCGCAAGATAAACTACTCATACAAATGCATCTTGATGTTACATGCAACACACGAGGATGTTTCCTTGGGGGTCTCTCCAGCGCGGCATGGCCGTAGTTGCAAGTTGACGCCCCTTGAGATGCCGACGTTGAGGGGCACTCGGATTTTGTCCGATGAGCAGGTAAGTGATGAGTTTGATCACGTAGTAAATGCATTCTAAAGACTACTTCCGTGTCCATTTCCTAATTCCCCCGCTGCCCACTGTTTCACAGGTTAGGCTTGGTGCCAGTGGAGATTGGCTTGCATATGTACGGGAGGGTACCAACATCAATTTGCACAACATTTACAATGGTGACACCGTTCCCGTAGTACCTTTGTGCAACATTGGGATCAGCCATGCAACGAGCCATCGCCTGATTTGGTACGATGGAACCACGGTGATATTGAAGCAGATAGCAATCCCGGAAGCCCCGATAAGATCGTCCGCTAAGCAAAATTATAGTCTCATCGTGGTGTTCGACATCGCGATTGCTTTCACGAACCCTGCACATGGCGGTCAAAGGTGGACCATGCTGTCTGCGGCCGATTTGTTGCCGTACGAGTAAGAAGACGCTGTGCTCCTTTCTAACCGCATCTTCGCGGTGACAAACCAGGGGACTTGTTTTGTATGGGATGTCCTACGGTATACTCCCTCTCTTCCAGTTTATTTGTTTTGAAATTTTTAATTTTATAAGTTTCAAATTCAAATTTAGAGCTCCCCATCCCATGTTGAGATTACAATGTCCATTAAATCGTTGCGTGCATGTACTAGTTTTTTATTGGTCATTTATATTGGTCACGCATGCATGCATTGCAAGTAACGTTTTTTACCACAATTTCTTAGGAAACTGAGTGCAATAATTGAGTAATTTTGCCCGAGACCTTCCAACTAGATGTGTCTTTCTCTCCGGGTCGCACTTTGTATCGTTCATACCACTAGTACTACATGTGGTCTCCGACCTAGAAGTGGAAGAAGTGGAGACGCTCTACCACGCTGTTCATGTCCCACTCCTTTCGCTTACGTGTGGGACATCCAGCACGTGCCGTGTTTGGCACTCCTTCGTCGTAAGAGTTGAAACGCTAGCTTTCATCAAAAATAAAAAATAAATATAAATCAGCAGTGATACTATACCACGCGGTTTCCTTGCTCCTCGATATCGGAAAGAATACTTCCATTCGCCGACATGTGGGACATCGACCATCCTGGTCCACTTGCCATGCACGCAGAACTCCAAGGGAGAGTTACCCCAGTCGTCGTGCCGCAGTAATAATGACTAATGAGCCGTCAAATCACAGGCCCAACCTTTCCCACTGTGAAGTTGCTCGGATGAAGGAACCATCATGACTTCGTTGAATTCTGCTTCTTGAAGAAAACTACTGTACCAGCAGTACTGCTAGCTACAGTAGTACTGTACTCCAGCAGAGACCTCCTTTGGTTCATAAGATAGGAATTTTATAGGAATATGAAAATCATAGGAAGTGAGATGACATGCATCTCAATTCCTATAGAGAAAGAGATGCCATTTGATGCATAGGATAGGAATTTTTCCATTGAGTCTAGGCTAATGTACTAGTAATTTGCTCTAAAAACTACAGTAGTAACTAGTACTGGTACATGCTCGTAATTAATTAAACAAACATACGGGTGACACAGACACACACACTACTACTAGTACTACTACTTCTCACATGCTGGCCAGATGCCGTCGTTCTCCTTCCCGACTTTGTCGGCGACACCCCACCGTGCTTGGATCTCCACCGAGCTCTCCGCAGTAGCGCGTGCGTCCTCTTCTTTCTTGCGGCGGCGGGCCTCTCTTTTCTTGAGTGCTTTCTGCCTTTTCCGCTCCCTCTGTGCGGCTTTGGCCGCCCCTTGCTCTACCGCCCATTCAGCCTTCGCAGCTTCAAAGTCCGCCCACGTAGTTGTGAGGTCGCGAGCGGCGATGAACTCTGCACGGCGGGATGCCATCACTTCCCTACCATTTTGTGTGCGGTCGTGGGCGGCGAGGAACTCGGCGCGGCGGGAAGCCATCGCTTCCTTACCAGTTAGTGTGCGGCGCGGTGGCATGAACGGCGCTTGGTGAGAGCTCTGGGGCGGAGTGACCGGACAACCGTATATAGTGCATTGGTTTGTCAAGATCTCAAGGACAGAAGACGAAGGAAATTTGGATTCCCCTTCAATCCTGGTCATTTATTACCAAGTAAAATGCATTGGCAGTCATCGAACTTGTCTCGATAGCTCACTTTGATCATTGTATATGAGATATGGTGATTATACGGTCACAGGCTCAGCGTATAGCTCTGTATTTGTCTGGTTGACCAGTCAAACAGTCCGCATGCGCCTCATCAGCTCGTGTTCTGTATCTATCTATCTATGCGGGCCTACCTAGCAGTGGAGAAAGAAATAAAAACCAAAATTATGCGTATGTGAGGAATCAAACCACGGACTCGTCGCTGCAACGCACACTCGTCAGCCAAATGAAAATGAAATACTTTGCGTTAAATGCACAAACCGTTTTTTTATATTATACGTGATGCACACATTAGCGCACACCGTCCATAGACGCAAGTAGCATGTACGCGTGCAGACACTCACGCTCATGCTGTCAAACCATGCTAATGCATGCACGTCGCCCTGCCAATCAAAGTCCTGCTCATGGCGCAACGCAAACGGCGAGCCTGTCACCTGCGCGCCCCGGCAGTGCCTGACATTACTGTTTAGACATTGGCTGGTGGCCTCCGCGAACACCGAGCATGTATTCACCTGGCTCAGCACCAACGTCATACTCGTGCATGGGCGCCGAGCTGCTCGACATTAGCCATGGCTCTGCACACAACGCGACGACGTGACTCAGCGCCTTGCTCATGTATATCCTCCATCACAACGACAATCTATAAAACAGCCTAGATAGAGAGGGTACTATGGTACCTATATATGTATCGTGAGCGACCGATCATAGTGCCACTACACACGAGTGTGTGTTTGATCGATTCGTCCATTATTCGTAAGTTATGCATGGTTGTGTGGTGTCTAATGGTGGTCGTCGAAGGCTAGCTGACGACAAGAGCGGTTGCATGGACGCCTGGTTGTCTATACGTGCTGCATACGCTTCAAAGGCTCGTCATCCATGAGTTCACATTTTACCACCACGCCAGCGTCTTACCGCCCTGGCCTACCGAAACCCCTTCCATCGCTAGCACGCGCTTCCTGCCTGAAACGGTCACCGTCGATCCAGAACGTCAATGCCGCATTCCTCTCACTGGCGCCGGCATTGCAGCAGCGCGACGGCCGAGGGAGCGCCACCCGCGCGGCATCCCGGTGCAAGTGACTGCTCCGCGTTAATGACACCATGGCCATCCATCCGTCCGTCGCCCACATTAATGACACACGGCTGCCGATGAACCTACTCCGGCGCCAGCCGTCCATCCGTCTGCCGCGGCTCATTGCCATTCGCCCGCTATATTAACTTCAGCCCCAGCTCCCTGCCATAGCCAAAGACCCACAGTCATTCTCCTCCGGTCCCTTCCTTCTGTCGGCACCACTCCAACCATGGCCTCCTGGCGCTCCAAAGCTCTCTTGGACGTACTGTCGCAAGAGCAGACAAAGGACATCGGCGGCTCCGCTCCGGGTGCGCTCCAAAGCTCTCTTGGACGTACTGTCGCAGGAGCAGACGAAGGACATCGCCGGCTGCCCCCGGCCGCCCTCCGCCTCCACGACCACGAAGCCGGCGCGCGTGCGCGGGTGCAGCCGGCAGCGAGGAAGAGTAGTACATGGTAGGTCGCCGCCACTCTGGTCCCAGGAAGGCCACCGCTCCTCCACTCAGTCGACGCCAAGCTTGGTGGGGTAAACATCGTCGGCCGATTAGCCACTTGACGGCGGTGTGGAGGCGGAAATCTTCAGAACCATGTGCTCCGGAGGAGGAGGTTATCGAGGCGGAGCTGGACAAAGCCGAGGCGGATGAGGAGGAGGCAAAGGCAATAGCCGGAGCGTTAGTTCTCGGGGCTCATGGCCGGACATGGTGGTCGGGCGCCGGCGATCGTTTAGATTAGATTTACAGTAGGTTTTAGTATGGTTTGTGCAAAATATGTAATGATTTCATCCAGTTTATAGGAAAAGTTTTTGAAATGTAATGAATTTCATCTGGTTAATTTGAAATTTGCTTTGTTTGCATGATTTTCGTCCAGTTAGTTCATATAGTTGTCGAAAGGTATGCGGGCAGCATTGGATGGCATCATCTGGCATCAGTGTCCTCGGACAGATGCCGGTGTAAATTTGTGGGTCAGCGCTGGAGATGCCCTAACTATCATGCTATAATCGCTAATAGTGCTCCATTATTTCGCAAGGAACAGTTATCCCTCGATCAAAATCAGATCCGCCGTGTTTCGCACTCCTCCCACAAAAGAGTGTAGACGCTTGCTTACATAAAAATGGAGCAAGTGGACGGCACTGTAGCATGTCATACCACTCAAACTAGCCCGCCTAACGCGCGGGAAAGCCCCGTCCTCGTCATTTTGTTCTGGATTCTATCGATCGATCGCACAAAAATGTTATGCTTTGCAAGTTCAAAAGGAAAAGGCTGCACACTTAAAGCACGCCTGTCGCGTTTGCGTCGCACCCCCGACAGTCCGGCTCGCACGCCGCTCACTAGAGGGGACACGCGTTGTCTTGCATTTTCACTGACATGTGGGACTGCAATTGAATAAACCGTCGATAGCCGAAATCTAATCGCTCAGCGGGCGTCAGCCGAGAAGAGAGAGACGGGGGAGGGAGAAGAGATCGCCCGCCCGCCGCGCACGGACTCCAAGAAATATGGTGATAATGTGAGGTGGGCCATGCGGGAGTCCGGACCGCTTCCAAGCCCACTTCTGACCACCCTGGCCCACCAGAAAACCCCTCCCCCTCCCGCGCGCGCTCCCCCCTCAGACGCCAGCTGCCCGCATTCATAGCAAGTAGTAGTACAATACCGGGATATAAGCCCGCTTATGTGGGGGAGAGAGAGGCATTGACAAAGTCAAGGAGTGGGCTCTGCAAGAGCCCGTCTCTACACGTGCTCCTAGGTATAAAAAAACTAATTCTAAAAAAAAGAGGTATAATAAAACAATTGTGTCTAAAAAAAGAAGGTAAAAACATTTGAGAGGAAATAGATAGAGAGAAAGTGAGAAAAAGTTGTAACCTTATAGCCAACCTTATAGTCAACACTACGGTACATGAGGAAGGAGGGAGTTGTGCCCATGCCAAGTTCACTGGGCTGCCGTGTTTCACACTCCTCCATCGTAACAGTGGAGACAATAGCTTTCATAAAAAATAAACAATGAATACTCGTTGCTCGTCCTCGATATCGGAAAGAATACTTTCATACACCGATATGTGGGACGTCGACCATCCTGGTCCACCTGCCATGCACAAAATTATCCTGGTCCACCCCGGTCATAGCGCAGGCCCAACCTTTCCCACTGTAAGTTGGTCGGACGAAGGAACCATCATGACTTCATTGAATTCCGCTTCTTCAAGAAAACTTACTATAACCGCAATACTGCTACCACACGCGAAGACTGGATGGCACTGTAGCACGTCATATCACTGAAACCCACTAGGCCAAACTAGCCCGCCTAGGATTTGTACGTCTCTGTACTGCTATGATTTTGTGTTCTAAAAAAATATCCTTTGTCAATCTAACGATTAGGAGTAGAAAGAGGGTCTTACTCTCTCTCTAGATCTCTCTCCATCCCACAACCCCTCTAGCACATGTCACACTCTTTGTAGCCACTCCGAAAGTACGACATCACTACACATTCACGCTTCCAACAACAAAATTACACATTCACGCATGTTACAAGTACGTGCCAATTTCGCTGGCTATTAATGTGAGGCCTCCTTTGGTTTAGAGGAATCTTGTAGGAATTTCATAGGATAGGATTTCTATAGGAAAAATTTCTGTAGAGCCTTTTGGTTTATAGGAATGGAATCATATTCCTATGGAGGAATTCTTCCTATCCTCCATATTTCATAGGAAAATAAACATTATCCTAGACTCAATGGAAAAAATCCTATGATGTGAATCAAAGGGCATCTCCTTTCCTATTCCTACTCATAGGATTTAAGATACATGTCATCTCATTTCCTATGACTTTCCTATTGCTACGATTTTCCTACCCTATGAACCAAATGAGGCCTGAATGTATACGTGAACCAACTCTTTGAGTTTGATGTGAATTAATGTATAATTGTGGACTATTGTTTGATCGATCGCTAAGCCTACAATTTTAGGAGCTTGGGCTATTGGCCAATCAATGACGGATCAGACCTATAAGCGTACCATGAGCTCATCAGCCCCAATGTTTCTCTTCGGTGAGTGTTTTGCAAGTACTATAGCTTGCACAGTAGCTAGCCTACTAACACCAAGAATCATCAAACAAGCCCTGCTGATATGATAAACAGTTCAAACTTACATCTAAGCATGCCATATATTACATCAAAGCTGGTGAGGATACATCTGTTTCCATAACTCGGAGAGGGTTCAGATGATTCACTATCAAACAAAAGTAGCAAGTACCGCCCACAAAAGACAGTGCACTAGCCCTAAGATGGTTTGATAACACACATCGTTCTGGTAATTAAACACAATGCAAACTACCTTGAAGGATTAGTGTGACCAACTATTTCTTGTCATCGATCTCTCAGGCAATGACCACAGCACGGACAACGGCATGGGAATCGATCTCTAGGGCGATGTCCACAGGACGGACTGCGACATCGGAATCGATATCTGGGGCGATGTCCATAGGACGGACCGCGACATCGGAATCGATCTATGGGGCGATGTCCACAAGACGGACAGCGGCATCGGAATCAATCTCTGGGGCGATGTCCACAAGACGGACTGCGACATCAAAAATGATCTCTGGGGCGTTGTCCACAGGACGGACTGCGACATCGGAATCCTCAAGGACGTCCACCGGCACCTGCACAACCCTAACATATTAGCAAGCACATTGCAAATAATCAAAAATCACAACTATGGTAAGCCATTTTTTTTACCTTGTGCAGCTCACAGGGGGATCCCATTCCTCCAGGGGCCATCGCCTTGCCAGGGAAATACTGCTTCTCAACGGCGACTATCTCCTCAAACTCGGCCTTGAGCCTCTCATAGGTGGCCATTAGTGTTTCTGGGGTAGGCACGGTGGGGCCCTTGCTGTTCTTCCAGCTTTCTTTGAGGAGTTCGTCTGCCAACGTCGTCAACTCTTTGGCCAGTGCTTGTTTCTTGGTGTTCTTCGTCTCCATGGGTTGGCCCGCCGACATGGCCAACTCATTGGTCGGTGCTTGCTTCCTGGAGATCTCTGCCTCGAGTGGGTTGTCCGCCGGCAACTCTTTGCCTAGTGCTCCAGGATCCATCAATAAACTGACAAACAAAAAGCAATCGAAAGGAAACCACAATTGCAATGAAAACGGGAAAAGAATAGGCTATGAGGATCGGTCGGTGCTTCGCAAAAAGAAGATTCTTGGAATGAAAATATAGTAGCATCACTGATTCTCCTACCTTTCCTTCGTCGGTACAGAAGAAAAATGGCAGAAGTGAGTAGCCTGGAGTGAGGTTTTCTTCAAGGGGAGAAAGGGCTTGAAAGAGCGTTCCAGTGAAATGATGGTTGCTTCGTCCAGTCCAACTTCGAGGAAACTTTACCACTGCTGGTAAAGGTGTGGGTTTTGTGATATGACGGGTCATGACGGCCACACCGGGGTGACCGGTGAGTCTCGACTGTAGCATCTCGCTGTGATTTGGAGGATGGCATGCGGTCCCGGATGCTTTGATGTCCCGCTTGTAGATAGAGCGGCTAGTCATATACAGTAGTCTGTCCTGGTTTATTGGTCCCTATGATAAATCTATGCCAAATTTTGACTATAAATTTAACTAACCAAATGTTCATGCATGTCACAAAAAATTACATCATTGAAAACTATGTTCAAATACGAACCAAAGGATATAATTTTTGTTAACATGCACTAACATTTTGTCAGTTAAATCTTTGGTCAAAATTTAGCACAAGTTACAAAGGGGCTCAATAAAGATTGTAGTCTCACATTTTGTTTTGGGGATACTTGCACATACAAAATATAAATAATAATGCATGTTGGGGTAGCCCACGTTTCTGATAATTTTAGCCGTGGGCTTGTTCACAAATTTTATGAGACGGTGGTTGTTCACTTAATGGATGGTCTAGTACCAGACTTGAACGATACAAAGTGCGACCTGGCACACCGTAACACCACTTGGAATAAGCGGTAGCTATCTCAAAAAACAATCAACAACTCAAAAAAACAGTGACCTGGCACGTACACAATTTTAAACGATTGTTTTGATGGAGTGAAAAAAGAAAACTATCCCACTATACGTATATATATATAGGTCGGAGCCTCCGCGCTTGCTTGCTAGGGTTGCTCTATTCACACACTCTCATCCTCTCCAGATCTAAACAAGATAGCGGTGGTAAACACTATCTTTCTATCCTCACCGCTGGTTACAGATCCGGACGTATCCCCCTCCGCTGGTGAAGGGGAGGAGGGGCAGCGTTTAGGCCGTCATCGACAGTGAGGGAGGAGACCCACTGTCGGCCGCACCGTTATCTCTGGCCGAGCGCCGGCGCGGGAGGTCCTTCGATCCCTTCGTCGCTGCCCTAGTGTGGGCGGATCCGGCCTCCCGCCGCCCACCTATCCACATCCCGATGACCTTCAGGTCTATCTTCCTTCGAAACCGGCCTAGCTCTACTTCCCCAGCTCGCTACGTCGCTGCATGTGCATCATTTTCTACCTCTCAGCCCCTCTCGATCGGATGGTCTAACGTCACCTAATTTTTTTCTATTGTTAGAGGTAAAGCTACTTCATGGAGTCGAATATTGTACTTGGTTCAAACAAAAAATAAAGGGGGGAAATTTTGTATGTACATCGGACTTGGTACAAATAGGAAGGAAAGGGGGTGAAAGTAGTACAGACTGGTCATCCAACCCGTCCCTTGGTCGAAAAGGGAAATATAGGGAAAACACTTTACACAGTGGTATGACCAGGACTAGATTTGCTATCCACACATAGGAGTAGGTGGCTAGAGTGAACAAAAATGGGACCAACCCAGATATGTTTCTTGGATGTTTGTTTCTCAGGGCAACAAACTCTGAATCACCACTTTATGCCCTGGTTTAGGTACATGGTAATGGACTGCTGGTGCACCCAATGTCCCATGCCCTTATAGAAAATATTTAGCTTTTCTTAATCTAATGCCCCAGGTAAAATGAATCCATGCCACTGTTATAAGCCATGACAAGTTTAGCCAATTTTTTTGCCAGTAATTGTTTGAGACTCTGACTGTTTCCTCTGTTGCTTCTTGTGCAAACAGGGATATCCATTTCACCTTGTTGCTATTGCGACCTTTTGGTGCACTGCACAAAACACTTCTTCAAAGAAGTGACTTTTGTGCTGTTTAACTGGAATGTTAGAATGGAACCGTTGGTTCATTTCGATGGAACTGCACAAAGGGAGATCTGTGTTCCAATCTTCATCATCCATATTGGCACCATAACCTTCCTTTAGGTAAGAATGATATTTAATGCATGTGTTCATCTCTATTTTGCGACTCCCATGAGAAAATAATGCTATTGTTCACTAGTACACTTGTATTCCCTCACTGACAAAACCAATTCTGAAATAGAAGGCCAATCATGTACTTGGTTTCAGCAACTTGTGAGGAGAAAGAGAAATAGAGCATGAAGAGGAAGACGAAGAAGAAGAAGGAGGAATTGAAGAAGATCACACGATGGTACCGTCCTATGTTATCTTGACATCTTGCTAGTGGTATTGTATTGCTGTGTTGCTACTAGTCTTAATTTACTTGGAAGACTAGAAAGATGCCCGTTCGTTGCACGTAACATCGAGATGCATTTGTATGAGTAGTTTATCTTGTGAGAGAAAAGGATGAATGAGGGAAGGCCTTATTTGCAAATATGGAGAGGGGTGTGGGTATCTTTTTGCAAAATTGCCGTAGTTTCCTTCCTATCCGTCAGATATAAATCGTACGGCCTATATTGCAGGATGGCAGGTACACCATCATCACCAATTCCGTTTTTTGTAAGAGTAATAGATAATAGAGTAGAGATAGATAGAGAAATGCAGCAGAGTAGTACTTGGCTTGACGACACATCATACTAATTAACCGGATTCTGGATGCATGTGTGACCCAGCTCTACATGATCAACAGTGCCAAGGTGATCTTGCTGAAGCTGAGGCCTCAGTCGAGGCCATTCAAGGGCTCTGGCAACGTGTCCCTTACATGTGAGATGATCCTCTAGGGAGCCCTTCCACTTCTGCTGTCTCTCCTGCAAGGTCACTTAATTAATTAGGAGTACTTAAGTAGCACTAATTTATTGCTACCTAATTTTCCTGTCGGAGTTAAACAAATCTTTAGTAGCACCCTATGCTAAATCATGTGCGTGTATATGTGTGTCTGTGGAGGTGAATCATGTGGTGGAGCAGGGAGGGAATCTTGGTAGTGTCATGACATAATAATGCTATTGTTTTGCATGTCAATTTATTGCCATTGGTTCAATGAGGCAATGTTTTGCGTATTGTCCATCATGAATTTGATGCTACTGTTAAAGTAATATGCTAATGTCTTTCTATCCTTTCTCACTAAGCTAATGAAGGTTTCACCTTGTTCCTACTTGTGCAAACAGGGATCATGTTGAGCCAATCGTACATTTTAGTGGAACTGCACAAGAGAATACAATGAACTATATCCCAGCCAGTGCTTTAACTCTGCTGAAAGTTCTTGATAATCTTTCGATATAATCTCACCACTGGTAAACAAGAGTTATTTCAACCATACATTTGAAGTGCACAAAAATATATACTATTGAGTGATTCCAGTGAGTGCTTTATCATCTCTTCTAGAACTACTTGAATAAGCTTTTTTGCTCAGGTTGGTACCGGCCTAAGGCCTTCATCCATATTAGTTTGCTGTCATCTCTATTTGTATCGTGCTACTGTGTTGCTACTGTCATGAGAAACTCCTTTATCTTTGCACGTTAAAGTTTTGCAACCTATGATACATGGCAATGCTTTGAGTGTTGAGCTAATTGGCACTGATTAAATAAACTAATACCTCTCTTTAAGCAAGACTACTATGTTGCTAACTTTACCCATTAAGATAATGAGGGTGCTTCTATTTGTTAGTGTATGTTTCATCAACTAGTCCCACTATTACAGTAATCTCACTCTCTCAATATATGTGCCAACAGGGATGCTCGATTTTGGTGGAACTGCACAAAAACTTTGGGTGCTTCATTGCCTCGACCGCTTCCTTCCCTTCCTGTCAGTCGCTTTGTCTCGGATTGCTTGCTTCCTTCCTTTCCTGTCAGTCGCTTATCTCGGCTTCCAGTCAAAGGAAATAGTAATTGATATGCTACCTCACACAGGTTGGTACCGGTCTTTATCCTGATTATTTTGCTTGTCATATGTATTGGTAATTTGGTATTGTGCTACTGTTTGTCGATTTCATAAAGGAGTAACTTGGAGCCTGAACTCACAGGCAAATCATTACATTGGGCGATTTCAGTAGAACTACACAAAAATATCTAATGGACAGATAGTTATGCTGCTGCTATGTACTCCAAAGTTCACTCAGACAAGCATCGATGTTGACAAGAAGAAGTGCCTATATTCATTCGAGTATCAACTAGCGTCAACCAGTTGTCAAACTCCAAGTATTAGGAGTGAACGCCAAAAATATTTCTTGGCCCATAGCCCAGAAAAACGCAGTCCAGTATTTGGTCCCAACTTGTGCCTTTTGGTTATCGGCACATATGGTAGCGAACTGTATGGAATGGAGTCTAAAGATTCCATACAAGTTGGTTGACGCGTATATTCATCTGGCACTTGATCAGTCTACATGCCAGGGATGCTCCATTTCAGTTGAACTGCACAAAAAATTTGGGTGGTTCATTTTATCGACCGCCTTCTTTCTTGTCTGCAATGTAGAATTTTGGCGAGCAACAGGACCAAGATGAGCTAGTAAACAAGTTGGATGAAAGTAGTGGCCAAGTTGCTCAAACCTCCCTCACCCCTCGGTATCGAGGCCACTATCTCGAGGATAAACCTACAAGCAAAGTTGAGATTGTCTGTGCTGCCTCTTATGTACTCGAAAGTTTACTCATACAAGCATTAATTTTAGCAAGAAGTACCTCCGACTGAACACCATTTACCAGTCTGTACCCTAGGTAATTAAAGTTTGTCCATGGATGATATTGGTTGTGATCTCAATCATTTGGATGCATAAACATACTGAACATGTGTATATCTGAATCTTTTTGTGAATTATCTATGAATATTGTCTTGTGATCTATCAATCATTTGGATGCATAGACATGCTGAACTTGTGTATATATGAATCTTTTGAGTTGTTGATTGTGAATGTTGGCTATGAATATGAACGTGTCATGTGAACCTGAGTTTGATACGAATGTTTACCTTTTCTGTTGTACTTGTGTGTGAACTTGTTAGTATGTCTACTGTGGGATTTGTGACGTGTGGGTGTCAACGGCACACCTTCCCGAGAAGAATTGCACCTGCTTGTTAGGGTAGCAACGGCGCATCAGCTCTTTTTTATCTTTTTGCTCTGTCTTCACCCCTCCCCCGCTCAACCCCTGTCGGTGCAACAGACCCTGGGTATGTTGCCCTGACTGTGCACAGGAACGGGAACAAGATTATGGCCTCAGGCCATGCCAGAGTACAAGGAACCAAGATCTTTAAAGGACCAGCATGAAGAACAAGAGGACCAAGATCAAGCCAGAGAAGCTAGATACCACCAGGAGAAAAGCCTCCCTTGCCGGGCAGAAGGACTTGGCAAGGGCAGGGCCACCCCCCGGAAGGAAGCAACCAAGGCATCCCGGCAGGGCCTGCCGGGACTCACGAAGGCAAGAAACACCTCATCAACCACTCCCCCACGACCCACGTCGTGGATCAGTGCGGTGTCAAGCCGCAAAGTGATTAAGAGGCAACCACTCACCACATGGCAGCCCCTCTCTATAGGAAAACCTACGAATGACACCCGTCCTATGACGTGTCGAACAAGCAGGCGTGGAGCTGGCAGAATAAGCCTGGCAAGGCTTGTCGGGCAAGCAACGATGCGACGTTGAGCGGCGCATTTAATGTGCCCTGTCAACCTGCAGAGTTAGGTATGATAGCACTGTTTGCTATCTTAACAGTGTCTAATGACTGATTTGCCATTGTGGTGACCCCTTAACCTATAAAAGGAGGCCCATGGCAACCATAGAAGGGGTTCGGTCCGTTCGACTCGTGAGGCTGGAGAGTTAGACACCCATACGCGCGTAGCCGCTGCCGCCCCTGCCGGGCAAGTGTACTACGCTCCACCACCACTCTTCCACCATCAATCCACCAAAGCAAGAGTAGGGTTTTATGCCTCACGGCGGCCCGAACCTGGGTAAAATTGCTCGTGTGATCCCTGCCACGCTACCCCCATGCTCCTCTGCTCTTTGTGCAATGCGACGTCCCCCCTGCCAAACCAGCAAGGGGCTGCTTGGTCCCATAGGTGGCCTTGGTTTTCCGCGACATCTTTGGCGCGCCAGGTAGGGGGATCGCTTGTGCGAACCTGAAAGCGTGCGTAGCGCATCACCTTCGTCACCATCTTCGTCCTCGACGGCGCCGTCGACCATGGTGCCCAAGAAGAAGTCCGGTGTTTCGGCTCCACCATCCACCTCAAAGGCTCCGCCGCCCATAGCTACCAACGCTACAGGAGGTGCGGAGGCACGCGAGGATGTGGACACCGCTGGGGATCTGGTCGGAGCAAGCGGCACCGTCACCATTTCCCCCGCGGCCGAAGCAGAAGCAGGAGGCACCAGAGGAGAGCGACATCAGCAACACCCCGACGGCCACGCTCCACGAGGCACGGGCGGAGGGGCTACTCCGTCCACACCTTCTCCGCTTGTTGACGGGCACAGTCGCAGTGATGGCGCTCGGTCTGGGGCGAGCCGCCGCCCCCATCACAGGAGCGACCGCGGCGCGTGCGCTCTCCCCTGGGCGAGTCGACCAAGCCGCTGTGACCAACGGAGCCACTGGCCCTCAAGCACCTTCGCCGCGCCACCAGGCCATCCAGGTGGCTGCCCGGCAACTGCGAGGGCGGAGCGCTGTCACTACTGGCACCATCAAGAGCCGAGCGACGGTGCAATCCGCGTCGTCATCACCCATGCCAAGCACGGCTATGGAGGCCATGGTGCGGGATCAACTACTACTCAGGTTCCCGCCAGTAGCTGAGCAGATGGACGAGTGGCGTGCCACCATCCAGAGCCTGCTCGGATTCGCTGAGGCTGGGGGCTCGCAGCAAGCCGGCCCGCCACGGCCTCCCCAAGCGACGACAACGGCCCGTGCTGCTGGTCGTATGGAAGGAGCCACCCCCATGGTGCAGTCCCCGCAACGGCCACCGGCGCGAGCTCGACAACATCAAGAAGCTGACGACGTCTCGATGGCCTCCTCTGACCCTCGAGCGTGTCCAGATCGACGGCACGCCCCGGAGGGCAGGCGGAGGGAAGACACACGCATTGTCGTTGAGGAACGTCGTGGCGACCACCTCCAGACCAATGGGGGCAACGGTCCTGACGTTGACGAGCCTATGCCCGATGTTGGCGGGTGCCTGCCTTTTGAGGTTGGATGCCCTGCCTTTACTCGTGGGCTGCGGCAAGTCCGTTGGCCGTCCGTCCGCACGTTCAAGCCAGAGATACCTGAGAAGTATGATGGGAGACTCAACCCGGCAGAGTTCCTGAGCATCTACACTATCGCCATCCAAGCTGCCGGGGGAAGAGATGAGAAGGTATTCGCCAACTACTTTCCTTTGGCTCTCAAATCCAATGTGAGGTCTTGGTTGATGCATCTGCTGGAGAACTCCATTTCTTCCTGGGCTGACCTTTGCTATTAGTTCATTGGCGCCTTCACTGGCGGCCATCAAGAGCCAGGCCGACCCAGCGATTTGCAGCTTCTCCAGCAGAAAGAAGGAGAGACACTCCGGAAGTATTTGCAGAGGTTCAGCAGAGTCCATAGGAACATCCCAAACATCCATCCGGCAGCTGTAATAGCCGCCTTCTGGTCCAATGTGCGCAACCGCAAGATTCATTCCAAGATGAATGTGCGGTTGCCCAAGACTGTGAAGGAGCTGTACACCCTAGTGTATAAGTGTGCACGGATGGAGGAAGGGAGGAAGTTGCCTGGAGAGGAGGTTTGCATCAATATGGATTCAGAAGATGATGATGAATCCACCAGTCAGAAGAAGAGCAAGAAGCACAATAAGAGGCGCAAGGATAAGGCAGTGATGACTATTGAAGGATCGGGCACACCTAGTACCGGCAAAACCGCCAAGGCTGAAGTCCCCAAAAAGGAGGCTGCCGTGTGCGCTGATTGCCAGGAAGCTGCGGCTGCCGAGAAGGCTAGGAAGGGCGAAGGGGGAAGGGTTATCAGGTTGAGTAGCTTGTCAAGAGGCAGAGAGCTGAGTACGAGAAGCATGACAAGGAAAAAGGTCAGAATGCCGCTGGCGGCAAGGGCCGAGGTGGTGAAGCAAATCGCCCCGGCAAGCCATTTCGGAACAAAGGAAAACCCGCCAGGGGTCAGGAGAAGGAAGCTTGTGATGATGAGAGTGATGGAGGGGATGAAGAGGAAACCAGTGAGCAAGAGTTTCAAAAGGCCAATGATGCCCTGTGCATTGATGGGGGTGCATCCTTGCACTCCTCTCACCACCAACTCAAACAGTGGGCACGTGAGGCCTGGAAACAATGCCGTGGAACCAGCACCAGAGGCCTGGAAACCGCTCAAGTGGTCACGCACGCCCATCATCTTTGACAAAGAGGATCATCCTGACCGTACCACTGCGGTAGGATGCTTGCCATTGTTGGTCTCTCCAACAATTCCCAACCTCAAGGTCACTAAGATATTGGTGGACGGCGGGGCCGGGTTGAACCTGATTTCCCCAAAAGTTATCAGCAGGCTTCAGATAGCAGAAAAAGAGCTAGAGGTCACCGGCACATTTCAAGGAGTTAATCCCGGCAGGAGTCATCCTAATGGAAAGATCACGTTGCCCGTGACGTTTGGAGGAGAATTGAACTATCGGACCAAAAGGATTGTATTTGATGTGGTCAACCTCCCCTTGCTGTACAATGGGATTCTTGGACGACCGGCCCTGGCCAAATTCATGGCGACATCCCACTATGCCTACAATGTCTTGAAGATGCACGGGCCTCTTGGAATCATCTCCATCCCATCGGATGAGAAGGACGCAATCATTTGCATGGACAAGATGTACCGGGACGCAGTCGTAGCAGAGGCGACGGCAGCAGCAGTTCCCGTCAAGGAAAGCAGAGAAAAGAAGAAGGACAGCAGGGACGCCGGCAAAGAATCTGGGAAGCGTACCTCTTCGGAGTGTGTTGCGCCTGTTGATGATTTGCCGGAGAGTTCCAACAGCAAAAGGACCAAGGTTTCTGCTCCACAAGTGAAGAAGGTCCCGGCAGGGCTGGCTGGCATTGATGGTACCTTTACCATCAGCGCCACCCTCGATGACAAATAGGAAAGCGCACTCGTTGCCTTCCTGCGGGCGAATATTGATGTGTTTGCCTGGCAACCATCTGATATCCCCGGTGTTCCCAGGGCGGTAATCGAGCACCACCTTGTTGTCTGCCCACATGCCAGACCTGTCAAGAAGAAAGTCTAGAAGCAGGCCTTGGAGAGGCAGCAGTTTATTGCAGAAGAGATCAAGAAGCTTGAGGCAGCTGTTTGGTCAGAGAAGTGCTACATCCCACTTGGCTTGCAAACCCAGTGGTAGTCCGGAAGGCTAACGGGAAATGGAGTCTTTGCATAGATTTCATAGATCTCAACAAGGCTTGCCCAAAGGACCCATTTCCCTTGCCATGCATCAATCAGATTGTGGATTCCACTTCAGGTTGCGATTTGCTTTCCTTCCTGGATGCATATTCCGGATATCACCAGATCTTCATGTCCAAGGAAGACGAAGAGAAGACCTCATTCATCACCCCACGTGGTACGTACTGCTTTATCCGCATGCCATTCGGATTAAAGAGTGTCGGGTCTACTTTTGCAAGGGCAGTCCATATTGGTTTTGAACCACAGATGCACAGAAACATTGAAGCTTATATGGATGACATTGTGGTCAAAACCAAGGACAGAGCAACTCTTATCCAGGATTTGGAGGAGACATTTGCAAATCTGTGCAAGATCAACTTGAAGCTCAACCCAGAGAAGTGTGTGTTTGGCGTTCCCTCCGGCAAGCTACTTGGTTTCTTGGTGCCCCACCAGGGGATCGAAGCTAATCCCGACAAGATCAAGGCCATTGAGCAGATCCAAGCGCCAAGGACAGTTAAGGATGTGAGGCGCCTGACAGGATGCGTTGCCGCGCTAAGCAGATTCATCTCCAAGTCTGCCAAGCGCGCCCTGCCATTATTCAAAATCTTGAAGAAGGCAGGGCCCATGAAGTGGACCCCAGAAGCAGATGCAGCCCTACAAGAATTGAAGGCCTACTTATCTTCTTTGCCTACCTTGGTCGCCCCCAAGCCACAGGAGCCGTTGCTGCTGTACTTAGCGGCAACCAACCAAGTGGTTAGTGCGGCCTTGGTGGCGCAGCGGGAAGTGGACGAGGCAGAAAATGAGCAAAGTCCGGTAGAGTCAAGTGAGGATCAGGACAAAAGTGAGCACGGCAGTGATGACAGCCCCAAGAACGCGGCAAGGAAGAAAGTGGTGTAGCGCCCAATGTACTTTGTCAGTTCCCTGTTATAGGGGGCTCGATCGTGGTACTCTGGCGTGCAAAAATTGATCTTTGGCCTCATCATGGCCACAAGGAAACTGCGCCACTACTTCCAAGCCCATGAGATTACGGTTGTCACTCGCTTCCCGTTGCAAAGGATACTCCGAAACCCTGAGGCTACTGGCAGAATTGTGGAATGGGCTTTGGAGTTGTCCAGTTTCGGTATGAGGTTCGAGAGCACATCAACAATTCAGAGCAGGGCGCTGGCAGAGTTTATTGCTGAATGGACGCCGACCCCTGATGAGGAAGTGATAGAGACAGTTATCCCCGGCAAGGAGGCGCCCCAAGAAAGGATCATGTATAGTGATGGTACCTTTTCCCTGCAAGGTGCAGGGGCTGGCGTGCTTCTTGTTGCACCCTCAGGGGAGCACTTGACGTACGTCGTCCAAATGCATTTTTCCCGGGAAGAGGCAACCAACAATACATCAGAGTATGAAGGGCTCCTTGCTGGGCTTAGGATTGCTGCAGAATTGGGAATTCAGAAGCTGATTATTCGAGGAGATTCACAGCTTGTGGTGAGACAAACCAACAAGGATTATCAAAGTCCATTAATGGAGGCATACGTCGAGGAAGTGAGGAGATTGGCGGAGCGCTTTGATGGATTGCAAACAGAGCACGTACCCCATACAGAAAATAGCATAGCTGATCATCTGTCAAAGTGTGCTGCGCAAAAGCTTCCTGTGGAACCAGGAACTTTTGTTCTCCATCTTACTCAGCCCTCCGTATCCCTAGCAACAATGGCCCAGAAGAGGAGAAAGATGGACTCCAGTAAGCCTCTCCCGGTAGAGCCTCGTGCTCCAAGCAGGGACCCTGCCGAAAACTCACAACTAGCCAGCCCGCACCCTCTTGCCGGGACCACGGTCCCCGCAGCCGAGGAGTGTGCCCCCGTAGTTGAGGAGGTGCCGCTAGTCCTCGTTGCCGAGCCCCAGGCTCCAACTTGGGCAAGGCACATAGTCCACTTTCTCCAAACCGGAGAACTCCCCAATGACCAAGATGAGGCTGAAAGAGTAGCCCGGAGGGCCAGTATGTACCAGTTTGTCGATGACACTCTGTACAGAAGGAGGCCCAACGGAGTGAAATTGAACTGCATTTGCCGGGAAGAACGAAAGGAACTGCTGGCTGAGATACACAGAGGCATGTGCGGCTCCCACATTGGATCAAGGGCACTAGTTGGGAAAGCATTCCGTCAAGGATTCTATTGGCCCACGGCCCTCCAAGATGCGGTCGAGCTCGTCACAAAATGTGAAGCCTGCCAACTCCATTCCAAGAATATCCACCTGCCTGCCCAAGCTCTTCAGACAATCCCTTTATCATGGCCATTTTTGGTCTGGGGGCTCGATATCGTCGACCCTTTCCCCGAGCAATCCGGGGCTTTGAATTCTTGTTCGTTGCCTTCGACAAGTTTACAAAGTGGCCGGAAGTGACTCCCGTGAGAAAGGTGACTGCTCAATCAGCTATCAAGTTCTTGAAAGAACTGGTGTGCCGTTTTGGAGTTCCGGCAAGGATCATCACCGACAACGGCACCCAGTTCACGAGCCATGCCTTCATGCAATATGTTCGCACCCTCAGAAGCAAGGTCTCATTTGCCTCTGTCGCTCATCCCAGGAGCAATGGGCAGGCTGAGAGGGCGAACGCTGAAGTGCTGCGGGGACTCAAGACAAGAACCTTTGATACGCTGCGGAAGCACGGCAGGCGGTGGGTCGATGAGCTGCCGGTAGTCCTCTGGTCCCTCGGAACGACACCAAATTGAGCTACCGGACAGACTCCCTTTTCCCTGGTCTATGGGGCAGAAGCAGTTATCCCCATGGAACTCATTTACGGGTCGCCTCGAGTGCTTGCCTACGATGAAGTAGCGCAAGATCGAGGAGAACCGTCTCCGGGCTGCACGCTATCAGCAAGCCCTGCGTCACTATCATAGCCGCAGGGTTCACGCCCGGTGTTTTGAGGAAGGAGACCTTGTCCCTAGGCGCGTTCAGTCGGCCAAGCGTACAAACAAGTTGATGCCAAAGTGGGAAGGCCCTTACCGGGTAGTACGAGTCACCAGACCTGGCGCAGTTTGTCTGGAGACCGGAGATGGCATTCAATTGCAAAACTCATGGAATATTGAGCATCTCTGCAAGTTCTACCCGTAAGGCGCGGCTGTCGGGCCCTGCCCGGCAGCCACCCATTTGTACAGGCCTTGCCTCAGCTGCATGTAACCCCTTGTACAAAGCCAGGGTGATGAACCTGTGCACCAGAGAAATAAATGAAGTGCTGGGGGGCCCCCTACCAAGTTGCATGCATGCATAAGCATTCCAAGAGCATCTGCATAAGCATTTCATAAGCATCTGCATATGCATATAGATAGGATTGCATCCTGCATCATTCTCATCTGCACAAAGTTACAGGTTCCTGCCGTGAACTTGGTTTCTACAAGGAGATGAGAAGATGGAACGGCACTACGATCCCAGCAAGCCAAACAGATAAGTTCTACCTCCTGTCCATAAGTGTTCTGTGAGCTAAAACTTGTGCATGAGAAAGCCTCACCACTCTTCAAAGCTTAGGTGCTCCCACCTTTGGGCTAGAACATTACTTCAGCCAAGGTGGTCGTAGTGGCCTTTGCTGAGAAAAAGTTGGCGGGGGCCTGGCCCCTCTATTTTTTGCCCGGTAGACTCTGGTCCCCAGCAATGAAATAAAAAAAGGGTGCCGGCAAGATAGTCTGCTGGGGAAAACTTGTTTATTTAACTAAAGAGGCATCCCACCTCTGCATGGACATACACATGCATGAGTTCCTGGCAAGGCTCATCTTTTTAATTAATATGCAAATCATACAAGTACAAGGCTTACAGGACACATACATGGACTCGAGAGATTACATTATTTGAATTAAAATTTGGCAAGTGCCTACAAGTTTAAGACTAAAAAAAAGATAAGTGCCCCGTGATCTCCTCTTTTCGTTTTCCCTCCTCCAGGCACTGCGGTGGAAGGAGGAAAAGACGAAAAAAGCACCCGAGCGAGAACCCCTCCCGGTCCCGTCGCAGCCTGCCTGGAGTGGCCGGACGAGACCGGGACTGGTGAAGGTCTGAAGGAGAAGCGTAGGAGCGGGGCGGTGCACCCCTGGTCGCCATCGCCAGAACCAGCGAGAAGCCCCGGCTTGAGCCCTGGCGGGGTCGTCCGCTGAGGCTCAGCCGGAAGATCACTAGAGAAAAGGCGAAGGCACCAAGGGGACATCCCTCCCCGGCTATAGCCCAAAGAGGCCGGTGATGATGGTGCCGGGGAGGGAAGGGAAGAACGGAAGACGAGGCGGCAGGTCACCGGTCGGAGGCAAAGGCATCCACGCCATCGTACTCCGACCTGGCCCTCCACCACCCACTACCTCCGTCTTCCCTCGTTTTCTCTCCATCACCGCCGCTCCCGAAGAGCGATAGGACTCCAGCCCAGCATCCCCTCTGGGAAGACGGCGAGCGACCAAGATGACCAGGGAGCCCGAGGACCGCCGCACCCCACCGTGGCGGGCAAGAAGGCGCCCTCTTCATCGACATCAACCCAGCTCCGAGGAGAGGGGCAGTACTAGGATTTCCAACGATCCCTAGCCCCTCACCTTGGACTTGGACCAGACCCACTCCCCGAGCGCCAGCACCATTGCTTGGCATCATCAACTCCAAGCTAAAGCCCGGGGGCCAGCCCCGGGCTCTCCATTCCAGCATACTCAAGACGAAGCAAGGCGAAGGAGGAGGAGAATGTGGATGAATGCCTCCACTCCTCCCCCGCTCCTCCTTTTATAGGCAAGCGAGGGACTGGGGGCTGATTCCACGATGGGTAACCACCGCCCTCCTCCACCAATTCAATAAGACCGGGCCCTCGCCATAATGCTCTCCCGCACCACGTGCCTCCGTTACCTACCCCGCGCAATGCATGCAGCATACGTGGCTAAGGATAAGGGCGTCACTACAGGAATTAGGAACTTTGCCGTCAGCAAAGGCATGCCTGGCGGATGGCAAAACGTCCGGCTGAACAGGCTACGGCAAAGGGCTCTTTGCCATCTGTTGGCAGACGGGAAAGATGATAAGGTCTTTGCCGTCCGCCAGCGGACAGCAAAGGGCCTGGACGGCACACATGTCAGCTTAGGTCCGTTAAGGGGTTAATGGCGTGCTTTGCCGTCCGCCAGCAGACGGCAAAGATGCAAAGCTCTTTGTCGTCCGCCCGCCGACGAAAAAGATGCAAAGGTCTTTGCCGTCCGCCAGCCGACGGCAAAGCAACCATATAGGCCAGCCCATTGCCCCCAGGTTGCACAGGTAGCTGACACATGGCATATTTGCCGTCTGCTGGCTGATGGCAAAGCTCTTTGTCGTCTGCTAGTGGACGGCAAAGATCCTATATAGCCCCTGTTTTTTCTGTTTTTTCTTAAATTCATTCAATTTCACAGAATTTCATAGATATATAATTTTATCACAAACTATTCAATGAATGAGCATCCATGAGCAAGCACAAAAACACATAATTTTATCTTTCATCCATGAGCATGCACAAAATTTCAATTCCCATCAATTACCAAACTGAGTTTGGAAGGTAATGGAGATGGACACACATAATTAAGAAAGTTCAACACTATCATACTTAAAAGGTTTACACTAAAAAGATTAAACCTGACATACTTAACTTTGACATGTTCAGATTAACATGACCTGACATACTTAACATTGACATGTTCAGATTAACATGACCTGACATACTTAACATTGACTTGATTTTCTTAAGATCTTCACTCCTCCTTCTTCTCCTTATCCTTCATCATCTTGATGCGCTTAGAGCGGTGAGGCAGTGGGATGTACTCCTCTACCACAATTGGCATGGTCCTATAGTCCCCCAGCTATGGGATCGCCGGTGTCACCATCATCACGAGGTCATCATCGGGCACCACCACCATCGCGAGGCCATCTTCAGGCACCATCGTCGCTAGGTCATCGTCAGGCACCACCATCGCGAGGCCATCGTCAGCTACCACCATCGCGTGGCCATCGTCAGCCCCCACCATCGCGAGGTCATCATCAGACAGAATAGGCTGCACCTCCTCATCCCCGCTCTGCTCCTCTTCTTCCCCACTCCGTTCCTCCTCATCCTTGCTGCTGCTTTTGCTGTAGCCAGAGTCACTGCTGCTTTGCTGTAGCCAGAGTCGCTGCTGCTTTTGCTGTAGCCAGAGTCGCTGCTGCTGCTCCCATTGCCTGACCAAATGCAACAAAGTTTTTTTAACAATCGGTGTGAGACAAAGCCAAATGGAGAGGAAGAAGAGGTAGAGCGTACTGGCATCGTCGTCGTCTTGGTAGCGCATGCGGCACATAGTCATGTTGAACACCTTCCCGGTGAGCATGGCGTTGCCATCGTACCTGAGGACAAGGAAGTACCCGTGTCGTAGGTCGTAGGCACGAACGAACTGCTCCCAGCCACGACACAGGTACATGTGGTCGTCGGTGTTGAACACCACCTCCACGTCCCACAGCCTGTGAAGCCCGCTGCCAGCCTGTCGCAGCTTCACATTCTTTGGCCGATGGCCGTCCAGCATCTTCATAAAAGTGTCAGGTAGCCTCTGCAGCGTGGGTCAAGCAGTGATGTAGCAAATAGCAGAGTTATGATAAATAGATGGGTGAAGGGGAGATCTCTCCTTTTATATACCTGCCTGCTGGAGGAATTCTCAAGTATGATCGTAAAGAACTCGAAGCCTTCCAAGTCGGACTCCGGTGTGGCAGAGCGCAGCCTGCGGTGGTGGCCTCCCCCCATCTCTAATAAGCAGCAGAAGAGACCAATTACTACCCTTACAACATTATCATACAACATTACAGCAGCAGAAGTTTTTAGCAGAAGATAATCAACTACACCAAGTTATCATTTCACATTCAAAAAGCAATGCACTTGTAGACATTTATGATGGCAAGAACACCTCTGTTTTCTTCTTCTACTCATTCCCCATGAAATGAAATTACATCGCAGTTGAATCAGTCAATATATGCAAGCAACATAGGAAACAAGCACTTCAAAACAGTAGAATATTTACTACATGTGTTTGCCAGGGCCTCAATTTGGAATACTACTATAAATGGCAAAATAATTTGCTAGTACTCTATCTACAATGGACCATATCTGCCCATGTGCCCATGTCTACTATAAAAGGCAAACACAGCTAGAACCATATCTACTATAAATGGACCATATCTAGAACCATATCTATAAACACAGCTACAACCATATTTGATAAATGGACCATATCTACAGAAACTTGGCTCTAATTCAACTCTGTCATATTTGATAAATGGACATAGTTGGAACAGAGCCAAGTTTTTAGACATGAAAGAAAACTGAGAAAAAAAAAAGCAATGCACTTGTGCTCAACAACATCAACAACACTTAATTAATTTGGTAGGTTAGTTGGCAATGGCAATTGGTACCCTTCAAAACTAGGGATTTCTTTAGACATGAAAGAAAACTGAAAATGTTGAAAAATAGAGCATAGTAATCTAAAAATAGGGATTTTTGGTGCACTTAAGAACTGAAGAACTCAATCTAGTATTCGAATTTTAAACCCAGCACTTAAGCACTCGGACCGGGGGACCTAAACCTAGCAGTAACCTAAACCTACCACTAACCTAAACCTATTAATAACAGCTAAACCTAAACAGCAAAAATAGTAGAAAAAAACTCACCTTTGGTCCGGCGATGGTGGAGGAGGCGGCGGGCGGCCTGAGCGGCGGGGCGCTGGGGCGGCGGGGCGGCGGGGGTGGCTCGGGCACGGGGGCGGCGGCGCGGGTGAGGTCAGGGGGGAGAGAGGAGTGGCGCGCGGGCGCTAGCCGCTATTTTAGTTAGGTCACAGCTCTTTGCCGTCTGCTAGCAGACGGCAAAGAAGCTTTGCCATCTACTAGCGGACGGCAAGGAAAATGGCTGTTAGGTGGTTCTCGCTAGTGGGCCACCCTCCCTCTTTGCCGTCTGCTAGCAGACGGCAAAGCTTCTATGTCGTCCGCTAGCAGATGGCAAAGAGATGCCAGACGGCAAACATGATCTTTGCCGTCAGCTCTTTCTTTGCCGTCAGTTTTCTGTAAGCTGATGGCAAAGACCTTCTTTGCCGTCAGCTAGCGGACGGCAAAGAGCTAGCTGACGGCAAAGATCCTGATTCCAGTAGTGCGTGGTGGGAAGAGTGAATTGGCGGTTTCTACCCCGTGCGTTAAAGTCATTCACGAGCCATTACAAGAACGGTCCCACCACTATTGGCTTTGCACGATGCGCGGGAAAACCGGAAACTGGCCCGGACCCTAGATTAATGAAGAAGCAAAGAAGACACGAAGGGCCAGCCTCTTCAGCGCCCCTGCCTGTGCACTTATTAGGGCCTACCCTGACGACGCCCAGCAGCACGATCAGGGCAAGCCCCGGGGCTTCTGTCGATGCAACAGACCCTGGGTATGTTGCCCTGACTATGCACAGGCACGGGAACAAGATTATGGCCTCAGGCCATGCCAGAGTACAAGGAATCAAGATCTTCAAAGGACCAGCATGAAGAACAAGAGGACCAAGACCAAGCCAGAGAAGCCAGATACCACCAGGAGAAAAGCCTCCCTTGCCGGGCAGAAGGACTTGGCAAGGGCAGGGCCACCCCCCCAGAAGGAAGCAACCAAGGCATCCCGGCAGGGTCTGTCGGGACTCACGAAGGCAAGAAACACCTCATCAACCACTCCCCCATGACCCATGTCGTGGATCAGTGCAGTGTCAAGCCGCAAAGTGATTAAGTGGCAACCACTCGCCACATGGTAGCCCCTTTCTACAGGAAAACCTATGAATGACACCCGTCCTATGACATGTCGAACAAGCAGGCGTGGAGCTGGCAGAATAAGCCCGGCAAGGCTTGCCGGGCAAGCAACGACGCGACGTTGAGCGGCGCATTTAATGCGCCCTGTCAGCCTGTAGAGTTAGGTATGATAGCACTGTTTGCTATCTTAACAGTGTCTAATGACTTATTTGCGATTGTGGTGACCCCTTAACCTATAAAAGGAGGCCCATGGCAACCGTAGAAGGGGTTCGGTCCGTTCAACTCGTGAGGCTGGAGAGTTAGACACCCATACGCGTGTAGCCGCTGCCAGGCAAGTGTACTACGCTTCACCACCACTATTCCACCATCAATCCACCAAAGCAGGAGTAGGGTTTTGCGCCTCACGGCGACCCGAACCTGGGTAAAAATGCTCGTGTGATATCTGCCACGCTACACCCACGCTCCTCTGCTCTTTGTGCAACGCGACGTCCCCCCTGCCGAACCAGCAAGGGGCCGCTTGGTCCCATAGGTGGCCGTGGTTTCCCGCGACAACCCCTGCCGTAATGTTTCCGGCCTCAAAACAAATATAGTACTGCATTGTTTTTGGGCTTCATGAAAAATCGAGTGCTGCTTTCTGTAGGCTGGCCCGCCTAGCAAATGGGCTGCTGGTCCACCACGGACTGGGAGGCTAAAAATACAAGTTGTATGGTGCAGAGGCAAGTAAAAAAACGCCATCGAGAGCCATCCACTGAGAAAAATAATCGCGTCTGATGTGCTTCTTCAGTCGCGCCGCCGGCCCCCTCTTTAATCCAATTAGCTCCATTCCCCAACCGGCAGCATGGGGCGGAAGTTTATTTCCCCCTCGCACTGCTGGGGGATTGAAGAAGCGCGGAATCGAATCCAACACCGTTGATGGCTGCTTCTCCAAGTGATTTTCAGATAAGAAACTGCATGTTTCAGAGGCAGGGCATCTAAATCAACAGGCACTTTTCAAACATGGATAACAGAATGTTGGAAATTTTATTCATGGTAAAAAATGGAACTAACAACAAGTTAACATCATGCTGATCAACATTCATATATAGCACATCTTCATATAATGCAAAGTCAAAAAGATATGCTATTTTCAAAATGGCAAGACAATGTTGAGTGTGCGAAAAACTGGGTAAACTAGGGATGAATTTTTGGCAAGTGTTAGATATTTTTCAACTGCACCATTTGGAATCGAACCTGGGAAGTACAACTTTTGGGTGAGAGGGCTGCAGCCACCGGGTTAGTGTGGTATGTTCGAAAGAATGAAGGCGTCTTCCCCGGCTCCGGTTCTTTCCCGTCCGTGTGCGCTCGCTGTGGCGCCGCCGTATGCCGTTGTCAACATGCTCAACAAACAAGAGGAATCCAGAGAGGACTGTACGCCGAGAGACTGATAGTGGGGACCCACCAGGTCCAAGCCGTATGCAAGCAAGTGCCTCATTGGAAAAAAAGCTTCCTCCTAATTGTATACTGACGTTGGGGCCCACGGGTTTGTCAACCTAGTCAATAAACGAAATAAATTTCCAATGATGACTGTCATCGAGGAGCTTTTTTTTCAGGGGTATCGGGGATCTTTTTTTGTTGTTGTTGCGGGAAAGGGGTATCGTGGATCTTGCTGGTATCATTTTTTTCCAGAGGGCGAACAAGTATCAGCTAGGCCTAGGTTTTGTTTTTAACATGCGTAGCCCACGACATACCGAGACAGTGGTTTCAACTTATTTTTTGAGGTCCATCATGCACGTACCGGCCTATGGGCCTCCCAGCGTAGGTTTTACTTTTTCTTAAAGATCGGCAGCCCAATGTATTTTTTCAATAAAACGCAGGTCTCTGTTCTATTTATCTATATATAAGAATAATAATGCTGTGTCCAATTTATGTTTTCCCTCCTAACCACATTATATATATTTATATTATTACTATTATCATATATTTAATAGAGACTTATATATACATTATAAAAACATCCCACGTCTTATTGACTTATAAAAGTAAATGTTTAACAGAAGTTGGCAAGAAAAATCCTGGTTGTTTTTGACTCACAGGCAAGGAAAATCCTGGTGATTGCGTAAAAAGCTTGCGAAGATTTTAAGGGTCAATGTAATAATAACGCACTCATTTTTCTTTTGAGCAATAACTCGCTAATTTGTTAATTTTGTATATAAAAAATGTGTCGCTCTGGTTTATTTTTTGATATTAATTGCTCCTTCTAACCTAACATTATATATAGAACAAGCCCAGCTAATTTGTGTATTTCAAGAAAGTGCAAATGGGCTGGGATTTCTTAGAAAATATTAAATGGGCCGCATTAACGCGAAATTATTTGTTCACCCAGCCCAGCAAATGGACTGTAAATTCTAGAAAACATGGCTTAAATATATGCCACATTTTTGCAGGCTGACATGTGGGCAATAGGTCCAAGCCTACGCAAGGCATTGTCAACTTAGTCAACAAATAATTCTGACATCCACAGCCATTGGATTTATATCCAACGGCCGGCATGCACCTTCAATCTCTCATCTTCTTCCTCCAACATCGCCGGGACCGCCTGTTCCGGCCTCTGGCGGCTAGCGGCTCTGCTTAGCATGCATCACTGTGAAGCGCTACCCCACCGCCGGCCAGGCAATCCCTCCACCCCTCCACACCTCCTGTTATTCTCCACCGACTGCAACTCCACGCCGCACCAGAACCAGTTATAACCCTTGTACTCCTCTCAATCTGCGACTCCACTACCGCGTCTTCCCATCTCCGGGTCGTTCCCGTCCGGGGCCTCGCCGTCGTCCACCGCCTCGCTGCGCTCGGTGCGGCGTGGTCAACAAACGAGAGTCATCGGAAGAGGGCTGTACGTGGAGAACCTGACAGCTGGGACCCAGGAGGTCCATGGTCGCACGCAAGGAAAGTTCCTCCTTATTAAGCTAAAAAAAGTTTCCTCCCCCTGACAGCTGGGCCCACCGGCTATATCTTCGCACGGAAGGAAGTGCCTCCTTGTTATGCGAAAAAAACTATTCCTCCCGATGACAGCTGGGACCTGGCAGATTTGGTGGCTGACTTGTGGGCCTACTAAGCTGACGCGTACGTAGGGCTTTGTCAACTTAACCAACAAATGATTCTAGCAGCTGGACCATTGGATGTTAATCCAACAGCCGTCCTGCTTCTTCAACCTCTGTTCTTGCTCCTGTCTCCCGTGGGCGGCAGTGCTGCCGCGCACCCGAACCAGTCAAGTTTCCCACTCCTCTCCATCTGCGAATCCACTGCCGCGTCTTCCCCATCTCCGGGTCGTTCCAGTCTGGGCCCTCACCGTCGTCCATCGGCCTTGGTGCGCTCGGCACGGTGTGGTCAACGTGGTCAACAAACAAGAGTCATCGGAAGATGACTGTACGTTAGAGGCTGACAGTGGGGACGCACCACGCCCATGGACGCATGCATGCAACTGCATCCTTTTTACCCTGAAAAATAATGTTTTCTCCCCCTGACAGCTAGGACCCACCAGCTACATCTTCGCACGCAAGGAAGTGCGTCCTTATTACGGGCAAAAAAAATGATTCCCCCCTGACAGCAGGGACCCAGCAGCTATATCTTCACACGCAAGGAAGTGCGTCCTTATCCTCCCTGACAGCTGGGACCCACCCGGTCGAAGCATGCGTAGCATTGTCTGTCTTGTCGCGAACGTGTACGTACATACTGGTCGATCGGTCGCTCTGCAATGATGAACCGTGGCCGAGTAAGTAGCGGCACATGTCATAGTAGAGCCCCCCCACGTAGCAGTTCAGGCTGTCCCGTCTAAACTGTGTACACGTACATACAGCCACACGCCAAAAAATATGGCCTCGTACGTACATATGAGCGGGGTCTCAAAACACGTACTCGCGCATACGGACGATCAGGGCTCATGTAGATGGAGAGGCAACAGACGGCAGCGACGTTGTCTTATTCATCTTCAGCTAACCGGCTGGGTCAGAACGGAGGAAACAGCGTCGTGTTCGCCGGGAGCCAAGTGACTGGGTCGGAACGCGTCCTGTTCATCGGGAGGCAACACACTGGGTCGGAATGGGTCGTGTTCAATGGGAGCCAACTGGCTTGGACGGAACAGCCAGAACGGGGTCTGGCATACTGCAAAACAGAGGAAAACGGCCTTGTGTTCGACCGCGTACGGTCGAAACGGGGTCCTGTTCATCGAGAAGGGTCTGGCGTACCGCAAAACGGAGGAAACAGACTTGTGTTCGAGCTCCTACGGTCGAAACGGGGTGTTGTTGATCGGGAGGGGTGTGGCGTACCACAAAATGAAGGAAACGGACTTCTCTTCGACCTCCTACGGTCAAAACGGGGGTCCTATTCATCGGGAGGGGTGTGGCGTACCGCAAAACGAGACTCCACAGGCTACTGTTCATCCATCGTCGACCTCCTCCAGCCTCCACCTACGACTGTTCATCCACGGCATCTCCCTCCTGCCTCCACCAGCTACTGTTCACCCATGGGCTCCTGTTCATCCAGTCTCCACCGGCTACTGTTCAACCACCCCTCCACGGGCTACTGTTCATCTAGCCCTCCACCAGCTACTGTTCAACCAGCCCTCCATGGGGTCCTGTTCATCCACCCCCAACCGGCTCGATCGGGGTCCTGTTCATCCAGCGGCAATGGCCTCTACCCCCACGGGGTCCTGTTCATCCAACCCCCACCGGGAACTGTTCATCCAACCCCCAACAACGCTCACTGTTCATCAAGAGGCAGCAGGTTCGGTCGACTTTAGTTAGCAACAGTAGCGAAGGAATCGCTCGATCGGGTTTAGTTAACAACCAGGGATCGATCGATCGCTCGGGTTCAGTAACGCGTAGCCAGTGCAATCGCTCGGGTTCAGTAAGCGAACGCCTCGCTCGGGTTCAGTTAGAGTGCAACACCTCGCACACACGCACGTACGTGTACGAGAGAAATGTGCAAACCTCCGTGCATCGCTCGGCCCCGACCACCCACCGTAACCGGGAACTCCCCGAAATTTTCCTCGCCCTCACTTCTACCACGATTTTTTCCATCATGGACGGCCCAAAGAATGTCATGCAGGTGCATCTCAGGCCCGCCCAGGACGAAAAGCCCATTTTCTGTCATGATTTTTTGTCATAGAAGTAGGAGCCCACCACATCTATGATGATACCGAGTTTTGTCATAATTATCATCTTAGAAGTGTCATAAGTATGACAGAAAAAAATTCATTTGGCCCAAAATGTCACGGATGTGTCTTTTTTTTGTAGTGAAAGCAATATGTACCGCATGGGGTGATGAAGGAGGTCTTCTCTTCGTCTTCCTTGGACATGAAGATCTGATGATATCCAAAGTATGCATCCAGAAAAGAAAGGAAATCACATCCTGAGGTGGAATCCAAAATCTGGTCGATGCGCAGCAAGGGAAATGGGTCCTTTGGGCAAGCCTTGTTGAGGTCTATGAAATCTATGCACAACCTCCATTTCCCGTTGGCCTTGCGTACAACCACTGGGTTTGCTAACCATGTTGGGTGCAATACTCCTCTGACAAATCCAACTGCTTCAAGTTTCTTGATCTCCTCGGCAATGAATTGCTGCCGTTCCAAGGCCTGCTTCCGGACTTTCTGCTTGAAGGGTCGAGCATGTGGGCAGACAAAAAGGTGGTGCTCGATTACCTCCCTGGGAACACCGGGGATATCAGATGGTTGCCAGGCAAACACATCGATATTCGCCCGCAGGAAGGCAACGAGCACGCTTTCCTATTTGTCATCAAGGGTGGAGCTGATAGTAAAGGTACCATCAACGCCAACCAGCCCTGCCGGGACCTTCTTCACATGAGGTGTAGCAACCTTGGATCTCTTGCTGTTGGAACCCTCCGGCACGTCATCAATGGGTGCCGTGCACTCGGTGGGGGCACGCTTCCTAGATTCCTTGCTGGTGTCCTTACTATCCTTCTTCTTTCCTTTGCTTTCCTTGGCGGGCACTGCAGCTTCGGCAGCCTCTACCGCGACAGCGTCCCAGTACATCTTATCCACGCAAATGATTGCATCTTTCTCATCTGATGGAATGGAAAGGATCCCCATCGGCCCTGGCATCTTCAAGGTGGTGTAGGCATAGTGGGATGCCGCCATGAATTTTGCCAGGGCTGGGCGTCCAAGGATCCCATTGTACGGCAGGGGGAGGTCAACCACATCAAACACAATCTTCTCAGTACTGTAGTTCAACTCTCCTCCAAACGTCACTGGCAATGTGATCTTTCCCTTAGGATGACTCCTGCCGGGATTAACTCCTTGAAACATGCCAGTGGCCTTGAGCTCTTCCTCTACTATCTGAAGCTTGCTGATAACCTTTGGGGAAATCAGATTCAACCCGGCCCCGCCGTCAACTAGCATCTTTGTGACATTGAGGTTGCGAATTGTTGGAGAGACCAACAATGGTAAACACCCCACCGCAGTAATGCGGTCAGGATGATCCTCTTCGTCAAAGATGATGGGCGTGCGTGACCATTTGAGCGGCTTCCAAAACTCTGCCGCTGGCTCCACGGCGTTGACTTCATGCGCCCACCATTTGAGTTGGCGATGAGAGGAGTGCAAAGATGCACCCCCGTCAATGCACAGGGCGTCAGTGGCCTTCTGGAATTCCTACTCGTTGGTTTCCTCTTCATCCCCTTCATTACTCTCATCATTGCAAACCTCTTTCTCTCGGCCCCTGGCGGGCTTTCCTTGGTTCCGAAAGGCCTTGCCGGGGCGATTTGCTTCACCACCTCGGCCCTTCCCTCCAGTGCCATTCTGACCCTTTTCCTTACCACGCTTCTCATATTCAGCCCTCTGCCTCTTAACGAGCTGATCAACCTGATGACAGTCTTGGAGATCGTGGCCCTTGGTCTGATGGATCTTGCAGTACGGCCCATCGCCTTTCCCAGCCCTCTCGGCAGCCGCAGCCTCCCGGCAGTCAGCGCACGCGGCAGCCTCCTTGCCGGGAGCCTCAGCTTTAGCCTTCTTGCCGGTACTAAGCGTGCCCGATCCTTCAACGGTCATCACTGCCTTATCTTTGCGCCTTTTGTTGCGCTTCTTGCTCTTCTTCTTCTGACTGGTGGACTCATCGTCATCCTCTGAGTTGATGTCGATGCAATCCTCCTCCCGAGGGAGCCTTCTTCCCTCCTCCACCTGAGCGCACTTGTCCACCAAGGTGTAAAGCTCCTTCACGGTCTTGGGCAACCGCCCATTCATCTTAGAACGTAATCTGCGGTTGCGCACATTGGACTGGAAGGCAGCTATCACAGCTGCCGGGTGGATGTTTGGGATATTTCTGTGGACTCTGCTAAATCTCTAGATACTTGCGGAGAGTCTCTCCTTCTTTCTGTTGGAGCATCTGCAGGTCGTTGGGCCGCCCTGGCTCTTGATGGCCGCCCGTGAAGGCGCCAATGAATTCATGGCACAGGTCGGACCACGACGAAATGGAGTTCTCCGGCAAGTGCATCAACCAAGACCTCACGTTAGACTTGAGTGCCAAAGGGAAATAGTTGGCGAATACCTTCTCATCTCTTCCCCCAGCAGCTTGAACAACGATGGTGTAGATGCTCAAGAACTCTGCCGGGTTCAGCCTTCCGTCGTACTTCTCGGGTATCTCTGGCTTGAACGTGCGAGTGGATGGCCAACAGACTTGCCGCAGTTCACGAGTAAAGGCAGGGCACCCAGCCTCAAAAGGCAGGCACCCACCATCCTCAAGCGCAGGCTCGTCGACGTCGAGGCCATCGCACCCATCGGTCCGGCGGTGGTCGTCGCGGCGTTGCTCGATGACGACGCGCGTGCCTCCCCTCCGCCCTTCCTCCGGGGCTTGCCGTTGGCTTGGACATGCTCGAGGGTCGAAAGAGGCCATCGAGATGTTGTCAGGTTCTTGATTTGGTAGCGCTCACGCTGGCGACCATGGTGGGGACTGTACAGTGGGGGCAGCCCCTTCCGTACGGCCAGCGGCGTGGGCCGCCATTGTCGCTTGGGGAGGCCGTGGCAGGCCAGCTTGTTGTGAGCCCCCGGCCTCGGTGAAGCCAATCAGACTCTGAATGGTGGCTCTCCATTCATCCATCTGATCGGCTTCCGTTGGGAACCTCAACAGCAGCTAGGCCCGCGCCATGACTTCCGTAGCGGTGCTTGTCATCGAAGATGATGACGTAGACCGCACCGTCGCTCGGCTTCTGACGATGCCGGTGGCGACGGCATCGCGCCCTCGCTGTTGCGAGCTAGCCACTTCGATGGCGTGGTGAAGGTGCTTGAGGGCCAGTGGCTCCGTTGGGCACAGTGGCTGGGTCGGCCCGCTCTGGGAGCGGTGCGCGCGCTACGGTCGCGCCCGTGGCGTGGGCAGCCGGAGGGCGGCGATTTGCCCCAGATTGGGCGCCACCACTGCAGCTGTGCCCTTCGGCGATGGGGAGAGGTACAGCTAGAATAACATGTTCGTCCGTACCTCGCGGAGCGTGACCACTGGGATGTCGCTGACGCTGCTCTCCTTCGGTGCCTCCCGCTCCTGCTTCGGCCGCGGGGGAAGTGGTGAACAGCGCCACCTGCGCCGACCGCGTCCCCCGCAGCGCCCGCATCTTCATGCGCCTCCGCGTTCCCCGCTGCGTCGGCAGCCGCGGGTGGCAGAGCCTTCGAGGCAGACGGTTGAGCTATACCACCGGGTTTCTTCCTCAAAGCTGGCTGGTGTGGTGTTTAGTGGACTGGTGTGCACTTTCTCACCTCAAAGAAATTACTCATAGTCGTAGAACAGAATAGCCATTGAGTCAAAGCTGGCTTGCTGCATCTAAACCCCACATTGCCTTCTTTATACTAATGCATGTATGATAGGATCTGATGTATGTCTTGCTGAGTACCTCTGTACTCACGTTTGCTTAAATTATGTTTTGTAGATGAGACTTCTGTCTCACTAGTAGTTCCACTTGGACTTCGAGGAATAGCTTGTTACCTCAGCTACGATATTGTACCCTTGGGAGGGTCTTGTAGATAGTCAGGCTTCCCAGCCCTTTTCATTTGTAGTTGTCTGTACTCAGACATGTTATGCTTCCGTTGCTTGTATGCTCTATATGTTGGGTCATGTGACCCCTGTTTGTAATATAATGCTATGTTAGCTCTTCCGAGCCTTTATCTATGTATGAGTTATTGAGTTATGTTGTGATGCCATGTTGTACATCACATACTTGCATGTTATGCGTACGTGTAATGTTTCTTGCTATGTGTGGGATCCGACACCTAGTTGTTTATTCTCGGTAGCCTTCCTTGTGGGGAAATGTCTCCTAGTGCTTCCACTGAGCCATCGTAGTTCATGATACGTCTCCAATGTATATATGATTTTTTATTGTTCCATACTGTTATATTATCATTCTTGGATGTTTTACAATCATTTTATAACAACTTTATATCATTTTTTGGGACTAACCTATTGACATAGTGCCCAGTGCCCAGTGCCAGTTGCTGTTTTTTGCTTTTTTTACTTCACAGAATATCCCTATCAAATGGAGTCCAAACGCAGCAAAACTTTTTGGAGATTTTTTTGGACTAGAAGACAACTTGGGAGCCAAGGAAGCGCCATAGGGGAGGCCCGTGGGGCCCACAAGACACCAGGGTGCGCTATTAGGCCCAGGCGCGCCCTGATGGGTTGTGGGGCCCACGGGGGTCTCCTGCACCACCTCTCAGCTCTATAAATACCCAAATATTCCAGAAACCCTAGGGGAGTCAACAAAACACAATTCCAACCGCTGCAAGTTCCAGAACCACGAGATCCAATCTAGAGCCCTATTCCGGCACTCCGCCGGAGGGGAACACGATCACGGAGGGGTTCATCATCCTCATTGGTGCTCCTCCGATGAAGCGTGAGTAGTGCACCATAGACCTACGGGTCCATAGGCAGTAGCTAGATGGCTTCTTCTCTCTTTTTGATTCTCAATACAATGTTCTCCTCGTTGTTCTAGGAGATCTATTTAATGTAATGACTTTTTGCGGTGTGTTTGTTGGGATCCGATGAAGGTCGAGTTTATGATCAGATCTATATCCATGAATATTATTTGAGTTTTCTTTGATCTCTTATATGCATGATTATTTATAGCCTCATATTTCTTCTTCGAATCTTTGGTTTGGTTAGGCCGACTAGATCGATTTTTCTTGCAATGGGAAGAGTGCTTTGTGATGGGTTCGATCTTGCGGTGTCCTCACCCAGTGACAGAAGGGGTAGCGAGGCACATATGTATCATTGCTATTAAGGATAAAAAGATGGGGTCTATTCCTAGATGAATAGATCTTGTCTACATCATGTCATCGTTCTTATTGCATTACTCCGTTTCTCCATGAACTTAATACACTAGATGCATGATGGATAGTGGTCGATGTGTGGAGTAATAGTAGTAGATGCAGAATTATTTCGGTCTACTAATCTTGGACGTGATGCCTATATACATGATCATTGCCTTGGATATCGTCATAATTATTTGATCTTCTATCAATTGCCCAACAGTAATTTATTTACCCACCGTATGCTATTTTCTCGAGAGAAGCCACTAGTGAAATCTACGGCTCCCGGGTCTATCTTTTATCATATTTCTTTCAGATCTATATTTTCAAAAACCCAAAAATACATTGCTGCACTTTTTTTTTACTTATTTTATTTTGTGTTCTTGCTAGATCTATTTATCCAACCTCAAACAATTTGATCTATCTTTTTACCGTGGAGGGATTGACAACCACTCTTACGTGTCGGTTTGCAATTATTTGTTCTTTGTGTGCAGGTACAATTTACATAGAGTTGCTTTGTTCTCCTACTGGATTGATAACCTTGGTTTCATAACTGAGGGAAATACCTACCGTAGTTGTACTGCATCATCCCTCCCTCTTTGGGGGAATACCGATGCAGTTTCAAGCTGCATCAGTTTGCTACTGCTCCGGAACACTTGGGTTGGCCGGCATGTATCCTTCTTTGTTCCTGTGTCTACCCCCTCGGGGAAATGTCACGAGTTGCTCCTTTAAGTCCTTGTAGCTTTCTATGACTTGGGTTTATACGTTGATGACAGACACGTTCATTGTTGGGTTACGTATGCCTGTCCCTGTAAGTTTGTGCCACCTTGGGTTTACGACTAGTCATGTTGGCCTAGGTTCTCTGTCATATGGATGCTAGCGACACAATCATATACGTGAGCCAAAAGGTGCAAACGGTCTCGGCCAAGGTAAGGCTGCAGCCGTGGGAATACCATGCGTGAGGCCGCAAAGTGATATGATGTGTTACATGCTAGACCGGTGTGACTTATGATCCCGGTCCCGACAGAATGAGTCCGGCGGGGTCAAGGCGGCGAGCGTGAGGTGCTGGCACAGAGGCTTTGGCGGCTTCGTACGGGCGATGGGGCTGGCTCAGGCCCACATGGGCCCTAGATGGACTTGGTAGGTCGCGTGGCGGAGGCTGGCAGCGGCGCCACTTGGCGAGGATGGACTGGGTGGCGCGGAATTCGAGGGTGGCGGCAGCTGTAGCTGCATGGAGGGATAGGGTTTTCTACCATTTTTGGAAGGGGAGGCTTCCTTAAATAGGCAGGGCGTCTAGGGGAGAGGGTTGGGGGGGGGGGGGTGATGTCTACAACGCAACCTTTCTTTTTGTAGACGTTGTTGGGCCTCCAAGTGTAGAGTTTTATAGGATAGTAGAAAATTTCCCTCAAGTGGATGACCTAAGATTTATCAATCCGTGGGAGGCGTAGGATGAAGATGGTCTCTCTCAAACAACCCTGCAACTAAATAAGAAAGAGTCTCTTGTGTCCCCAATACACCCAATACAATGGTAAATTGTATAGGTGCACTACTTCGGCGAAGAGATGGTGATACAAGTGTAGTATGGATAGTAGATATAGGTTTTTGTAATCTGAAAATATAAAAACAGCAAGGTAACTAGTAGTAAAAGTGAGAAAAAACGGTATTGCAATGCTTAGAAACAAGGCCTAGGGTTCATACTTTCACTAGTGCAAGTTCTCTCAACAATGATAACATAATTGGATCACATAACAATCCCTCAACGTGCAACAAAGAATCACTCTTAAGTTTCTATCGGAGAACGTAGGACAAAAACGTGCATCAACCCCTATGCATAGATTACCCCAATGTCACCTCGGGAATCCGTGAGTTGAGTGCCAAAACATACATCAAGTGTATCAATAGAACATCCGATTGTCACCACAGATATCCCATCGCAAGGCATACATCAAGTGTTCTTAAATCCAATACTCAATCCAACACAACGAAACCTCAAAGAGCAAGACTCAATTCATCACAACAAGAGATAGAGAGGGAAGAAACACCATATGATCCAACTATAATAACAAAGCTCGCGGTACATCAAGATCGTGCCAAATCAAGAACACGAGAGAGAGATCAAACACATAGCTACTGGTACATACCCTCAGCCCCGAGGGTGAACTACTCCCTCCTCATCATGGAGACCGCCGGGATGATGAAGATGGCCACCGGTGATGGTTTTCCCCTCCGGCAGGACGCTGGAATAGGCTCCCGATTGGTTTTTGGTGGCTACAGAGGCTTGCGTCGGCGGAACTTCCGATCGAGGTTTCTTTTCGAGGGTTTTAGTATTTATAGGAATTTTTGGCGTCAGGAACAAGTTAGGGGGTCCACGAGGCTGCGGCAAGCCAGGAGGCGCCCTCCACGCCGCTTCCTCGTGAATCTTCTGGTCCAACTCCGATGCTCCGTGGGCTTCTTCTGGTCCATAAAAAATCACCGTAAATTTTCAGCTCGTTTGGACTCCGTTTGGTATTCCTTTTCTGTAGAACTCAAAAACAAGGAAAAAATAGAAACTGGCACTGGGCTCTAGGTTAATGGGTTAGTCCCAATTATAATATAAAATAGCATATAAATGCATATAAAACATCCAAAACAGATAATATAATAGCATGGAACAATCAAAAATTATAAATACGTTGAAAACGTATCAAGCATCCCCAAGCTTAATTCCTGCTCGTCCTCGAGTAGGTAAATAATAAAAACAGAATTTTTGATGTGGAATGCTACCTAACATATTTATCCATGTAATTTTCTTTATTGTGGCATGAATATTCAGATCCATAAGATTCAAAACAAAAGTTTAATATTTATTATATATAAAAAGTACTTGACGGGTTAACCAAAATAATGATAATTTGCTTAGAAAGTCCCACAATAATTAGAAACACCGGACCTTTAATTCGGTGTGCCTATTTCCAATCAACAAAGTATAACCGTTAGATCTTCGTAAAATGGGTGGGCCCATACCGTGAGATCACAACAGGTCCAACTTGTCCGCTCAATCTCACGATCCCAACAGGTTTGACCATCGCACATGCTATGAAACCATCCCACAATAACAATCTCACGATCCCAATTTTTTTTTGAGAAATGACAATCCCAACAGGTTGGCTATCCCAGCGATCAGACGATAAAAAAACTGGGGCGTATTGGGTACAATCTATGTTTGACCAAATTCTCACGATCCTCCAAAAAAACAGTCCTGTACAAAGAAGCAACCTCCCAAAGAAATCCAAACTATCACAATATTGTACAGAGTCCTGACAGAACAAAAATCTCATGTTCGCATACATATATACATAATCTCTCGGCATCAAAACAAGCTCTCTTGCCATCCTGCAAACATCCTAAACTCAACCATCCCTATAATACCTTCGTGACGCAATGCTTCGACCAACTCAAAGTTTCATTGTCCTCTAGAGTACAACTTCTAAATCATCTTCCTCAGCGAAAAACACTTCAAGGTAAACTACCTCCAACCAGTGGCACTTCGGCATTGTCTTCCTCCAGCGGGCATCAGCCGGCTTCGTCGAGCAATCTGATCACCTCCAGTAAGTACCATCTGCAAGAAATTAGAGATCAGACCTACTAATGGATCAATAATACTTCAATTATGTTCAAGGATGTGCTCATATAAAAAGATTTGACATGTTATCCCAGACGGTTGATTATGTAGAAATAGAAAAAACTATCATGTAAATTCTAGATTAAGTAATGCAATTCTATAGGTGTGAGTTCCTGTCTTAATGGTGGCACATTTCATACTTTTACTCATCTAAAGAAGGTTGATGCCATGGATGTTGGTTCTAGTGTATTCAAGTTAAGATACTATACTCTAGAAGACTAGAACCATACGACAGCTATAAGAATATCACAGAAACAAATGGGATTGTTTGTTGTGATATAGAGAAACATATATGGTGCATGAGATGGTTTTCATACTATAGGTCAGATGTTTTTAGGACTATGGCATGCAATTAACTTATCGACTAATGAACACATCATCACTGGTATGATTTTATTAAATAAAAGGTGCAAGTGCTACATATATAATGTCTCTTCAATTTTCGTTTTCCAAAGTTTGCTAATGTTTTCTCTCTATGTAGGGCAATGCAATCCATGCTTCTATTGGGAACAAACTGGTCAATAAATTTAAAGCAGAAATTAAAGAGGACTACATCTACATAATTAAGACCTTCAAAGTTTGGGAGTATGAAAAATACCAACCACTGAACAACAATCTCAAAATCCGTTTTCTTTTTTATACAACAGTGAAGTGGATGAAGAAAAATCCAAGTTTTTGGACTACCACTTCGAATTTGCTGATAGTGATACCTTGGAGAGTAGGTTGAATATTGATAAACAGTGCTCCAGTATGAACAAAATCCATATCAAAGAACAAGCATCGGTGAATTAGATTTATAAATATGATTATGTGCATATGTCATTGGATTGCTCACTACAATGACACCAGTAGAGCAAGTACGAAATAAATAAAGGGACGAGCATGGTGCAAACTTCAAACATCCGTGAGATTGAAGTCCTTTCACTAGAGCAAGTGATTTAGATTACTATAGCTATTTTTTATTATACAGATGATCTTTATATCACTTTTTCCTGATTAAATTCGTCCAACGGTGCGAAGATCCAGATCGCACTATGGGAGTATGAGGGGATATTTTAGCAAACATGGCGAATGAAGGTCTTTTGCACAAACAAACAATAATGATTGTCACTTCAAATTTGGTCAAAAATTCAACTGTGAGAACTTTAATCTCTACATGTAAACCCAAATCCAACTTTACTGACCATTTATTACCAGGGCTATCACTACACACAACAAATGTCACCAACGAGAACACTTTGAAGAAAGAGCAATATTATGTGCAAGAAACGAAACAGTTTGCGATACAAATGAGTATATAATCCATCAACTACAAGGTGAAGCGAAAACTTATCTAAGTTGCGACACAGTATGCAAAGTAACTACCTTAAATGCAGAAACAGAAGTGTTATATCAATGGAATTCTTGAACATCTTACCATTTCCTGGAATCCCAAATCACGAGCTAAAATTAAAAGTTGGCATACCTGTGATGCTCCTACGTTGCTCCTACATAATATTAATCAAAGTGATGGGTTATGGAATGGTACAAGGATGATGATTATTCAACTTCGAAGAAGATTCACGATAGCACAAATAATAACCGGAACACATGTGGGAGAAAAGGTATTATATCTAAACAATAGTCATGTCACCAAACTTAACAGCATGGCCATTTGTTCTAAAAAGTAGACAATATCCTATATCAGTCAACAAAAGTCAGGGGCAATCACTAAACAAGGTAGGAATTTATCTACATAAACAAGTTTTCACAATGGACAATTATGCGTAGCCTTCTCAAGAGTCACAAAAGAGGACTAACTTCAGGTAATGGTAAACGATGAAGATAGCAATGAGAATGATGTGGTCAATAACATAGCCTATAAAGAAATATTCTAAAGGTAAGAACAAATAACACAATTTCAGCATGATGCTTCTTTCACTAGATGAGATCACTGGCCTATTACATAATAATTACACATACATAAATTTAGTACACTGCTATCCTAAAAATAAAATCTGACTAAACTATGCTAACATGATTTGGCAGGTCGAATATGGTCTGCAACCGTGTCAAAGTATTGCAAACAGGCATCTACGGGTCAAAATAGTTCATTGCTACTAAACATCGACAATCTATATTATGTGATACTTGATTTGACAAGCTTATTATTTAATACAAACCAATAGTTAGAGCATTGGGGCATTGTTATATTTCATATGTACTCCCTCCGTCCCAAAATTCTTGTCTTAGATTTGTCTAGATACGAATGTATCTAATACTATAACGTGACTTGATACATCCGTATCTAGACAAATCTAAGACAAGAATTTTGGGACGGAGGGAGTACAATGCAATCAGACATGTTTTCATATTCAATTATTATATTAATTTTTCTTTGCAAAATATTGCAAACATGCATCAACTGTTGGAAATAGTTTATTAGTACCAAACATCGACAATCTATATTTAGTATATTATGTGATATTTGATTCTACAAGCTTATTATTTAATATAATGCAAACCAATAGTGAGAGCATCGGGACATTGTTATATTTCACATGTACAATGGAATCAGACCCGTTTCCATATTCAATTATTATTTACTAATTCTTCTCTGGGAAACATTCAAACTATAGCTAATAAAAAATGTACTAATTGTTTCGTATGTTTGTTCTATATTAAGAGGGGTAGGGGACGTAACACTTCCAATGCCGGTCCCAAGCCGGAGAAAAGTGGAGGGGGCATAAACAAATTAACACTACACCTTAAGATGTGCATCAATCAAAACGTGTAGTCATCATTTTGTAACTTAGCCATAAGTCAATCAAATGAAAAACAAGAGCATCCATTATATAGGATGATAAAATAAATCTATAAATTACTAATTTGCATTGCTATGTCTGGTCAGACATATCCTAACATTTTTTAAAATTTCACTAGCTTATTACTCCCTCCTATTCAAAATAGGTGTCGTGGTTTCAGTTCAAATTTGGACAAATTTCAACTAAAACAACGACACTTATTTTGGATTGGAGGGAGTGGTATCTACTCTGTACCTCATTCAACATTATAGAGCACTTAAGAAAAGAATCACATGTTTTTCCGAGATTTGAGGGCGAAATGATGAAATATTTACCAACAACAGGCATGTCCTTAATTACATTATATTGTTTGAATCGCACAAACACAGGAAAAGGTTAAGAAATAGGGGATATATGAAGAGGTAGGAAATGAAAATGGGGACCTGAGGTCGAACTTCGAAGAATGTTGCCGAGCTGCTACGAGCGAAAAGAGAGACGATGTGTCTGGCTTGCCGCTTGCGCGCTTGGGGAACGTCGTCCGCATCCTCATATAAAGCTAAATCCGAGAGGGCTGCGGGCCTGTGGGAGCGGGAGATTAAATCCATGGTCAAATCAACTTCATGCACACCAACAGCGACATCATCGTGCGGATTTATGGTCTCGCCTCCTCCCTGCCACAGCTGATCCTTGGGCCCATCTTATAGGAGACCGATGAGGCGTACAAGGAGCCGAACGAATCGTTGCCGATGGTCAACCTATGGTAGGACCAGCCATGGGGGTGGCTTGAGGTGAGGACGAGCAACCTCAGTGCAGCGAATCAAGAAAGCAAGCTGATGGGAGCCTTCCGGCAGCTGCAATTTTTGAGCGAGTAGGGAGAATAAGGAAATGAGAATGGGGATTGGAGAAGATGAACACTCACCGACGTCACCGTGCAAAAGAATGAGCAAGGGAAATAAAAACGGAGAAGTCAAGAAGAGAATGGGGAAAGTGAAGTGAGACCCGTCAAACAAATGGCGTTTTGTACATGCTGGACACTATGAGATCAGAGAGGAACGAATGGAATCTACTCCCTCCGTTCGGAATTACTTGTCGCAAAAATTCTAGATACATCCATTTTTGCGACAAGTAATTCCGAACGGAGGGAGTACGTGCTAGGTGCACACATTTTCCCAAAAAGTAGTAATTTAGATTAAAAATAGTAATTTAAAAAAAATCAAAAAATCATGAATTGTTTTGGACTTGCTCAAGTGTTACACTCGCGTAAACTGTTCTGCTAAGAAATGACTTTCATAGTATTGTTGGCAAAAAAAACAAAAACAACACTACATAAGAGTTGCTATTCACTCTATGCAAAAATTTCATTTTTTTTCACTCGGATTTTTTCCAGGAGCTTTTTCTTTGTCAAAGTACGAGTATGTGAGCAGGTCAAGTTTGTTCAAAAATGTTCCAAAGTTTTTTGTTTTTTTTCCTGCATTGCTGAAATTTTCAGAATTTTTTCATCATGTCCATCTACAACCACCCGTATCACGGTATTTTCCTATGAGAGTAAACTATATAACGTGAACATATAAGCCGCCCTTGGTACTTCTGAGTGCACGTGTATGGAAGCAAATACCTAACAACAAAGTTTATATATATGTATAGTATATATAAATAAAAGAATTCAATTACAATATAAAATCACTAAATACAATATGTCAATCTTGCATACCAATAGAAAAATAACCTATGATTCAACGGAAACCATCAGAACTATTAAATTTGTGTTTACAAAAAAAAAACATGATAACAATGACAGAAAAAATATGTAGAAATGGTTTGAAGAATGAAACAAACATAAAACTACATTTAATATGCATGCATAATTAGCAAGTAAAGATGAACGGACAACACATATTTTTTGTATATGAACAAAAACTTAAATATACCAAAAACAAAACTATTTTCGCAAACTCTAATATTTGAAAATGTCTATCAAATTTGGTTCAATTTCTTTGACCAAATCAAATAATATACACTCTCTCCATTTAACTTTGTAAAATCCTAGCCCGTGCATCGAGCGGGCCACTTTGCTAGTTGACATAAAAACAATAATACTTCAAGCATACTAATAAAGCAATCATGTCTTCTCAAAATAACATGGCCAAAGAAAGTTATCCCTACAAAATCGTATAGTCTGGCTATGCTCCATCTTCATCACACAAAGTATTGAATCATGCACAACCTCGATGACAAGCCAAGCAATTGTTTCATACTTTTTATGTTCTCAAACTTTTTCAACTTTCACGCAATACATGAGCGTGAGCTATGGATATAGCACTATGGGTGGAATAGAATATGGTGGTTGTGGAGAAGACAAAAAGAAGGAGATAGTCTCACATCAACTAGGCATATCAAAGGGCTATGGAGATGCCCATCAATAGATATCAATGTGAGTGAGTAGGGATTGCCATGCAACGGATGCACTAGAGCTATAAGTGTATGAAAGCTCAAAAAGAAACTAAGTGGGTGTGCATCCAACTTGCTTGCTCATGAAGACCTAGGGCATTTGAGGAAGCCCGTCGTTCGAATATACAAGCCAAGCTCTATAATGAAAAATTCCCACTAGTATATGAAAGTGACAAAATAAGAGACTCTCTATCATGAAGATCATGGTGCTACTTTGAAGCACAAGTGTGGAAAAAGGATAGTAACATTGCCCCTTCTCTCTTTTTCTCTCTTTTTTTTCTTTTTCTCTTTTTTTTCTTTGGCTTCTTTGGCCACTTTTTTTGTTTTGGCTTCTTTGGCCTCTTTTTTTCTATGTGAATGCCTCGGCGGTGTACCGGGATATGCAGTAAATCAAGAGTGACATGTATGAAAAAATTATGAAAGGTGGCTTTGCCACAAATACGATGGCAACTACATGATCATGCAAAGCAATATGACAATTATGAAACATGTCATAATAAACGGAACAGTGGAAAGTTGCATGGCAATATATCTCGGAATGGCTATGGAAATGCCATAATAGGTAGGTATGTGGCTGTTTTGAGGAAGGTATATGGTGGGTGTATGGTACCGGCGAAAGTTGCGCGTCACTAGAGAGGCTAGCAATGGTGGAAGGGTGAGAGTGCGTATAATCCATGGACTCAACATTAGTCATAAAGAACTCACATACTTATTGCAAAAATCTATTAGTCATCGAAATGAAGTACTACGTGCATGCTCCTAGGGGGATAGATTGGTAGGAAAAGACCATCGCTCGTCCCCGACCGCCACTCATAAGGAAGACAATCAATAAATACTTCATGCTCCAACTTCGTTACACAACGGTTCACCATACGTGCATGCTACGGGACTCACAAACCTCAACACAAGTATTTCTCAAATTCACAATTACTCCACTAGCATGACTCTAATATCACCATCTTCATATCTCAAAACAATCATAAAGAATCAAACTTCTCATAGTATTCAACGCACTTTATATGAAAGTTTTTATTATATCCCTCTTGGATGCCTATCATATTAGGACTAAATTTATAACCAAAGCAAATTACCATGCTGTTCTAAAAGACTCTCAAAATAATATAAGTGAAGCATGAGAGTTCATAAATTTCTTCAAAATAAAACCACCGCCATGCTCTAAAAAGATATAAGTGGAGCACTAGAGCAAATGACAAACTACTCCAAAAGATATAAGTGAAGATCAATGAGTAGTCGAATAATTATGCAACTATGTGAAGACTCTCTAACATTTAATAATTTAGATCTTGGGATATTATTCAAACAGCAAGCAAAACAAAATAAAATGACATTGCAAGGATAGCACATATCATGTGAAGAAGCAAAAACTTAGGCTAAACCAAAACTGACCGATAGTTGATGAAGAAGAAAGGTGGGATGCCAACCGGGGCATCCCCAAGCTTAGATGCTTGAGACTTCTTGAAATATTAATTAGGGATGCCTCGGGCATCCCCAAGCTTGAGCTTTTGTGTCTCCTTAATTCCTTTTATATCACGGTTTCCCTAAATCTTAAAAACTTCATCCACACAAAACTCAACAAGAACTCGTGAGATAAGTTATTATAAATCAACGCAATAACCTTATCATTCTCTACTGTAGCAAATCACTAAAAAATATATTTGATATTGCCTACTAAATGCCTCTGCATATTTAACACTCCTATCTTCAAATAGAATCATTAAACAAGCAAACATATGCAAACAATGCAAACATAATAGCAATCTGTCTAAACAGAACAGTCTGTAAAGAATGCAAGAGGAATCATACTTCCCTAACTCCAAATATTCTGAAAAATTACCACACTGTAGAAAAATTTGTTGTTACTCATTGTGTAAAAATTTCAAGATTTTATCATGTTCTGACTATTCACCAATATTCAAAACATAACAGCAAACTTTCTGTTTTCGAAACAGCAATGTATAGACTTGTAAAATAAGCATGGTAAAGGCTATACTTGACTTTTTTATTGAACTAAAAGATATAAAACATGTCTCTGAATAACAGCAAGCAAATATAAACAAAAGAAAATGATGCTCCAAGCAAAACACATATCATGTGGTGAATAAAAATATAGCTCCAAGTAAAGTTACCGATGAACGAAGACGAAAGAGGGGATGCCATCCGGGGCATCCCCAACTTAGGCTCTTGGTTGTCCTTGAATATTACCTTGGGGTGCCTTGGGCATACCCAAGCTTAGGCTCTTGTCACTCCTTATTCCATAGTCCATCGAATCTTTACCCAAAACTTGAAAACTTCACAACACAAAACTCAACAGAAAACTCGTAAGCTCCGTTAGTATAAGAAAATAAAATCACCACTTAGGTACTGTTGTGAACTCATTCTAAATTCGTATTGGTGTTATATCTACTGTATTCCAACTTCCCCATGGTTCATACCCTCCGATACTACTCGTAGATTCATCAAAATAAGCAAAAAACACAAAGAAAACAGAATGTGTCAAAAACAGAACAGTCTGTAGTAATCTGGAAACTTTCCATACTTCCGTAAATCCAAAAATTCTGAAAAATTAGGACAACGTAGAAAATTTTTATATCAATCTTTTGTAAAAAATTCAGATCAAAATCACGTTCCAGTGAATTTTCAAATTTCCTGGACTGAGCACAAAAGTTTCTGTTTTTGCACAGAATCAAGTCAACTATCATCCACACTATCCCAAAGGCTTTACTTGGCACTTTATTGAAACAAAAGCTATAAAACATGATTACTACAGTAGCATAATCATGTGAACACACAAAAACAGTAGGGGTAAATATTGGGTTGTCTCCCAACAAGCGCTTTTCTTTAATGCCTTTCTAGCTAGGCATGATGATTTCAATGATGCTCGTATAAAAGATAAGAATTGAAACATAAAGAGAGCATCATAAAGCATATGACTAGCACATTTAAGTCTAACCCACTTCCTATGCATAGGGATTTTGTGAGCAAACAACTTATGGGAACAAGAATCAACTAGCATAGGAAGGTAAAACAAGCAAAACTTCAGGATTTTCAACACATAGAGAGGAAACTTGATATTATTGCAATTCCTACAAGCATATATTCCTCCCTCGTCATAATTTTCAGTAGCATCATGAATGAATTCAACAACATAACTATCACATAAAGCATTATTTTCATGATGCACAAGCATAGAAATTTTATTACTCTCCACATAAGCAAATTTCTTCTCATTCGGAATAGTGGGAGCAAACTCAACAAAATAACTATCATGGGATTGAAAATTAAGATCAAGATGACAAGTTTCATGGTTATAATTATTCTTTATAGCATACATGTCATCACAATAATCATCATAGATAGGAGGCATGCTTTCATCATAATAAATTTTCTCATTAAAACTTGGGGGACTAAAAATATCATATTCATCAAACATAGCATCCCCAAGCTTGTGGCTTTGCATATCATTAGCATCATGGATATTCAAAGAATTCATAGTAACAACATTGCAATCATGCTCATCATTCAAAGATTTAGTGCCAAACATTTTAATGCATTCTTCTTCTAACACTTTGGCACAATTATCGGAACCCTTATTTTCACGAAAAACATTAAAAAGATGAAGCGTATGAGGCAACCTCAATTCCATTTTTTTGTAGTTTTCTTTTGTAAACTAAACTAGTGATAAAACAAGAAACTAAAAGATTCGATTGCAAGATCTAAAGATATACCTTCAAGCACTAACCTCCCCGGCAATGGCGCCAGAAAAGAGCTTGATGTCTACTATGCAACCTTCTTCTTGTAGACGTTGTTGGGCCTCCAAGTGTAGAGGTTTGTAGGGCAGTAGCAAATTTCCCTCAAGTGGATGACCTAAGGTTTATCAATCCGTGGGAGGCGTAGGATGAAGATGGTCTCTCTCAAACAACCCTGCAACCAAATAGCAAAGAATCTCTTGTGTCCCCAACACACCCAATACAATGGTAAATTGTATAGGTGCACTAGTTCGGCGAAGAGATGGTGATACAAGTGTAATATGGATGGTAGATATAGGTTTTTATAATCTGAAATTATAAAAACAGCAAGGTAGCAAGTAACAAAAGTGAGTGAAAACGGTATTGCAATGCTTCAAAACAAGGCCTAGGGTTCATACTTTCACTAGTGCGAGTTCTCTCAACAATGATAACATAATTAGATCATATAACAATCCCTCAACGTGCAACAAAGAGTCACTCCAAAGTCACTAATAGCGGAGAACAAACGAAGAGATTATTGTAGGGTACGAAACCACCTCAAAGTTATTCTTTCTGATCTATCTATTGGGCTATTCCTATAAGTGTCACAAACAGCCCTAGAGTTCATACTAAAATAACACCTTAAGACACACATCAACCAAAACCCTAATGTCATCTAGATACTCCAATGTCACCACAAGTATCCGCGGGTATGATTATACGATATGCAGCACACAATCTCAGGCTCATCTATTCAAACCAACACAAAGAACTTCATAGAGTGCCCCAAAGTTTCTACGGGAGAGTCAAGACGAAAACATGTGCCAACCTCTATGCATAAGTTCACAAGGTCACAGAACCCGCAAGTTGATCACCAAAACATACATCAGGTGCATAAATAGAATACCCCATTGTCACCACGGGTATCCCACGCAAGACATACATCAAGTGTTCTCAAATCCTTAAAGACTCAATCCGATAAGATAACTTCAAAGGGAAAACTCAATCCATTACAAGAAGGTAGAGGGGGAGAAACATCATAAGATCCAAGTATAATAGCAAAGCTCGCGGTACATCAAGATCGTGCCATATCAAGAACACGAGAGAGAGAGAGAGAGATCAAACACATAGCTACTGGTACATACCACCAGCCCGAGGGTGAACTACTCCCTCCTCGTCATGGAGAGCGCCGGGATGATGAAGATGGCCACCGGAGATGATTCCCCCCTCCGGCAGGGTGCCGGAATAGGGTCCCGATTGGTTTTTGGTGGCTACAGAGGCTTGCGGCAGCGGAACTCCCGATCTAGGTTCTGTTCTAGAAGTTTGGGGATATATAAGAGGTGTTGGCGTCGGGAACAAGTCAGGGGGGTCCACGAGGCAGCCACGAGGTAGGGGGCGCGCCCTCCACCCTCGTGGTGGCCTCGGGACTCTTCTGGTCCATCTCCGATGCTCCGTGGGCTTCTTCTGGTCCAAAAACAATCTCCGTAAATTTTCAGGTCAATTGGAGTCCGTTTGGTATTCTTTTTCTTTAAAACTCAAAAACAAGGAAAAAACAGAGACTGGCACTAGGCTCTAGGTTAATAGGTTAGTCCCAAAAATCATATAAAATAGCATATAAAACATCCAAGATAGATAATATAATAGCATGGAACAATCAAAAATTATAGATACGTTGGAGACGTATCAAGCATCCCCAAGCTTAATTCCTGCTCGTCCTCGAGTAGGTAAATGATAAAAACTGAATTTTTGATGTGGAATGCTACCTAACATATTTATCCATGTAATTCTCTTTATTGTGGCATGAATGTTCAGATCCGTAAGATTCAAAACAAAAGTTTAATATTGACATTAAAACAATAATACTTCAAGCATACTTAACAAGGCAATTATGTCTTCTCAAAATAACATGGCCAAAGAAAGCTTATCCCTACAAAATCATATAGTCTGGCTATGCTCTATCTTCGTCACACAAAATACTCAAATCATGCACAACCCCGGTTTCAGCCAAGCAATTGTTTCATACTTTAGTATTCTCAAACCTTTTCAACTTTCACGCAATACATGAGTGTGAGCCATGGACATAGCACTATAGGTGGAATAGATTGGTGGTTGTGGAGAAGACAAAAAGAGGGAGATAGTCTCACATCAACTAGGCGTATCAACGGGCTATGAAGATGCCCATCAATAGATATCAATGTGAGTGAGTAGGGATTGCCATGCAACGGATGCACTAGAGCTATAAGTGTATGAAAGCTCAAAAAGAAACTAAGTGGGTGTGCATCCAACTTGCTTGCTCATGAAGACCTAGGGCATTTGAGGAAGCCCGTCGTTGGAATATACAAGCCAAGTTCTATAATGAAAAATTCCCACTAGTATATGAAAGTGACAAAATAAGAGACTCTCTATCATGAAGATCATGGTGCTACTTTGAAGCACAAGTGTGGAAAAAGGATAGTAACATTGCCCCTTCTCTCTTTTTCTCTCTTTTTTTTCTTTTTCTTTTTTTTCTTTTTCTCTTTTTTTCCTTGGCTTCTTTGGCCACTTTTTTTGTTTTGGCTTCTTTGGCCTCTTTTTTTTCTTTTTTTTATTTCCTCACATGGGACAATGCTCTAATAATGATAATCATCACACTTCTATTTACTTACAACTCAAAAAAATTACAACTCGATACTTAGAACAAAAATATGACTCTATGTGAATGCCTCGGCGGTGTACCGGGATGTGCAATAAATCAAGAGTGACATGTATGAAAAAATTATGAAAGGTGGCTTTGCCACAAATACGATGTCAACTACATGATCATGCAAAGCAATATGACAATTATGAAACATGTCATAATAATCGGAACGGTGGAAAGTTGAACTACTCCCTCCTCATCATGGAGAGCGCCGGGATGATGAAGATGGCCACCGGAGATGATTCCCCCCTCCGGCAGGGTGCCGGAACAGGGTCCCGATTGGTTTTTGGTGGCTACAGAGGCTTGCGGCAGCGGAACTCCCGATCTAGGTTCTGTTCTAGAAGTTTGGGGATATATAAGAGGTGTTGGCGTTGGGAACAAGTCACGGGGGTCCACGAGGCAGCCACGAGGTAGGGGGGCACGCCCAGGGGGGTAGGGCACACCCTCCACCCTCGTGGTGACCTCGGGACTCTTCTGGTCCATCTCCGATGCTCCGTGGGCTTCTTCTGGTCCAAAAACAATCTCCGTAAATTTTCAGGTCAATTGGAGTCCGTTTGGTATTCTTTTTCTGTAAAACTCAAAAACAAGGAAAAAACAGAGACTGGCACTAGGCTCTAGTTTAATAGGTTAGTCCCAAAAATCATATAAAATAGCATATAAATGCATATAAAACATCCAACATAGATAATATAATAGCATGGAACAATAAAAAATTATAGATTCGTTGGAGGCGTATCACCGGTACCCTTTTTATTTTGTTGCCGGGGACCGGAGTCTACCGGGCAAAAAATAAAGGGACCAGCCCCCCGCCAACCCTTTTCCATCAAAGGTCACTGCGACCACCCAGGCCGAAGTATCGTTTGAGCCAAAGGTGGGAGCACCTAGGCTTCAAAGATTGGCGAGGTTTTCTCATGCACAAGTTTCAGCTTATAGAACACTTATGGACAAGAGGTAGAACTTATGTGTTTGGCTTGCCGGGGATCGCAGTGCTGGTTCATCTCCTCAACTCCTTGTAGAAGCCAAGTTCACGGTAGGAACCAGCAGCTTCATGCAGATGAGAATGATGCAGGATGCGATCCTATCTATATGCATATGCAAATGCTCATGAAATGCTTATGCAATGCTCTTGGAATGCTTATGCATGCATGCAACTTGGTCGGGGCCCCCCCAGCGCTTCGTTTATTTTTCTGTTGCTCAGGGTCATCGCCCTGGCTTTGTACAAGGTGTTACATGCAACTGAGGCAAGGCCTGTACAAAAGGGTGGCTGCCGGGCAGGGCCCGACAGCCGCGCCTAACGGGTAGAACTTGCGGAGATGCTCAATATTCCATGAGTTTTGCAATTGAATGCCATCTCCGGCCTCCAGACGGACTGCGCCAGGTCTGGTGACTCATACTACCCGGTAAAGGCCTTCCCACTTAGGCGTCAACTTGTTTGTACCCTTGGCCAACTAGACGCGCCTGAGGACAAGGTCGCCTTTCTCAAAACACCGGGCAGGAACCATGCGGCTATGATAGCGACGTAGGGCTTGCTGATAGCGTGCAGCACGCGTAGCAGCCCGGAGACGGTTCTCCTCGAGTAGCACAGCGTTGTCACGCCGGTGCTGATCTTGCGCTACTTCATCGTAGGCAAGCACTCGAGGCAACCCGTAAATGAGTTCCGTGGGGATAACTGCTTCTGCCCCATAGACCAGGGAGAAAGGAGTCTGCCCGGTAGCTCGATTTGGTGTCGTTCTGAGGGACCAAAGGACTACCGGTAGCTCATCGATCCACCGCCTGCCGTGCTTCCGTAGCGTATCAAAGGTTCTTGTCTTGAGTCCCCGCAGCACTTCAGCGTTCGGCCTCTCAGCTTGTCCATTTCTTCTGGGATGTGCCACAGAGGCAAATGAGACCTTGCTTCCGAGGGTGCGAACATATTGCATGAAGGCGCGGCTCGTGAACTGGGTGCCATTGTCGGTAATGATCCTTGCCGAGACTCCAAAACGACACACCAGTTCTTTCAAGAACTTGATAGCTGACTGAGTAGTCACCTTTCTCACGGGAGTCACTTCCGGCCACTTTGTAAACTTGTCGATGGTGACGAACAAGAATTCAAAGCCCCCGATTGCTCGGGGGAAAGGGCCGAGGATATCGAGCCCCCAGACCCAAAATGGCCATGATAAAGGGATTGTCTGAAGAGCTTAGGCAGGCAGGTGGATCTTCTTGGAATGGAACTGGCAGGCTTCACATTTCGTGACTAGATCAACCGCATCTTGGAGGGCTATGGGCCAATAGAATCCTTGTCGGAATGCTTTCCCAACCAACACCCTTGATCCAATGTGGGAGCCGCACATGACTTTGTGTATCTCAGCCAGCAGCTCCTTTCCTTCTTCCCGGCAGATGCACTTCAATTTCACACCGTTGGGCCTCCTTCTTTACTGAGTGTCATCGACAAACTGATACATACTGGCCCTCTAGGCTACTCTTTCAGCCTCATCTTGGTCATTGGGGAGTTCTCTGGTTTGGAGAAAGTGGACTATGTGCCTTGCCCAAGTTGGAGCCTGGGGCTCGGCAACGAGGACTAGCGGCACCTCCTCAACTGCGGGGGCACACTCCTCGTCCGCGGGGACCATGGTCCCGGCGGGAGGGTGCGGGCCAGCAAGTTGTGAGTTTCCGGTAGGGTCCCTGCTAGGAGCGGAAGGCTCTACCGGGAGAGGCTTACCGGAGTCCATCTTTCTCCTTTTCTGGGCCATTGTTGCTAGGGATACAGAGGGCTGAGTAAGATGGAGAACAAAAGTTCCTGGTTCCACAGGAAGCTTTTGCACAGCACACTTTGACAGATGATCAGCTATGCTATTTTCTGCACGGGGTACGTGCTCTGTTTGCAATCCGTCAAAGCGCTCCTCCAATCTCCTCACTTCCTCAACGTATGCCTCCATCAATGGACTTTGGTAATCCTTGTTGACTTGTCTCACCATAAGCTATGAATCTCCTCGAATGATCAGCTTCTTGATTCCCAATTCTGCGGCAATCCTGAGCCCGGCAAGGAGCCCTTCATACTCTGCTGTATTGTTGGTTGCCTCTTCCTGGGCAAAATGCATCTGGATGACGTACTTCAAGTGTTCCCCTGAGGGGGCAACGAGAAGCACGCCAGCCCCTGCACCTTGTAGGGAAAAGGCACCAACGAAATACATAATCCATTCTTGGGGCGGCTCCTTGCTGGGGATAACTGTTTCTGTCACTTCCTCATCAGGGATGGCGTCCATTCCGTAATAAAATCTGCCAATGCCTTGCTCTGGATTGTTGATGTGCTCTCAAACTTCAGACCAAAACTGGACAACTCCAACGCCCACTCCACTATTCTGCCGGTAGCCTCAGGGTTTCGAAGTATCCTTTGCAGTGGGAAACGAGTGACAACCGCGATCTCATGGGCTTGGAAGTAGTGGTGCAGTTTCCTTGAGGCCATGATGAGGCCAAAGATCAACTTTTGCACACCAGAGTACCTCGATCGAGCCCCCTGTAACAAGGAACTGACGAAGTATACTGGGTGCTGCACCACTTTCTTCCTTGTCATGTCCTTGGGGTTGCTCTCGCTGTCATGCTCACTTCTGCCTGATCCTTATCTGACTTTGCCGGTCCTTGCTCACTCTCTACGTCGTCCACTTCCCACTACGCCACCAAGGCTGCGCTAACCACTTGGTTGGTTGCCGCCAAGTATAGCAGCAATGGCTCTTGTGGCTTGGGAGCAACCAAGGTGGGCACATAGGACAAGTAGGCCTTCAACTCTTGCAAAGCCGCATCTGCTTCTGGGGTCCACTTCATGGGTCCTACCTTCTTCAGGATTTTGAAGAATGGCAGGGCGTGCTCGGCAGACTTGGAAATTGATCTGCTTGGCGCGGCAACGCACCCTGTCTGATGCCTCACATCCTTGACTGTCTTTGGTGCTTGGATCTGCTCGATGGCTTTAATCTTGTCGGGGTTGGCTTCGATCCCCCAATGGGACACAAAGAACCCAAGTAGCTTGCCGGAGGGAACGCCAAACACACACTTCTCCGGGTTAAGCTTCAAGTTGATCTTGCGCAGATTCGCAAATGTTTCCTCCAAATCCTGGATAAGGGTTGCTCTGTCCTTGGTCTTGACCACAATGTCATCCATATAAGCTTCAACGTTTCTGTGTAGCTGTGGCTCGAAATTAATATGGACTGCACTTGCAAAAGTAGACCCGGCACTCTTTAATCCGAATGGCATGCGAATAAAATAGTACGTACCACATGGGGTGATGAACGAGGTCTTCTCTTCGTCTTCCTTGGAAATGAAGATCTGGTGATACCCAGAATATGCATCCAGAAACGAAAGCAAATCGCAGCCCGAAGTGGAATCCACGATTTGATCGATGCACGGCAAGGGAAATGGGTCCTTCGGGCAAGCCTTGTTGAGATCTGTGAAATCTATGCAAAGCCTCCATTTCCCATTAGCCTTCCGGACCACCACTGGATTTGCTAACCACGTGGGATGTAACACTCCTCTGACCAAACCAGCTGCTTCAAGCTTCTTGATCTCCTCTGCAATAAACTGATGCCTCTCCAAGGCCTGCTTCTGGACTTTCTGCTTGACGGGTCTGGCGTGTGGGCAGACAGCAAGGTGGTGCTCGATTACCTCCCTGGAACACCGGGGATATCAGATGGTTGCCAGGCAAACCCATCGATATTCGCCCGCAGGAAGGCAACGAGCGCGCTTTCCTATTTGTCGTCGAGGGTGGCGCTAATGGTGAAAGTACCATCAACGCCAGCCAGCCCTGCCGGGACCTTCTTCACTCGTGGAGCAGTAACCTCGGTCCTTTTGCTATTGGAACTCTCCAGCAAGTCATCAACAGGCGCAGCGTACTCCGAAGAGGTACGCTTCCCGGATTCCTTGCCAGTGTCCTTGCTATCCTTCTTCTTTCCTCTGCTCTCCTTGGCGGGAATTGCTGTTGTCGCTGCCTCTGTCGCGACCGCGTCCCGGTACATCTTGTACACGCAAATGATCACGTCCTTCTCATATGATGGGATGGAAATGACTCCAACTGGCCTAGGCATCTTCAAGGTGTTGTAGGCATAGTGGGATGCCGCCATAAATTTAGCCAAGGCTGTTCGTCCAAGGATCCCATTGTACGGCAAGGGGAGGTCGACCACATCAAACACAATCTTTTCTGTCTGATAGTTCAACTCCCCTCCAAATGCCACAGGCAACGTGATCTTTCCCTTAGGATGACTCCTGCCGGGATTAACTCCTTGAAACGTGCCGGTGACCTCTAACTCCTTTTCTGCTATCTGAAGTCTGCTGATAACCTTTGGGGAAATCAAATTCAACCAGGCCCCGCCGTCCACCAACATCTTAGTGACCTTGAGGTTGCGAATTGTTGGAGAGACCAACAATGGCAAACACCCTACCGCAGTGGTACGGGCAGGATGGTCCTCTTCGTCAAAGATGATGGGCGTGCGTGACCATTTGAGTGGTTTCCGGGCCTCTGGTGCTGGTTCCACGGCATTGACCTCACGTGCCCACCGTTTGAGTTGGCGGTGAGAGGTGTGCAGGGATGCGCCCCTGTTAATGCACAGGGCATCAGCGGCCTTCTGAAACTCTTGCTCATTGGTTTCCTCTTCATCCCCTCTATCACTCTCATCATCACAGACTTCCTTCTCATGACATCTGGCGGGTTTTCCTTTGTTCCGAAGGCGTTTGCTGGGGCGATTTGCTTCACTGCCTCGACCCTTACCGCCAGTGACATTCTGACCCTTTTCCTTGTCACGCTTCTCGTACTCAGCTTTTTGCCTCTTGACAAGCTGCTCAACCTGATAACACTATTGAAGGTCGTGGCCCTTGGTCCGATGAATCTTGCAATATGGCCCATCACCTTTCCCGGCCTTCTTGGCAGCCGCAGCTTCCCGGCAGTCAATGCACACGGCAGCTTCCTTGCCGGGGGCTTCGGTCTTAGCCGTCTTGCCTGTACTAGGTGTACCCAATCCTTCGATAGTCATCACTGCCTTATCCTTGCGCCTCTTATTGCGCTTCTTGCTCTTCTTTTGTCTGGTGGATTCGTCATCATCCTCTGAATCGACATTGATGCAGTCCTCCTCCCCAGGTAACTTCCTTCCCTCCTCCATCCGAGCAAACTTATCCACCAAGGTGTAAAGCTCCTTCACAGTCTTGGGCAACCACACGTTCATCTTGGAACGAATCATGCGGTTGCACACATTGGACTGGAAGGCGGCTATCACAGCTGCCGGATGGATGTTTGGGATGTTCCTGTGGACTCTGCTGAATCTATGCAAGTACTTTCGGAGAGTTTCTCCTTCCTTCTGCTGGAGAAGCTGCAAATCGCTGGGTCGGCCTGGTTCTTGATGGCCGCCAGTGAAGGCGCCAATGAACTCATGGCACAGGTCAGCCCATGACGAAATGGAGTTCTCTAGCAGGTGCATCAGCCAGGACCTCACATTGGACTTGAGAGCCAAAGGGAAGTAATTGGCGAATACCTTCTCATCTCTTCCCCCGGTAGCTTGAACAGCGATGGTGTAGATGCTCAGAAACTCTGCCGGGTTTAGCCTCCCATCATACTTCTCGGGTATCTCTAGCTTGAACATGCGAATGGATGGCCAACGGACTTGCCGCAGCTCACGACTAAAGGCTAGGCGCCCAACCTCGAAAGGTAGGCACCCGCCAATATCGAGCGCATGCTCATTGATGTCAGGACCATCGCACCCATCGGTCCGGTGGCGGTCGTCGTGGCGCCTCAATGACAACGCGCGCATCTTCCTTCCGCCTGCCCTCCGGGGCTTGCCGCCGATCTGGACGTGCTCGAGGGTCAGAAGAGGACATCGAGACATTGTCGGGTTCTTGATTCTGCTGAGCTCGCGCTGGCTGCCATGGCGGGGACTGTACCGTGGGGGTGGCCCCTTCCGTACGACCAGCAGCATGAGCCGTCGTTGTCGCTTGGGAAGGCCGTGGCGGGCCAGCTCGCTGCGAGCCCCAACCTCGATGAAACCGAGTAGGCTCTAGATGGTGGCATGCCACTCGTCCATCTGCTCGGCCGCTGGCGGGAACCATAGCAGCAGGTGAGCCCGCGCCATGGCCTTCGTAGCCGTGCTCGGCATGGGTGATGATGATGCAGATCGTACCGTTGCTCGGCTCCTGACGGTGCCAGCAGCGACAGTACCATGTCCCTGCTGTTGCGGAGCGGCCACCTGGATAGCATGGTGGCGCGGCGAAGGCGCTTGAGGGCCAGCGGCTCCGTCGGGCGCAGTGACTTGGTCGACTCGCCCCAGGGGAGGCGCACGTGCTACGGTCTCTCCTGCGACGGGGACGGCTGGAGGGCGGCGATTCGCCCCGGACCGAGCGCCATCGCTGCGGCTGTCCCCGTCGGCGAGAGGAAGCAGTGTGGATGGAGTAACCCCTTCACCCATACCTCATGGAGCGTGGCCGTCGGGTTGTTGCTGATGTTGCTCTCCTCCGATGTCTCCTGCTCCTGCATCGGCCGCGGGCGAAGTGGTGACGGTGCCGCCTGATCCGACCACATCCCCAGCAGCGTCCACATCCTCGCGCGCCTCCGCACCTCCCGTAGCATTGGTGGCTGCGGGCGGCGGAGCCTTTGAGGTGGACGGGTGAGCTGAAGCACCGGATTTCTTCTTGGGTGCCATGGTTGATGGCGCCGTCAAAGATGAAGATGGCGATGAAGATGGCGCGCTGCACATGCTTTTAGGTTCGCGCAAGCGATCCCCCTACCTAGTGCGCCAAAGATGTGGCGGGAAACCACGGCCACCTATGGGACCAAGGGTCCCTTCCTGGTTCGGCGGGGGGATGTCACGTTGCACAAAGAGCAGAAGAGCGTGGGGCAGCACGGCAGAGGTCACACGAGCAATTTTAACCAGGTTCAGGCTGCCGTGAGGCGTAAAACCCTACTCCTGCTTTGGTGGATTGATGGTGGAAGAATGGTGGTGGAGCGCAGTACACGTGCCGACAGGGGTTGCCTCTGGCCGATAGAGGCCACGCGCGTATGAGTGTGTGGGTGTCCAACCTTCTAACCTCCTCTATGGTTGCCACGGGCCTCCTTTTATAGATTAAGGGGTCACCACAATGGCAAATTAGTCATTATGCACTGATAAGATAGCAAACAGTGCTATCATACCTAACTCTGCAGGCTGACAGAGCGCATTAAATGCGCCGCTCAATGTCACATCATTGCTTGCCTGGCAAGCCTTGCCAGGCTATTTTGCCAGCTTCACGCCTGCTTGCTTGACACATCGCAGGACGGGTGTCGTCTGTAGGTATCTTTGTAGAAAGAGGCTGCCATGTGGAGAATGGCTGCCACTTAATCACTTTGCGGCTTGACACCGCACTGATTGACGACGTGGGTCGTGGCGGACTAGTTGGTGAGGTGGTTCTTGCCTCCGTGAGTCCCGGCAGGCCCTGCCAGGATGTCTTGGGTGTTCTCTTTCGGGGGTGGCGTCGTCCTCGCCGAGCTTGTCTGCCCGGCAAGGGAGGCTTTCCTCCTGGTGGTATCTAACTTCTCTGGCTTGACCTTGGTCCTCTTGATCTGCATGTTGGTTCTTCGAAGACCTTGGTCTCCTGTACTCTGGCATGGCCTGGTGCCATAATCTTGTTCCCGTGCCTGTGCACAGTCTGGGCAACATACCCAGGGTCTGTTGCACCGACAATATGCCATATTCTTTTCCTTGTGATCAAATATGATACCATTCCTGTGCTTCCATAAGCTCCAACAACCTGCAATCAAACATTCCTTATAGCACATAATATTGTTGTGTCTCCTGCCATCCAACAACATTTCAATGAGATCATAGTCTGTATTCCATTGGATACCAATGTTCATCCAGAAATTCTGACTGAAATCACAGCTGAAAAAGAGGTGCATCCAGTGTTCATTTGGTTCATCATCACATAAAACACATGAGGTGGATTGGATATGAAAACTTTTCCTAGTGAGGAGATCTCTTGTGTTAAGCCTATCCTGCAGGAGCAGCCAGAAAAAGAACTTTTGCTTGGGTAAAGAACTTGATTTCCATATCCATTGAAATGGCTTAGGTGCATCTATAGGATTGCCAATGTATTCCAGATATATTCTTTTGTTAGAATATTTTGTGCCACCCCAATAGAACTGCCAAGTGTCAGGTTGATCATGGTTCTCTCTGTCATTTATTAAGTCTCTTAATTGAATGCTTTGCTGAACAGCTATACTTGACATTGGCAGGTGAAACATCTCATAAAAGCTATCATAATTAAGATTACTGGCCTCTTTTAATGTAATGTGAGCATTCTTAGCATATGAGTATAATTGAGCCATCATGGTGGTCAGTGGTTGAGAGCACCATTTGTCAGACCAAAGCTTGATGGTATTGCCTTGTCCAGCAGTACAAATAGTCATTTTCTTAAATTTCTCCATGATAGAACAACAATCCCTCCACCAAAATGATCCAATTCTTGTAGGGAAACTTGGTAGTTCGCCATTGTTATAGTAATTGTTCCATATCAACCTCACCCAGGGGATATCCTGTTTATTGAAAAATTTGTAAAGAAATTTAGTGAGGAGAGCTTTATTTTGCATTCTGAGATCAAGTACCCCTAGTCCACCAGCTTTTTTGGGAAGACAGACCTTATCCCATTTAACCAAACAATTTCCATGTTTGTTAATACCTTTACCATGCCAAAGAAAACTTCTACCAGATTTCTCAAAATGATCCAGGATAGTGAAAGGCACTCTAATGCAACACAGCAAAAATAGGCAGAGCAGAGACAATCGCTTTCAAGTGTGTGAGTCTACCAGAATATGTCATCATAGATGCAATACCAGATAGCCTAGTGTCCAGTCTTGAAACCATGGGCATTAAGTCAATAACTTTTGGTCTGGTAGACCCCATAGGTAGTCCCAAATATGTGAAGGGCATTGCTTCCCTTTTGCAATTGAAGATGTTTGCCAGTTCCTGAGCTCTTTCATCAGAAATATTGATAGGGACAATGGAGGTTTTGCTGTAGTTAACAATTAGGCCAATAAATGCTGAGAATTTATCCAGGATATCGGTGAAGATTCTGATTTGTTCTACCTCTGCTGATAGAATAATTAATGTGTCATCAGCATACTGGATGATAGGGTAGGATTCAGTGTGATTTGTGTCAATGGGTTATTTAAGCAGGCCTTCTCTCCAAGCTTCATTGACCATAATTTGCGGCAGTTCTCCAACCATGACATATAAGATGGGAGAGAAAGGGTCCACTTGTCTTACACCACATTTACAATGTATGTTTTTCCCAGGGACACCATTCAGGTTGACAGATGTTGTAGCAGTAGTCAGAATCATATTGACCCACCTGATCCACTTATCACTGAAACCAAGGTGTTTCATCATAAACAGAATGGCATTGTAGTTCACTTTATCAAATGCCTTTACAAAATCAATTTTAAATATAATGATCTCTTGTTTAGATTTGTGGCACATATGGATATACTCAAAACTCGAAGCCAAGCAGTCCTGAATATTCCTGATTTATGAATCCATATTGGTTCTTGCTAACCCAAGATAGGATAATGGGTTGAACTCTATTAGCAAGTAGTTTTTTGAGAATCTTAATAGGCATACTTACCAAAGAGATAGGTCTGAAATCATTGGGGGATTCAGGATTTTGAGTCTTAGGGATACATGTGATGTATGCAGTGTTAATTGGCTGCAAGGATATATTTTCCTCATGAAAATCCTTGATAAACCTGTAGAAACAATGTTTGATGATGTGCCAGCATTTCCTCATGAAGTGTCCATTGTATCCATCAGGTCTTGGGGATTTGTCCTTTGGTATCTGCTTGATAACTTCATCAATTTCCTCAGTGGAAAATGGTCTATCAAGGTCAATAGGAAGGCTTTCCATTGCCAGGTGTGCTATGTCAAAAGATTTTCTGCATTCTGCTTGGGCACCAATTCTCTCTTTGAAAGATGCACATAAGATAGCAGATTTTTGATCATGATCATTAACCTATTGTCCATCAGTAGATAGAAGATAGTTTATTAAGTTATGTCTGAAAACCTGAGATGGAATTGCATGAAATTTTTTAGTATTTTCATCCCCCAGGTTGGCCCATCTGATGTTGGCTCTAATCCTCCAATATAGCCTTTTGGCTTCCAAAAGTTTGTTGGTGTGATTGATTATGATCTTCCTGAATTTCTTTTCTGCAGTAGTTAGTTCTCTCTGGTCTTCCAAACCATCCAGTAGTTTAACATAAAAGCAGCAGTTTTCAATGGTCTTGTTAAGTTGGGAAAATTGCTTGCTCCATTTTTTCAGCCCTCTTCTGAGGCTTTTAAATTTTGCGTTCAAATTTTTTGCAGAGTCAGCAAAGTGAGTTGAGTTTAACCAGTGGTCTTCCACAACCTCCATAAAACCATTGAAATCAGTCTAAAATTCCTCAAACCTGAAGATGGTGCTTTTGGGAATATTGCTGTCCATCTGAACTTTAATGGGTACATGATCAGATGTTATTTTTGCCAGGGATGGCCATTGTACATGGGTATGTATTAGTCCAATGTGAACTAGTGAATACCGAGTCTAACTTCTCCAGTAGTGGCATGTCTTGTTTATTGTTCCATGTAAAAGATCTGCCTTTTAATGGGATCTCCAAAAGATCAAGATTTATAATGATATTATTAAAGATCATCATGTTGTTTGGGTCACCACCTGGTTTGTTCCTGTTGTCTGGCCCTCTAATGAAATTGAAATCACCCAGAATCATCCATAACCTGCTCTGAGTAATGTTGAGGTTCTGTAACCATGTTATGAATACTTGTTTGTCTTCAGCAGAGTTAGGCCCATAAACATTTGTCAAATACAAACTGCCGTTGTCCAGGTTAGAGATAAACTCAATGGTAATGTGGAAATAATTCAGAGATATTATATTCCCTTTGAACAATTGTGTCACGGGAAACCACGGCCACCTATGGGACCAGGATGGCCCCTTGCTGGTTCGGTAGGGGGGAGTCGCGTTGCACAAAGAGCAGACGAATGTGAGGCAGCACGACAGAGATCACGCGGGCAGTTTTACCTAGGTTCGGGCCGCCGCGAGGTGTAAAACCCTACTCCTGCTTTGGTGGATTGAAGGTGGAAATGTGGTGGTGGAGCATAGTACACTTGCCCGGCAAGGGTTGCCTCAGGGCGACAGCGACTACGTGCGTATGGGGGTGTGAGTCATCCAACCCTCTAACCTCTCGAACCCCTTCTACCATTGCCATGTGCCTCCTTTTATAGGTTAAGGGGTCACCACAGTGGCAAATCAGTCATTAGACACTGATAAGATAGCAAATAGTGCTATCATACCTAACTCTGTAGGCTGACAGGACGCATTTAATGCGCCACTTAACGTCACGTTGTTGGTTGCCCGTCAAGGCTTGCCGGGCTATCTTGCCAGCTCCATGCCTGCTTGTCTGACACGTCATAGGACGGGTGTCATCTGTGGGTTTTCTTGGTAGAAAGGGGCTGCCATGTGGCGAATGGCTTCCACTTAATCACTCTGTGGCTTGACACCGGACTGATCGACGACGTGAGTCGTGGTGGAGTGGTCGGTGAGGTGATTTGGCCTCCGCAAGTCCCGGCAGGCCCTGCTGGGATGCCCTGGTCGTCTTCTTCTGGGGGTGGCCTCGCCCCTTGTCGTGCTCGCCTGCCCGGCAAAGGAGGCCTCTCTCTTGACGACTTCTTGCTCTTCTTGGCTTAGTCTTGGTCCCTCTGATTTGCTGGTTGGTTCTTCGAATCTCTTGGTTTCTTGTATCCTGTCTTGGGTTGGTGCTCCAATCTTGATCTTGTGCCTGTGCACAGTCAGGGCAACAGACCCAGGGTTTGTTGCACCGATAGAAGCCCCCGGGCCTGCCCCGAACGCGTTGCCGAGCGTCGTCGGGTTAGGGCCTAATAAGTGCACAGGCAGAGTTGCTGAAGTGGCTGGTCTCTTGAGATCTTCTTTGCTTCTTCATTAGTCTTGATTTCGGGCCAGTTTCCGGTTTCCCCGCGCATCGTGTAAAGCCAATAGTGGTGGGGCCACTCCAGTAATGGCCCTTGAATGACTTTAATGTACGGGGTAGAAATTGCAAATTCACTCTTCCCACCACGCCCTTATCCTTAGCCACGTATGCTGCATGCATCGCGCGGGGTAGGTAACGGAGGCGCGTGGTGTAGGAGATCATAATGGCGGGGGCCCGGCTTCCTTGAATTGGTGGAGGAGGGCGGTGGTTACTTGTGGCGGAACCAGCCCCCAGCGCCCCCGCTTGCCTATAAAAGGAAGAGCGGGGGAGGAGCGGAGGCATTCATCCGCACTCCTCTCTCCCCAGACTTGCTCTGTCTTGGATATGCTGGAAGGGCGAGCCCAGGACCGGCCCCTGGCTTTAGCTTAGAACTTTTTGTGGTCGTGAGGATGCTCGGGCAGCGTGGCGGTAACGCTGGAGGTGGCGACTCCAGCGCGCTCGTCGTCGTGCCGCCCGTAGCCTTGATTCTGGTGGGAGGGGATGCGAACAACACCATGCCGAGGCCCGAGGCGGGTGCGGGGCGTGGTAGTCGGTCACTCCTCATTCTCCGCTCATGCACGACGCAGAGGAAGAGCCTTGGGGGAGGTCTGCCGTTGGCGTGGGCGGATTTGGCTCTTCCGGGCGTCTCCCTCCGTTAGTGGAGGAGGGCTTCTCGTCTTCGTACACATCTTCGGAATGTGCGGTGATTCCTGATGTCAGGGCCGTTGGGGACGACCATGCTCTCTGTGGGGTAAGCCAGAGAGCATGGCGTTCGGTGTGGCTGACGATCTGAGGTCTTCGGGTGGTAGTGATGCGGACGGCGGTGGCAACCCATGACGCGTCAAGAACGGGGGCAACCGTTCCGATGAGTCGTGTTTGCCGGTGACTTCGTGTCTTCCATCTAATCCTCCGGCAGCGTCACCATCCGCGTTCGCCCCCCCCCCCCCCCCCCCCCCCCCCCCCGGTTTCTTCTTCCTTGCCGAGAAGCGGCGCCATCCTGATCCTGGGGAGGCGCCGAATCCCAGCTGGGTTTGCCTCCTGCCTCTTCGACTTCGTCCTGTAGGAGATGGACAGGGGCAAAGGCATTATGGGGCACTTATCTTTTTTCAATCTTAAACTTGTAGGCACTTGCCAAATTTTAATTCAAATAATGTAATCTCTCGAGTCCATGCTTGTGTTCTGTAATGCTTGTACTTGTATCAGCATGTTAGCGGAAAAGATAAACCTGGCCGGGAACCCGTGCATGTATATGTCCATGCAGAGGTGAGATGCCTCTTTAATGTAAATAAACGAGTTTTCCCCGCAGGCTACCTCGCTGGCACCCTTTTTGTCTGCCGGAGAACCACATCTACCAGGTTACAGACAAAGGGACCAGTCCCCTGCCAACTTCTTTTTACCAAAGGCCACTGCGACCATTGTGACCGAAGCAACGTTCGAGTCAGGGATGGGAGCACCTAAGTTTAAAAAGAGTGGTGAGGTTTCCTAATGCATAAGTTATAGCTTCTAGAACACGGATGGACAAGAGGTAGAACTTATCTGTTTGGCTTGCCGGGGATCGCAGTGTCGGGCAATCTTCTCAACTCCTTGTCGAAGCCAAGTTCACGGCGAGAACCTGCAGCTTCATGCAGATGAGAATGAATGCAGGATGCGATCCTGTCTATATGCATATGCAAATGCTCATGGAATGCTTATGTAGTGATCTGGAATGCTCATGCATGCATGCAGTCTAGGTTGGGGGGCCCCCTATAGCGCTTCTTTATTTTCTCTTGCACAGGGTCATCGCCCCGGCTTTTACAAGGGGTTACATGCAACTGAGGCAAGGCCTGTACAAATGGGTGGCTGCCGGGCAGGGCCCGATAGCCTCGTGCCTTACGGGTAGAACTTGCGGAGATGCTCAATATTCCATGAGTTTTGCAACTGAGTGCCATCTTCGGTCTCCAGACGGACTGCGCCAGGTCTGGTAACTCGTACTACCCGGTAAGGGCCTTCCCACTTTGGTGATAACTTGTGTGTACCCTTGGCGGACTGAACGCGCCTAAGGACAAGGTCACCTTCCTCAAAACACCGGGCATGAATCCTGCAGCTATGATAGCGACGCAGGGCTTGCTGATAGCATGCAGCACGCGTAGCAGCCCGGAGACGGTTCTCCTCGAGTAGCACAGCGTTGTCACGCCGGTGCTGATCTTGCACGACTTCATCGTAGGCAAGCACTCGAGGCGACCCGTAAATGAGTTCCGTGGGGATAACTACTTCTGCCCCGTAGACCAGGGAGAAGGGAGTCTGCCTGGTAGCTCGGTTTGGTGTCATTCTGAGGGACCAAAGAACCACCGGCAGCTCCTCGATCCACCGCCTCCCATGCTTCTGCAGCGTATCAAAGGTTCTTGTCTTGAGTCCATGCAGCACTTCAGCGTTCGCCCTCTCAGCTTGTCCATTGCTCCGGGGGTGTGCCACAGAGGCGAATGAGATCTTGCATCCGAGGGTATGAACATATTGCATGAAGGCGCGGCTCGTGAACTGGGTGCCGTGGTTGGTGATGATCCTTGCCGGAACTCCAAAACGGCACACCAGATCTTTCAAGAACTTGATAGCTGACTGGGCAGTCACCTTTCTCACGGCAGTCAATTCCAGCCACTTTGTAAACTTGTCGATGACAACGAACAAGAATTCAAAGCCCCCGATTGCTGGGGGGAAGGGGCCGAGGATATCAAGCCCCCAGACCGAAAATGGCCATGATAGAGGGATTGTCTGAAGAGCTTGGGCAGGCAGGTGGGTTTTCTTGGAATGGAACTGGCAGGCTTCACACTTAGTGACTAGCTCGACCACATCTTGGAGGGCTGTGGGCCAATAGAATCCTTGCCGGAATGCTTTCCCAACTAATGCCCTTGATCCAATGTGGGAGCCGCACATTCCTTTGTGTATCACAACCAGCAGTTCCTTTCCTTCTTCCCGGCAGACGCACTTCAATTTCACACCGTTGGGCCTCCTTCTATAAATAGTGTCATCGACAAACCGATACATACTGGCCCTCCGGGCTACTTTTTCAGCCTCGTCTTGGTCGCCGGGAAGCTCTCCGGTTTGGAGGAAGCGGACAATTTGCCTTGCCCAAGTTGGAGCCTAGGGCTCAGCAACGAGGACTAATGGCACCTCCTCTGCTGCGGGAGCACCAGCCTCGTACGCGGAGTCCATGGACCCGGCTGGAGGGGGTGGTCCGGCAGGCTGCGAGGAGTTGTTTCTGGCAGGGTCTCTGCCAGGAGCGGACGGCTCTACCGGGAGAGGCTTATCGGTGTCCAACTTTCTCCTTTTCCGGGCCATTGTTGCTGGGGAAACGGAGGGTTGAGCAAGATGGAGAACAAAAGTTCCTGGTTCCACAGGAAGCTTCTGCGCAGCACACTTTGACAGATGATCAACTATGCTGTTTTCCGCACGGGGTACGTGCTCTGTTTGCAATCCGTCAAAGTGCTCCTCCAATCTTCTCACTTCCTCGATGTATGCCTCCATCAATGGACTTTGATAATCCCTGTTGACTTGTCTCACCACCAGCTGTGAATCTCCTCGAATGATCAGCTTCTTAATTCCCAATTCAGCTGTAATCCTGAGCCCGGCAAGGAGCCCTTCATACTCTGCTGTATTGTTGGTTGCTTCTTCCCGGGCAAAATGCATTTGGATGACGTACTTCAAGTGCTCCCCGGAGGGGGCAACAAGAAGCACGCCATCCCCTGCACCTTGCAGGAAAAAAGCACCATCAAAATACATAATCCATTCTTGGGGTGATTCCTTGCCGGGGATAACTGTCTCTGTCACTTCCTCATCAGGGGTTGGCGTCCATTCTGCAATAAACTCAGCCAATGCCCTACTCTGGATAGTTGATGTGCTTTCAAACTTCAAACCAAAGCTGGATAGCTCCAAAGCCCACTCCACTATTCTGCTGGTAGCCTCTGGGTTTCGGAGTATCCGTTGCAACGGGAAACAAGTAACAACCGCGATCTCATGGGCTTGGAAGTAGTGGCGCAGTTTCCTTGAGGCCATGATGAGACCCAAAATCAACTTTTGCATGCCAGAGTATCTCGATCTAGCCCCCTGTAGCAAGGAGCTGACGAAGTACACTGGGTGCTGCACCTCTTTCTTCCTTGCCACGTCCTTGGGGTTGCGCTCATTGTCGTGCTCACTGCTGTCCTGAACCTTATCTGACTCTGTCGGTCTCTGCTCACTCTCTGACTCATCCACTTCTTGCTGTGCTACCAAGGCTGCACTGACCACTTGGTTGGTTGCTGCTAAGTATAGCAGCAACGGCTCCTGTGGTTTGGGAGCGACCAAGGTAGGCACAGAAGACAGGTAGGCCTTCAACTCTTGCAAAGCTGCATCTGCTTCGGGGGTCCACTTCATAGGACCTGCCTTTTTCAAAATTTTGAAGATCGGCAAGGCACGCTCGGTAGACTTGGAGATGAATCTGCTTAGTGCGGCAACACATCTCGTCAGGCACCTCACATCCTTAACTGTCCTTGGCGCTTGGATCTGCTCAATGGCCTTGATCTTGTCGGGATTAGCTTCGATCCCCTTGTGGGACACAAAGTACCCAAGCAGCTTGCCGGAGGGAACGCCAAACACACACTTCTCTGGGTTGAGCTTCAAGTTGATCTTGCGCAGATTTGCAAATGTCTCCTCCAAATCCTGGATAAGAGTTGCTCTGTCCTTGGTCTTGACCACAATGTCATCCATATAGGCTTCAATGTTTCTGTGTAGCTGAGGTTCAAAACCAATCTGGACTGCCCTTGCAAAGGTGGACCCGGCACTCTTTAATCCAAATGGCATGCAGACAAAGCAGTACGTACCACATGGAGTGATGAACGATGTCTTCTCCTCATCTTCTGTGGACATGAAGATCTGGTGATATCCAGAATATGCATCCAGAAATGAGAGCAAATCATAGCCTGAAGTGGAGTCCACAATCTGATCAATACGCGGCAAGGGAAACGGGTCCTTCGGGAAGCCTTGTTGAGACTGTGAAATCAATGCACAGCCTCCACTTCCCGTTTGCCTTCCGGACCACCACTGGGTTTGCTAGCCAAGTGGGATGTAGCACTCCTCTGACCAAACCAGATGCCTCAAGCTTCTTGATCTCTTCTACAATAAACTATTGCCTCTCCAAGGCCTGCTTCCGGACTTTCTATTTGACAGGTCTGGCGTGTGGGCAGACAGCAAGGTGGTGCTTGATTACCTCCCTGGGAACACCAGGGATATCAGATGGTTGCCAGGCAAACACATCGATATTCGCCCGTAGAAAGGCAACGAGCGCGCTTTCCTATTTGTCATCGAGGGTGGCGCTGATAGTGAAAGTACCATCAACACCAGCCAGCCCTGCCGGGACCTTTTTCACTTGGGGAGCAGCAACCTTGGATCTCTTGTTGTTGGAACACTCCGGCACGTCGTCAACGGGTGCCGTGCACTCGGTGGGAGCACGCTTCCCGGACTCTTTGCCGGAGGTCCTACAATCCCTCTTCTTTCCTTTACTTTCCTTGGCGGGAACTGCTGCTGCCGCTGCCTCTGCCGCGACTGCGTCCCGGTACATCTTGTCCACACAAATGATTGCATCCTTCTCATCTGATGGGATGGTGAGAACTCCCAGTGTCCCAGGCATCTTCAGGGTGTTTGTAGGCATAATGGGATGCCGCCATGAATTTAGCCAAAGCAGGGCGTCCAAGAATCCCATTGTACAGCAGGGGGAGATCAACCACGTCAAACACAATCTTCTCAGTCCGGTAGTTCAGTTCTCCCCTAAACGTTACCGGCAATGTGATCTTTCCCTTAGGATGACTCCTGCCGGGATTAACTCCTTGAAACGTGCCGGTAACCTCTAGCTCTTCCTCTGCTATCTGAAGCTTGCTGATAACTGCTGGGGAAATCAGATTCAGTCCGGCCCCGCCGTCCACCAACATCTTCGTGACCTTGAGGTTGCGAATTGTCGGAGAAACCAACAATGGCAGGCACCCTACCACAGTGGTACAGCTAGGATGATCCTCTTCGTCGAAGATGATGGGTGTACGGGGCCATTTGAGCGGCTTTCGGGCCTCTGGCGCTGGTTCCACGGCATTGACTTCTCGCGCCCACCGCTTGAGCTGGCGGTGAGAGGTGTGCAGAGATGCACCCCCGTCAACGCACAGGGCGTTAGTGGCCTTCTGAAACTCTTGCCCACTGGTTTCCTCTTCATCCCCTCTATCACTCTCATCATCACAGGCTTCCTTCTCTCGACCCCTGGCGGGTTTTCCTTGGTTCCAAAGGGGCTTGCCGGGGCGATTTACTTCACCACCCCGGCCCTTACCACCAGCAATATTCTGACCCTTTTCCTTATCACGCTTCTCATACTCTGCTCTCTGTCTGTTGACTAACTGCTCAACCTGATAACACTCTTGGAGGTCGTGGCCCTTGGTCCGATGGATCTTGTAGTACGGCCCTTCGCCCTTCCCGGCCTTCTCGGCAGCTGCAACTTCACAGCAATCAACGCACACGGCAGTCTCCTTGCCGGGGACCTTAGCCTTGGTGGTCTTGCCGGTACTGGGGGTGCCTGACCCTTCAACAGTCATCACTGCCTTATCCCTCTGCTTCTTACTGCGCTTCTTGCTCTTCTTCTGACTGGTTGATTCATCATCATCCCCTGAATCAACATTGATGCCATCTTCCTCTCCGGGCAACTTCCTTCCCTTCTCCATCCGGGCACACTTATCCACTAGGGTGTACAGCTCCTTCACAGTCTTGGGCAACCGCACGTTCATCTTAGAATGAATCCGGCGGTTGCGCACATTGGACTAGAAGGCAGCTATCACAGCTGCTGTATGGATATTTGGAATATTTCTATGAACTTTGTTGAATCTCTGTAAATACTTACGGAGGGTTTCTCCTTCCTTCTGTTGGAGAAGCTGCAGGTCGCTGGGTCGGCCCGGCTCCTGGTGGCCACCGGTGAAGGCACCGATGAACTCGTGGCACAGGTCTGCCCATGACGAAATGGAGTTCTCCGGCAGGTGCATCAGCCAAGACCTCACATTGGACATGAGGGCCAAAGGGAAGTAGTTGGTGAACACCTTCTCATCTCTTCCCCCGGCAGCCTGAACAGCGATGGTGTAGATGCTCAGGAACTCTGCCGGGTTCAGCCTCCCGTCGTACTTCTCAGGTATCTCTGGCTTGAACGTGCGAACGGACGGCCAACGGACTTGCCGCGACTCACGGGTAAAGGCAGGGCAGCCAACCTCGAAAGGTAGGTGCCCGCCAATGCCGAGCGCGGGCTCGTCGATGTCGGGGCTGTCACGCTCATTGGTTCGGCGGAGGTCGTCGCGGCGTTGCTCAACGATGCGCACGTCTCCTCTCCGCCTCTCCTCCGGGGTTCGTCGTTGGCCTGGACGTGCTCGAGGGTCAGAGGAGGCCATCGAGACGTCGTCGGGGTCTTGATTTGGTCGCGCTCGTGCTGGCTGCCGTGGCGGGGACTGCACCGTGGGGTCGGCCCCCTCCATACGGGCATCAGCATGAGCCGTCATCGTCGCTTGGGGAGGCCATGGTGGGTCAGCTCGCTGTGAGCCCCCGGCTTCAGCGAAACCGAGTAGACTTTGGATGGTGGCATGCCATTCGTCCATCTGCTCGGCTGCCGGCGGAAACCTCAACAGCAGCTGAGCCCGCGCCATGGCCTCTGAGGCTATGCTTGGCATGGATGAATATGAAATCGATCGCGCCGTCGCTCGGCTTCTGACGGAGCCGGCAGCAGCAACACTGTGCCCCCGCTGTTGCGGTGCAACCACTTGGATGACAGGGTGGTGCGGCGAAGGCGCTCGAGGGCAAGCTGCTCCGTTGGGCACAGCAGATTGGTCGATTCGCCCGGGGGAAAGCTCACGCGCAGTGGTCATGCCTATGACAGGGACGACCGGAGGGCGGCGGTTCACCCCAGACCGAGTGCCATCACTGCGGCAGTGCCCGTCGGCGAGAGGAGCGTGGCCGTTGAGGTGTTGCTTATGCTGCTCTCCTCCAGCGCCTCCTGCTCCTGCGTCGGCCACGGGGGAAGTGGTGGCGGTGCCGCCTGCTCCGACCACATCCCCAACAACGTTCGCGTCCTCGCGCATCTCCGTGCCCCCCGCAGTGTTGGAGGCTGCGCGCGGCGGAGCCTTCGAGGTGGATGGGTGAGCCGAAGAAGCTGGTTTCTTCTTGGGCGCCATGGTCAATGGCGTCGTCGAAGATGCAGATGGCGATGAAGATGACGCGCTACTCACGCCTTCAGGTTCGTGCAAGCGATCCCCCTACCTGGCGCGCCAAAGATGTCGCGGGAAACCACGGCCACCTATGGGACCAGGATGGCCCCTTGCTGGTTCGGCAGGGGGGAGTCACGTTGCACAAAGAGCAGACGAACATGAGGCAGCACGACAGAGATCACGCGGGCAGTTTTACTCAGGTTCGGGCCACCGCGAGGCGTAAAACCCTACTCCTGCTTTGGTGGATTGATGGTGGAAATGTGGTGGTGGAGCGTAGTACACTTGCCCGGCAAGGGTTGCCTCAGGACGACAGCGACTATGTGCGTATGGGGGTGTGAGTTATCCAACCCTCTAACCTCTCGAACCCCTTCTACCGTTGCCATGGGCGTCCTTTTATAGGTTAAGGGGTCACCACAGTGGCAAATCAATCAGTTGACACTGATAAGATAGCAAATAGTGCTATCATACCTAACTTTGCTGGCTGACAGGGCGCATTTAATGTGCCGCTTAACGTCACGTCGTTGGTTGCCCGGCAAGGCTTGCCGGGCTATCTTGCCAACTCCATGCCTGCTCGTCTGACACATCATAGGACGGGTGTCATCTGTGGATTTTCTGGTAGAAAGGGACTGCCATGTGGCGAATGGCTGCCACTTAATCACTCTGCGGCTTGACACCGCACTGATCAACGACGTGAGTCGTGGTGGAGTGGTTGGTGAGGTGATTTGGCCTCTGCAAGTCCCGGCAGGCCCTGCCGGGACGCCCTGGTCGTCTTCTTCTGGGGGTGGCCTCGCCCCTTGCCGTGCTCGCCTGCCCGGCAAAGGAGGCCTCTCTCTTGACGACGTCTTGCTCTTCTTGGCTTAGTCTTGGTCCCTCTGATCTGCTGGTTGGTTCTTCGAATCTCTTGGTTTCTTGTATCCTGTCTTGGGTTGGTGCTCCAATCTTGATCTTGTGCCTGTGCACAGTCAGGGCAACAGACCCGGGGTTTGTTGCACCGACAAATTGGCCATTCCAAATAGTAATGAGACCACCAGAATTACCATTAGAAGGTGAATAGCAGTACTGATTGAACCTCTTGGGGCAAAAGTTCTTGATATAAGCCATATCAAAATTGTCCCTCTTGGTTTCTTGGAGAGTTATGATGCTACATGCACTTTCATCAATTTTCTGTCTAATGTCATTCCATCTAGCAGTAGAGTTTATTCCTCTAACATTCCAATTTAAAATATTCCAGCTCCTATTCATATCTGAATAAAACTTGTGTACATGATATTATACTATGAATAGCATAGCATAATAGGCCAGTGTAAAGACCATAATTCAGTGGTTTGTGGTTTCTCATGTAGATCCTCATAGCAGATATGAACTTGCAATAATCAAGATAGTAGCAGACATAGCAGATGCTGACAGACATATAGCAGCAAAATAGAGCAACTGGTAATCCAGGTGGGCCAAGGTAGCATAATAGTAAATTATTACAAACCAGACAGTATTGTGATGCACGCAGGCATCCAAATGACATGATAGATAAAACTAACATCATAAATAAGGTAACTGGATAGCAGATAGGGGAGCCATCCAAGCCCCATGGGATGATGCAGCACCTAATCATCAGAGCTATCATAGCTCAGTATCTTAGATGACACTTCATGAGGTGCCATCTTGCATGGTGCAGTGCCAATAGCTTGGAGGGTCTTGACTGGCAGCTCAGGTGGAGGAGGAGCATTTTTGTCAATGACCATTGCATCAAACTGTGGCCCCAAGTTAACAGACACTGCCTTCTTTAGTTTCTTATTGCTCAACTGAGTGTTCTGTGCAATTGTCTAACTGTCATCATTCTTACTGGCAGCTTCAGCAGTAGATTTATCCTTAAACCCCCTGGAAATGAGAGCAATTCTATCACTCCTTCTGCAGAAAGCTTCATCAATAATAGGTTTTTTCTTCTTCTTGTTTGCAGGCTTCTGAACTTCCGCAAATTCCTGTCCAGAGATCTTCTCAATACTGACTGAACTAGTATGTTGTGGCATAGCCAGTCCATCTTGTAATGTTTGTATCTGTAGATAACATCTTTTATTGGTGCCATTGGCTCCAACCACATCCACAACATTGCACTTGGCATTTATAATCTTACTACCCCCAAGTTTAGGAATCATCTCACTAGCATTTGTGACCAGGTTGCCCCCCAAGTCCTGTAACACAGCAATGTGCTCAGTGATACCATCAACAGAGATGTTGCATGTCTGGACATGCTGAGCTGTGCTAGAAGTGGGGATATCATTGTAGTTCATACTAGCATTGTTTGGCAGGAAACTGGGAGTAGTAGGTACTGGCAGAGATTTCCCAGGCTCAAGAGGAATGTAGTCTGGTCCTATAGTTTCGTATAAATTCTGTCCTTCAGTAACTGCAGGTTGATCTTGAGCCAGGTCATTCTGCCTAGTCTCCTCAGCAATGACATGAGTTTCAGTGCTATTGTGTGAATTCAGATCAACTCCATTGCCTGGAAATTCTGCATTGAGATCAACATTAGCATTATTGGGAGCATGCACATCTTCATAGGGCTCTCCAAGTCCAGCATTGTGAGGGTTGATGACAACCTGATCCATAGGGATATTGCCAAGAACCTCATCATGCCAAAAAACCTCCATGAACATGAGGCAGGGGATGTGGATTACCACCATCAGGTGGAAGAGGATCCTCATCTCCTCCCTGTTGCCCAATAAGTTCACGTGACAAAATATATGTAGGGCATGTCCATGAATCACCATAACCCACATCATCTAGGTTACGAAGCACAACTAAGCTGATCGGTATAGTGTCGACATTCATGACTCTGAGCTTGATAATAACTCTGGTTTTATCTCTAGGGTCCTTATTCCAGATCAGAAACCTACCATATGGTGATACAGTGCGGCTAATCACAGCAACATCCCAACATTCCAGAGGAAAATTCATGAGCCTGATCCAAACATCATGTGTAAATGTAATACTATGATAGTTCAGACCTCAATCTTGTCTATTAATCCTCAAAACAGAGTCACCGATCTGAAAAGGACTGCTACTAACTGTTGTATCTCCAGAACATAAAGTGGTAAACTGAATCAAAGTTGTGCCCATACCACATCGCGATGTATAGTTGATGCGCCATCCATGACTTTCAAGAAAGTTGGTGATGAGGGCGATGGCACCATGGAATTCCTCTGCAGAGACCTCGGGGATGAGCGTGGCGATGGCCCATTCGTCGCAGACCATAGGTAGATCACCACCAAGAACAACATAGCCTCGACGAGCATGAAGTGGACAAGGTGGGATGATGGTGGTGCCAGGGGGGAGGTGCAGGAGAGGGTTGCAGGGGTAGCAGGCCATCTCGGGAGGTGGTGAGCTAGCAGGCGGAGCAGGGGGTGGTGTATGAGAGGGAGAAGTCGAGGAGACCACGCGGGTTGGGTTTATATCGGGTGGCCCGGGGGAGGCTCGGTTTGTTTGATCCGATAAGCATGACTCTGGATTTTCTTGTTGAAACAAACTCTCGCAATGTGGTTATAACCATAACATGATCTGCACCTGATTTAATTGTTGCATTGGTACCGCAGATGTCCATATCCAAGGCATTTAAAACAGAACAAAAATTGTGTCGATGAGGATCCTGACTTGGGCCAAGACGCTCTGTCTTCCATATGATTGGGCTGAATAGCGATCTCAGGCACGTGAGGCCCACTAGAGCTAGCTGGTGGTGGGCATGCATTTGAGAGTTGCATGGGCCTGGGATTGGTAGATCCATTATGCATGGAGTCAGTTATGGACGTACCAGCCACGCGAGAAACACGATCAAGCGTATGAGCATCAGATCTAGATTGTAAAGCATTGGCACCAGATAATGGAGGATTGTATGATCGTGGCATGACATTAGCGGATACATGCGGTGATAAATGTTGAGTAATCCTGCGATAGGCTTGCTTAACAGGAACATTGCGATTAGGCGTACCTTTACGTTGAGAAGAAACAATAGTCCATTCCGCATCTTGTTCAGTATACCATTTCTTCTCTTCATAAATCCACCACCACTCCATAGGTGGAAATAGCACTTAAACTGATCACATGAATAATAGATCTTCCGGACCAGGTAAAAACCCGCAGCCTTAGAGCAAACTTTGAACCGAAAAATGTTCCCTGAGAAGAAGGAGACCTCAAAAGAATTGTGATCTCCACCAATGATTGCCGATAAAACCAGACTGACATTGATGTTGTTAAGATGGAAAGCGAATCTTGCAAAGGAGATCACCATGGTGAAACCATGTGATGAGGATATTGGGCTCACCATAGATTGGAACAACTTATGAATCTCACCTTTGAAATGAAGACCAACAGAGAAATCCAGTAGGTGGGCTATGAAGTTGGGGTCTAGGAGTGGATCCATTGGAGAAGGGGGGGATTTGTTGGGTGGATCCGATCGGATCAAGGCCGGAGCCATGGTCGCCGGGAGGGTGGTGGGAGGGTGGGTGGGAGAGCCATGACTTGGTGCAAGTTAACCCAAAAGGCATAACCAACCACTCATACAACCCAAATTTAGTTTTGAAAGCAGTTTTCCATTCATCTCCTTCTTTCATCCTAATCTAACGGTATCCACTTCTCAAATATTTTTAGAGAAAATAGTAGAGCCACTCAACTCATCAAGCATATCATCTAACCTAGGGATAGGATGACGATACCTAATAGTTATAATATTGATAGGCCTACAGTCCATAACCAATTGCCGTGTTGCATCTTTCTTGGGCACCAAAATCCCAGGTACAGCACAAGGACTTAAGCTTTCACACACATAACCTTTATCTAAAAGTTATTGTACCTACCTTTGTATCTCCTTTGTTTCCTCAGGATTGGTGTGGTAGGGAGGTCGATTCAGAAGTGATGCTCCTAGAATGAGGTCAATCTGATGTGTGATGCCGTGCATTGTGGTAGACCAGCAGGTACTTCCTCTAGAAAAACATCCTCGAAATCCTGCAAGACATCACAAATAGCACTAGGGAGACAAGTTAAGTCGTTAGCTAAAAGCAAGGCGTCTTTGTACATAGGTAAAATGACCACTTGACTTTGGTTGAGCCTCACATCTCTCATTCTGATTTGGTGGCTAACATTACTAAGTTCTCTGCTTCTCTTTTATTTCTCTCTCTCAGATTTGGCTAGTGGCACTCACTCACCGATTTGTGGATCTCTCTCACACTCTTTTTCTCTCCCTCATTCTTACTGACTACTTTTACTTCAAAAACTTTTTGCATGTGCTCAACCATGATTTGGTGGGGTGTCATGGGCCTTAGTGTGACAGCCCGAGATCAACGCTCCAGATGCCTTCCATGTTTTTCATGATAGTCGCATTGATTATTTGTTTGTTGTATTCATCTTCGCATCATTTGCATTGCATCGGCACTCTATTGTCGTCGTTTAATCCGTTCGTAGTTGCCGGTTTTCCCCGTTGCCTTTCGTTGACCATTTTGAGCAACCCACACACTTGCACGCGCCCGCTACATTGTTAAAATATTATTTTCTAAGTGGGAATAAAAGGTTATCGGAAGGATTTGATGGCGTGCGGTCTTGTTGTATTTTAGGTAGACCGCCTGCCAAGTTTTGGTGCATTCGGAGGTCTTTTGATACCCCAACCATTAAACTATAGTGGCACTATAACCGTTCCAATCGTCTGATCTTTCGGTATTTTAAACTTGTTGCCGGACCTCTTCTCTCCTCTCATCTCAGTCTATAGCCCATCCACACATCCCACGTACCACCTAACCCTAACCCCCTTCGACCGGAGCCGTCCGGTCGCGATCAGAGGGTCTGAAACCCCCTGATACGTCTCCAACGTATCTATAATTTTTTATTGTTCCATGCTATTATATTATCTATTTTGGATGTTTTATATGCATTTTTATGCTATTTTATATTATTTTTCGGACTAACCTATTAACCTAGAGCCCAGTGCCAGTTCCTGTTTTTCCTTGTTTTTGAGTTTTATAGAAAAGGAATATCAAACGGAGTCCAAACGAGCTGAAAATTTACGGTAATTTTTTATGGACCATAAGAATCCCACTGAGCATCGGAGTTGGACCAGAAGCTTCACGAGGAAGCGGCAAGGGTGGAGGGCGCCCCCCCTAGGGCGTGCCCCCTTGCTTGCCGCTGCCTCGTGGACCCCCCTGACTTGTTCCCGACGCCAAAAATTCCTATAAATACCAAAACCCCCGAAAAGAAACGTAGATCGGAAGTTTCTCCGCAAGCCTCTGTAGCCATGAAAAACCAATCGGGAGCCTGTTCCGGCACCCTGCCGGAGGGGGAAACCATCACCGGTGGCCATCTTCATCATCCCGGCAGTCTCCATGACGAGGAGGGAGTAGTTCACCCTCGGGGCTGAGGGTATGTACCAGTAGCTATGTGTTTGATCTCTCTCTCCCGTGTTCTTGATTTGGCATGATCTTGATGTACCGCGAGCTTTGTTATTATAGTTGGATCATATGGTGTTTCTTCCCTCTCTATCTCTTGTTGTGATGAATTGAGTCTTGCTCTGTGAGGTTTCGTTGTGTTGGATTGAGTATTGGATTTGAGAACACTTGATGTATGTCTTGCGATGGGATATCTGTGGTGACAATCGGATGTTCTATTGATACACTTGATGTATGTTTTGGCACTCAACCCGCGGATTCCCGAGGTGACATTGGGTTAATCTATGCATAGGGGTTGATGCATGTTTTCGTCTTGTTCTCCGATAGGAACTTTGGAGTGATTCTTTGTTGCACGTTGAGGGATTGTTATGTGATCCAATTATGTTATCATTGTTGAGAGAACTTGCACTAGTGAAAGTATGAACCCAGGCCTTGTTTCTAAGCATTGCAATACCGTTTTTGCTCACTTTTACTACTAGTTACCTTGCTGTTTTTATATTTTCAGATTACAAAAACCTATATCTACTATCCATACTACAGTTATATGACCATCTCTTCGCCGAACTAGTGCACCTATACAATTTACCATTGTATTGGGTGTGTTGGGGACTCAAGAGACTCTTTGTTTTTTGGTTGCAGGGTTGTTTGAGAGAGACCATCTTTTTCCTATGCCTCCCACGAATTGATAAACCTTAGGTCATGCACTTGAGGGAAATTTGCTACTGTCCTACAAAACTCTGCACTTGGAGGCCCAACAATGTCTACAAAGAAGAAAGGTTGCGTAGTAGACATCAAGCTCTTTTCTGGCGCCGTTGCCGGGGAGGTTAGTGCTTGAAGGTATATCTTTAGATCTTGCAATTGAATCTGTTAGTTTCTTGTTTTATCACTAGTTTAGTTTATAAAAGAAAATGACAAAAAAATGGAATTGAGGTTGCCTCATATGCTTCATCTTTTTAATGTCTTTCGTGAAAATGATGGAAAGGAAAATTGTGCTCAAGTGCTAGAAGAAGAAGTCAATAAAATGTTTGGCACTAAATCTTTGAATGATAAACATGATTGCAATGTTGTTAGTGTGCTTGCTATGAATATTCATGATACTAATGATGATTGCACTAGTTATGATAAAAATGTTTCTTATAAGCATGTCAATTTTTGTGGAGTGAATAGAGTTTGTGAAAACATGCCTTATAGGGATGATAGATTTTGTAAGAAGCATAAACATGATGAAACGAATCGGCGGCTTAAGGTGATAGATAAATTTGCTACAAAATTATGCTCTCTTCATCCTATTACTTGTGAACTTTGCAATAGAGTTGGTCATCTTAATTTCCAATGCACACTTTTTCATGACCGAATCGTGGCCAAATATTGCAATAACTTGATCACCCTTGAACTTTATAACGAACTTTGTTTATTTTTGGGGTGTGAAGAATTGTCTCATAAAAATAGTTGGTTTGAAGCATTCATATTCACCGACCATGCTGAAACTACTCTTAAAAATATCTACATGTTTTGTGTGGTAAATTGCAATGAGAATGCTTATATTGCCAACTATAGAAAGATGGGAAACCCAATAGAATATAAAAGAAATACTAATGAAAGGGTAAAGCTCTCCACTTTCCCTCCTATTGTCTCTCGTGATGAAACAGGTTATGAGAATGAGCTTCCTATGCAACCAATCTCATCCATAAGGAGCTCCAAAAAGTTGATTAATCCCACACATGATGTGGAGAAGAAAAGGAAAAGACGGAGAAGCAAAGGTAAAAAAGTATCCCTCCCAAATGATGTTGCTCCTATTATTGTTATGCCTCATGAGAGTGAATAAAAAATAAATATGGAAGATGATATACTTGATGATGATAGTGATTCTTTGTCTTATGGTACAATGTCCGAAAAAACTATTGAGGATGATATTGTTATGCCTATTACTCATTGTGGTGATTATGATTGGGAAATTAATGATACTTCTTATAATCTTGAAAATCTTTTTGGCACCAACTTAGAAAATTGTGATGATAATAATTGCTATACTATTGGTGCTATTCATACTATTAATAATGAGAGTGATTATGCTTATGATATGCAAAGCTACAAGCTTGGGGATGCTATGTTTGATGAGAATGACATGTTTGAGAATTTATTTGCTGCAATTAATGTTTGTCCCAAGCTTGGGGATGCTATGCTTAATGAAAATGATATTTTTAGTCCCCCATGTTTTGATATGCAAATTTATTATGATGATAGCATGCCTCCTATTTATGATGATTGCAATATTTATGAAAGTGGGTTTGGAAGAGTGTCAACTTTAGATAATAATTATCCCACTATTTTGGAGGGTGTTGAATCTTATTATAATAATAGAAGTGGATTTGGAGAGGTCATGACTTTATTTAGTAATGATTCCACTATCTTGAAAGAGGTTTCAATTGATTATGATGAGAACAAAGTTGCTAATTATGATGATTATTGTGATGACACTTATGTTATAAAAAGTAGTGATGATTATATTTATAAAACTTGTCATAATTATGATTACCCTTTTTCTGAACATTACACTTTTATTGTGGAAACAATTGATAGTATTCGAGTTTCTTATGATACTCCCGCTATTTCGAATGAGAAGAATTTTGCTTATGTGGAGAGTAGTAAATTTTCTATGCTTGTGGATCGTGAAAATAATGCTTTATGTGATAGCTATATTGTTGAATTCATTCATGATACCACTGAAAATTATTATGAGAGAGGAACATATGCTTTTACATATCTCAATAATATCAAGTTTACTCACTGTGTTGAAAGTTTTGAGGTATTGCTTGTTTTGCCTTCCTATGCTAGTTGATTATTGTTCCCATAAATTGTTTGCTCACAAAATTCCTATGCATAGGAAGTGGGTTAGGCTTAAACGTGCTAGTCATATGCTTCATGATTCTCCAATTATGTTTAAATTCTTATCTTTTATGTGAGCATCATTGAAATCATCATGCCTAGCTAGAAAGGCATTAAAGAAAAGCGCTTGTTGGGAGACAACCCAACACCATTACCTACTATTTTTGTGTGTTCACATGATTAAGCTACTGTATTAATCATGTTTTACAGCTTTTGTTTCAATAAAGTGCCAAGTAAAGCCTTTGGGATAGTGTGGATGATAGTTGACTTGATTCTGTGCAAAAACAGAAACATTTACTTCAAGTCACAGAATTGTTTAAATTCACTAGAGTGCGATAAAATTATGAATTTTTTACACATTACTGATATACAAATTTCTTAGACTGTCCTAATTTTTCAGATTTTTTGGAGTTACATAAGTATATGAAGTTTCTAGATTACTATAGATTGTTTTGTTTTTGGCAGATTCTGTTTTCATTGTGTTGTTCGCTTATTTTGATGATTCTATGAGAAGTATCGGAGGGTATGAACCATGGATAAGTTGTAATACAGTACATATAACACCAATATGAATTTAGAATGAGTTCACAACAGTACCTAAGTGGTGATTTGCTTTACTATACTAACGGAGCTTACGAGTTTTCTGTTGGGTTTTGTGTTGTGAAGTTTTCAAGTTTTGGGTAAAGATTTTATGGACTATGGAATAAGGAGTGGCAAGAGCCTAACCTTGGGGATGCCCAAGGAACCCCAAGGTAATATTCAAGGACAACCAAGAGCCTAAGCTTGGGGATGCCCCGTAAGGCATCCCCTCTTTCGTCTTCAATCCATTGGTAAATTTACTTGAGGCTATATTTTTATTCACCACATGATATGTGTTTTGCTTGGAGCGCCTTGTATGATATGAGTCTTTGCTTTTTAGTTTGCCACAATCATCCTTGCTGTACACACCTTTTGATAGGGACACACATTAATCGTGAATTTATTAGAATGCTATATGTGCTTCACTTATATCTTTTTAGATCACGGCGGTGGTTTTATTTTGAAGAAATTGATGAACTCTTATGCTTCACTTATATTATTATGAGAGTATTTAAACAGCATGATAATTTTCTTAGGTTATGAATTTAGTCCTAATATGATGGGCGTCCAAGAGGGATATAATAAAAACTTTCATATTAAGTGCATTGAATACTATGAGAAGTTTGATTCCTTGCATATTGTTTTGAGATATAAAGATGGTGATATTAGAGTCATGCTAGTGAGTAGTTGTGGATTGGTAGAAATACTTGTGTTAAAGTTTGTGATTCCCGTAGCATGCACGTATGGTGAACCGTTATGTGATGAAGTCGGAGCATGATTTATTTACTGATTGTCTTCCTTATGAGTGGCGTTCGGGGACGAGCGATGGTCTTTTCCTACCAATCTATCCCCCTAGGAGCATGCGTGTAGTACTTTGTTTCGATAGCTAATAGACTTTTGCAATAAGTATGTGAGTTCTTTATGACTAATGTTGAGTCCATGGATTACCTATTATGTCATTTCCATAGCCATTCCGGGATATATTGCCATGCAACTTCCACCGTTCCGTTTATTATGACACGCTTCATCATTGTCATATTGCTTTGCATGATCATGTAGTTGGCATAGTATTTGTGGCAAAGCCACCGTTCATATTTTTTATACATGTCACTCTTGAGTCATTGCACATCCCGGTACACCGTCGGAGGCATTCATATAGAATCATATTTTGTTCAAAGTATCGAGTTGTAATTCTTGAGTTGTAAGTAAATAAAAGTGTGATGATCATCATTATTAGAGCATTGTCCCATGTGAGGAAAGGATGATGGAGACAATGATTCCCCCACAAGTCGGGATGAGATTCCGGACGAAAAAAAGAAAAAGAAAAAAAAGGGGCCAAAGAGCCGAAAATAAAAAAATGAGAGAAAAGAGAGAAGGGGCATTGCTGCTATCCTTTTTCTACACTTGTGCTTCAAAGTAGCACCATGGTCTTCATGATAGAGAGTCTCCTATTTTGTCACTTTCATATACTAGTGGAAATTTTTCATTATAGAACTTGGCTTGTATATTCCAATGATGGGCTTCCTCAAATTTTCCTAGGTCTTCGTGAGCAAGCGAGTTGGATGCACACCCACTTAGTTTCTTTTTGAGCTTTCATACACTTATAGCTCTAGTGCATCCGTTGCATGGCAATCCCTACTCACTCACATTGATATCTATTGATGGGCATCTCCATAGCCCTTTGATATGCCTAGTTGATGTGAGACTATCTCCTTCTTTTTGTCTTCTCCACAACCACCATATTCTATTCCACCCATAGTGCTATATCCATAGCTCACGCTCATGTATTGCGTGAAGTTGAAAAAGTTTGAGAACATAAAAAGTATGAAACAATTGCTTGGCTTGTCATCGAGGTTGTGCATGATTCAATACTTTGTGTGATGAAGATGGAGCATAGCCAGACTATACGATTTTGTAGGGATAACTTTCTTTGGCCATGTTATTTTGAGAAGATATGATTGCTTTATTAGTATGCTTGAAGTATTATTGTTTTTATGTCAACTAGCAAAGTGGCCCGCTCGATGCACGGGCTAGGATTTTACAAAGTTAAATGGAGAGAGTGTATATTATTTGATTTGGTCAAAGAAATTGAACCAAATTTGATAGACATTTTCAAATATTAGAATTTGCGAAAATAGTTTTGTTTTTGGTATATTTAAGTTTTTGTTCATATACAAAAAATATGTGTTGTCCGTTCATCTTTACTTGCTAATTATGCATGCATATTAAATGTAGTTTTATGTTTGTTTCATTCTTCAAACCATTTCTACATATTTTTTCTGTCATTGTTATCATGTTTTTTTTCTTCTGTAAACACAAATTTAATAGTTCTGATGGTTTCCGTTGAATCATAGGTTATTTTTCTATTGGTATGCAAGATTGACATATTGTATTTAGTGATTTTATATTGTAATTGAATTCTTTTATTTATATATACTATACATATATATAAACTTTGTTGTTAGGTATTTGCTTCCATACACGTGCACTCAGAAGTACCAAGGGCGGCTTATATGTTCACGTTATATAGTTTACTCTCATAGGAAAATACCGTGATACGGGTGGTTGTAGATGGACATGATGAAAAAATTCTGAAAATTTCAGCAATGCAGGAAAAAAAACAAAAAACTTTGGAACATTTTTGAACAAACTTGACCTGCTCACATACTCGTACTTTGACAAAGAAAAAGCTCCTGGAAAAAATCCGAGTGAAAAAAAATGAAAATTTTGCATAGAGTGAATAGCAACTCTTATGTAGTGTTGTTTTTGTTTTTTTTGCCAACAATACTATGAAAGTCATTTCTTAGCAGAACAGTTTACGCGAGTGTAACACTTGAGCAAGTCCAAAACAATTCATGATTTTTTGATTTTTTTTTAAATTACTATTTTTAATCTAAATTACTACTTTTTGGGAAAATGTGTGCACCTAGCATCGTACTCCCTCCGTTCGGATTAGATACATTCATTTTTGCGACAAGTAATTCCGAACGGAGGGAGTAGATTCCATTCGTTCCTCTCTGATCTCATAGTGTCCAGCATGTACAAAACGCCATTTGTTTGACGGGTCTCACTTCACTTTCCCCATTCTCTTCTTGACTTCTCCGTTTTTATTTCCCTTGCTCATTCTTTTGCACGGTGACGTCGGTGAGTGTTCATCTTCTCCAATCCCCATTCTCATTTCCTTATTCTCCCTACTCGCTCAAAAATTGCAGCTGCCGGAAGGCTCCCATCAGCTTGCTTTCTTGATTCGCTGCACTGAGGTTGCTCGTCCTCACCTCAAGCCACCCCCATGGCTGGTCCTACCATAGGTTGACCATCGGCAACGATTCGTTCGGCTCCTTGTACGCCTCATCGGTCTCCTATAAGATGGGCCCAAGGATCAGCTGTGGCAGGGAGGAGGCGAGACCATAAATCCGCACGATGATGTCGCTGTTGGTGTGCATGAAGTTGATTTGACCATGGATTTAATCTCCCGCTCCCACAGGCCCGCAGCCCTCTCGGATTTAGCTTTATATGAGGATGCGGACGACGTTCCCCAAGCGCGCAAGCGGCAAGCCAGACACATCGTCTCTCTTTTCGCTCGTAGCAGCTCGGCAACATTCTTCGAAGTTCGACCTCAGGTCCCCATTTTCATTTCCTACCTCTTCATATATCCCCTATTTCTTAACCTTTTCCTGTGTTTGTGCGATTCAAACAATATAATGTAATTAAGGACATGCCTGTTGTTGGTAAATATTTCATCATTTCGCCCTCAAATCTCGGAAAAACATGTGATTCTTTTCTTAAGTGCTCTATAATGTTGAATGAGGTACAGAGTAGATACCACTCCCTCCAATCCAAAATAAGTGTCGTTGTTTTAGTTGAAATTTGTCCAAATTTGAACTGAAACCACGACACCTATTTTGAATAGGAGGGAGTAATAAGCTAGTGAAATTTTAAAAAATGTTAGGATATGTCTGACCAGACATAGCAATGCAAATTAGTAATTTATAGATTTATTTTATCATCCTATATAATGGATGCTCTTGTTTTTCATTTGATTGACTTATGGCTAAGTTACAAAATGATGACTACACGTTTTGATTGATGCACATCTTAAGCATGGATTTCGAGTCGCTCGACTAGTCGCGACTAGTCGTCGACTAGTCGATGAGTCGCAGTTCCAGGGCCGACTCAGCCTCTCGACTCGACTCCTGGGATGAGTCGAGCGACTCGCGCGACTAGTCTCGACTAGTCACGACTAGTCGCGGTTTTTGGGTCGAACGACTCGAGGCAGCGCTGGATCTGGAGCACTCTCCCGCCGCCGTGCTGCTGATGCTGCTGCTGTGCTGCCTCGCTGCTGCTGCTGCGCCCTCGCCGCCGCGCTGCTGCTGCTGCTGCTTCTGCGCCCCCTCCGCTGCAGCGCTGGCTGCCGCCGCCGCTGCTGCTGAAGCTGCAGCGGCAAGAGGAGCGGTGGCAAGAGAGCTGCTGCGGGGGAGTTGAGAGATCCATCGCTGGGAGGAGGAGTGGTGGACTGGTGGCAAGAGAGTGGCAGCAGAATGTGTGGCGGCTGTGGTGAGGGAGGAGGGAGTGTGGATGGTGGATTAGGTCACGGGAGGAGTATATAGCTACTAGATGGGCTTTTGGGCCACAGGGAAGCGCATAACTAGTGGCCCATCTCTCAGTTGGCCCTGGTTACTGCTGCTGGTGGTGTGCTCCTCCCCTCCTCCCCTGGTTGCTGCTGCTGCTGCTGTGCACTTGTGCTCCTCCCCTGACTGCCTGCTGCTTAACTCACGTCGACTCGTCGCCATGTCGACTCGTCGACCGTGAGTCTAGACTAGTCACGACTAGTCTAGAGTCGCACCCCCCGAGCGACCCGTCGACTCATCGACTCGAAAACATTGATCTTAAGGTGTAGTGTTAGTTTGTTTATGCCCCCTCCACTTTTCTCCGGCTTGGGACCGGCATTGGAAGTGTTACGTCCCCTACCCCTCTTAATATAGAACAAACATACGAAACAATTAGTACATTTTTTATTAGCTATAGTTTGAATGTTTCCCAGAGAAGAATTAGTAAATAATAATTGAATATGGAAACGGGTCTGATTCCATTGTACATGTGAAATATAACAATGTCCCGATGCTCTCACTATTGGTTTGCATTATATTAAATAATAAGCTTGTAGAATCAAATATCACATAATATACTAAATATAGATTGTCGATGTTTGGTACTAATAAACTATTTCCAACAGTTGATGCATGTTTGCAATATTTTGCAAAGAAAAATTAATATAATAATTGAATATGAAAACATGTCTGATTGCATTGTACTCCCTCCGTCCCAAAATTCTTGTCTTAGATTTGTCTAGATACGGATGTATCAAGTCACGTTATAGTATTAGATACATTCGTATCTAGACAAATCTAAGACAAGAATTTTGGGACGGAGGGAGTACATATGAAATATAACAATGCCCCAATGCTCTAACTATTGGTTTGTATTAAATAATAAGCTTGTCAAATCAAGTATCACATAATATAGATTGTCGATGTTTAGTAGCAATGAACTATTTTGACCCGTAGATGCCTGTTTGCAATACTTTGACACGGTTGCAGACCATATTCGACCTGCCAAATCATGTTAGCATAGTTTAGTCAGATTTTATTTTTAGGATAGCAGTGTACTAAATTTATGTATGTGTAATTATTATGTAATAGGCCAGTGATCTCATCTAGTGAAAGAAGCATCATGCTGAAATTGTGTTATTTGTTCTTACCTTTAGAATATTTCTTTATAGGCTATGTTATTGACCACATCATTCTCATTGCTATCTTCATCGTTTACCATTACCTGAAGTTAGTCCTCTTTTGTGACTCTTGAGAAGGCTACGCATAATTGTCCATTGTGAAAACTTGTTTATGTAGATAAATTCCTACCTTGTTTAGTGATTGCCCCTGACTTTTGTTGACTGATATAGGATATTGTCTACTTTTTAGAACAAATGGCCACGCTGATTTAGTTGGTGACATGACTATTGTTTAGATATAATACCTTTTCTCCCACATGTGTTCCGGTTATTATTTGTGCTATCGTGAATCTTCTTCGAAGTTGAATAATCATCATCCTTGTACCATTCCATAACCCATCACTTTGATTAATATTATGTAGGAGCAACGTAGGAGCATCACAGGTATGCCAACTTTTAATTTTAGCTCGTGATTTGGGATTCCAGGAAATGGTAAGATGTTCAAGAATTCCATTGATATAACACTTCTGTTTCTGCATTTAAGGTAGTTACTTTGCATACTGTGTCGCAACTTAGATAAGTTTTCGCTTCACCTTGTAGTTGATGGATTATATACTCATTTGTATCGCAAACTGTTTCGTTTCTTGCACATAATATTGCTCTTTCTTCAAAGTGTTCTCGTTGGTGACATTTGTTGTGTGTAGTGATAGCCCTGGTAATAAATGGTCAGTAAAGTTGGATTTGGGTTTACATGTAGAGATTAAAGTTCTCACAGTTGAATTTTTGACCAAATTTGAAGTGACAATCATTATTGTTTGTTTGTGCAAAAGACCTTCATTCGCCATGTTTGCTAAAATATCCCCTCATACTCCCATAGTGCGATCTGGATCTTCGCACCGTTGGACGAATTTAATCAGGAAAAAGTGATATAAAGATCATCTGTATAATAAAAAATAGCTATAGTAATCTAAATCACTTGCTCTAGTGAAAGGACTTCAATCTCACGGATGTTTGAAGTTTGCACCATGCTCGTCCCTTTATTTATTTCGTACTTGCTCTACTGGTGTCATTGTAGTGAGCAATCCAATGACATATGCACATAATCATATTTATAAATCTAATTCACCGATGCTTGTTCTTTGATATGGATTTTGTTCATACTGGAGCACTGTTTATCAATATTCAACCTACTCTCCAAGGTATCACTATCAGCAAATTCGAAGTGGTAGTCCAAAAACTTGGATTTTTCTTCATCCACTTCACTGTTGTATAAAAAAGAAAACGGATTTTGAGATTGTTGTTCAGTGGTTGGTATTTTTCATACTCCCAAACTTTGAAGGTCTTAATTATGTAGATGTAGTCCTCTTTAATTTCTGCTTTAAATTTATTGACCAGTTTGTTCCCAATAGAAGCATGGATTGCATTGCCCTACATAGAGAGAAAACATTAGCAAACTTTGGAAAACGAAAATTGAAGAGACATTATATATGTAGCACTTGCACCTTTTATTTAATAAAATCATACCAGTGATGATGTGTTCATTAGTCGATAAGTTAATTGCATGCCATAGTCCTAAAAACATCTGACCTATAGTATGAAAACCATCTCATGCACCATATATGTTTCTCTATATCACAACAAACAATCCCATTTGTTTCTGTGATATTCTTATAGCTGTCGTATGGTTCTAGTCTTCTAGAGTATAGTATCTTAACTTGAATACACTAGAACCAACATCCATGGCATCAACCTTCTTTAGATGAGTAAAAGTATGAAATGTGCCACCATTAAGACAGGAACTCACACCTATAGAATTGCATTACTTAATCTAGAATTTACATGATAGTTTTTTCTATTTCTACATAATCAACCGTCTGGGATAACATGTCAAATCTTTTTATATGAGCACATCCTTGAACATAATTGAAGTATTATTGATCCATTAGTAGGTCTGATCTCTAATTTCTTGCAGATGGTACTTACTGGAGGTGATCAGATTGCTCGACGAAGCCGGCTGATGCCCGCTGGAGGAAGACAATGCCGAAGTGCCACTGGTTGGAGGTAGTTTACCTTGAAGTGTTTTTCGCTGAGGAAGATGATTTAGAAGTTGTACTCTAGAGGACAATGAAACTTTGAGTTGGTCGAAGCATTGCGTCACGAAGGTATTATAGGGATGGTTGAGTTTAGGATGTTTGCAGGATGGCAAGAGAGCTTGTTTTGATGCCGAGAGATTATGTATATATGTATGCGAACATGAGATTTTTGTTCTGTCAGGACTCTGTACAATATTGTGATAGTTTGGATTTCTTTGGGAGGTTGCTTCTTTGTACAGGACTGTTTTTTTGGAGGATCGTGAGAATTTGGTCAAACATAGATTGTACCCAATACGCCCCAGTTTTTTTATCGTCTGATCGCTGGGATAGCCAACCTGTTGGGATTGTCATTTCTCAAAAAAAATTGGGATCGTGAGATTGTTATTGTGGGATGGTTTCATAGCATGTGCGATGGTCAAACCTGTTGGGATCGTGAGATTGAGCGGACAAGTTGGACCTGTTGTGATCTCACGGTATGGGCCCACCCATTTTACGAAGATCTAACGGTTATACTTTGTTGATTGGAAATAGGCACACCGAATTAAAGGTCCGGTGTTTCTAATTATTGTGGGACTTTCTAAGCAAATTATCATTATTTTGGTTAACCCGTCAAATACTTTTTATATATAATAAATATTAAACTTTTGTTTTGAATCTTATGGATCTGAATATTCATGCCACAATAAAGAAAATTACATGGATAAATATGTTAGGTAGCATTCCACATCAAAAATTCTGTTTTTATTATTTACCTACTCGAGGACGAGCAGGAATTAAGCTTGGGGATGCTTGATACGTTTTCAACGTATCTATAATTTTTGATTGTTCCATGCTATTATATTATCTGTTTTGGATGTTTTATATGCATTTATATGCTATTTTATATTATAATTGGGACTAACCCATTAACCTAGAGCCCAGTGCCAGTTTCTATTTTTTCCTTGTTTTTGAGTTCTACAGAAAAGGAATACCAAACGGAGTCCAAACGAGCTGAAAATTTACGGTGATTTTTTATGGACCAGAAGAAGCCCACGGAGCATCGGAGTTGGACCAGAAGATTCACGAGGAAGCGGCGTGGAGGGCGCCTCCTGGCTTGCCGCAGCCTCGTGGACCCCCTAACTTGTTCCTGACGCCAAAAATTCCTATAAATACTAAAACCCTCGAAAAGAAACCTCGATCGGAAGTTCCGCCGACGCAAGCCTCTGTAGCCACCAAAAACCAATCGGGAGCCTATTCCAGCGTCCTGCCGGAGGGGAAAACCATCACCGGTGGCCATCTTCATCATCCCGGCGGTCTCCATGATGAGGAGGGAGTAGTTCACCCTCGGGGCTGAGGGTATGTACCAGTAGCTATGTGTTTGATCTCTCTCTCGTGTTCTTGATTTGGCACGATCTTGATGTACCGCGAGCTTTGTTATTATAGTTGGATCATATGGTGTTTCTTCCCTCTCTATCTCTTGTTGTGATGAATTGAGTCTTGCTCTTTGAGGTTTCGTTGTGTTGGATTGAGTATTGGATTTAAGAACACTTGATGTATGTCTTGCGATGGGATATCTGTGGTGACAATCGGATGTTCTATTGATACACTTGATGTATGTTTTGGCACTCAACTCACGGATTCCCGAGGTGACATTGGGGTAATCTATGCATAGGGGTTGATGCACGTTTTTGTCCTACGTTCTCCGATAGAAACTTAAGAGTGATTCTTTGTTGCACGTTGAGGGATTGTTATGTGATCCAATTATGTTATCATTGTTGAGAGAACTTGCACTAGTGAAAGTATGAACCCTAGGCCTTGTTTCTAAGCATTGCAATACCGTTTTTCTCACTTTTACTACTAGTTACCTTGCTGTTTTTATATTTTCAGATTACAAAAACCTATATCTACTATCCATACTACACTTGTGTCACCATCTCTTCGCCGAAGTAGTGCACCTATACAATTTACCATTGTATTGGGTGTATTGGGGACACAAGAGACTCTTTCTTATTTAGTTGCAGGGTTGTTTGAGAGAGACCATCTTCATCCTACGCCTCCCACGGATTGATAAATCTTAGGTCATCCACTTGAGGGAAATTTTCTACTATCCTATAAAACTCTACACTTGGAGGCCCAACAACGTCTACAAAAAGAAAGGTTGCGTTGTAGACATCACCCCCCCCCAACCCTCTCCCCTAGACGCCCTGCCTATTTAAGGAAGCCTCCCCTTCCAAAAATGGTAGAAAACCCTATCCCTCCATGCAGCTACAGCTGCCGCCACCCTCGAATTCCGCGCCACCCAGTCCATCCTCGCCAAGTGGCGCCGCTGCCAGCCTCCGCCACGTGACCTACCAAGTCCATCTAGGGCCCATGTGGGCCTGAGCCAGCCCCATCGCCCGTACGAAGCCGCCAAAGCCTCTGTGCCAGCACCTCACGCTCGCCGCCTTGACCCCGCCGGACTCATTCTGTCGGGACCGGGATCATAAGTCACACCGGTCTAGCATGTAACACATCATATCACTTTGCGGCCTCACGCATGGTATTCCCACGGCTGCAGCCTTACCTTGGCCGAGACCGTTTGCACCTTTTGGCTCACGTATATGATTGTGTCGCTAGCATCCATATGACAGAGAACCTAGGCCAACATGACTAGTCGTAAACCCAAGGTGGCACAAACTTACAGGGACAGGCATATGTAACCCAACAATGAACGTGTCTGTCATCAACGTATAAACCCAAGTCATAGAAAGCTACAAGGACTTAAAGGAGCAACTCGTGACATTTCCCCGAGGGGGTAGACACAGGAACAAAGAAGGATACATGCCGGCCAACCCAAGTGTTCCGGAGCAGTAGCAAACTGATGCAGCTTGAAACTGCATCGGTATTCCCCCAAAGAGGGAGGGATGATGCAGTACAACTACGGTAGGTATTTCCCTCAGTTATGAAACCAAGGTTATCAATCCAGTAGGAGAACAAAGCAACTCTATGTAAACTGTACCTGCACACAAAGAACAAATAATTGCAAACCGACACGTAAGAGTGGTTGTCAATCCCTCCACGGTAAAAAGATAGATTAAATTGTTTGAGGTTGGATAAATAGATCTAGCAAGAACACAAAATAAAATAAGTAAAAAAAAAGTGCAGCAATGTATTTTTGGGTTTTTGAAAATATAGATCTGAAAACAATATGATAAAAGATAGACCCGGGAGCCGTAGATTTCACTAGTGGCTTCTCTCGAGAAAATAGCATACGGTGGGTAAATAAATTACTGTTGGGCAATTGATAGAAGATCAAATAATTATGACGATATCCAAGGCAATGATCATGTATATAGGCATCACGTCCAAGATTAGTAGACCGAAATAATTCTGCATCTACTACTATTACTCCACACATCGACCACTATCCATCATGCATCTAGTGTATTAAGTTCATGGAGAAACGGAGTAATGCAATAAGAACGATGACATGATGTAGACAAGATCTATTCATCTAGGAATAGACCCCATCTTTTTATCCTTAATAGCAATGATACATATGTGCCTCGCTACCCCTTCTGTCACTGGGTGAGGACACCGCAAGATCGAACCCATCACAAAGCACTCTTCCCATTGCAAGAAAAATCGATCTAGTCGGCCTAACCAAACCAAAGATTCGAAGAAGAAATATGAGGCTATAAATAATCATGCATATAAGAGATCAAAGAAAACTCAAATAATATTCATGGATATAGATCTGATCATAAACTCGACCTTCATCGGATCCCAACAAACACACCGCAAAAAGTCATTACATTAAATAGATCTCCTAGAACAACGAGGAGAACATTGTATTGAGAATCAAAAAGAGAGAAGAAGCCATCTAGCTACTGCCTATGGACCCGTAGGTCTATGGTGCACTACTCACGCTTCATCGGAGGAGCACCAATGAGGATGATGAACCCCTCCGTGATCGTGTTCCCCTCCGGCGGAGTGCTGGAATAGGGCTCTAGATTGGATCTCGTGGTTCTGGAACTTGCAGCGGTTGGAATTGTGTTTCGTTGACTCCCCTAGGGTTTCTGGAATATTTGGGTATTTATAGAGCTGAGAGGCGGTGCAGGAGACCCCCGTGGGCCCCATAACCCATCAGGGCACGCCTGGGCCTCCTGGCGCACCCTGGTGTCTTGTGGGCCCCACGGGCCTCCCCTATGGTGCTTCCTTGGCTCCCAAGTTGTCTTCTAGTCCAAAAAAATCTCCAAAAAGTTTTGCTGCGTTTGGACTCCATTTGATAGGGATATTCTGTGAAGTAAAAAAAGCAAAAAACAGCAACTGGCACTGGGCACTATGTCAATAGGTTAGTCCCAAAAAATGATATAAAGTTGTTATAAAATGATTGTAAAACATCCAAGAATGATAATATAATAGTATGGAACAATAAAAAATTATATATACATTGGAGACGTATCATGAACTACCATGGCTCAGTGGAAGCACTAGGAGACATTTCCCCACAAGGAAGGCTACCGAGAATAAACAACTAGGTGTCGGATCCCACACATAGCAAGAAACATTACACGTACGCATAACATGCAAGTATGTGATGTACAACATGGCATCACAACATAACTCAATAACTCATACATAGATAAAGGCTCGGAAGAGCTAACATAGCATTATATTACAAACAGGGGTCACATGACCCAACATATAGAGCATACAAGCAACAGAAGCATAACATGTCTGAGTACAGACAACTACAAATGAAAAGGGCTGGGAAGCCTGACTATCTACAAGACCCTCCCAAGGGTACAATATCGTAGCTGAGGTAACAAGCTATTCGTCGAAGTCCAAGTGGAACTACTAGTGAGACAGAAGTCTCATCTACAAAACATAATCTAAGCAAACGTGAGTACAGAGGTACTCAGCAAGACATACATCAGATCCTATCATACATGCATTAGTATAAAGAAGGCAACGTGGGGTTTAGATGCAGCAAGCCAGCTTTGACTCAATGGCTATTCTGTTCTACGACTATGAGTAATTTCTTTGAGGTGAGAAAGTGCACACCAGTCCACTAAACACCACAACAATTACTATGGATTCTATCCCATCTCCATACGAGCAGGCCATCCATAGCACTCACACTTCTCTTGAGCATTTCAAAGTATCCACTTCAGGTGGTCTATGTACCATATAAGTCTCCAAGTAGTCCATATCCGAGGACGCGTTTATTCGAATAGATCATTACCCTGCAGGGTGTACTTCTTCACACACGCTCTCACCACTTATCACCATATACACGTCATGTATCTCGGCAACCTTCAAGTGGAAGCCTGGCGAGGGTGTCGGCCATGACCTAACTAACCACACAAGACTCTAGTCTAGGTTTATCGCCTATCTGAGGTTGAACCCGCAAGGGAAGTCCGGACGAAGTTTCCATAACAGCCACAAATGGTGTGAGAAGGGTTCCCAGGCCCACCATCTGGGTGCCACTCGGTACACCATGCCACTGTGCCTAGTCTGTCCCAAGTCCACCCTGCCGGGCGCCACTTGGTAGAAAAATAGCACTACCTACAAACACCAGAAACTAGTTGCAACTCCTAGACAGAGATCAAGGCAGTTAATAAGTCGAGAGAGCTTGGAGTGCCCGGAGCCCAATGTGTGGTAGTAGCTTGTCTTGGACAACATACACAGAACACAGTTCTTAAGGACCGTCCCAATGAGACAACCCACCATGTACTCCTACGTGGCCTCTCACCGCTACCTTTACCAAATCATGTTCACACACTTAACTCTAGCACCAGAACATAGCATAACACTCCAATCCATTCCCAATGAAATAGACCTGGCACAACTTTAAGCAAATAGCAGGCATGGCATGGTAGGAACACAACATGGCTCAATCAACTCCTACACATGCTAGTGGGTTTCAACTATTTACTATGACAATGACAGGTAATGCAGAGGAATGGGTTCAACTACCGCAACATAAAGTAGCAATTGAATCGTTGTTGTCCTAATGCAATAAAAGAGAGCAGGAGCAAGAGAGTGGGGTTGTATCGAAATGCTGAAAGGGGGTTGCTTGCCTGAAAGATCGGCAGGGGGCACTGCTCCTCAGGCAGTAAGATAGATTTTGGGTGGTTCTTCAACCATTGTTTTAGCAGGTACAACTATTTTTTTTGGTATTCTACGTTTCCTACACATAACTAAAGATAAAGAACAACTTAGAACAAAAATAAAATCTACTTAGTGATAAAGCAAACAAGCACACACGAGAATATTCACCCCACGCTATTGCTCCCCGGCAATGTCAGTGCAACAAACCCTGGGTCCGTTGCCCAGACTGTGCACAGGAACGAGGACAAGTTCACAACATCATAATCAACTCAAGCAAGATGGATCGACTCCCTTGAAGGATTCAAGCACAGATCAAGATGGCTAAGACTAGCCAGAAGGGCAAGATACTACTAAGAGAAAAACCTCCCTGCCGGGCAGGCGAGCCTAGCGGAGGCAAGGTTATCCCCGGAAGCAAGCCCCCACCCCCGAATCATCCCGGCAGGCCTGCCGGGGCTAGCGAAGGCAAGCCGCCTCACCGCGCCACCTCACCACGACGTACGTCGTCGCTCAGTGCGGTGTCAAGCTCCAAGGTGATTAGGTGGCTGCTATATGCCGCATGGCAGCCACCTCCTACAGAAAATACCTACAAGTGACACCCGTCCTGCGACGTGTCGAGCGAGCAGGCGCCAAGCTAACGAAACGGCCCGGCAGAGCCTGTCGGGCAAGCTATGATGTGACATTGAGCAGCGCAATTAATGCACTCTGTCAGCCTATAGAGTTAGGTATGATAGCACTGTTTGCTATCTAATCAGTGCGTAATGACTGATTTGCCACTGTGGCGACCCCTTGATCTATAAAAGGAGGCCCATGGCAACCATAGAAAGGATTCATACCCTGATGCACTCATATGCGCGTAGCCGTTCTTGTCCCAAGGCAACTCTGCCGGGCAAGGGCGCTACGCTTTCCACCATAATCCACCAAAGCAGGAGTAGGGTTTTACGCCTCGCGGCGGCCCGAACCTGGGTAAAAACTGCCCGTGTGATCTCTGTCGTGCTGTCTCACGCTCCTCCGCTCTTTGTGCAACGTGTCATCCCCCCGCCAAACCAGAAAGGGGCTCGTAGCCCCATAGGTGGCCGTGGTTCCCCACAGCATCTTTGGCGTGCCAGGTAGGGGGATCACTTGCGCAAACCCGAAAGCGTGAGCAGCGCGTCATCTTCATCGCCGTTTTCCTCGTCGGCGGCTCCATCGACTATGGCGCCCAAGAAGAAACCCGGTGGTATAGCTCAACCGTCTGCCTCGAAGGCTCTGCCACCCGCGGCTGCCGACGCCGCGGCGAACGCGGAGGCGCACGAAGATGCGGGCGCTGCGGGGGACGCGGTCGGCGCAGGTGGCGCTGTTCACCACTTCCCCCGCGGCCGAAGCAGGAGCGGGAGGCACCGGAGGAGAGCAGCGTCAGCGACATCCCAGTGGTCACGCTCCGCGAGGTACGGACGAACATGTTATTCTAGCTGTACCTCTCCCCCTCGCCGAAGGGCACAGCCACAGTGGTGGCGCCCAATCTGGGGCAAATCGCCGCCCTCCGGCTGCCCACGCCACGGGCGCGACCGTAGCGCGCGCACCGCTCCTAGAGCGGGCCGACCCAGCCACTGTGCCCAACGGAGCCACTGGCCCTCAAGCACCTTCACCACGCCATCGAAGTGGCTAGCTCGCAACAGCGAGGGCGCGATGCCGTCGCCACCGGCATCGTCAGAAGCCGAGCGACGGTGCGGTCTACGTCATCATCTCCGATGACAAGCACCGCTACGGAAGTCATGGCGCGGGCCTAGCTGCTGTTGAGGTTCCCAACGGAAGCCGATCAGATGGATGAATGGAGAGCCACCATTCAGAGTCTGATTGGCTTCACCGAGGCCGGGGGCTCACAACAAGCTGGCCTGCCACGGCCTCCCCAAGCGACAATGGCGGCCCGCGCCGCTGGCCGTACGGAAGGGGCTGCCCCCACTGTACAGTCCCCACCATGGTCGCCAGCGTGAGCGCTACCAAATCAAGAACCTGACAACATCTCGATGGCCTCTTCCGACCCTCGAGCATGTCCAAGCCAACGGCAAGCCCCGGAGGAAGGGCGAAGGGGAGGCGCGCGCGTCGTCATCGAGAAAATTTATTATGATGAAAGCATGCCTCCTATATATGATGATTATTGTGATGACATGTATGCTATAAAGAATAATTATAACCATGAAACTTGTCATCTTGATCTTAATTTTCAATCCCATGATAGTTATTTTGTTGAGTTTGCTCCCACTATTCCGAATGAGAAGAAATTTGCTTATGTGGAGAGTAATAAAATTTCTATGCTTGTGCATGATGAAAATAATGCTTTATGTGATAGTTATGTTGTTGAATTCATTCATGATGCTACTGAAAATTATGATGAGGGAGGAATATATGCTTGTAGGAATTGCAATAATATCAAGTTTCCTCTCTATGTGTTGAAAATCCTGAAGTTTTGCTTGTTTTACCTTCCTATGCTAGTTGATTCTTGTTCCCATAAGTTGTTTGCTCACAAAATCCCTATGCATAGGAAGTGGGTTAGACTTAAATGTGCTAGTCATATGCTTTATGATGCTCTCTTTATGTTTCAATTCTTATCTTTTATACGAGCATCATTGAAATCATCATGCCTAGCTAGAAAGGCATTAAAGAAAAGCGCTTGTTGGGAGACAACCCAATATTTACCCCTACTGTTTTTGTGTGTTCACATGATTATGCTACTGTAGTAATCATGTTTTATAGCTTTTGTTTCAATAAAGTGCCAAGTAAAGCCTTTGGGATAGTGTGGATGATAGTTGACTTGATTCTGTGCAAAAACAGAAACTTTTGTGCTCAGTCCAGGAAATTTGAAAATTCACTGGAACGTGATTTTGATCTGAATTTTTTTACAAAAGATTGATATAAAAATTGTCTACATTTTCCTAATTTTTCAGAATTTTTGGATTTACGGAAGTATGGAAAGTTTCCAGATTACTACAGACTGTTCTGTTTTTGACAGATTCTGTTTTCTTTGTGTTGTTTGCTTATTTTGATGAATCTATGAGTAGTATCGGAGGGTATGAACCATGGGGAAGTTGGAATACAGTAGATATAACACCAATACGAATTTAGAATGAGTTCACAACAGTACCTAAGTGGTGATTTTATTTTCTTATACTAACGGAGCTTACGAGTTTTCTGTTGAGTTTTGTGTTGTGAAGTTTTCAAGTTTTGGGTAAAGATTCGATGGACTATGGAATAAGGAGTGACAAGAGCCTAAGATTGGGTATTCCCAAGGCACCCCAAGGTAATATTCAAGGACAACCAAGAGCCTAAGTTGGGGATGCCCCGGATGGCATCCCCTCTTTCGTCTTCGTTCATCGGTAACTTTACTTGGAGCTATATTTTTATTCACCACATGATATGTGTTTTGCTTGGAGCGTCATTTTATTTTGTTTATATTTGCTTGCTGTTATTCAGAGACATGTTTTATATCTTTTAGTTCAATAAAAAAGTCAAGTATAGCCTTTACCATGCTTCTTTTACAAGTCTATACATTGCTGTTTCGAAAACAGAAAGTTTGCTGTTATGTTTTGAATATTGGTGAATAGTCAGAACATGATAAAATCTTGAAATTTTTACACAATGAGTAACAACAAATTTTTCTACAGTGTGGTAATTTTTCAGAATATTTGGAGTTAGGGAAGTATGATTCCTCTTGCATTCTTTACAGACTGTTCTGTTTAGACAGATTGCTATTATGTTTGCATTGTTTGCATATGTTTGCTTGTTTAATGATTCTATTTGAAGATAGGAGTGTTAAATATGCAGAGGCATTTAGTAGGCAATATCAAATAATTTTTTTAGTGATTTGCTACAGTAGAGAATGATAAGGTTATTGCGTTGATTTATAATAACTTATCTCACGAGTTCTTGTTGAGTTTTGTGTGGATGAAATTTTTAAGATTTAGGGAAACCGTGATATAAAAGGAATTAAGGAGACACAAAAGCTCAAGCTTGGGGATGCCCGAGGCATCCCTAATTAATATTTCAAGAAGTCTCAAGCATCTAAGCTTGGGGATGCCCCGGTTGGCATCCCACCTTTCTTCTTCATCAACTATCGGTCAGTTTTGGTTTAGCCTAAGTTTTTGCTTCTTCACATGATATGTGCTATCCTTGCAATGTCATTTTATTTTGTTTTGCTTGCTGTTTGAATAATATCCCAAGATCTAAATTATTAAATGTTAGAGAGTCTTCACATGGTTGCATAATTATTCGACTACTCATTGATCTTCACTTATATCTTTTGGAGTAGTTTGTCATTTGCTCTAGTGCTCCACTTATATCTTTTTAGAGCATGGCGGTGGTTTTATTTTGAAGAAATTTATGAACTCTCATGCTTCACTTATATTATTTTGAGAGTCTTTTAGACCAGCATGGTAATTTGCTTTGGTTATAAATTTAGTCCTAATATGATAGGCATCCACGAGGGATATAATAAAAACTTTCATATAAAGTGCGTTGAATACTATGAGAAGTTTGATTCTTTATGATTGTTTTGAGATATGAAGATGGTGATATTAGAGTCATGCTAACGGAGTAATTGTGAATTTGAGAAATACTTGTGTTGAGGTTTGTGAGTCCCGTAGCATGCACGTATGGTGAACCGTTGTGTAACGAAGTTGGAGCATGAAGTATTTATTGATTGTCTTCCTTATGAGTGGCGGTCGGGGACGAGCGATGGTCTTTTCCTACCAATCTATCCCCCTAGGAGCATGCGCGTAGTACTTCATTTCGATGACTAATAGATTTTTGCAATAAGTATGTGAGTTCTTTATGACTAATGTTGAGTCCATGGATTATACGCACTCTCACCCTTCCACCATTGCTAGCCTCTCTAGTGACGCGCAACTTTCGCCGGTACCATACACCCACCATATACCTTCCTCAAAACAGCCACCATACCTACCTATTATGGCATTTCCATAGCCATTCCGAGATATATTGCCATGCAACTTTCCACTGTTCCGTTTATTATGACATGTTTCATAATTGTCATATTGCTTTGCATGATCATGTAGTTGACATCGTATTTGTGGCAAAGCCACCTTTCATAATTTTTTCATACATGTCACTCTTGATTTACTGCATATCCCGGTACACCGCCGAGGCATTCACATAGAAAAAAAGAGGCCAAAGAAGCCAAAACAAAAAAAGTGGCCAAAGAAGCCAAAGAAAAAAAAGAGAAAAAGAAAAAAAAGAAAAAGAAAAAAAAGAGAGAAAAAGAGAGAAGGGGCAATGTTACTATCCTTTTTCCACACTTGTGCTTCAAAGTAGCACCATGATCTTCATGATAGAGAGTCTCTTATTTTGTCACTTTCATATACTAGTGGCAATTTTTCATTATAGAGCTCGGCTTGTATATTCCAACGACGGGCTTCCTCAAATGCCCTAGGTCTTCATGAGCAAGCAAGTTGGATGCACACCCACTTAGTTTTCTTTTTGTGCTTTCATACACTTATAGCTCTAGTGCATCCGTTGCATGGCAATCCCTACTCACTCACATTGATATCTATTGATGGGCATCTCCATAGCCCGTTGATACGCCTAGTTGATGTGAGACTATCTCCCTCTTTTTGTCTTCTCCACAACCACCATTCTATTCCACCTATAGTGCTATGTCCATGGCTCACGCTCATGTATTGCGTGAATGTTGAAAAGGTTTGAGAATACTAAAGTATGAAACAATTGCTTGGCTGAAACCGGGGTTGTGCATGATTTGAGTATTTTGTGTGACGAAGATAGATCATAGCCAGACTATATGATTTTGTAGGGATAAGCTTTCTTTGGCCATGTTATTTTGAGAAGACATAATTGCCTTGTTAAGTATGCTTGAAGTATTATTGTTTTTATGTCAATATTAAACTTTTGTTTTGAATCTTATGGATCTGAACATTCATGCCACAATAAAGAGAATTACATGGATAAATATGTTAGGTAGCATTCCACATCAAAAAATTAGTTTTTATCATTTACCTACTCGAGGACGAGCAGGAATTAAGTTGGGGATGCTTGATACGTCTCCAACGTATCTATAATTTTTGATTGTTCCATGCTATTATATTATCTATCTTGGATGATTTATATGCTATTTTATATGATTTTTGGGACTAACCTATTAACCTAGAGCCTAGTGCCAGTCTCTGTTTTTTCCTTGTTTTTGAGTTTTACAGAAAAAGAATACCAAACGGACTCCAATTGACCTGAAAATTTACGGAGATTGTTTTTGGACCAGGAGAAGCCCACGCAGCATCGGAGATGGACCAGAAGAGTCTCGAGGCCACCACGAGGGTGGAGGGCGCGCCCTACCCCCCTGGGCGCGCCCCCTACCTCGTGGCTGCCTCGTGGACCCCCCTGACTTGTTCCCGACGCCAACACCTCTTATATATCCCCAAACTTCTAGAACAAAACCTAGATCGGGAGTTCCGCTGCCGCAAGCCTCTGTAGCCACCAAAAACCAATCGGGACCCTGTTCCGGCACCCTGTCGGAGGGGGGAATCATCTCCGGTTGCCATCTTCATCATCCCGGCGCTCTCCATGACGAGGAGGGAGTAGTTCACCCTCGGGCTGGTGGTATGTACCAGTAGCTATGTGTTTGATCTCTCTCTCGTGTTCTTGATACGGCACGATCTTGATGTACCGCGAGCTTTGCTATTATACTTGGATCTTATGATGTTTCTCCCCCTCTACCTTCTTGTAATGGATTGAGTTTTCCCTTTGAAGTTATCTTATCGGATTGAGTCTTTAAGGATTTGAGAACACTTGATGTATGTCTTGCGTGGGATACCCGTGGTGACAATGGGGTATTCTATTTATCCACTTGATGTATGTTTTGGTGATCAACTTGCGGGTTCTGTGACCTTGTGAACTTATGCATAGAGGTTGGCACATGTTTTCGTCTTGACTCTCCGGAAGAAACTTTGGGGCACTCTATGAAGTTCTTTGTGTTGGTTTGAATAGATGAGCCTGAGATTGTGTGCTGCATATCGTATAATCATACCCACGGATACTTGTGGTGACATTGGAGTATCTAGATGACATTAGGGTTTTGGTTGATGTGTGTCTTAAGGTGTTATTTTAGTACGAACTCTAGGGCTGTTTGTGACACTTATAGGAATAGCCCAATAGATAGATCAGAAAGAATAACTTTGAGGTGGTTTCGTACCCTACAATAATCTCTTCGTTTGTTCTCCGCTATTAGTGACTTTGGAGTGACTCTTTGTTGCACGTTGAGGGATTGTTATATGATCTAATTATGTTATCATTGTTGAGAGAACTCGCACTAGTAAATGTATGAACCCTAGGCCTTGTTTTGAAGCATTGCAATACCGTTTTCACTCACTTTTGTTACTTGCTACCTTGCTGTTTTTATAATTTCAGATTATAAAAACCTATATCTACCATCCATATTACACTTGTATCACCATCTCTTCGCCGAACTAGTGCACCTATACAATTTACCATTGTATTCGGTGTGTTGGGGACACAAGAGATTCTTCGCTATTTGGTTGCAGGGTTGTTTGAGAGAGACCATCTTCATCCTATGCCTCCCACGGATTGATAAACCTTAGGTCATCCACTTGAGGGAAATTTGCTACTGCCCTACAAACCTCTACACTTGGAGGCCCAACAACGTCTACAAGAAGAAGGTTGCATAGTAGACATCAAGCTCTTTTCTGGCGCCGTTGCCGGGGAGGTTAGTGCTTGAAGGTATATCTTTAGATCTTGCAATCGAATCTTTTAGTTTCTTGTTTTATCACTATTTTAGTTTACAAAAGAAAACTACAAAAAAAATGGAATTGAGGTTGCCTCATACGCTTCATCTTTTTAATGTTTTTCGTGAAAATAAGGGTTCCGATAATTGTGCCAAAGTGTTAGAAGAAGAATGCATTAAAATGTTTGGCACTAAATCTTTGAATGATGAGCATGATTGCAATGTTGTTACTATGAATTCTTTGAATATCCATGATGCTAATGATATGCAAAGCCACAAGCTTGGGGATGCTATGTTTGATGAATATGATATTTTTAGTCCCCCAAGTTTTAATGAGAAAATTTATTATGATGAAAGCATGCCTCCTATCTATGATGATTATTGTGATGACATGTATGCTATAAAGAATAATTATAACCATGAAACTTGTCATCTTGATCTTAATTTTCAATCCCATGATAGTTATTTTGTTGAGTTTGCTCCCACTATTCCGAATGAGAAGAAATTTGCTTATGTGGAGAGTAATAAAATTTCTATGCTTGTGCATGATGAAAATAATGCTTTATGTGATAGTTATGTTGTTGAATTCATTCATGATGCTACTGAAAATTATGACGAGGGAGGAATATATGCTTGTAGGAATTGCAATAATATCAAGTTTCCTCTCTATGTGTTGAAAATCCTGAAGTTTTGCTTGTTTTACCTTCCTATGCTAGTTGATTCTTGTTCCCATAAGTTGTTTGCTCACAAAATCCCTATGCATAGGAAGTGGGTTAGACTTAAATGTGCTAGTCATATGCTTTATGATGCTCTCTTTATGTTTCAATTCTTATCTTTTATACGAGCATCATTGAAATCATCATGCCTAGCTAGAAAGGCATTAAAGAAAAGCGCTTGTTGGGAGACAACCCAATATTTACCCCTACTGTTTTTGTGTGTTCACATGATTATGCTACTGTAGTAATCATGTTTTATAGCTTTTGTTTCAATAAAGTGCCAAGTAAAGCCTTTGGGATAGTGTGGATGATAGTTGACTTGATTCTGTGCAAAAACAGAAACTTTTGTGCTCAGTCCAGGAAATTTGAAAATTCACTGGAACGTGATTTTGATCTGAATTTTTTACAAAAGATTGATATAAAAATTTTCTACGTTTTCCTAATTTTTCAGAATTTTTGGATTTACGGAAGTATGGAAAGTTTCCAGATTACTACAGACTGTTCTGTTTTTGACACATTCTGTTTTCTTTGTGTTTTTTGCTTATTTTGATGAATCTACGAGTAGTATCGGAGGGTATGAACCATGGGGAAGTTGGAATACAGTAGATATAACACCAATACGAATTTAGAATGAGTTCACAACAGTACCTAAGTGGTGATTTTATTTTCTTATACTAACGGAGCTTACGAGTTTTCTGTTGAGTTTTGTGTTGTGAAGTTTTCAAGTTTTGGGTAAAGATTCGATGGACTATGGAATAAGGAGTGACAAGAGCCTAAGATTGGGTATGCCCAAGGCACCCCAAGGTAATATTCAAGGACAACCAAGAGCCTAAGTTGGGGATGCCCCGGATGGCATCCCCTCTTTCGTCTTCGTTCATCGGTAACTTTACTTGGAGCTATATTTTTATTCACCACATGATATGTGTTTTGCTTGGAGCGTCATTTTCTTTTGTTTATATTTGCTTGCTGTTATTCAGAGACATGTTTTATATCTTTTAGTTCAATAAAAAAGTCAAGTATAGCCTTTACCATGCTTATTTTACAAGTCTATACATTGCTGTTTCGAAAACAGAAAGTTTGCTGTTATGTTTTGAATATTGGTGAATAGTCAGAACATGATAAAATCTTGAAATTTTTACACAATGAGTAACAACAAATTTTTCTACAGTGTGGTAATTTTTCAGAATATTTGGAGTTAGGGAAGTATGATTCCTCTTGCATTCTTTACAGACTGTTCTGTTTAGACAGATTGCTATTATGTTTGCATTGTTTGCATATGTTTGCTTGTTTAATGATTCTATTTGAAGATAGGGGTGTTAAATATGCAGAGGCATTTAGTAGGCAATATCAAATATTTTTTGTAGTGATTTGCTACAGTAGAGAATGATAAGGTTATTGCGTTGATTTATAATAACTTATCTCACGAGTTCTTGTTGAGTTTTGTGTGGATGAAGTTTTTAAGATTTAGGGAAACCGTGATATAAAAGGAATTAAGGAGACACAAAAGCTCAAGCTTGGGGATGCCCGAGGCATCCCTAATTAATATTTCAAGAAGTCTCAAGCATCTAAGCTTGGGGATGCCCCGGTTGGCATCCCACCTTTCTTCTTCAACAACTATCGGTCAGTTTTGGTTTAGCCTAAGTTTTTGCTTCTTCACATGATATGTGCTATCCTTGCAATGTCATTTTATTTTGTTTTGCTTGCTGTTTGAATAATATCCCAAGATCTAAATTATTAAATGTTAGAGAGTCTTCACATAGTTGCATAATTATTCGACTACTCATTGATCTTCACTTATATCTTTTGGAGTAGTTTGTCATTTGCTCTAGTGCTCCACTTATATCTTTTTAGAGCATGGCGGTGGTTTTATTTTGAAGAAATTTATGAACTCTCATGCTTCACTTATATTATTTTGAGAGTCTTTTAGAACAGCATGGTAATTTGCTTTGGTTATAAATTTAGTCCTAATATGATAGGCATCCAAGAGGGATATAATAAAAACTTTCATATAAAGTGCGTTGAATACTATGAGAAGTTTGATTCTTTATGATTGTTTTGAGATATGAAGATGGTGATATTAGAGTCATGCTAGTGGAGTAATTGTGAATTTGAGAAATACTTGTGTTGAGGTTTGTGAGTCCCGTAGCATGCACGTATGGTGAACCGTTGTGTAACGAAGTTGGAGCATGAAGTATTTATTGATTGTCTTCCTTATGAGTGGCGGTCGGGGACGAGCGATGGTCTTTTCCTACCAATCTATCCCCCTAGGAGCATGCGCGTAGTACTTCATTTCGATGACTAATAGATTTTTGCAATAAGTATGTGAGTTCTTTATGACTAATGTTGAGTCCATGGATTATACGCACTCTCACCCTTCCACCATTGCTAGCCTCTCTAGTGCCGCGCAACTTTCACCGGTACCATACACCCACCATATACCTTCCTCAAAACAGCCACCATACCTACCTATTATGGCATTTCCATAGCCATTCCGAGATATATTGCCATGCAACTTTCCACCGTTCCGTTTATTATGACATGTTTCATAATTGTCATACTGCTTTGCATGACCATGTAGTTGCCATCGTATTTGTGGCAAAGCCACCTTTCATAATTTTTTCATACATGTCACTCTTGATTTACTGCACATCCCGGTACACCGCCGAGGCATTCACATAGAGTCATATTTTTGTTCTAAGTATCGAGTTGTAATTTTTTTGAGTTGTAAGTAAATAGAAGTGTGATGATTATCATTATTAGAGCATTGTCCCATGTGAGGAAATAAAAAAAATAATAAAAAGAGGCCAAAGAAGCCAAAACAAAAAAAGTGGCCAAAGAAGCCAAAGAAAAAAAAGAGAAAAAGAAAAAAAAGAAAAAGAAACAAAGAGAGAAAAAGAGAGAAGGGGCAATGTTACTATCCTTTTTCCACACTTGTGCTTCAAAGTAGCACCATGATCTTCATGATAGAGAGTCTCTTATTTTGTCACTTTCATATACTAGTGGGAATTTTTCATTATAGAACTTGGCTTGTATATTCCAACGACGGGCTTCCTCAAATGCCCTAGGTCTTCATGAGCAAGCAAGTTGGATGCACACCCACTTAGTTTCTTTTTGAGCTTTCATACACTTATAGCTCTAGTGCATCCGTTGCATGGCAATCCCTACTCACTCACATTGATATCTATTGATGGGCATCTCCATAGCCCGTTGATACGCCTAGTTGATGTGAGACTATCTCCCTCTTTTTGTCTTCTCCACAACCACCATTCTATTCCACCTATAGTGCTATGTCCATGGCTCACGCTCATGTATTGCGTGAAAGTTGAAAAGGTTTGAGAATACTAAAGTATGAAACAATTGCTTGGCTAAATCCGGGGTTGTGCATGATTTGAGTATTTTGTGTGACGAAGATAGAGCATAGCCAGACTATATGATTTTGTAGGGATAAGCTTTCTTTGGCCATGTTATTTTGAGAAGACATAATTGCCTTGTTAAGTATGCTTGAAGTATTATTGTTTTTATGTCAATATTAAACTTTTGTTTTGAATCTTACGGATCTGAACATTCATGCCACAATAAAGAGAATTACATGGATAAATATGTTAGGTAGCATTCCACATCAAAAATTCAGTTTTTATCATTTACCTACTCGAGGACGAGCAGGAATTAAGCTTGGGGATGCTTGATACGTCTCCAACGTATCTATAATTTTTTATTGTTCCATGCTATTATATTATCTATATTGGATGTTTTATATGCATTTATATGCTATTTTATATGATTTTTGGGACTAACCTATTAACCTAGAGCCTAGTGCCAGTCTCTGTTTTTTCCTTGTTTTTGAGTTTTACAGAAAAAGAATACCAAACAGACTCCAATTGACCTGAAAATTTACGGAGATTGTTTTTGGACCAGAAGAAGCCCACGGAGCATCGGAGATGGACCAGAAGAGTCCCGAGGCCACCACGAGGGTGGAGGACGCGCCCTACCCACCTGGGCGCGCCCCCTACCTCGTGGCTGCCTCGTGGACCCCCCTGACTTGTTCCCGACGCCAACACCTCTTATATATCCCCAAACTTCTAGAACAGAACCTAGATCGGGAGTTCCACTGCCGCAAGCCTCTGTAGCCACCAAAAACCAATCGGGACCCTGTTCCGGCACCCTGCCGGAGGGGGGAATCATCTCCGGTGGCCATCTTCATCATCCCGGCGCTCTCCATGACGAGGAGGGAGTAGTTCACCCTCGGGCTGGTGGTATGTACCAGTAGCTATGTGTTTGATCTCTCTCTCTCTCTCTCGTGTTCTTGATATGGCACGATCTTGATGTATCGCGAGCTTTGCTATTATACTTGGATCTTGTGATGTTTCTCCCCCTCTACCTTCTTGTAATGGATTGAGTTTTCCCTTTGAAGTTATCTTATCGGATTGAGTCTTTAAGGATTTGAGAACACTTGATGTATGCCTTGCGTGGGATACCTGTGGTGACAATGGGGTATTCTATTTATCCACTTGATGTATGTTTTGGTGATCAACTTGCGGGTTCTGTGACCTTGTGAACTTATGCATAGGGGTTGGCACATGTTTTCGTCTTGACTCTCCGGTAGAAACTTTGGGGCACTCTATGAAGTTCTTTGTGTTGGTTTGAATAGATGAACCTGAGATTGTGTGCTGCATATCATATAATCATACCCGCGGATACTTGTGGTGACATTGGAGTATCTAGGTGACATTAGGGTTTTGGTTGATGTGTGTCTTAAGGTGTTATTTTAGTACGAACTCTAGGGCTGTTTGTGACACTTATAGGAATAGCCCAATAGATCGATCAGAAAGAATAACTTTGAGGTGGTTTCGTACCCTACAATAATCTGTTCGTTTGTTCTCCGCTATTAGTGACTTTGGAGTGACTCTTTGTTGCACGTTGAGGGATTGTTATATGATCTAATTATGTTATCATTGTTGAGAGAACTCGCACTAGTGAAAGTATGAACCCTAGGCCTTGTTTTGAAGCATTGCAATACCGTTTTCACTCACTTTTGTTACTTGCTACCTTGCTGTTTTTATAATTTCAGATTATAAAAACCTATATCTACCATCCATATTACACTTGTATCACCATCTCTTCGCCGAACTAGTGCACCTATACAATTTACCATTGTATTGGGTGTGTTGGGGACACAAGAGATTCTTTGCTATTTGGTTGCAGGGTTGTTTGAGAGAGACCATCTTCATCCTACGCCTCCCACGGATTGATAAACTTTAGGTCATCCACTTGAGGGAAATTTGCTACTGCCCTACAAACCTCTACACTTGGAGGCCCAACAACGTCTACAAGAAGAAGGTTGCGTAGTAGACATCAAGCTCTTTTCTGGCGCCGTTGCCGGGGAGGTTAGTGCTTGAAGGTATATCTTTAGATCTTGCAATTGAATCTTTTAGTTTCTTGTTTTATCACTAGTTTAGTTTACAAAAGAAAACTACAAAAAAAATGGAATTGAGGTTGCCTCATATGCTTCATCTTTTTAATGTTTTTCATGAAAATAAGGGTTCCGATAATTGTGCCAAAGTGTTAGAAGAAGAATGCATTAAAATGTTTGGCACTAAATCTTTGAATGATGAGCATGATTGCAATGTTGTTACTATGAATTCTTTGAATATCCATGATGCTAATGATATGCAAAGCCACAAGCTTGGGGATGCTATGTTTGATGAATATGATATTTTTAGTCCCCCAAGTTTTAATGAGAAAATTTATTATGATGAAAGCATGCCTCCTATCTATGATGATTATTGTGATGACATGTATGCTATAAAGAATAATTATAACCATGAAACTTGTCATCTTGATCTTAATTTTCAATCCCATGATAGTTATTTTGTTGAGTTTGCTCCCACTATTCCGAATGAGAAGAAATTTGCTTATGTGGAGAGTAATAAAATTTCTATGCTTGTGCATGATGAAAATAATGCTTTATGTGATAGTTATGTTGTTGAATTCATTCATGATGCTACTAAAAATTATGACGAGGGAGGAATATATGCTTGTAGGAATTGCAATAATATCAAGTTTCCTCTCTATGTGTTGAAAATCCTGAAGTTTTGCTTGTTTTACCTTCCTATGCTAGTTGATTCTTGTTCCCATAAGTTGTTTGCTCACAAAATCCCTATGCATAGGAAGTGGGTTAGACTTAAATGTGCTAGTCATATGCTTTATGATGCTCTCTTTATGTTTCAATTCTTATCTTTTATACGAGCATCATTGAAATCATCATGCCTAGCTAGAAAGGCATTAAAGAAAAGCGCTTGTTGGGAGACAAACCAATATTTAACCCTACTGTTTTTGTGTGTTCACATGATTATGCTACTGTAGTAATCATGTTTTATAGCTTTTGTTTCAATAAAGTGCCAAGTAAAGCCTTTGGGATAGTGTGGATGATAGTTGACTTGATTCTGTGCAAAAACAGAAACTTTTGTGCTCAGTCCAGGAAATTTGAAAATTCACTGGAACGTGATTTTGATCTGAATTTTTTTACAAAAGATTGATATAAAAATTGTCTACGTTGTCCTAATTTTTCAGAATTTTTGGATTTACGGAAGTATGGAAAGTTTCCAGATTACTACAGACTGTTCTGTTTTTGACACATTCTGTTTTCTTTGTGTTGTTTGCTTATTTTGATGAATCTACGAGTAGTATCGGAGGTATGAACCATGGGGAAGTTGGAATACAGTAGATATAACACCAATACGAATTTAGAATGAGTTCACAACAGTACCTAAGTGGTGATTTTATTTTCTTATACTAACGGAGCTTACGAGTTTTCTGTTGAGTTTTGTGTTGTGAAGTTTTCAAGTTTTGGGTAAAGATTCGATGGAATATGGAATAAGGAGTGACAAGAGCCTAAGCTTGGGTATGCCCAAGGCACCCCAAGGTAATATTCAAGGACAACCAAGAGCCTAAGTTGGGGATGCCCCGGATGGCATCCTCTCTTTCGTCTTCGTTCATCGGTAACTTTACTTGGAGCTATATTTTTATTCACCACATGATATGTGTTTTGCTTGGAGTGTCATTTTATTTTGTTTACATTTGCTTGCTGTTATTCATAGACATGTTTTATATCTTTTAGTTCAATAAAAAAGTCAAGTATAGCCTTTACCATGCTTATTTTACAAGTCTATACATTGCTGTTTCGAAAACAGAAAGTTTGCTGTTATGTTTTGAATATTGGTGAATAGTCAGAACATCATAAAATCTTGAAATTTTTACACAATGAGTAAAAACAAATTTTTCTACAGTGTGGTAATTTTTCAGAATTTTTGGAGTTAGGGAAGTATGATTCCACTAGCATTCTTTACAGACTGTTCTGTTTAGACAGATTGCTATTATGTTTGCATTGTTTGCATATGTTTGCTTGTTTAATGATTCTATTTGAAGATAGGTGTGTTAAATATGCAGAGGCATTTAGTAGGAAATATCAAATAATAATTTTAGTGATTTGCTACAGTAGAGAATGATAAGGTTATTGCGTTGATTTATAATAACTTATCTCACGAGTTCTTGTTGAGGTTTGTGTGGATGAAGTTTTTAAGATTTAGGGAAACCGTGATATAAAAGGAATTAAGGAGACACAAAATCTCAAGCTTGGGGATGCCCGAGGCATCCCTAATTAATATTTCAAGAAGTCTCAAGCATCTAAGCTTGGGGATGCCCCGGTTGGCATCCCACCTTTCTTCTTTAACAACTATCGGTCAGTTTTGGTTTAGCCTAAGTTTTTGCTTCTTCACATGATATGTGCTATCCTTGCAATGTCATTTTATTTTGTTTTGCTTGCTGTTTGAATAATATCCCAAGATCTAAATTATTAAATGTTAGAGAGTCTTCACATAGTTGCATAATTATTCGACTACTCATTGATTTTCACTTATATCTTTTGGAGTAGTTTGTCATTTGCTCTAGTGCTCCACTTATATCTTTTTAGAGCATGGCGGTGGTTTTATTTTGAAGAAATTTATGAAATCTCATGCTTCACTTATATTATTTTGAGAGTCTTTTAGAACAGCATGGTAATTTGCTTTGGTTATAAATTTAGTCCTAATATGATAGGCATCCAAGAGGGATATAATAAAAACTTTCATATAAAGTGCGTTGAATACTATGAGAACTTTGATTCTTTATGATTGTTTTGAGATATGAAGATGGTGATATTAGAGTCATGCTAGTGGAGTAATTTTGAATTTGAGAAATACTTGTGTTTAGGTTTGTGAGTCCCGTAGCATGCACGTATGGTGAACCGTTGTGTAACGAAGTTGGAGCATGAAGTATTTATTGATTGTCTTCCTTATGAGTGGTCGTCGGGGACGAGCGATGGTCTTTTCCTACCAATCTATACCCCTAGGAGCATGCGCGTAGTACTTCATTTCAATGACTAATAGATTTTTGCAATAAGTATGTGAGTTCTTTATGACTAATGTTGAGTCCATGGATTATACGCACTCTCACCCTTCCACCATTGCTAGCCTCTCTAGTGCCGCGCAACTTTCGCTGGTACCATACACCCACCATATACCTTCCTCAAAACAGCCACCATACCTACCTATTATGGCATTTCCATAGCCATTCCGAGATATATTGCCATGCAACTTTCCACCGTTCCGTTTATTATGACATGTTTCATCATTGTCATATTGCTTTGCATGATCATGTAGTTGACATCGTATTTGTGGCAAAGCCACCTTTCATAATTTTTTCATACATGTCACCCTTGATTTATTGCACATCCCGGTACACTTCCGAGGCATTCACATAGAGTCATATTTTTGTTCTAAGTATCGAGTTGTAATTTTTTTGAGTTGTAAGTAAATAGAAGTGTGATGACTATCATTATTAGAGCATTGTCCCATGTGAGGAAATAAAAAAAAGAAAAAAAAGAGGCCAAAGAAGCCAAAATAAAAAAAGTGGCCAAAGAAGCCAAAGAAAAAAAAAGAGAAAAAGAAAAAAAAGAAAAAGAAAAAAAAGAGAGAAAAAGAGAGAAGGGGCAATGTTACTATCCTTTTTCCACACTTGTGCTTCAAAGTAGCACCATGATCTTCATGATAGAGAGTCTCTTATTTTGTCACTTTCATATACTAGTGGCAATTTTTCATTATAGAACTTGGCTTGTATATTCCAATGACGGGCTTCCTCAAATGCCCTAGGTCTTCATGAGCAAGCAAGTTGGATGCACACCCACTTAGTTTCTTTTTGAGCTTTCATACACTTATAGCTCTAGTGCATCCGTTGCATGGCAATCCCTACTCACTCACATTGATATCTATTGATGGGCATCTCCATAGCCCGTTGATACGCCTAGTTGATGTGAGACTATCTCCCTCTTTTTGTCTTCTCCACAACCACCATTCTATTCCACCTATAGTGCTATGTCCATGGCTCACGCTCATGTATTGCGTGAATGTTGAAAAGGTTTGAGAATACTAAAGTATGAAACAATTGCTTGGCTGAAACCGGGGTTGTGCATGATTTGAGTATTTTGTGTGACAAAGATAGAGCATAGCCAGACTATATGATTTTGTAGGGATAAGCTTTCTTTGGCCATGTTATTTTGAGAAGACATAATTGCCTTGTTAAGTATGCTTGAAGTATTACTGTTTTTATGTCAATATTAAACTTTTGTTTTGAATCTTACGGATCTGAATATTCATGCCACAATAAAGAGAATTACATGGATAAATATGTTAGGTAGCATTCCACATCAAAAATTCAGTTTTTATCATTTACCTACTCGAGTACGAGCAGGAATTAAGCTTGGGGATGCTTGATACGTCTCCAACGTATCTATAATTTTTGATTGTTCCATGCTATTATATTATCTATCTTGGATGATTTATATGCTATTTTATATGATTTTTGGGACTAACCTATTAACCTAGAGCCTAGTGCCAGTCTCTGTTTTTTCCTTGTTTTTGAGTTTTACAGAAAAAGAATACCAAATGGACTCCAATTGACCTGAAAATTTACGGAGATTGTTTTTGGACCAGAAGAAGCCCACGGAGCATCGGAGATGGACCAGAAGAGTCCCGAGGCCCCCACGAGGGTGGAGGGCGCACCCTACCCCCCTGGGCGCGCCCCCCTACCTCGTGGCTGCCTCGTGGACCCCCCTGACTTGTTCCCGATGCCAACACCTCTGATATATCCCCAAACTTCTAGAACAGAACCTAGATCAGGAGTTCCGCTGCCGCAAGCCTCTGTAGCCACCAAAAACCAATCGGGACCCTATTCTGGCACCCTGCTGGAGGGGGGAATCATCTCCGGTGGCCATCTTCATCATCCCGGCGCTCTCCATGACGAGGAGGGAGTAGTTCACCCTCGGGCTGGTGGTATGTACCAGTAGCTATGTGTTTGATCTCTCTCTCTCTCTCGTGTTCTTGATATGGCACGATCTTGATGTACCTTTGCTATTATACTTGGATCTTATGATGTTTCTCCCCCTCTACCTTCTTGTAATGGATTGAGTTTTCCCTTTGAAGTTATCTTATCGGATTGAGTCTTTAAGGATTTGAGAACACTTGATGTATGTCTTGCGTGGGATACCCGTGGTGACAATGGGGTATTCTATTTATCCACTTGATGTATGTTTTGGTGATCAACATGCGGGTTCTGTGACCATGTGAACTTATGCATAGGGGTTGGCACATGTTTTCGTCTTGACTCTCCGGTAGAAACTTTGGGGCACTCTATGAAGTTCTTTGTGTTGGTTTGAATAGATGAACCTGAGATTGTGTGCTGCATATCGTATAATCATACCCGCGGATACTTGTGGTGACATTGGAGTATCTAGTTGACATTAGGGTTTTGGTTGATGTGTGTCTTAAGGTGTTATTTTAGTACGAACTCTAGGGCTGTTTGTGACACTTATAGGAATAGCCCAATAGATCGATCAGATAGAATAACTTTGAGGTGGTTTCGTACCCTACAATAATCTCTTCGTTTGTTCTCCGCTATTAGTGACTTTGGAGTGACTCTTTGTTGCACATTGAGGGATTGTTATATGATCTAATTATGTTATCATTGTTGAGAGAACTCGCACTAGTGAAAGTATGAACCCTAGGCCTTGTTTTGAAGCATTGCAATACCGTTTTCGCTCACTTTTGTTACTTGCTACCTTGCTGTTTTTATAATTTCAGATTATAAAAACCTATATCTACCATCCATATTACACTTGTATCACCATCTCTTCGTTGAACTAGTGCACCTATACAATTTACCATTGTATTGGGTGTGTTGGGGACATAAGAGACTCTTTGCTATTTGGTTGCAGGGTTGTTTGAGAGAGACCATCTTCATCCTATGCCTCCCACGGATTGATAAACCTTAGGTCATCCACTTGAGGGAAATTTGCTACTGTCCTACAAACCTCTGCACTTGGAGGCCCAACAACGTCTACAAGAAGAAGGTTGCATAGTAGACATCAACCGGCAAGATAGCCTGCCGGAGAAAACTCGTTTATTTAACTAAAGAGGCATCCCACCTCTGCATGGACATACTCACGCACGAGTTCCCAGCAAGGCTCATCTTTTTCATTAATATGCTGATCATACAAGTACAAGCCTTACCGAACACAAACATGGACTCGAGAGATTACATAATTTGAATTAAAATTTGGAAAGTGCCTACAAATTTAAGATTAAAAAAAGATAAGTGCCCCGTAAACTCCTCTCCCTGTTCCTCCTATCCCAGGTAGCGCGGTGGGAAGAGAAGGAGGCAGGAGCAGCGCCCAAGCGGGAGTCCATCCCAATCCCATCATGGCCTGCCGTACACAGAGCCTGACAAGATCGGGAGTGGCAAGGCTGCGAAACAGGAGGTCGAACGGAGCAGCTCGGCGGCGCCCTGATCACCACCACCGGGACCAGCAAGAAGCCCCAGCTCGAGCGACAGTGGAGTCATCCACCAAAGCTCAGCTGGAAGACTGCTGGAGGAGGTGAAGGCACCAAGAGAGCGGCCCCCTCCCCGACGACCAGGAGGCCGGTGATGATGGTGCCGGGGAGGAGGGGAAGAGTGGAAAGACGAGGCGGCAGGTCGCCAGTACAAGACAAATGCGTCGATGCGATCGTACTTCGACCTGACGGCCTACCTCCCGCCTTCTCCGTCTTCCCTGGCTTCATCTTCATCAACACCTCTCCGGAGAAACGCCGGCCTCTCGGTCCGGCCCTCCTCCCGAAGAGACAGCATGCGGCCAAGGCGGCCAGAGCGTTCGAGGCGCGCCGCACCTCACCTTGGCGGGCAGGAAGACACCCTCCTCCGCCAATCCCAGAAAACTGGGCCCTCGCCATATTGCTCTCCCGCGCCACACGCTTCCATTACCTACCCCACGCGATGCATGCAGCATACATGGCTGAGGATAAGGGCGTGGTGGGAAGAGCGAATTGGCAGTTTCTACCCCGTGCGTTAAAGTCATTCATGGGCCATTACAAGAATGGTCCCACCACCATTGGCTTTACGCGATGCGCGGGAAAACCGGAAACTAGCCCAGACTCAAGATTAATGAAGAAGGAAAGAAAACCTCAAGAGACCAGCCTCTTCAGCGCCCCTGCCTGTGCACTTATTAGGGCCTACCCCGACGACGCTCGGCAGCACGATCAGGGCAGGCCCGGGGGCTTCTGTCGGTGCAACAGACCCTAGGTATGTTGCCCAGACTATGCACAGGCATGGGTACAAGATTATGGCACCAGGCCATGCCAGAGTACAAGAGACCAAGGTCTTCGAAGAACCAACATGCAGATCAAGAGGACCAAGGTCAAGCCAGAGAAGTTAGATACCACCAGGAGGAAAGCCTCCCTTGCCGGGCAGACAAGCTCGGCGAGGACGATGCCACCCCCGGAAGAGAACACCCAAGACGTCCCAGCAGGGCCTGCCAGGACTCACGGAGGCAAGAACCACCTCACCAACCACTCCGCCAGAACCCACGTCGTCAATCAGTGCGGTGTCAGGCCGCAAAGTGATTAAGTGGCAGCCATTCGCCACATGGCAGCCTCTTTCTACAAAGATACCTACAGACGACACCCGTCGTGCGACGTGTCAAGCAAGCAGGTGTGAAGTTAGCAAAATAGCCCGGCAAGCCTTGCCGGGCGAGCAACGATGTGACGTTGAGCGGCACATTTAATGCGCTCTGTCAGCCTGTAGAGTTAGGTATGATAGCACTGTTTGCTATCTTATCAATGCATAATGACTGATTTGCCATTGTGGTGACCCCTTAATCTATAAAAGGAGGCCCATGGCAACCATAGAGGAGGTTGGAAGGTGGGACACCCACACACTCATACGCGCGTAGCCACTATCGGCCAGAGGCAACCCCTGCCGGGCAAGTGTATTGCGCTCCACCACCATTCTTCCACCATCAATCCACCAAAGCAGGAGTAGGTTTTTACGCCTCACGGTGGCCCGAACCTGGGTAAAATTGCTCGTGTGACCTCTGCCGTGCTGCCCCACGCTCTTCTGCTCTTTGTGCAACGTGACATCCCCCCGCCGAACCAGCAAGGGACCCTTGGTCCCATAGGTGGCCGTGGTTTCCCGCGACACATATTGTATCAGTACATTCAAATAACACTTTGATATAATCATCAAAAAAGCAAAACCTAGTTTGAAGGAAGGAATGCAGAGCTGGCTGGACTACTTGTAGATTTACTTACTTTTCCATGCTCATTGTATAGTTGATGTAACATTATCCCTATTAATGAAAATCAGAGTTACAGTGGGGGTTTTCCCCACTGTGTTTGCTAAAAAAACACTTGCACCAAGTACATCTATGATATTGATGAACAATGTTTTGAGAGCTTACATTAGCAAATTTGTTGTTGTGTACTTTGATGACATCCTAATCTATAGCAGATCCATTGAGGAACATATTGAACATCTAAAACAGGTGTTGAATGTGCTAAGGACAAAAAAACTATATTCTAACTTTGAGAAGTGCTCCTTTTGCACAAAAAAGTTGCTTTTCTTGGCTATGTTGTTTCAGGAAAGGGAATTGAAGTCGATGAATCTAAGGTGAAAGCAATCAAGAATTGGCCAACTCCCGTGAATGTAAGCCAGGTGAGAAGTTTTCATGGCCTTGCTGGTTTCTACAGGAGGTTTGTGAAAGGTTTTAGTACAAGTGATGCACCTTTGAATGTATTGACAAAGAAAGGAATTGCTTTTAAATGGGGTGCACCACAAGAAGAAGCATTTCTTGAGCTTAAGCAACAATTAACTGAAGCACATTGCTGATTTTACCTGATTTGACTAATTTTTTTGAGATAGAATGTGATGGTAGTGGAATAGGCATTGGAGGTGTCTTAATGCAAGAACAAAAAACCAATAGCATATTTTAGTGATAAATTGAGTGGTGCACAACTAAATTATTCTGTTTATGATATAGAGCTGTATGCTTTTGGTTAGAGTGCTTGAAACTTGGCAACACTACTTATGGCCTAAGGAGTTCATTGTACATTTTTATCATGAGGCTTTAAAACATTTGAAAGGCCAAGCTAACTGAATTGTAGGCATGCTAAATGGGTAGAACTCATTGAAACTTTCCCATATGTTGTGAAGTTCAAGAAACGAAAGGAAAACATGGTTGCTAATACTTGAGAGTTAAACAGAATTGTACTATACTGATCATATATTTTCATAACCATACACTGGTACAACGACATGCTATACAAACAGTTTTTCACCCCTTTTCACATCAGAGTTTTAAACTGTTGCCTTGCCCATGTGTGAGATAGGGTGGTCCTTCCCACACGCCCCTGAAGTCGTCGGGGATAGGTCCTCCGGTCACACACACTGGGCCAAAAGAGTGCGTGTGTGATTGGGCGAGCCATCACAGATAATTATATGGGCCCAATCATTTACGTTCGTATGTACATCCCACATAGTGAATCCCAGATAGATGTTTCTGTTCGTATGTACATCCCACATAGTGAATCCCAGACACGCGTTTCCGTTTGTATGCACATCACACATAATTTTCCATTCATGTGCGATCAGGGGAGGTAACGCAAACGCTTTTGTAGGACAAGCCGTGGGAGATCATCTTTCCATCCCACACAGTAACTATGGAAGAATTGTTTGTTTGGCATACCACATCAGACACAGTTATATGTATAGCCTCATCTGTGATAGGTGTACCGATCACAGATGCTTTGCCTCAGTTAACTGGTTGCGTTGTTGAAGTATATCACACACGATTTGATGAAGAAAATTGTATGACATTGGGCTATCCATCACACACGCTATTACTGCTAGAAACATTTGTAAAGTGGCATGACCCATTTAGTAGGTTTATTAGTTTACTATTAATACCACCATAAGCAAATTCACATTTCATATCGAACAGCTGTCACTTGCACACCAGGCAAACAAATATATTTTAACATCACATTACGATAGCTATGAGAATACAACATAGTACAACATATAGAATATACTTAGACCCCAGTAGTCCTAGGCCTAAAGGAAGGATACTACATGATCTGCGACTCGACCCGTGCAGTGTTGTAGCTAGCATGTTAAGTATCCCACTTGGGGGGTACATTAGCAAGAATGAAACTCAAAGGAATTGATGGGGGCCCGCACAAGCGATGGAGCATGTGGTTTAATTTGATGCAAGGCAAAGAACCTTACCAGGGCTTGACAAGTCGTGAATCCTCTTGAAAGACAGGGGTGCCCTCGGGAACGTGGACACAGGTGGTGCATGGCTTTTGAAAGTGCAACTAATCCCCGGGTGGTTTTGGTAATTCATAACAACATATAGCTCATTGAACTAATATTCTTTCAAGATCAATGTTTCAGAAAGTTTAATGGTTGGTATGGCATGGACTAGAGATGTGGACCCCTCAAAATGCTAAGGACACATATTGGAAAAAGCTTAAGACTCTACATTTTCATTTTAGTGATCCAAGATCACATTGAGTCCATAAGAAAAGCCAATACTATTAAAAGGGGATGAGGTGTTGCTTAATGGCTTGCTTGCTCAAAATCCTTAGTGATATCCTCCAAAAGCCCTCAACCACTTTCTCATTTCCACATATGTCCCAAACCTAAAGTCAAACTCGGCCCCACCGATTTGATCTATCCGGCGCCACCGAGTTCAATTGACATAGACATAATCCAGAAACCCTAATCAGTTCGGTCTCACCGATAGGGATCTCGGTCTCACCGAGATGGGATTGCAAACTCTCTGTTTCCCTTCATAACGTTTCGGTCTAACCGAGATGAGCGATCGGTCCCACCAAGTTCGTAGTGCAAACTCTCTGTTTCCTTTTCGTAACGTTTCGGTCTAACCGAGATGAGCGATCGGTCCCACCGAGTTTGCCTGACCAAGTCTCTGTTTGCTTATTACTGAAATCGGTCTCACCGGGTTCATGTGATCGGTCTCACCAAGATGAGGTTTTGCCCTAACCCTAGCGCATCGGTCTCACTGAGTTGATATTGTCGGTCCCACCGAAAAGCCTAACGTTCACATTTTGAACCAGGTTAGTCTCACCGAGTTTCACTATTCGGTCCCACCGAGTTTGGTAAATTGTGTGTAACAGTTAGATTTTGTGTGGAGGCTATATATACCCCTCCACCCCCTTCTCCATTTGAGAGAGAGCCATCAGAATGTGCCTACACTTCCACTACTCATTTTCTGAGAGAGAACCACCTACTCATGTGTTGAGACCAAGACATTCCAATCCAACCACAAGAATCTTGATCTCTAGCCGTCCCCAAGTTGCTTTCCACTCAAATCATCTTTCCACCATATACAAATCTGTGAGAGAGAGTTGAGTGTTGGGGAGACTATCATTTGAAGCACAAGAGCAAGGAGTTCATCATTCACACCATCTATTACCTTTTGGAGAGTGGTGTCTCCTAGATTGGTTAGGTGTCACTTGGGAGCCTCCGTCAAGATTGTGGAGTTGAACCAAGGAGTTTGTCAGGGCAAGGAGATCGCCTACTTCGTGAAGATCTACCCAAGTGAGGCAAGTCCTTCGTGGGCGATGGCCATGGTGGGATAGACAAGGTTTATTCTTCGTGGACCCTTCGTGGGTGGAGCCCTCCGTGGACTCGCACAACCGTTACCCTTCGTGGGTTGAAGTCTCCATCAACGTGGATGTACGATAGCACCACCTATCGGAACCATGCCAAAAATCTCCTTGTCTACATTGCGTTTGCTCCCTCCAAACTCCTCCTCTTTACCTTCATATGCAATGATTTACATTCCGCTGCTATACTCTTAGAATTGCATGTGTAGGTTGATTGCTTGACTTGTGTTAAGTTGCTAAAATCTGCCAAGACTTAAAATTGGGAAAAGGTTAGATTTTTATTTGGTCAAGTAGTCTAATCACCCCCCTCTAGACATACTTTCGATCCTACAAGTGGTATCAGAGCTTTGGTCTCCATTTGCCTTGATTTCCATAGCTTTGGTGATCATAGCCTTGGTTTCACAACCTAGGAGAGTATGGTGTCTAGCGAGGGAAATTACCACCGTAGAGGTCCTTACTTTGATGGTACTAATTTTGCTAGTTGGAAGCATAAGATGAAAATGCATATTCTTGGACATAACCCCGCCGTTTGGGCTATTGTGTGTATTGGTTTGCAAGGTGAATTCTTCGATGGGAGAGAACCAAATCATGAAGCAACTGCGGAAGAGTTTAAGATGCTGCAATACAATGCTCAAGCTTGCGATATTCTCTTCAATGGATTGTGCCCCGAAGAATTCAACAAAATCAGCCGTCTTGAGAATGCAAAGGAAATTTGGGATACTTTGATTGATATGCACGAAGGTACCGAGTCCGTCAAGGAATCCAAGTTTGATGTGCTTCAAAGTCAGCTTGACAAGTTCAAAATGAAGGATGGTGAAGGTGTCGCTGAAATGTACTCTAGGCTTACTCTCATCACAAATGAGATTGCCGGCTTAGGAAGTGAAGAGATGACTGACAGATTCATCATCAAGAAGATCCTAAGAGCCTTGGATGGAAAATATGATACCGTGTGCACATTGATTCAAATGATGCCCAATTACAAAGATCTCAAGCCAACGGAAGTCATTGGAAGAATTGTTGCTCATGAGATGTCACTCAAGGATAAAGAAGAGCTTCACAACAAGTCTAGTGGTGCTTATAAAGCCTCATGTGATGCTCCTGCCACATCAAGTGAAAAACAAGTCTTCAATGAGGAATTGAGCTTAATGGTGAAGAACTTCAACAAATTCTACAAGAGTAGAAGCAAACAGAGAAGCTCCAAGTCAAGATCCTACCATGACAAAAGATCTTCTAGTCGTGAACGTAATTGCTACAATTGTGGAAGACCCGGACACTACTCCAATGAGTGTACGACTCCCTACAAAATAAGAGAAGACTCACCTAAAAGAAGAAGTAGAAGAGAAGAATCGCCTCCAAGAGAGAGAAGGAGTAGAGATGATCGTTATGAACGAAGAACCTCTCGAAGAAGCAAGGATTCAGAAAGGAAGGACAAGTCATCAAGGAGCTACACAAAACGAAGACATCAAGCTCATGTTGGTGAATGGGTATCCGGTTCTGACTCCGACCACCACTCCGAGAGAAGTTGTCACTCAGACTCCGAATATACTCAAGATGAAGGTGTTGCCGGTCTTGCACTTGTGTCAACCAACTCCTACGACATATTTGACTCACCAAATGAAGGAATTGGAAGATGCTTCCCGAGTATATTGATTTCAATAGTGATGAAGATGATTTGCTAGGTGATGATGAGTTACTTGTTGACAATGCTAGTGATGAAAACTATGATGAAACTGTTATTAATCATGCTAATCAAGATGAAACGAATGACAATGATAAGAAGGAGATTGAGCGTCTAACTAAAGAACTAAACACTCTTAAGTTATCTCATGAAACTACTTTAGAAGATCATCGAGAACTTTTAAAAACTCATGAGAAGCTACGCTTCGAGAAGCTCAACCTAGAGCAAGAACATGGGTTCTTAAAAGCCATCAATGATGATCTTCGGAAGAAAAGTTCATCTTACATTGCCAAGCGTTTACTCTTGTCTACTTACATGCCACAAGTAAAATCTAGCAACAAGAGTAAGAAAGATTCTTCTTCTAGTAGTAACAATAATCATGCCAAATCCAATATTGTTGCTTCTAGTAGCTCTCTTGATTCCACTAATGATTCTCTTAGCCAAGTTACACTTGAGCAAGAAAATAGCTTATTGAAGGGAATTATAGAGAAATGTATTTACAAGAGCCTTGCCGAAAGTAAGCAATTTGAGGAAATTGTATGCAAGCAAGGAAGACACCGGAAGAATCAAGGTGTTGGTTTTGAACGAAAGTTCAATGCCAATGGAGTTGAGTGGGAAGAAGATCAATACCCCAAGACGAAGTTTGTTCCTCAACAAGAGAAGTATGATCCTACTTCCTTCAAGGGAACACAAGCTCAAGATGATCTTCCGCCACAAGACCACAAGCTAAAAGGCAAGGACAAGCTTCAAGAGGAGATTGATGCATTTGAAGAAGCTCCAAAGGCCTTGGTCAAGTGGGTTCCTAAGTCTACCTCAAGTTCTACTTCATCAAGTACATCTACAAACCCAAGGATTCCCATCAAGATGATGTGGATCCCGAAGAAGAAGAACTAGAGAGTTCTTGAGGGTGACTCCGCCAACATACTTCACTCATATTCATATTGGCAAGACCAAGTGCATTCAACTTCCACATCTTGCACTAGTTCAAGGAGTCACAAACCCTCTTGATAGTAAGTCAAGGGACAAGGTAACCTAATGCTTTCATGGACATCATCTTGTGTGTGTACTTCACTCTATGTCTATGGATATCCTTGCTTGTTCCTTGTGGGACTAACCCATGTAGGTATTGAAAGTGCAACTCACTCCAATGTAATGCTCCAAATGATCTACATCAACATTGAGCATCCACATCTTCAACATCTACATGAAGTCATCATCGACAAAACCCAAGGTTAGTTCATCCCTCTAAAAGGGATATCACATCTAGGGGGAGCTTTACTCTAAGAATTGAGCTAAAGCAACTCTAATGGTGTGAACACAACAGTGCTTTATGTAAAAGAGGTAACCCCACTTGTGCTTAAACGATGAGTATGACCTATGATCAAATGTTCTAATTTAACTCCTAAGTCAATATACTCATATATAGATGACCTAGTCATCGCCAATTGCTTGATAGATGCTAGAGTGTTTGTGCATGATTTGCCACATATTTCATTTGCTATCTTAATTGTGTGAGCATGTTGGTTGCATAATTTTCTTCATTTGAGGACATCCATTTGTTGCTTTGATTGTTTGATCTTTTCTTTTGCCAAATGGATGGACAAGAATGCCTAAGTACTCCCTCTAGATATCTATGCTTTTCTCGTCTCAAACTCTATTCATGCTACATCACAAAGTTTGATCAAGTCAGATTCGAACCCTCTAGGTGAGGAGCACTCGGAGCCACCGATTCTTCATAGACTTAAACTTCCAAAACCTCTTGATGTATTTCGGTCTGACCGATTCATTCCTTTCGGTCATACCGAGTTCATTGAGTTGATCTAGGTTTCAATCTCGGTGCAACCGATTTGAACACTTCGATCTCACCGAGTTGCAGTAACCGCTTGTGATTCTGCATCTCGGTGCCACCGAGTTGCTCAACTCGGTCACACCGACAGGGTTTGGACATAAAGACCCACGGGTCGAATTTTGGAAATTTCTCCGAAACCCTTCGCCCGCGCTGTCCAGCTCTGCCGACTCGAGGTCTCCAGATCGTCCCCTCCATTGCCAGCGACCTCCTGCCGCTGGTCTCCGCCGCCGTTGTCGCCGTAGCGAGCTCACCGCCGAGTTAGGGTATGAGCTCGAACCCTATGTGCAATCTTTGCATCTGATTCCTGCAGTTACACTACTAGAAAAAGGCCTGTTAGTGGCGCACCTATTTTTGCCATTAATGGCGCACTATAGGTGCGCCACTATTATCACGCCATTAGTAACAAATACTAATGGCGCACATTTGGTGCGCCATTAGTATGCCTAGAAGTGCGCCATTACTATCTGACTTAGTAATGGCGCACCACATAAGAAGTGCGCCATTACTAACAATTTTTTTCAAAAAAAAAATTCAGAATTTTTTTTTTCAAATTTTTTCTTAATCTCGGGTCACTATGGCTTAATCTCAAGTCAAATCGCACTCCGTGGTCAAACTTCCCAAAAGGTCACCCATCCTCACACTACTCCAGCCCGAGCACGCTTAACTTCGCAGTTCTATCCAACCCCAGCACCACCTCACTTAACAGGCACTTGTTGATATATCTATCATATCAATCCTATTAAACCTTGTTGATGTCTAGGACTTTGTTCATGTTCATGAGTGTGATGAAATTTTGAAAAAATATTTCAAACTTCCCGGTCATATTACGTATCATATTTTGAAAAAAAATTCCAAAAAAAAAATTGGAAACCAATTTTTTTTTCTGTTACTAGTGGCGCACCTAGCAAATGGTGCGCCACTAGTAAGTTTGAAATTTTTTCCATTTTCCCCCTCTAGATCTTAAAAGCCCCGTATATTTTATTCTGTTAGATTTTTGGGGATTCTAAAAATCTTCAACGGGGTTCTCCCCGTTGAATTCGGATGTAAGTTTTCGAGTAGATGATTTTTCATATAAAAAACTTTTTAATCCGAGTTCGCATGCAAAAGTTATGCCCATTTTACTAAATTCCAGAGAGATTTTGCAAATAAAGTCGAAATTCATATTTGTAAATTTTCCCAACAACTAGACCGCATATCACGTGGTAAACTTATTTTCTTTTATTTTTTTGACATTTCCATCATTTTCTTTTATTTTTTTTAACTGAAAATGCGATCCACGGGGGGGGGGGGTGCATTTGTTCAAGTCATACACATAGTAATGACGCAACTTCACAAAGTGCGCCATTACTATGTGTATGACTTGGTCAAACGTTGGTCAAAGTTAGTAATGGCGCACTTTGTGTAGGTGCGCCATTACTAAGTTTGACATAGTAATGGCGCACCTATGCAAAGTGCGCCATTACTAAGTTTGACCGAGGTTTGACCCAGTCATACACATAGTAATGGCGCACTTTGTACAGGTGCGCCATTACTATGTCAACTAGTAATGGCGCACTATACCCTGGTGCGCCACTACTAATAAATTTTTTTAATCTTTTTTTCAAAACTAGTAATGGCGCACCACACACCAGGTGCGCCATTAGTAATATGCCATTAATGGCGCACCTGTATATGGTGCGCCACTGCTATATAGCAGTGGCGCACCACATACATGGTGCGCCATTAATGTCCATATTAGCTATAGCCGTTTTCCTAGTAGTGTTAGGTCAATGCCATGAATCTTACCAAGTTTGAAACACTTCTATCCAATCAAAAGCTTCTTTAGATTAGTTTTGATTCGAAAACTTAGGGTTAGGTTTCCGCCGAATTCATCTCGGACCGACCGAGTTGTAGGTATCGGTCTCACCGATCTGGCCCAGGCCATTGCACTTGTGATTTTTGGTCTGACCAAAACTTACAAATCGGTGTGACCGAGTTCAGAGCTCCGTGAAACCCTAGCAATCTTGGAGTCACCGAACTGTGCCTCGGTCTGACCGATTTCACCAGTTTAGACTCTAACATTGCTTCGGTGTCACTGAGTTCAACAAATCGGTAGCTCCGAAATGACTTCTGTAGAAAACTAAAACTAACTTTTTTTGGCTCATTTGTTTTGCAAAATCTCTGCACTTTGTGATGCTCATCCACTCTGTCTCAACTATATCTATTCAGAGGGTCAGCCTTCAGCTTTCAGCCATGTCTGACAACAGTGACAGCCAGAACAAGTCTGAGGAACAGGTTCAATTGAGTGAGGGCATTAGTCCCTCTGACAGCTATGATGATGGGAGCAGAAGTACTCCTAGCAACCTGCCTAAGGCTGCAACTAGGCAGAGGAAGAAGAGGACATCAGATTCTGAAGATGTGGATTTTATGGTTGATGAGGAAGTAACTTCTAAAAAGGAAGTTGTCAAGAAAGAGTTTGGCACTGCTGCTACCACCAAGCCATGGATGAAGAAGAAAGCTCCTGCCAGAAGGATTCCTATGTCCAAAGCCAGAGCCTCAACTCAAACCACAGCTGAACCAAGTGAAAAAGAGGTTGGTGAGGGTAAGAAGAGGAAGGAGAGGGTCAAGAAGATCATGGCCAGAGTCATTGGCAGATCTTCTATGATCGGAGACTAAGATGAGGAGGAGGAAGAGCAAGATGCACCTCCTGCCAAGACCCAGAAGTTGATGGGGGATGCAATCAAGTCAGGGGCTGCTCCATCAAAGCCCAAGACTGCCCCCAAGGCTACTTCTACTGCTGCTCACTCTTCTAAGCCTGCAGCACCCAAGAGATCAACTAGGAACATACCAGCCGCTGAGAAGAACAAGGCCCCAGTGCCTGAAGTGGAAGAAGAAGAAGAAGCCCAAGTGCTTAGGAAATTGAAGCCCAAGATCCCTGATCATGATGACACACATCCTGTGGCTGAGAACATGAAGCTAAGGAAGGATGCAGGTCTCAAGCTATGGAGGCAGACAGACCCATATGCCACAAGAAGGAGGACTGCTGTGGACTATAGGTTCCATACAAAGGAACAACATGACTTCTATGAGACTGTGCTCCTGGATAAGAAGCCCATAGTCAGTGATATGAGATGGGTTGACTGGAAGTTCATTGACAACAATGCTGATTATCTCCAAGGAGTTCATGAGGGTTTCAGATCAACAGGAGTTGACACATTTATTGGTCAGAAATTGACTAAATGGAATGATGAGTTAATCATGCAGTTTTACTCTACATCACACTTTTACCTTGTTGGTAAAATTGTTTGGATGACTGAGGGTACTAGGTACCAATCTTCTGTTGCTGAGTGGGCCCAGCTGATCAATGCACCAGAAGAGCATGAGGATGACACTGATGTGTATGCCAAGCCCAGAAAAGGACATGACTCCATGGCACACATGTACAAGGAGATTCCAGATGCTGCCTTGGACACTCATAAGTTTGGCTCAGTATACTATCTGCTGTCAGGGCTTCCAACAATCAACACTATCCTCAGGCACACATTGTTGCCCAAGTCTGGTGATGACAGGATGATTAGAGGGCATTCAATAAATTTGCTGCATATGTTTGATGTGCCAGAGAAATTCAAGGTGATGTCCTTGATAGTAGAGACTATCAAAAGGACTGCTGCAGACCAAAAGAGATCATGTGGCTATGCTCCACATATTCAGATGCTCATCAACTCCAAGATGGGCAAAGGCATGTATCTTTTGGACAAGGAGCATCTTCCCCTGTTGCCTGAATTTGAAGACAATGTGGTTGTCATGGATCCATCACATCCTACATCAGTAGAGGCTCAGGAGAAGAAATAAAAAGCAAAAGCAGAGAAGGCAGCCAAGACACCAAGTGCTGAAGAGGCATCCCAGATATTTCTGAAGTCCAAGCAAGATCAACTTGGTTATCTCATTCAGGCTACTTTGAGGATTGAGAAAGGATTGGCCACCCTGACTCAAAATCAAGAGAGTCTTGAAAGGATTATCGAGACAGAAATTCATGACTTAGATGTGAAGGTCACAGAAATACAGTCAACTGTGGAGAATATTCAAGAAGAGCTTGAAGACAGGGATGAGGGACCTACAACAGATGCTTTTCAGCAAGTCCCAAGGGGACCAAGGTCCTCAGCTGTTCCAGTTACTACTGATCCCAGACCTACAGTGTCAGCACCTGCAGCTACAACCTCAGTTGCTCCTCCAGTTGCAACTCCACCAGCCCCTCAGACCTCTTTGGATGCATTCGTTGCAGGACTCCGCTCCACACCACCTTCGCACTCTGGAGCTCCCGGAGATCCTGCTTAGAGATCCGCATAGTACTATGCATTTTCCAGCTTTTTGGTAACTTGTTGCCAAAGGGGGAGAAAGTGTATATTTCATATTCTATCATTTTGAGCGCTCCACCAAGATGTATGTGACATGGAAGAGTGACCCATGATCCTAATCGTTGTGCATTTGCATTCAAAAGCAAATTTCAAATAATGCACAAATTTAGGGGGTGCTCTTGCTTATCACATACTTCTCAAAGCGACGATGTACTTCATTTATATTATCATTTGTCGAAGCTTTGATCTATATGTTGTCATCAATTACCAAAAAGGGGGAGATTGAAAGTGCAACTAATCCCCGGGTGGTTTTGGTAATTCATAACAACATATAGCTCATTGAACTAATATTCTTTCAAGATCAATGTTTCAGAAAGTTCAATGGTTGGTATGGCATGGACTAGAGATGTGGACCCCTCAAAATGCTAAGGACACATATTGGCAAAAGCTCAAGACTCTACATTTTCATTTTAGTGATCCAAAATCACATTGAGTCCATAAGAAAAGCCAATACTATTAAAAGGGGATGAGGTGTTGCTTAATGGCTTGCTTGTTCAAAATGCTTAGTGATATGCTCCAAAAGCCCTCAACCACTTTCTCATTTCCAGATATGTCCCAAACCTAAAGTCAAACTCAGCCCCACCGATTTGATCTATCCAGCGCCACCGAGTTCACTTGACATAGCCATAATCCAGAAACCCTAATCAGTTTGGTCTCACCGATAGGGATCTCGGTCTCACCGAGATGGGATTGCAAACTCTTTGTTTCCCTTCGTAACGTTTCGGTCTAACCGAGATGAGCGATCGGTCCCACCGAGTTCGCAGTGCAAACTCTCTGTTTCCTTTTCGTAACGTTTCGGTCTAACCGATATGAGCGATCGGTCCCACCGAGTTTGCCTGACCAAGTCTCTGTTTACCTATTACTGAAATCAGTCTCACCAGGTTCATGTGATCGGTCTCACCGAGATGAGGTTTTGCCCTAACCCTAGCGCATCGGTCTCACCGAGTTGATATTGTCGGTCCCACCGAAAAGCCTAACGTTCACATTTTGAACCAGGTCGGTCTCACTGAGTTTCACTATTTGATCCCACCGAGTTTGGTAAATTGTGTGTAACGGTTAGATTTTGTGTGGAGGCTATATATACCCCTCCACCCCGTTCTCCATTTGAGAGAGAGCCATCAGAACGTGCCTACACTTCCACTACTCATTTTCTGAGAGAGAACCACCTACTCATGTGTTGAGACCAAGACATTCCAATCCAACCACAAGAATCTTGATCTCTAGCCTTCCCCAAGTTGCTTTCCACTCAAATTATCTTTCCACCATATCCAAATCTGTGAGAGAGAGTTGAGTGTTGGGGAGACTATCATTTGAAGCACAAGAGCAAGGAGTTCATCATCAACACACCATCTATTATCTTTTGGAGAGTGGTGTCTACTAGATTGGTTAGGTGTCACTTGGGAGCCTCCGTCAAGATTATGGAGTTGAACCAAGGAGTTTGTAAGGGCAAGGAGATCGCCTACTTCGTGAAGATCTACCCAAGTGAGGCAAGTCCTTCGTGGGCGATGGCCATGGTGGGATAGACAAGGTTGCTTCTTCGTGGACCCTTCGTGGGTGGAGCCCTCCATGGACTCGCGCAACCATTACCCTTCGTGGGTTGAAGTCTCCATCAACGTGGATGTACGATAGCACCACCTATCGGAACCACGCCAAAAATCTCCGTGTCTACATTGCGTTTGCTCCCTCCAAACTCCTCCCCTTTACCTTCATATGCAATGATTTACATTCCGCTGCTATACTATTAGAATTGCATGTGTAGGTTGATTGCTTGACTTGTGTTAAGTTGCTAAAATCTGCCAAGACTTAAAATTGGGAAAAGGCTAGATTTTTATTTGGTCAAGTCACTACAAAGAAAATACACTACTGTGATGATACGTGTTTGTCATAGTAGGTCACGTTTTTTGTCATGCATGTACATCCATGACGATTTTATGACAGAATCAAGATAGTCATACCTGTGCTGTCGTAGAAGTGTTCCATGACATTACCAAAATTATCATCACGGAAGTGTCCACTTCCATGACGATAAATCGCGCGTCATAGAAGTGCTTTCGTCAAGGGTGACCGACACGTGGCATCCACCGTAATGGGTCGCCGTTAAGCTATCGGGTCCAGTTTTTGATCTGATAACCCGTTAACAGCCCGGACCAATGGCAATTTTCCATGTGTAAAATTCTCATTGGCCAAAGGAAACACGTGTCAGCTCGTCATTGGGTCACATAGGCGCCTATGATATGTCGACACGTGCGAAGGCCCAACACTGGCCCATTTAGCTTACAAAGGCCGGCCCGTTTGACTTGGCCAAAAGTTAGCGGGCCGGCCCATGAAAAGCCTGTTAACGGTCTGTTCGCATATAGCCCATTTTACGGCCCGGTAACTCACGACCCGTTAGGGCCTTCCCGAAATCGGCCCAACAGCGTCATGTGGGCCGTCGAATATAACACCAGCCCGTTTCGCTTTCGGCCCATGTATGGCCCACGACGTCTTTCGGCCCATATGAGGCCTTCCGTATCTTTAGGCCCTTCAGTGGCTCACGGTTACTCTGGCCCATAATGAACAATAAATTTCTTTGTACCCATTAACGGCCCATGATTTCCATGGGCCGTTTCCAGCCCGTGTTAGCTTTCGGCCTACTGACGGCCCATACGTTCTTGGGCTCCTTTCCGGCCCTCGATTACTTCCGGCCCGTTAGTGTCCTGTTCCCCTAATGGGCCAAATTCGGCCCGTGGTTAGAATTGGCCCGTTTGTGGCATGTTAACCCGTTGCGCCGTTTCCAGCCCGTCCTATATTCTGGCCCATGAACGACCCGTTATGCCTGTGACGTAATTAAGCCTTTCTTGTCTTCCGGCCTGTTAACGGCCCATTATCATGCTGGCCCGATACCAATTATGCCCGTTTATGGCCCATGTGGACCCATTTATCCGACGGCCCGAGGCCCACCGATTCTACGGCCCGTTGGAGGCCCATTTATCCAACGGCCCGTTGGAGGCCCATTTATCCAATGGCCCGTAGGAGGCCCATGGATCCTACGGCCTGTAGCAGGCTCAAGGTTACCACGGTCCGTATATGGCCCATGGTTGTTGCGGCCACTAGGAAACCAGGGAAAAAGAAGACTAGGAAATAAATAAGCCCGAAACTAACGCTGAGCTATTAAGGCGATTGCACAGATTACATCCACTAGGCATCAAAGTTCGCCACCAGTGCAAATATAGGGAACACCCTACACTATACAAAAATGGCTTGCTGTTTTCTTCAGCCGGTGGCTGCACGTTAAGAACAAATTTTGTATCACAACAAAACAAATTACAACCATAAAACAAAAGGAAGGTTGGCATGAAAGTTAACAGTCTGGCAGATAAATGCACCACCCGAAGTTCGGAAGCTCAGTTCATTTGACTTGACTGATACGTTTTCATGCTGTACTGTCCGATGGAGCACCATAACCTTCGCCTTCATTTCTCCTAGGCTCCTGAACAACATAGCAAATGTCTGATAGTCTGGTTTCAAAACAATGCATATCTTGACGAGATCGAACAAAGGCTGTCCTTGTTTCACAAAGGGTCTCTGTTAGGGAATGGACTTGTGTCTGGAGCGCAGATATAACATTGTTTTGAGCTTGCATATCTTGATCATGAGGCAGTTTGGACAAGATTGCCTTAACAACCAACCCAGTATTACGCAGGAACGTGCTTTTGGCACTGTTAGTGGACAGGTACGGACCCATTGCAGCAAGAGGTGACATTGCGGTTATAGTTGCCTCGTCACCTTCAAAAGGTGGCGGTTCCACCATTTTTTCCATAGCTTGCTGAAAAGTTGAGTTTTTACATTAGTACTACCAGAACAGAAGATATTAAGGAGGCAGCAAAACCGAACAAAATAGCTTTGGTCTATATACAAAACTTATTTTGGTGAACCCGTGTAAAATATTAGTTGTATTTTACTGCAAAGTACATAATAAAACCAGGTTCCAAACATATGACTATGTACCATGGCTAATGTATTGTGTATTTCTTCACATTGGATTGACAGCTAAGGATAAAGAGACAAAGTTTATAATACGGTAAGCATAGTATGACATCATTCATATCACAAAACAACTGAGAACAGACAAACAGGCAATTGTAATGTTGTGTGGGCAAGTCCAGCACGGAACAAGATTACAGATCAAGATCAAAGGAACATCACTCCTCTCTTTTAAACCTTGTAAGGTGCAATGATACGCTAAGACAATTGTGTATAAAATTAAAAAGAGTAATAGACATTGGCTGCAAACCATGCAGTTCAATGCACGAGTCAGAGTAAGTAGTAGTTAAAAGGCATGAGGATTAAGGACTTACAACAGCGGCTTTGACTGGTGTAGTCATGCCCTTCGTCTTGCTGGTGTGACAGTCCTTGAAGATATCCACATCATTTGGTTCAGGTACTTTTTAGTCCTTGCGGGCTTTCCTCTGCATTTGGAACAAGTCAATATAGATCTGATAATATGGCACAGCGAAAAGAGTGAAACAGCAGCTAATTACAAGAGCCTCGCAGTGTGCCATATAGCTACGAGATCCTGTCGTCTGTTGGAATTTCACTTTCGTACGGTTGGCCTTGTTCTTTGAACAGTTCACCTACAAGAAGATAGATTTGTGAGGCACATGCGTAAATAGGAGTTCAACATGTGATCTGATCACATACATATAACGTACTTGATACTTTGGATCAGACCAGTGTTTAACGAGGCCTATCCAGTCTTCATCCGATATATTTTCCACTGGAGATGTTTGGGCAAGTTCACTGTTAGCCTTGCCTTCAAAAAAGTGAGTTTTCCTCAAGTTATACCGATACTGTCACAGAGCAGAGTTGAAAACATGGGTGCAAGCTTGTCTGGTTGCATCATCTTGGTTATCCAACTTGAACCTCATCTGTTGAAAATTATGGGAGTCTCATTATCAGCAACCTAGAAAGTATGGGACAGAGCAAGATGATATTACTAGTTTCCATACATAACCATACTTACAGATAAATGGTCAAGGAAGGTGTTGAACTGGGTTTCGTCTTTGTCATTCCTGTACTGAATCCATGTTCGGAGGATACGTGCATGACACCTAACGGCAACCGCTGCCTTTGATACTAACTTGGCTGACTCTGTAGCATCACGTGGCCTTTTTAAACCTGCCTCTAAATGGATCTCCATTCTTCCTCCTCTAGATTTAGTTAACCTATCGAGCATTATCCCTGATGTTTGTTTCCTCTTGCGCCTAGGTGCTAGTCCAACAACAAACATAGGAAGTGTTAGTGTACATCAAACTGTGAGAATACATATAAAGAAGCATGCAACTGTAACTTGACTCCAGCAACTACCTTCTAGCTGTTGAAGCTCACAAGGTTCATCTGATCTTGCCAACTCATCTTGTGTCAAGAGTGCTTGGGAAGTAGTGTCAGGTGGCAAGGGAGCTTGGGAACGTGCTGCTAGCTCAGTTGACGCATGAGTAACTCGTGCAGCTAGTGGTACTGTGGAAGGTGTTGCAACAACTAGGGCTGTCTCTGGTTGTTTGGTGGCAGCTATTTGTTTCTGTTTAGCTAGTTTTGCAGCTCGTGTAGCACGGGATAATGCGTTTGTACAATTTTCCGCTGGATTTTGACCTTCTATTGCACCATCAGTACCAGCAGAATCTGCATTATTCGGCCGCTTCTGTTTCCGTGTGTCCTTAGTACTAACACCATCCCCTGTCATTCCGTCTTCCTACCTCTTTCTCTGTGCCATGTTAAGTCAAGCCGACAAGAAAAAGGAATAAAAATTTAGTTCTTCAGAACAAATTGATGCATGATACAGATGAACTGAACTTTGATGTTAGACAACCACATGATAGGAGGATGTAATATGTACGAAAAACAGGACTTCATGAGATAATCAGAACTATGATGAGTAAACTAAGTAGAAGGCATTTCAATAAATTAGAAGCAATGCAATGGAAGGTAGACACCATATGAAAGATTCTACAAATATCGCTCTGCCAAGTTAACAGTGTCTCGTCATAACTGGTGTTTAAACAAATGTGAAGCAGTACAAGAAATAAATCGTATGCAAGATGCAAACAACATCACACTACCAAGTTAAAGGTCTCTCGTCATTAGTGCCATTGCATATTCACAGCATTGCATATTCACAGCTTATGATGTGTAAACCAAGCAGAAGGCATTTCAACAAATTAGAAGCAATGAAAGCTATACACCATATGTAAGATGCAACGAATATCACTCTACCAAGTTAAGACTGTCTCACCATTACTGCCATTTCAGCAAATTAGTAGTACAAGCTAGAAAATAATGCGAGATGTAAACTATATCAGACTCCCAAGTTAAACGTGTCTGGTGAAAAGTGATTGTTGCAGGTTACACAACAGTAGTACTTTGATGTAAGAACATGGTGTGATAGACAGATATTGTATGTTCTAGAAACAGGAACAGGTATGATATGAGGATGGAATATGTACGAAAAATAGGATGGCATGGCATATTCACAACTAATTGTGTAAACTAAGTAGAATTAATTTAATCAAATTACAAGCAATACAAGTGAGACACCGTATGCAACACGCAAGACAATATCACACTGCCAAGCTAGAGAAAGCACCTTGGATGCCGGTTTCGCCGGAAGACCGCCATCAGTCCCTGCCTTATTTTTTTCCTTATTTTTCTTAATTGCATTGCCTTGTCAAGTCAAACCCACAAGAAAAATGAATAAAAATTCGCTTTTCAGAACTCATTGATGCAGGATGTTGACGAGCACTACTTTAATGTAAGGCGACCGCATGATAGGATGATTGAATGTGTAAGAAAAAAGGACAGCATTGCATATTCACAGCTATGATGTGTAAACTAAGCAGAAGGCATTTCAACAAATTAGAAGCAATGAAAGCTAGACACCATATGAAAGATGCAACGAATATCACTCTACCAAGTTAAAACTGTCTCGTCATAAGTGCCATTTCAACAAATTAGAAGTAGTACAAGCTAGAAAAGAATGCGAGATGTAACCTATATCACACTCCCAAGTCAAACGTGTCTTATGATATGTGATTGTTGCAGGTTACACAATAGTAGCGCTTTGATGTAAGAACATGGTGTGATAGACATATATTGTATCTTTTAGAAACAGGAACACGTGTCTGATTCACTAGTATAATGTGTAAAGTAAGCAGATGGAATTCAACAAAATTAGAAGCAATACAAGCTAGACATCATACATAACATGCAACCACATATAATAGTGCCAAGTTAGAGGGAGCACCTGTGATGGTGCACTAGGGGAGACGTGCTCATCATCAACACAGCTACGTTGAGTGTCTATGCATGTGTTGTCTTCCAAATCTTCTTGGGGGGGGGGGGCGGGGGGGTGGCAGAGTAGAATCTGTAGAGGCCCTCTGTTTGGAAGGAGCACCTTTATCCACTGCCTTGCTAATTCCTTCCGCTTTATTGATTTTGAATTGTCAAGTAAAACCGACAAGAAAAAGCAATAAAATTCACTCTTCAGAACTCATTCATGCATGATACTGACAATCACTACTTTGATATAAGGCAAACACATGATACCAGGATGGAATATGTACGAAAAACAGGACGGCATGGCATATTCACAACTGTTTGTGTAAACTAAGCAGAAGCCATTTCAACAAATAAGAAGCAATGCAAGCTAGACACCACATGAAAGATGCAACCAATATGACTCTGCCAAGTTAAAAGCGTCCCATCATAAATGGCATTTCAAAAAATTAGAAGCAGTGCATGCTATAAATCATATGAAAGATGCAACTAATATCGCACTGCATATACTAAAGGTGTCTCGTCATATTGATTGATGAGGGATACAAAAAAAAACAATAGTTTAATGTAAGGACATGCTTAATAGACAGATGTACTATGTACTAAAAACAAGAAGGCATGTCACATTAACAGGTATAATGTATAAACTAAGCAGAATAGCACATGCAATTTAACCAGATTGGAAGAATTACAATCTAGACACCATATGCAACATGCAACCACATATCACGCTGCCAAATTAGAGCAAGCACCTGCGATGCTAGTGTAGGGGAAATGCGATAATCAACTACAGAGCTACGTTCACTATCTTCATCTAGCCATGCTGTTTCTTGAGAATCATGTGGGGAGGCTGACGCTGCATTCTTTAAATGAGGATCTTTTCTCGCAGTAGTCCACTGGCCTGACTGCCTCATCATAAGTGATTGATGAGGGATACACAAGAACATTAGTTTGATGTAAGAACATGGTTAATAGACAGATGTACTAGTATGTACCAAAAACAGGAAGGCATGTCATATTCAAAGGTATAATGTGTAAGCTAAGCAGATGCAATTTAACCAAATTGGAAGCAATACAAGCTAGACATCCGGCTGGAGTGGTGAGCATGATCATCTAGGACCTGAGAGCCTGGTGGGAGGTGGGCTGCTTCGCCCCCATCGTGGCTTTTTAGTTGGCTTCCAGGTGATGCCTGTCTATGCTGGGCTTGTCACTGGCTCGGCCAGTGCCCTGACTAGCTATTTGTCTTCTGGTGCTCCCGGGATGGTGGTTCATGTAAAAAATATCTTTTCTTATCTTAATAAAGACCGACTTCGGCCTTTCGAATACAAGCTAGGCACCATATGCAACATGCAACCACATATGACACCACAAAGTTAAAGCAAGCACCTGGGATGGTGGTTCAGGGCGAGCGAGATCATCAACTCTAGAGCTATGTTTACCGTCTCCATCTGCTGACACTGCACCCTTTATAGCGCTGAAACGTATGTTGCCTAAGCCCGAAGCAATCAGGAGCGACTTCTCTCTTTTCTTTTCTGCTTCTGTCAAGGCAGAGTCTGAAATACCCTTGCATAAAAACACAATAGTGAGAGTATGGGTGAAGTGTGTGCAGAACTAGTGCACTGTAAAAGTAGCAGATAGCAGGTGGATGAAAAATAAATGACAGGAGACATATGATATCTCTACAACATTGCATGGCAAACAAAATTAGATTCTACTCCATATGATTTTGTAATATATGAGCACAGGGATGGCTGGGAAATGCGGGTACTCCTCCAGCACACCACCACATGTGGTCCTATCAAAATAACAGTCGACTAAAAATAAATAGGTCAGTCGATTTTTTATGAACCGTCCGATCTATGAGGAACGGGCAGATGGCCTTCGTCTACCTCCCGCCAATCACTATTCATGATCTTTCTCGAACAGCCAGCGACCACCGGCCCAGACCCCTGCCTCCGCCGCCCCGCCCTCCCCTAGACCTCACACCACCGCCGTGCTTGGCAGCGCCCCCTGGCCATCCCTTTAATCCCGGCCAACCTCCAGATCGAGCGCCAGCAGCTCTAGGCCACACCCACCCCTAAGATAAACACCGAGGCGCTGCTTCCCCTGCATAATAGGCGGACTAGCGCCTGTTACGCCGGGGAATGCTTCCTTTAATTGGGAATCAACTGACTAGGAATTGAAATCCAGGGGGGCGATGGACCTCTAGCTAAGGTGAAATAGTATATGAGGAGAAACCTTGTGCATCGCGAGTTACTAGGAACATCTAGTATAAAGAAGAAGCGGTCAACTAGTGTCTTCTGTGGGATGAATACCATGCAAGCAGACACATTAGATTTGCATGAATAAGGGAAGAGGAGTACCATTTCCGGTTGCCAGTGCTGGGTCCTTCGGATGTCACGACGATTTTCTTTGTTTTACCTGGGGAACCGATGTTTTGGAGGAGGGTCGAGCCTGGGACGAACCCATGGCCAAATTGTTGACTGTGTTGCGGTGGCCGTCTGTCGGTGGAGGGGAAGCAGATCCGAGGCGGTGAAGGACGGTGTAGCGGGAACAGCTCCGGTGCGGTGGATGGTGGCGAAGTTGGAGTGGCAGCGGTGAGGCGCAGAACGGCATGGTTGAACTGGCTCGGGTATGGACAGCTCGGCCTCGGCTTCAACTACTAGCCGTGGAGGGTGTTGCGGTTGCGGTTGCGGTGGACGACGACGTCGGGGTATCGGCTCCGGCGTGATGGAGGAGGGCGGTGGTTGATGGGTGGGATGGTGTGGCGGACGGAGGACGCCGGGTTTCACGGCTGGTGGAGAGGTAGTTTTGGCGCCCACGTAGTACGAATGGGGAATCGGACGGGGGGGCGGGGGTGGGGGGAGCTAAGGGAGAACCATGTTTCGGTCTGGGACGCGCTTGTTTTTGTTTTTTTTTGAACAGATGGGACGCGCTTGTTTGTAATTTGGGGAAAGTACAAACTTTGCCCCCCTCTTAAATTTCAGACCTACTGCGGGTTGGGGGTAGGATGGTAATCCCAGGTGTCCCAAATAGTGGGCGGGAGCGATTTCGGTCGCGCGCAAGTGTGCTTAGGCGGCCATTGTGTATGAATGTTTTTCGGAGGCGGTTGCGTGGCGTCTAGATGAAGCTATAAACCTACCCTGGTTTAGACCTTTGGACGTCGGGCCGGTAGGTTTCACGGGTCGGAGTTAGAAAAGTAATTTCCTTCTACCAAACATTGGTCTCACGCGGTTTCGGGCGAGTAGAGGCTCTTTTGGCGCTTCGTTTGAAATTTTGAAACAGAAGCATTCACGTTTAGAGTACTCCCTCCGTTTTTATTTACTCTGCATATTAGAGTTGCCTGAAGTCAAATTTCATAAAGTTTGACCAAGTTTATAAAAAATAGTATAAACATTTATCATAACAAATCTATATGATGTGAAAGTACATTCAATAATAAATCTAATTTTATTGATTTGTTATTGCTTATGTTAATATTTTTTTATAAACTTGGTCAAAGTTTATAAAGCTTGACTTTTACCAAAGCTAATATGCGGACTAAATAAAAATGGAGGGAGTACTCTTGAACTTTGAGGATTGAACTAAACAGACAACGTTAAATTTGACCTTGTATGTTTGAAAATCTCATTAAATTATGCGCTTCTTTTTGAAATTTTGACACTTGAAAATCCTATAACTACGATTATTTTGGAATGGAGGAGGTAAATTTGAATCTATTTTGTACACGACTATATATGCTATTATGTACAAAAGCAGAGCAAAGATTGGTGCCCCCATAATTTAGGTATGATTTACAAATGCCATGATATCGAATTCAAATAATTGAATGGACTTCGTGTTGAATTCGAATTTTTTAAACCACCTTAAGTTGAATTCAAATGTATGCTAGTTCATAGCTAGCTATTTATAATGTTCATTGTGTAACTTTTGTATGTATAATGTGCTTTACACACACAACATGAACTATACTCACGTTTATATTCGATTGCTAAAGCTATGCATTGTCTGGAGTTCAAAATACTAACTCTGTGGATCAATTATGTCGAATAATAACATAGACATGCTCAAATTCGATAGAATATAGATGTTTGATGGATCAATTACCGTTCCTTACGTGAATTGCAAATATCATGATCCCATCCTAATATTTGGATACAATTTGTATTTTTAATCAATGTGTACATCAGTCTTTTACGTGTAGTTTCACTCTCCATAGGCCCCTCCTCACACACATGCTGACTTTCTCTCGCACACATACGCGCACACGGTGTATATCCATCGGTGGTCTCTCACACACTCTCTCCCGAGGTGTCTTTCTTGCAGACATGCTCTCGATATAACCCTCCCTCACTCTCGTAACAATTTACGACTGTTTTCACTAACCTTTATCACAAGCACTCTTCCTCTCACAAGCATACACACGCACAATCCCCATCGACCCTTTCTATATACATAGACCTGCCTACGTGTCTCCCGCACACACATTATCTTTAGGCCAGTCTCTCACGCATTGTCTCCACCTCTCTTCCTAATTGACGAGTATGATTCTAGCAGAGCATTCTTTAGGATGCCCCTTCAAGTTAGGTTGGATGAATAGTAATATCAGAGATAAGGGGTTACCTTAGTCCGAGGACCTAGGGTTTCAAATCCTAGCCGGCTTTGTCAGTGGACACAGAGTCCTTCACGACTCTGCTATCTTTGTCTTGTACGACTAGTCCTCCATGGGTCTCCCTAAATGCGTCACGGGCCAACCAATGTGGCGCAGGACGGAACCAAGCCAAGGGCCTCACCTCGGCCCACTGGACCCACGCGGTGACACACCCTAAGCCCCCAGGTCTCGTTATCTTCTCACGCCCACACATACCAACACAGACACCACACAAAATATTTTCTCCCCGTGCCTCTATCCCCTCCCCCTTGCATATACACACTCGAGGGCATCTCTCGCCGTGACATCCTATTCATCTCTCTCTCTGTCTAGACCTCTCATTTCTCATGCTATCTCTCCCACGCCCCCCCCCGCGCCGCCGGCCCCTCTATCCATTCCTCTCTCGAATACGTAATACACACACATACCTCTCTAGGCCCTGCCAAATACATCAACTACACATTCACACATGTTACATCACGTACCCCATTGATCTAAAAAGCCCTCTCTTCACGTTTATTTCGCATACAACATTCCTTTTGAATAAAATCACACAAAGTGTGGCCAAAAAATTATTTTAGAATTTCTACATATATACAACATACAAAGTTATGTGGAGGAGTATGAATGTTAATTTGCATTGCATGGTGCCCCCAATGATATTTATTCCGCACTGTGAATTTTTATATTTTTATACTATATATAAAGTTATTCATAATAAAGAGAAATGAAGAGCATCTCTCTCTCCATCGCATACACCCCCTCTACGCCCCTTTCACGTACGCACACAAACTATCTCCAGGTCCTCTAAAAGTACGCCCCGAGCACATTCACGCATGTTTCATCTTTCTCTCATGATATATACAATGACGATCATTGTATTTGAAGCAAAAGCACGATACGTACATTGGACTTCAGAATCCACTCATTACGGTCACCATTTATGTTTTCTGGTTATTATACAGTCACGGACTCACCGTACAGCTCTGTATTTGCTGAAGACAAGACAAGTTGACCAGTTAAAAGCTCGACGTGGCACCTCTAGTGTTGCATCACATTAGCTCACTACCATTGGGCCCACCTGTCGGCGTGTATAAGAATGAAAAAAAATGATAAAAAAATATTGGACGGTCGTTCGAAGTCATGACCGCGGGCACAACGGACAAGGTGGCCTTGTATTGGTATGCTGAGCCGTCTGTTTTAACACACATGAGCTGGTGTGGTGATTATACACACACGCACGCATGCACACGAACTGCATGCACGCAACACTCACACGTACACACACAGCCACGCACGCACGTAACACTCACACGCACACACGCACGCATGCATGCACACACCACACGACCAACACACACTCTCACGCTCAAGTGCTCAACCTACACGTGCATGTGCACACATCAGGCCCTGACAGACACATACACAACCAGGTGGTTCCCGCGCATGGGTCGGAGTCTTGTCGCGCCTGCGTAAATTTGTGTTTATCTGACCTTTTTCCTATGCGAGCTGACTGGTGGGACCCACAAGGAACATGGTCAATTTAACTAGTCAACATAGTGCCACGCAGACTATTTGGCCGGTCAACAGAGTGCAATCCAATGCTGAACAGTGAGCAAGTGACCGTATAATCACCGCAAAACGTATATAGTGACCGTAATGAGCGTATTCTGAAGTCCGGTGACCGTATTACGCTTTTCGCTTGAAATACACTGACCGCCCGTGTATTTATCTGTTCTCTCGCTCTCTCTGTGGAGCCGAGTAGGCCAACGTGCCAGTGCCTAAATTGGCGCACGCCACCCCATTATTGCTGTACTGGTTTTGTAAGAGCGAACAAGCATTCACGTCTACTGTACAAACTGCAGATATGAGTTACAAATGCTATGAAGACGAATACGAATATTTGAATCCACTTTATGCCCAATTTCTCTCTGTAGGCCCTCCAAAAGTACATCTCTACACGTTCTCGCATGTTACATCTAACAACAATGCAATACAGCACTACTACTACACTCTAACACAATAAATCATATGTGTTTTTAGTTTTACTAGATCTCATATTGTTACTTAATTATTCAGTTTGCATACATTAAAATTTCCTTTGAAATGTTTGGCTAGTATCATCTACCGCGCGGGAAAAATCCCGCCCTTGCCTGTTTAATCGGGTTTGCATCGATGGATCGTGCGAAACAGCAAAACTATAGTAGTACTACAGTACAAGTAACAGTTCACTGGGCCGCCATGTCGTGTACTCCTTCATCGTAAGAGTGGAGTGCTCGCTTTCATAAATGTTCTAGTCCCTTTCGCCGACATGTGGGACATCAAGCAACCGGGTCCACGTGCCATACCGATATAACAGTGCAAAGCAGCAGGGGTGAAGCACCCCAGTCATGGCGCCGACGTAGTAATGACCAATGAGGCATTAAATCACAAAGCCACCCCTTTCCCGCAGTTAAGTTGGAGGGACGAAGTAATCTCTACTCCTATAAAAGACTCAGTTGGTGATGATGGTCCACGGCCGCAGCAAGGAAGTGCCTCCTTATTACGCGCAAAATAATGATTCCTCCACCTGACAGCGGGGACCCACCTGACGGGCCACCGTATTTCGCGAAAAAAATGTTTCCCCTGACTGCTGGGACCCACCAGCTACATCTTCGCACGCAAGGAAGTGCGTCCTTATTACGGGCAAAAAAAATGATTCCCCTCCTGACAGCTGGGACCCAGCAGCTATATCTTCGCATGCAAGGAAGTGCGTCCTTATCCTCCCTGACAGCTGGGACCCACCCGGTCGAAGCATACGTAGCGTTGTCTATATTGTCGCCAACATGTACGTACATACTGGTCGATCGATCGCTCTGCAACGATGAACCGTGGCCGAGTAAGTAGCGGCACATGTCATAGTAGAGCCCCCCACGTAGCAGTTCAGGCTGTCCCGTCTAAACCGTGTAAACGTACATACAGCCACACGCCAAAAAATATGGCCATGTACGTACATATGAGCGGGGTCTCGAAACGCGTACTCGCGCATACGGACGGCCAGGGCTCATGTACATGGAGAGGCAACGGACGGCAGCGATGTTGTCCTGTTCATCTTCAGCTAACCGGCTGGGTCGGAATGGAGGAAACAGCGTCGTGTTCGCCAGGAGCCAAGTGACTGGGTCGGAACACGTCCTGTTCATCGGGAGGCAACAGACTGGGTCGGAATGCATCGTGTGTTCATCGGGAGCCAACCGGCTTGGATGGAATAGCCGAAACGAGGCCTGGTGTACTGTAGAATGGAGGAAACGGCCTTCTGTTCGACCGCCTACGGTCGAAACGGGATCCTGTTCACCGAGAGGGGTCTGGCATACCGCAAAACGAAGGAAATGGACTTCTCTTCGACCTCCTACGGCCGAAACAGGGGTCCTATTCATCGGGAGGGGTGTGGCGTATCGCAAAACGGGACTCCACGGGCTACTGTTCATCCACCGTTGACTTCCTTCGGCTCCACTGATACTGTTCATCCATCGTCGACTTCCTCCAGCCTCCACCAGCTACTATTCATCTAGCCCTCCACGGGGTCCTGTTCATCCAGCCTCCACCAGCTACTATTCAACCAGCCCTCCACGGGTTCCTGTTCAACCAGCCCTCCACGTACGGGGTCCCTCCACCGGCTACTGTTCATCCACCCCCACCTCCTCGATCAGGGTCCTGTTCATCCAGCGGCAATGGCCTCTAATACCAGGGGATCCTGTTCATCCAACCCCCACTGGGAACTGTTCATCAAGAGGCAGCTTTGATCAGCTTCAGTTAGCAGCAGTAGCGAAGGAATCACTCGGGTTCAGTTAACAACAAGGGATCGATCAGGGTTTAGTAACGTAGCTAGTGCAATCGCTCGGGTTCAGTTAGAGCCAACGCCTTGCTCGGGTTCAGTTAGAGCACAACGCCTCGCACACACGCGCGTACGTGTACGAGAGAAACGCGCAAACCTCCGTGCATCGCTCAGCCCCGACCACCCACCATAACTGGGAAGTCCCCAAAATTTTCCTCGCCCTCGCTTCTACCATGATTTTTCCGTCATGGACGGCCCAAAGAATGTCATGCAGGTGCGTCTCTGGCACGCCCAGGACGAAAAGCCCATTTTCTGTCATGGTTTTTTGTCATAGAAGTAGGAGCCCACCACATCTATGATGATACCGGGTTTTGTCACAATTATCGTCATAGAAGTGTCATAAGCATGACAGAATTTTTTTCATTCGGCCCAAAATGTCACGGACGTGTCTTTTTTTTGTAGTGAGTAGTCTAATCACCCCCCCCTCTAGACATACTTTCGATCACACAGCTTTCATCAGCTTGTGTCGTAAGGTGTTGGGTTAAGTCTCGCAACAAGCGCAACCCTCGTGTTTAGTTACCATATATTCATTTCCCTAATCGACTGATGCATGATCAGCCAAATTTGTCTTCTCCACAACTGCTTTCAGTTCTGTAAGAGCCTGTTCTGCACTGACCAACCGGGAAAGTGCCTCCTCCTTCGGAAACACCATCTTAGCAAAGTCTAATTTAAAAAATCTGAGCTCATTCTCCATCTTCCTCTTTTTTTCCAATATCTTGAAATATTCTTCAGCGTTGACAACATTTTCTCTAAGCCTATCTCTAATCTCTTCCTCATACATGCTCCAGAGCTTTGCTAGGCACATATTCAAAGATTGTGGCCACTCTTGATCAACCCACTCTAGGTAAGAACACTTCTGTTCATCCTATAATATTTAAAACTAAATCAGTTACACTTTTAGGGAAAATGGGTTTCTACATAGAAAATCACCACATACATATTTTGAAAAACTGAAGAAACACGTTAATTATGACATATCTTCTCAAAAATATCAATGTGCAAATGAATTAATTGCTACTGAGACAACAACCAAATTCAGGAACATCACAAGCTATAATTAACTGCAACAACTCAACAAGTTCTTAGTCATGTACTATAATAGCAAATTGACCATTTTATGAGGAAGCTAAATATAACTGCAATAGCACAACTATAGTGTCTGAATCGCATCCAGATTAACATAGCACAGTGGCAGTTTCTGAATCACATCTAACAAATGATTTTATTTTAATTTTTTGTTGGGGACATCTAACAAATGATTTGTAACAGTGAAAGTGGGGCTGACTGATATGTCCATTTTGCATCATGTTTTCCTACTATTATCTATAATGTTTTTATGCATAATAATGCTTTATGGAGTAACTCTTATGCCTTTTCTCTCATAATATGCAAGGTTTACACAAAGAGGGAGAATGCCGGCAGCGGGAATTCTGGACCTGAAAAGGCTATGTCAGAGTGACCTATTCTGCATATCTCCAAATGAGCTGAAATTTTTTTGCTAGAGTGACAGAAGCTTAAACCCTAGTTTATGCGCTACTTCGTAAGGGACCTATTTGGATCCAAAAGTTTAATGCTATGGTTAAATTTTATCTTAATACTTTTTCTCATAGTTGCGGATGCTTGCGAGGGGGTTAATCACAAGTAGGAGGTCTGTTCAAGTAAGAACAACACCTAAGCACCGGTCCACCCACATATCAAATTATCAAAGTAGCGAACACGAATCAAACCAACATGATGAAAGTAACTAGAAGAAATTCCCGTGTACCCTCAAGAACGCTTTGCTTATTATAAGAAACCATTTTGACCTGTCCTTTGCCACAAAAGGATTGGGCTACCTTGCTGCACTTTATTTACCGTTACCGTTACTTGCTGTTTACAAATTACCTTGCTATCAAACTACTTGTTACCGACAATTTCAGTCCTTGCAAAGATTACCTTGCTGAAAACCACTTGTCATTTCCTTCTGCTCCTCGTTGGGTTCGACACTCTTACTTATCGAAAGGACTACGATTGATCCCCGATACTTGTGTCATTGATGAGGACATCAATACCATTGTTACACCCACAGTCCCTGCTACTATACATACTGGACCAATTACTAGAGCTCGAGCACGCCAATTGAATTACCAGGTACTTTCGTTTCTTGGTAACGATTCTAATGTTCATGAGAATATGATGCTGCCCAAATTGGATACATTTCTTTTGCTTACAAATGAAGGGCCTAGAATGGACAAGAAAGATGAACCTTGGAGCAAGTTCAAGCATGGAGATGATGGCATGCGCAAGTGAAACAAGAATGAAGTTTCAAGTGATGATTTCAGGACTTTAAAGCCACCATAATGAGTGCATGAAGGCTTCGAAGAAATATACAAGTTACCACTTCCTAAATTTTGTCCAGAGGCTATTATAGGTGCTGCGTCGCCTTATTATTGGGCCAGGCCCATGTAATTTTGAAATACTTGAGTATAGGCTATTTTTAGAGTCTGTATGTGTGGGGAAACAAAAGTTAGGGTTGGTTTCGGACCCCTCCTCCAAGTGCCACGAAAGTCCCCCCTCTTCCTCCATATATACAGCCCTTAGGGCATCATTTAGACTTTGGGTTTTGTTTAGATTAAAAGTTTGCCATAGCTGCAACTTCGCGTACTTCATTTGTGTTCAACGACCAGACTGAGACGTCTCAGAACCCCACCTTGATCAATAAAGCTTTCATCTTATATTCGCAATATCCAGATTGCAATCTTAGTTTCTTGCTTGTTCTTCGTTTGCTTGCAGGAAATAGACCTTCGTGGTCAGGTTGATCATGCTCCAGCGTGGTCAATAACCTCTCGGAGTTGGTTTAGCGATTGCTAAGGCGCGATGTCCTCACACGTTCCTAGGTGGATCGTCAAAGTCTACTTCTCCGAAATGATAATCACCATCTCATCGAAAGACGGGACACCTTTGCCTCTATAAAGTGGTATCAGATTTCCAGGTTGCTCGGTGAGATTTTCTAGTTTTCCATAGTTTAGATCGAGTTTGTTCTTCATACCTACAGTCCATGAAAAAGCCACAAAAAATATTAGGGTTAGTTCATCATATCCGAACCAATCTGAGCCTTTGCATAATCTTTTTAGGGTTTTGCTTTGTTGAATTTGCGGTTGCATCGTCGTGTCTAGTTGCTGGTCTTAGCATCTAGTCCTTTAGAGTTTCGAGTACTGTCACAGTTTGTCACGCCGCCGTCACACCATCTTCATCGCTACTGCCATATACCACCACTGCTGCCATATCCTACCACCGCTGCCATATCCTACCACCGCTGCCATATACCACCACCGCTGCCATATCCTACCACCGCTACCATATACCACCACCGCTGCCATATCCTACCACCATATATCTACCACCAATCCGAGTTCTTTTCATATTACGTTTGTTTTCGAGATCCATCTATTTTCTGATTCGTGTTTCCTTGCCTGAGTAGGTTTCGGAAAAAGAAGAGAGTCCGGAGACCGCCGGCAGTTTTCAGGCCAAAATTTCAAAGATCGAAAGTATTTTTTTTCCTATCCTGTTTTTAGGTCCTAGGGAGCGTTTTGAGACACTCACCATCATAGTGATTTTTTGTCGCACTTTTTCGTCGTCGCGTCCCTGATTTCTAAAAAAAAATAGTCAAAAAAATTTCGTGCCTATCCTGTTATTTTTACCTGGGAAGAGTTTTGAGACACTCGCCATTATAGTGATTTTTTGCAAAAAAAAGGAGCGCAAGAAAAAGGGCAAAAAAAATTACAGAGTGTGCTTTTCCCTTGTTTACGTGTCACGCCGTGATTTTGTTAGTGTTCTAGGCTCGCGTCTCTAGTACGGTCTAGCCTAGGACCAGCAAAGTACCGTCGTTGAGCGTTTATTCCACTTTGCACCTATGAATTGATTATTGCTGACCCTTTTTGCTACCATTTTATAAGCCTTCCCAACTCCACATACATCTACGTCGTGCGTTTGACTCTCCCTGGTAATCGCTCTATCCAAGCTTTGAGAGTTTTGACTACAACGGTTACCGACCACCACCTGCTGCTTGATGTCTACTACACAACTTTATTCTTGTAGACTCGTGTTGGGCCTCCAAGCGCAGAGTTTTGTAGGACAATAGCAATTTTCCTCAACTGGATGACCTAAGGTTTATCAATCCGTGGGAGGCGTAGGATGAAGATGGTCTCTCTCAAACAACCCTGCAACCAAATAACAAAGAGTCTCTTGTGTCCCCAACACACAGAATACAATGGTAATTTGTATAGGTGCACTAGTTCGGTGAAGAGATGGTGATACAAGTGTAGTAATGATAGTAAATATTGATTTTTGTAATAGTAACAATAAAAAACAGCAAGGTAACAAGTAACACAAGTGAGCTCAAATGATATTGCAATGCTTGAAAATAAGGCCTAGGGTCCGTACATTCACTAGTGCAATCTCTCAACAATGCTAATCTAATTGGATCATATAACCATCCCTCAACGTGCGATGAAGAATCACTCCAAAGTTCTTATCTAGCGGAGAACATAAGAAGAAATTGTTTGTAGGGTACGAAACCACCTTAAAGTTATTCTTTCTGTTCGATCTATTCAAGAGTTCGTACTAAAATAACGCAAAGTTATTCTTTCCGTTCAAACTATCCAAGAGTTTGTAATAAAATAACACCATATGATACACATCAACCAAATCTAATGTCACCTAGATACTCCAATGTCACCACAAGTATCCATGAGTTAAATATACGATACGCATCAAACAATTTTAGATTCATAATACTCGATCCAACACAAAAAACCTCAAAGAGTGCCCCAAGATTTCTATCGGAGAAACAAAGATGAGAACGTGCATCAACCCTTATGCATAGATTACCCCAACATCACCTTGGGAATCTGCGAGTTGAGTGCCAAAACACATATCAAGTGAATCAATATGATACCCCATTGTCACCACGGGTATTCATAGCAAGACATACATCAAGTGCTCTCAAATCCATAGAAGTATTCAATCCGATAAAACAAAATCTCAAAGGGAAAACACAATTCATGACAACAAGATAGAGAGGGGAAAACACCATATGATCCAACTATATTAACAAAGCCCGCGATACATCAAGATCGTGACATCTCAAGAACACGAGAGAGAGATTAAACACATAGCTACTGGTACAAACCCTCAGCCCCGAGGGTGGACTACTCCCTCCTCATCATGGTGGCCGCTGGGATGATGAAGATGGCCACCGGTGATGATTGCCCCCTCCGGCAGGGTGCCGGAACGGGCTCCCGATTGGTTTTTGGTGGCTATAGAGGCTTGTGGCGACGAAACTTCCGATCTAGGGTTATCTTCGGGGGTTTTTGGAATATTTGCAAATTTATAGGGCGAAGAGGCGGTGCGGGAGGCCACCGAGGTGGGCACAACCCACCAGGGCGCGCCTGGGCCCCCAGGCGCGCCCAGGTGGGTTGTGCCCCCCTCGGGGCACCCCTATGGTACTTCTTTGGCCCACTGGATGTCTTCTGGTCCAAAAAAAATCTCCAAAAAGTTTTGCTGTGTTTGGACTCCGTTTGATATTGATTTTCTGCGAAGTAAAAAAAAAGCAAAAAACACCAACTGGCACTTGGCACTATGTCAATAGGTTGGTCCCAAAAAATGATATAAACTTGCTATAAAATGATTGTAAAACATCCAAGAATGATAATATAATTAATAGCATGGAACAATAAAAAATTATAGATACGTTGGAGACGTATCAGCATCCCCAAGCTTAATTCCTGCTCGTCCTCGAGTAGGTAAATGATAAAAACAGAATTTTTGATGTGGAATGCTGCCTATCATGTTCATCACATTCTTTTCTTTTGTAGCATGGACATATGGACTTTTATATGGTTCAAAGCAATAGTCTAGTTTTGACATGAAGATTTCAATACTCAAGCATATCAACAAGCAACCATGTCTTTCAAAATATCAACACTAAAGCAAGTTATCCCTAGCCAATCATGCTGAATCATTGATCCATTCGTGAAACACACTCGCATATTAGCTACATCCAATGCTCAAGTATGATCATAGTGCTCCCTAGTTGGTGCTTTATAAGAGAAGATGGAGACTCAAGTAAAAATAAAAATTGCATAAAGTAAATCGCAAAGGGAAGTAGGGATTTGTAGAGGTGCCTGAGCTCAAAGCGAAAAAAATAGAGATAAAATATTTTGGGTGGCATGCTTTTCCCGTCAACGAAAATGATAGAGTAGTTTCCAATACTTTCCATGCATCATAGGCGGTTCCCAAACAAAAAATAAAGTTTATTCCTTTTCCACCATTCTTTCACATTCCACGCCTAGCCGTATCCACGGGTACCGTCCATACCAACACTTTCCAAGGAATTTATTATTTGATAACATAAAGTAAATTTCTTTCATTTCGGGACTGGGCATCCGTAATACCTTTGCCATACTCTCATGCAATGACAAGTGAATAAACACTCATCATGAGAATAACGCATCTAGCATGGAAAAATATCAGCCACCCCCTACTGTTTCATGAGCAGTACGAGCACACAAAAAGGAAATTTATTTTGAAGATTAGAGATGGCACATACAAATTGCTTAGAACGGCAAAAGAATACCACATATAGGTAGGTATAGTGGACTCATGTGGCAAAACTGGGTGTAAGGATTTTGGATGCGCAAGTGGTAATCATACTTAGTACAAGTGAAGGCTAGCAAATAGATTGAGAAGCAACCAACCAAGAAACGAAAAATCACATAAACAAGCATTAAGCATAACTAACACCGAATAATGCACCACAAGTAGGATGTAATTTCATTGCATAATTGTTGACTTTCATGCTTGCATAGGGAATCACAAACCTTAACACCAATATTCTTACCAAAGCATAATTACTCACCAACATGACTCACATACCACTATCATCATATCTCAAAACTATTACAAAGAATCAAGTTTATTTTGTCCAATGATCTTCATGAAAGTTTTTATTATATCCCTCTTGAATATCTATCAATTTGGGACTAGTTTCATATGTTGCTTTTGATTAGCTCAAAACAAATTTAAGTGAAGAACATGAGCATAAAATTTTTCTTCTCCCAAAATAATATAAGTGAAGCATGAGAGAATTTCTTCAAAAAAATTAAAGCACACCTTGCTCAAAAAGATATAAGTGAAGCACTAGAGCAAATGACAAACTACTCCAAAAAGATATAAGAGAAGATCAAGCGAGTAGTTACGTAAATGGGTAGCTATTTGAGGAATCTCTCTTATTTAAAACTTTCAGATCTAAGTATTTTATTAAAACAGCAAGCAAAAAAAATTAGATTCTAAAAATGGCACACATCATGTGAAGAAGCAAAAACTTAGGCTCAACCAATACTAACCGATAATTGTTGATGAACAAAGGTGGGATGCCTACCAGGGCATCCCCAAACTTAGATGCTTGAGACTTCTTGAAATATTATCTTGGGATGCCTTGGGCATCCCCAAGCTTGAGGTTTTATGTCTCCTTAATTCCTTTTATATCACGGTTTTCCTAAATCTTATAAAACTTCATCCACACAAAACTCAAAAAGAACTCGTGAGATAAGTTAGTATAAATCAATGCAATAACCTTATCATTCTCTACTGTAGCAAATCACTAAAATTATTATTTAACATTGCATACTAAATGCCTCTGCATATTTAATAGTCCTATCCTATAGTGGGAAACCACGGCCACCTATGGGGCCATGAGCCCCTTTTTGGTTCGGCGGGGGGATAGGCACGTTGCACAAAGAGCAGAGAAGCATAGCACAGCACGGCAGAGATCACACAGGCAGTTTTACCCAGGTTCGGGCCGCTGTGAGGTGTAAAACCCTACCCCTGCTTTGCTGGAAAATATGGTGGCGATCATAGCGCACTTGCCCGGCAAGGTCGCCTCAGGGCAAGAGTGGCTACATGCGTATGAATGTGTGAGGGTCTGGATCAGCCAACCAACCCTTTCTACGGTCGCCATGGGCCTCCTTTGATAGATCAAGGGGTCACCACAGTGGCAAATCTGTCTTTACGCACTGATTAGATAGCAAACAATGCTATCACACCTAACTCTGCAAGCTGACAGAGCGCATTAAATGCGCCGTCTAGTGTCACATCACAGCTCGCCCGGCAAGTTTTGCCAGCTTTGCACCTACTTGCTTGACACGTCCTAGGACGGGTGTCATATGGAGGTGTTTGCTGTAGGAAGTGGCTGCCATGTGGCAAGAAGCTGCCACTTACTCACTTAGGGGCTTGACACCGCACTGATCGAGGACTTGGGTCGCTTGTGAGGTGGAGCGGTGGTGTGGCTTGCCTCCGCTAGCCCCGGTAGGCTTGCCGGGACGATCTGGAAGCTTGCTTCCGGGGCAAACCCAACCTTGCCAGGCTCGCCTGCCTGGCAAGGGAGGTTCTTTCCTTAGCGATATCTTGCTCCTCTGGCTCATCTTTGTCTTCTTGATCTGCACTTGGATCCTTCAAAGGAATTGATCTATCATGCTTGGGTTAATCATGGTGCTGTAATCTTGTCTTCAGGCTTGTGCACAGTCTGGGCAATGGACCCAGGGTTTGTTGCACCGACAGGAGCCCCCGGGCCTGGCACGAATGCGCCACTGGGCGTCGTCGGGGTAGGTCCTAATGAGTGCACAGGCAAGAGTGCAGAGGTGGCTCCGTCCTTTGAGATCTTCTTTGCTTCTCCATTAACCCGAGCTTTGGTCAATTTCCAATTTTTCCGCATGTCGTGTGAAACGTTACGGGAGAAACTGAGCCATGATCCACGGATTGCCCACGTCTCACGGTCACAGGGCAGAAACTGCCATCCCACTTACCTCCTGCCGTTGGGGCATCCGCCACGTGTACCGCATGCATTGCGTAGGGTAGGTGGTGGATGTGGAGGGCGCGGAAATGGGCGCCATGGCAGAAAACCGGGCGTCACTGATTGGTGCAGAGGGCCAGCTCCATTTCCCTGGGCCATTGCAGGCGCAGGGAAGCCGTATTGGAGGAGCGGGGCAGTCGCATTCTGAATGAGAGGCCAGCCCCCCTGCCTCGTTCTATTATAAAAGGGGATAGGAGTGGTGAGTTTGCTCACACACTTTCCATATCCCTTTCTTCAAACTCTTCTTCGCTCTTCATGACGAGAGGTGGAGGACGTGGTGGCGCCCCAATGGCAGCGACGAAAGCCTCTGCTCGACAGCGTCTCCCTCCTCCTCTTGAGAGCGCGGGGGTGGAACCCGCTGCGAGAGGAGGAGGGAGGGGACGAGGCCGGGACCGTCAGGGCGCCCGGGGAGGAGGAGGACGGGGTGGCGCCCTGACCGTGCCCCCGCCGGAGGCTCCTCCTCCGCTGGAAGGCCACGTCGGAGACCAGCCTCTGGAGTTCGTCATCAGGCTGTACAAGCCTCCACACAGTCGCCTCCGCCTTCCTACTCCATTTGCAAGGGCGATGGAGGTCGAGCAGCCGCGAGCGTTGAGACTGCACATGAGGGGCTGCGGGAATGGTAGCATACAAGTGGATGTAGACTTCCATGCCCCTCGTGTCATGTAATTCCGCCGAGGCTGGAAGACTTTTGCTCGTGCCCATAGCTTGTCGGAAGGGCACATCCTCCATTTTAAGTTAATGGAGGACAGTTTCCTTTCCGTCAAGGTGTTTGGGAGCTCGGGTGCTCGCTTAGGGTGCTGCGTGGAGAGCTCATCCGACGATGAAAGCTCCTCCTCGAGCGATAGCGACGAGGAGGACAGTGACGGCGATGACGACATCACTGACTGGGAGGGCGACGACTCTGACTCTGGCTGATCATCGGTCGCACCATCTTCATCAGGCAGCGGTACCATCAACTGCACCTGCATCTCCTTCCCGGCAAGGTGATTTGCCGGGGAGTTGGATGCAGAGGTGGGGATATTGCCCCCCGGCTCCTCCAACAGCCTTCTAGCTGGACCCCGGTAGGCTTCCTCATGGGCTGCAACTCCGTTAGCCCTGCCGCGTCCTGCTGGCCCTGGTGGTGGCGGTTGACGGTTGTCTCCGCCATGCTCTCCATCGTCGCCTTCATCGGTGCCCTGCCATCCCCGCCAGGCTACCCCTCCTGGAGCCCGATAGGGTCAGGCTGGGCTTCTGCCCAGGCACTCCTTTTGCCTCCTCGCCTTCGACTGCTGTGCCTAGAAAGAGAGGGACAAGAAAGGGCATTACGGGGCACTTATCTTTTTTCAATCTTAAATCTGTAGGCACTTGCCAAATTTTAGTTCAAATAATGTAATCTCTTGAATCCATGTTTGTGTCCTGTAAGGTTTGTACTTGTTTGATCAGCACATTAATGAAAACGATAAGCCTTGCCGAGGACTTGTGCATGTATATGTCCATGCAGAGGTGGGATGCCTCTATATTTTAAGTAAACGAGCCCCCCCCCCCGGCAGGCTATCCTGTCGGTACCCTCTGTTTTGTTGCCGGGGAGTTAGGCCTACCGGGCACAAATCATGAAGAGGGACCAGCCCCCCGCCAGTCATTTTCCACCAAAGGTCACTGCGACCAACCTGACCGAAGCAACGTTCGAGTCGAAGGGTGGGAGCACCTAAGTTTCAAAGGGTAGCAGGGTTTCCTCATGCACAAGACCTCACTTATAGAACACGTATGGACAAAAGGAAGAACTTATCTGTTTGGCTTGCCGGAGACCGCAGTGCTGGCTTGTCTTCTCATCTCCTCTTGGGGACTGAATCCACGGTAGGAGCCTATACTTTTTGTGGATGAAAATGATGCCAGATGAGATCTTATCTACATGAAGATGTGATGCTCATGATATGCTTATGCATGCATGCAACTTGTCGGGGGGCCCCCCAGCGCTTCATTTATTTCTCTATTGCTCAGGATCTGCGCCTGGCTTTGTACAAGGAGTTACATGCAACTAAGGCAAGGCCTGTACAAAAGGGTGGCTGCCGGGCAGGGCCCGACAGCCGCGCCTTACGGGTAGAACTTGCAGAGATGCTCAATATTCAATGAGTTTTTCAATCAAATGCCATCTGCGGTCTCCAGACGGACTGCGCCAGGTCTGGTGACTCGTACTACCCGGTAAGGGCCTTCCCACTTCGGCGTCAACTTGTTTGTACCCTTGGCGGACTGAACGCATCTAAGGACAAGGTCGCCTTCCTCAAAACACCGGGCATGAACCCCGCGGCTGTGATAGCGGCACAGGGCTTGCTGGTAGCGTGCAGCATGCGTAGCAGCCCGGAGACGGTTCTCCTCGAGAAGCATATCATCGTCACGCCGGTGTTGTTCCTGCGCTACTTCATCTTAGGCAAGTACTCGAGGTGATCCATAAATGAGTTTCGTTGGCATAACTGCTTCTGCCCCATAGACTAGGGAGAAGGGAGTCTATCCGGTAGCTAGATTTGGTGTCATTCTGAGGGACCAAAGAACCACCGGCAGCTCATCGATCCATCGCCTGCCGCACTTCTGCAGCTTATCAAATGTTCTCATGTTGAGTCCCCGTAGCACTTCAGCGTTCGCCCTCTCAGCTTGTCCATTACTTCTAGGATGTGTAATAGAGGCAAATGAGATCTTGCTTCCGAGGGCATGAACATATTGCATGAAGGCACGGCTCATGAACTGGGTGCCGTTGTCGGTGATGATCCGGGCAGGGACCCCAAAACGGCACACCAATCCTTTCAAGAACTTGATAGCTGACTGAGTAGTCACCTTCCTCACGGCATCTACTTTTGACCTCTTTGTAAACTTGTCGATTGCAACGAACAAGAAATCAAAGCCCTCGGCAACTCGGGGGAAAGGGCCGAGGATATCGAGCCCCCGGACTGGAAACGGCCATGACAAAGGGATTGTCTGAAGAGCTTGGGCAGGCAGATGGATATTCTTGGAATGGAACTGGCAGGCTTCATACTTGGGGACTAGCTCGACCGCATCTTGGAGGGTTGTGGGCCAATAGAATCCTTGCCGGAAAGCTTTCCCAACCAAAGCCCTTGATCCAATATGGGAGCCGCACATGCCTTTGTGTATTTCCGCCAGCAGTTCCTTTCCTTCTTCCAGGAAAATACACTTCAATTTCACACCGTTGGGCCTTCTTCTATATAGTGTGTCATCGACAAACTGATACATACTGGCCCTCCGGGCTACTCTTTCCGCTTCTTCTTGCTCTTCGGGAAGTTCTCCGGTTTGGACGAAATGGACTATGTGCCTTGCCCAAGTTGGAGCCTGGGGCTCGACGACGAGGACTAGCGGCACCTCCTCATTCGTGGGAGCGCATCCCTCGACCGCGGGGACTGCAGTCCTGGCAGGAGGGTGCAGCCCGGCAAACGAAGGGGAGTTGTTTCTAGCAGGGTCCCTGCCAGGTGCCCTGAGAGGCTCTACCGGGAGAGGCTTACCGGAGTCTAATTTCCTCCTCTTTTAGGCCATTGTTGTCGGGGATACAGAGGGCTGAGTAAGATGGAGAACAAAAGTTCCTGGTTCCACAGGAAGCTTTTTCGCAGCACACTTTGACAGATGATCAGCAATGCTATTTTCCGCACGAGGTACATGCTCTGTTTGCAATCTGTCAAAGTGCTCATCCAATCTTCTCACTTCCTCGACATATGCCTCCATCAATGGAATTTGGTAATCCTTGTTGACTTGTCTCACCACAAGTTGTGAATCTCCTTGAATGATCAGCTTCTTTATCCCCAGTTCTGTGGCAATTCTGTGCCTGGCAAGGAGCCCTTCATACTCTGCTATATTGTTGGTCGCCTCCTCCCGGGGAAAATGCATCTGGACGACGTATCTCAGGTGCTCTCCAGTGGGAGCAACAAGAAGCACGCCAGCTCCTGCACCTTGTAGGGAGAAGGCACCATCGAAATACATGATCCATTCTTGGGGCGCTTCCTTACCGGGGATAACTGTTTCCCGCACTTCTTCATCAGTGGTTGGCGTCCATTCTACAATAAACTCTGTCAATGCCCTGCTCTGAATCATTGATGTGCTTTCAAACTTCAGGCCAAAGCTGGATAACTCCAATGCCCATTCCATAATCCTGCCGGTAGCCTCTAGGTTTCAGAGTATCCTTTGCAACGAGAAGCGGGTGACAACCGTGATCTCATGGGCTTGGAAGTAGTGGCGCAGTTTCCTCGAGGCCATGACAAGGCCAAAAATCAATTTTTGCACGCCAGAATACCTGGATCTAGCCCCCTGCAACAGGGAGCTGACGAAGTATACTGGGCGTTGCACCACCTTCTTCCTTGCCGCATCCTTGGGGTTGCCTCCACTGCCGTGCTCCTCTTTGTCCTGATCCACATCTGGCCTTGTTGGACTGTTCTCTCTCTCTTCTTTGGACGAAACACTTGCTGAGGCTGCTGTCTCCTCCACTTCCCACTGGGCCACTAAAGCTGCGCTAACCACTTGATTGGTCACTGCCAGATATAGTAGCAACGGCTCTTGTGGTTTGGGTGCAACCAATGTGGGCACAGAGGATAAGTAGGTCTTCAAATCTTGCAGCGCTGCGTCTGCTTCCGGGGTCCACTTCATGGGTCATGCCTTCTTCAGAATCTTAAAGAACGGCAAGGCACGCTCGGCAGACTTGGAGATGAACCTGCTAAGCGCGGCAATGCATCCTGTCAAACGCCTTACATCCTTAACTGTCTTCGGTGCCTGAATCTACTCGATGGCCTTGATTTTATCTGGGTTGGCCTCGATCCCACGGTGGGATACAAAGAAACCAAGTAGCTTGCCGGAGGGAGCGCCAAACACACACTTCTTCGGGTTCAGCTTCAAGTTGATCTTACGCAGAATAGCAAATGTCTCTTCTAAATCCTGGATGAGGGTTGATCTGTCCTTGGTCTTGACCACAATATCATCCATATAAGCCTCAATGTTCCTGTGCAACTGTGGTTCAAAACCAACCTGGACTGCTCTTGCAAAGCTGGACCCGGCACTCTTCAACCCGAAAGGCATGCGCATAAAGCAATATGTGCCACATGGGGTGATGAATGAGGTCTTTTCTTCATCTTCCTTGGACATAAAGATCTGATGGTATCCGGAGTATGCATCCAGAAAGGAGAGCAAATCACACTCGGAAGTAGAATCCACAATTTGGTCGATGCGCGGCAAGGGGAATGGGTCCTTCGGGCATGCCTTGTTCAGATCCATGAAATCTATGCAAAGCCTCTGTTTCCCATTAGCCTTCCACACAACCACTGGGTTTGCTAACCATGTTGGATGTAACACTCCTCTGATCAAACCAGCTGCCTCAAGTTTCTTGATCTCCGCGGCAATGAATTGCTGCCGCTCCAAGGCCTGCTTCTGGACTTTCTGTTTCACGGGTGGGCATGTGGGCAGACAGCAAGGTGGTGCTCGATTACCTCCCTGGGAACACCACGGATATCAGATGGTTGCCAGGCAAACACATCGATATTCACCCACAGGAAGGCAACATGCGCGCTTTCCTATTTGTCTCAAGGGTGGCACTGATAGTGAAAGTACCATCAGCGCCAGCCAGCCCTGCCGGGACCTTTTTAACTTGGGGTGCAACAGCCTTTGATTTCTTGCTGTTGGAACTCTCCGGCACGTCATCAACAGGTGTGGCGCACTCCGAAGAAGTACGCTTCCCAGATTCCTTGCCGGTGCTCCTACTAGTCTTCTTCTTTCCTTCACTCTCCTTGGCGGGAACTATGGCCTCCGCGGCCTCTGCCGCGACCGCATCCCGGTACATCTTATCCACGCAAATAATTGTGTCTTTCTTGTCTGACGGAATGGAAATGACGCCCATCAGCCCTAGCATCTTCAAAGTGTTGTAGGCATAGTGGGATGCCGCCATGAACTTGGCCAGGGCCGGACGCCCAAGGATTCCATTGTACGGCAGGGGGAGGTCGACCACATCAAACACAACCTTCTCAGTCGTGTAGTTCAACTCTCCTCCGAATGTCACTGGCAACGTGATCTTTCCCTTAGGATGACTCCTGCCAGGATTGACTCCTTGAAACGTGCTAGTGGCCTTAAGCTCTTCCTTTGCTATCTGGAGTTTGCTGATAACCTTTGGGGAAATCAGATTCAACCGGGCCCTACCGTCAACCAACATCTTTGTGACTTTGAGGTTACGGATTGTTGGTGAGACCAACAACGGCAATTTCCCTACCGCAGTGATGCGGTTGGGGTGATCCTCTTCATCAAAGACGATGGGCGTGCGTGACTACTTGAGCGGCTTCCGAGAATCTGCCACTGGCTCCATGGCATTGACCTCACATGCCCACTTTTTAAGTTGGCGGTGAGTGGAGTGCAAAGATGCACCCCGGTCAACACACGGGGCGTCAGTGGCCCTCTGGAATTCCTGCTCGCTAGTTTCCTCTTCATTCCCTCCATCACTTTCATCATTGCAATCCTCTTTCTCTCGGCCCCTGGCGGGTTTCCCTTGGTTCCGAGGAGCCTTGCCGGGGCGATTTGCTTCACCGCCCCGGCCCTTCCCGCCAGTACCATTCTAACCCTTTTGTTTATCACGCTTCTCATACTCAGCCCTCTGCCTCTTGACGAGCTGCTCAACTTGATGACACTCTTGGAGATCGTCGCCTTTGGTCCGATGAATCTTGCAGTATGGTCCATCACTTTTCCCAGCTTTCTCAGCAGCCGCAGCCTCCCGGCAGTCAGCGCATGCGGCAGCCTCCTTGCCGGGGGCTTCCGCCTTAACCTTCTTGCCGGTACTAGGCGTGCCTGATCCCTCAATGGTCATCACTGCCTTATCTTTGCGCTTCTTGCTGCGCTTCTTATTCTTCTTCTAGCTGGTAGTCTCGTCGTCATCTTCTGAGTCGATGTCAACGCAATCTTCCTCTTGAAGAAGTTTCCTCCCCTCCTCCACCTGAGCACACTTGTCCGCCAAAGTGTAAAGCTCCTTCACAGTCTTGGGCAACCGAACGTTCATCTTGGAACGTATCCTGCGGTTGCGCATGTTGGACTGGAAGGCAGATATCACAGCTGCTGGGTGGATGTCTGGGATGTTTCTGTGGACTCGGATGAATCTCTACAAGTACTTCCATAGAGTCTCTCCTTCCTTCTGCTGGAGAAGCTGCAAGTCACTGGGCCGCCCTGGTTCTTGGTGGCTGCCCGTGAAGGCGCCAATGAACTCATGGCATAGGTCAGCCCAGGTCGAAATGGAGTTCTTTGGCAGGTGCATAAGGCAAGACCTCACATTTGACTTGAGTGCCAAAGGGAAGTAGTTGGCGAACACCTTCTCATCTCTTCCCCTGGCAGCTTGAACAGCGATGGTGTAGATGCTCAAGAACTCTGCCGGGTTCAGTTTCCCACCATACTTCTCGGCTATCTCTGGCTTGAACATGCGAGCAGACGGCCAACGGACTTGCCGCAGCTCATGGGTGATAGAAGGGCACCCAACCTCGAAAGGCAGGCACCGGCCATCTCCGAGCGTAGGCTCATCGACGTCAGGGCCATCGCACCCATTGGACCGGCGGTGGTCGTCACGGCACCGCTCGACGATGATGCGCGCGGCTTCCCTCCGCCTATTCTCTGGGGCTCGCCGTTGGCCTTGACGCACTCGAGGGTCAGAAGAGGCCATCGAGACGTCATCGGGCTCTTGGTTTCGTGGCTCCCGTGTTGCTTGTCATGGCGGGGATTGCACCGTGGGGGTAACCCCCATCGTCCGGTCTGCCGCACGAGCCATTGTTGTTGCCTGGGGAGGCCGCGGCGGGCCAGCCCACTATGATCCTTCCGCCTCGGCGAAACCAATCAGACTTTGGATGGTGACTCACCACTCATCCATCTGATCGGCTGCCGTTGGAAATCTCAACAGCAGTTGGGCTCGTGCCATGGCCTCTGAGGCAGTGCTTGGCATGGGTGATGATGATGTGGATCGTAGCGTCGCTCGGCTCCTGATGGTGCCGGTGGCGACCACGCCGTGCCCTCGTTGTTGTGAACCAGCCGCTTGGAGGGCGAGGTGACATGGTGGAGGCGCTTGAGGGCCGATGGCTCCATAGGGAACAGTAGCTGGGTTAGCCCGTTCCGGGGGTGGCGCGTGACCTGCGGTCACGCCCACAGTGGGGGCGGCCGGAGGGTTGCGATTGGCCCCAGAACGAGCGCCACCACTGCGGCTGTGCCCTTCGGCGAGGAGAAGGGGTTCAGACGGAATAATCCCTCCATCCGTACCTCGTGGAGCATGGCCGCCGGGATGTTGCTGATGCTGTCCTTCCCCGATGCCTACCGCTCTTGCGTCGGCCGTGGGGGAGGTTGTAACAACGCCGCCTGTGCCAACCACGTCCCCTGTAGCGTCCGCATCCTCACACGTCCCCGCATTCCCCGCGACGTTGACGGTCGCGGGCGGCTTAGCCTTTGAGGTGGATGGGTGGTTTGTAGCTCCGGGCTTCTTTTTGGGTGCCATATTCGATGACGAAAATGGCGATGAAGATGACGCGCTACTGACGCTCTCAGGTTCGCTCAAGTGATCCCCCTACCTGGTGCGCCAAAGATGTCGTGGGAAACCACGGCCACCTATGGGGCCATGAGCCCCTTTTTGGTTCGGCGGGGGGATAGGCACGTTGCACAAAGAGCAGAGAAGCGTAGCACAGCGCGACAGAGATCACATGGCCAGTTTTACCCAGGTTCGGGCCGCTGTGAGGCGTAAAACCCTACTCCTGCTTTGGTGGATTGATGGTGGAAAATATGGTGGCGATCATAGCGCACTTGCCCGGCAAGGTCGCCTCAGGGCGAGAGTGGCTACATGCGTATGAATGTGTGAGGGTCTGGATCAGCCAACCAACCCTTTCTACGGTCGCCATGGGCCTCCTTTTATAGATCAAGGGGTCACCACCATGGCAAATCAGTCTTTACACACTGATTAGATAGCAAACAGTGCTATCACACTTACCTCTGCAGGCTGACAGAGCGCATGAATTGCGCCGTCTAGTCTCACATCACAGCATGCCCGGCAACCCTTGCCGGGCTGTTTTGCCAGCTTTGCACCTGCTTGCTTGACACGTCCCAGGACAGGTGTCATATGGAGGTGTTTGTTGTAGGAAGTGGCTGCCATGTGGCAAGAAGCTGCCACTTAGTCACTTAGGGGCTTGACACCGCACTGATCGAGGAGTTGGGTCGCTTGTGAGGTGGAGCGGTGGCGTGGCTTGCCTTCGCTAGCCCCGACAGGCCTGCCGGGACGATCTAGAAGCTTGCTCTGGGGCAAACCCAACCTTGCCAGGCTCGCCTGCCCGGCAAGGGAGGTTCTTTCCTTAGCGATATCTTGCTCCTCTGGCTCATCTTGGTCTTCCTGATCTGCACTTGGATCCTTCAAAGGAATTAATCCATCATGCTTGGGTTGATCATGGTGCTATAATCTTGTCTTCAGGCCTATGCACAGTCTGGGCAACGGACCCAGGGTTTATTTGCACCTACATATCCTCAAATAGAATCATTAAACAAGCAAACATATGCAAACAATGCAACCATCACAGCAATCTGCCAAAACAGTACAGTCTGTAAAGAATGCAAAAGTATTCATACTTATCTAATTCCAAAAATTCTGAAAATTTAGCACGCTGTAGAAAATTTATCAGAGCTTATTTTGAAAAAAAAATTCAACATTTTATCACATCCTGACTTTTCTCGGGAATTTTTGCAACAGCGATAAACTTTCTGTTTTGAAACAACAACTCATATACTTGCAAAATAAGCATGGTAAAGGCTATCCTTGACATTTTATTGAAATGAAAGATGCAAAACATTATTCTAAATAACAGAAAGCAAATCCAAATAAAAAAAATGATGCTTCAAGCAAAACACTTATCGTGTGACGAATGAAAATATAGCTCCAAGTAAGGTTACCGATAATGTTGGAGACGAAAGAGGGGATGCCATCCGGGGCATCCCCAAGCTTAGTTGCTTGGGTCTTCCTTGAATATTACCTTGGGGTGCCCTGGGCATCCCCAATCTTAGGGTCTTGTTACTCCTTATTCTCCTCATATCGATATCTTACCCAAAACTTGAAAATTTCAATCACACAAAACTTAACGGAACTTCGTGAGATAGGTTAGTATGATAAAGAGCAAACCATTCACTTTTGGTACTGTCAAAGACAAGATTCATAATTGTTCTCACACAATGCCGACTGTACCATATCATTTACACAATTTATATTGAGGAAGATATGCCATGGAAACTAGAAAACAAGCAAACTATGCATTGAAAACAGAATCTGTCAAAAACAGAACAGTCTGTAATGATCTGGAGAACTACCATACTTATGCTACTCCAATAATTCTGAAAAATTAGGAAAACGTAGAAAAATTGTATATCAATCATCTGTAAAAAATTCAGAATTTTATCATGTTCCAGTGAACTTAAACAATTCTGTCATTGGAAGCAAAAGTTTCTATTTTTGCACAGAATCAAGTCAACTATCATCCACACTATCCCAAAGGCATTACTTGGCACTTTATTGAAACAAAAGCTATAAAACATGATTACTACAATAGCCTAATCATGTGAACACACAAAAACAGTAGGTAAAAGTGTTGGGTTCTCTCCCAACAAGCGCTTTCCTTTAACGCCTTTTAGCAAGGCATGGTGATTGCAATGATGCTCACATAAAAGATATGAATTGAAACATGCAAGAGAGCATCATGAATCACATGGCAAGCACATTTAAGCCTAACCCACTTCCTATGCATAGGGATTTTGTGAGCAACAACTTATGGGAACAAGAATCAACTAGCATGGAAGGCAAAACAAGCATAACTTCAAGATTTTCAACACATAGAGAGGAAACTTGATATTATTGAAATATGTAGAAGCATATGTTCCTCTCTCATAATAATTTTCAGTAGCATTATGAATGAATTCAACAATATAACCATCACATAAAGCATTCTTTTCATGATCCACAAGCATAGAAATTTTCTTACTCTCCACATATGCAAATTTATTCTCATGAATAGTGGTGGGAGCAAACTCAACAAAATAACTATCATGTGATTGAAAATTAAAATCATGATGACAAGTTTCATGGTTATCATTATTCTTTATAGCATACATGTCATCACCATAATCATCATATATAGAAACTTTGTTTTCATAATCAATTGAAACCTCTTCCAAAATAGTGGATTCATCACTAAATAAAGTCATGACCTCTCCAAATCCACTTTCATAATTATTATGATAAGATTCAACACTCTCCAAAATAGTGGGATCAATACTACCTAGAGTTGACACTCTTCCAAACCTACTTTCATCAATATAATCATCATAAATAGGAGGCATGCAATCATTATAACAAATTTACACATCAAATCTTGGGGGACTAAAAATATCATCTTCATCAAATATAGCATCCCCAAGCTTATGGATTTGCATATCGTTAGCATCATGGATATTCAAAGAGTTCATACCAACAACATTGCAATCATGCTCATCATTCAAAGATTTTTTGTCAAACATTTTATAGAATTCTTCTTCTATCAATTGAGCACAATTTTCCTTTCCATCATTTTCACGAAAGACATTATAAAGATGAATAATATGATGTCGCCTCAATTCCATTTTTTTAGTTTTCTTTTTATGAACCAAAGTAGTGATAAAACAAGAAACTAAAAAATTCAATTGCAAGATCTAAAGATATACCTTCAAGCACTCACCTCCCCGGCAACGGCACCAGAAAAGAGCTTGATGTCTACTACACAACTTTATTCTTGTAGACTCGTTTTGGGCCTCCAAGCGCAGAGTTTTGTAGGACAGTAGCAATTTTCCCTCAAGTGGATGACCTAAGGTTTATCAATCTGTGGGAGGCGTAGGATGAAGATGGTCTCTCTCAAACAACCCTGCAACCAAATAAAAAAGATATTGAAATTTTCCCTCAACCTAGAAGATGGTCCCCAACACACCAAATACAATGGTAATTTGTATAGGTGCACTAGTTCGGCGAAGAGATGGTGATACAAGTGTAGTAATGATAGTAGATATCGGTTTTTGTAATAGTAACAATAAAAAAAAGCAAGGTAACAAGTAATAAAAGTGAGCACAAACAATATTGCAATGCTTGAAAATGAGGCCTAGGGTCTGTACTTTCGCTAGTGCAATCTCTCAACAATGCTAATCTAATTGGATCATATAACCATCCCTCAACGTGCGATGAAGAATCACTCCAAAGTTCTTATCTAGCGGAGAACATAAGAAGAAATTGTTTGTAGGGTACGAAACCACCTTAAAGTTATTCTTTCCGTTCGATCTATTCAAGAGTTCGTACTAAAATAACGCAAAGTTATTCTTTCCGTTCGAACTATCCAAGAGTTTGTAATAAAATAACACCATATGATACGCATCAACCAAATCTAATGTCACCTAGATACTCCAATGTCACCAAAAGTATCCATGAGTTAATTATACGATATGCATCAAACAATTTCAGATTCGTAATACTCGATCCAACACAAAAAACCTCAAAGAGTGCCCCAAGATTTCTATCGGAGAAACAAAGACGAGAACATGCATCAACCCTATGCATAGATTACCCCAATGTCACCTCGGGAATCCGCGAGTTGAGTGCAAAAACACATATCAAGTGAATCAATATGATACCCCATTGTCACCATGGGTATTCATAGCAAGACATACATCAAGTGCTCTCAAATCCATAAAAGTATTCAATCTGATAAAACGAAATCTCAAAGGGAAAACTCAATTCATCACAACAAGATAGAGAGGGGAAAACACCATATGATCCAACTATATTAATAAAGCCCGCGATACATCAAGATCGTGACATCTCAAGAACACGAGAGAGAGATTAAACACATAGCTACTGGTACAAACCCTCAGCCCCGAGGGTGGACTACTCCCTCCTCATCATGGTGGCCTCCGGGATGATGAAGATGGCCACCGGTGATGATTTCCCCCTCTGGCAGGGTGCCGGAATGGGCTCCCAATTGGTTTTTGGTGGCTACAGAGGCTTGTGGCGGTGGAACTTCCGATCTAGGGTTATCTTCGGGGGTTTTGGAATATTTCATAATTTATAGGGCGAAGAGGCGGTGCGGGAGGCCACCGAGGCGCGCCCTGGTGGGTTGTGCCCCCCTCTGGTACTTCTTTGGCCCACTGGATGTCTTGTGGTCCAAAAAAATCTTCAAAAAGTTTCGCTGTGTTTGGACTCCGTTTGATATTGATTTTCTGCGAAGTAAAAAACAAGCAAAAAACAGCAACTGGCTCTTGGCACTATGTCAATAGGTTAGTCCCAAAAAATGATATAAACTTGCTATAAAATGATTGTAAAACATCCAAGAATGATAATATAACAACATGGAACAATAAAAAATTATAGATATGTTGGAGACGTATCACTGCTTGGTAAAAACTGGTAAGAATTTGAGATTCACTTGACGGATTTTTGACTTTCCACAACACCACCGCCACTTCCTAGCAGTCTATAGTATCATATTCTTGTGTTTTTCTCTTGCTGCTAACCATGCCAGGATCACAAGCGGATGAGCTGGACTTGGAGAACATGACGAACAAGGAGCTCCATGATAAATTCTAGGAAATGTTGGGTCAACAGGTAGAAGACGTGATGGCCAGTTTTGGCTAGGCATTAGCGAGGATTGATGACGTTGAGAAGACAATTGACAACAAGTTGGATGCGAAGTTCACTGAAGTGCTTGCGCGTCTACCTCCACCTACTGCCTCTGCTGCACCATTGCAACAACAACAACAACAACAACAACAACAACAACAACAACAACAACAACAACAATAACAACAACAACAACCACCTCCACATCGCGAAACAGCCCTCCGCCGAGCGAGCCGTGTTCCTCTTGAGCCTGGCCTAACTTCTAGTGCCGCTGCTGATGCTTTTGTGGCTCCTGCTGCTACGGAGGAGGACGATTATGAGGGCGATTATGAGGATGAGTTTGATCAAAATCAGAACTACGTGCAACCACCAGCACCACCACCAGGTCGTCCACATGCAAATAATCACAATGGTAGGCCTGCACCATCACCTCAGGTACGAGATCATGACCATCTTCCTAAACTAAAATTGAATATTCCACCATTTGGGGGTAGATATGTTCCTGATATATATCTTACTTGGTCGTTAGAAACTGAACAACGTTTTACATGTTTACAATATCCCGACGAAAGACGTGTTGCTGCTGCTGCTGTTTGTGCTTTCACTAGTTTTGCATGTGTTTGGTGGTCTGAACATTGTAGATTATATCCTATTCCAGCTACTTGGGCTGCTTTGAAAACTGCTATGCGTACTCGTTGGGTTCCACCATATTATCAACGTGAATTACTTCAAAAACTGCAGCGTTTGAGACAAGGAAAACATTCTGTAGAGGAGTATTATCAGGAATTACAAACTGGCATGATTAGATGTGCTATTGTTGAGGATAATGAGGCTATGCTTGCACGTTTTATGGGTGGATTAAATAGAGAGATTCAGACCATTTTAGAGTATAAGGAGTATAACAATATCACTAATTTATTCCATCTTGCTTGCAAAGCTGAATGTGAAGTGCAGGATCGACAGGCATTGGCGCAAACTAACTTTTCTGCAGGTCAACCTTCATCATGGACACCGCGTGCATCCTCTACTACCACACGTTCTATTGAACCGGCACCTCCGTCAGCTGCCACCTCCAGCTGTGATACAAGAGAGCAGGCACAACCAACACTACCTTCCAAGAGCACACCTTCTGGGCCTGCACAAAGCTCTTCTTCATCCATGGCATCAACAGGGCAAACACATGATATTATTTGTCATCATTGCAATGGTGGAGGTCATTATGCGAGAGAATGCCCATCTAAGCATTTGATGATTGCTACTGAGGATGGTGGATATGAGTTCGCTAGTGACAATGATGAGGAGACTTTGGCTCTTATTACAAGTGAAGAACACATTGGAGATGATTCTGAACAAGAGATGCAATAAATGGCTGCTGATGACGCTGACAGGTATGGAAGTTTAGTTGCTCAACGTGTTTTGAGTGTGCAGGTCACGCAAGCTGAGCACAATCAGAGGCACAATTTGTTCAATACAAAGGGAGTTGTGAAGGAACGTTCTGTCCGCGTCATAGATGGAGGGAGCTACAACAATTTGGCTAGCATGGAGATGGTGGAGAAGCTGTCTCTCAGCACAAGACCACATCCGCATCCTTACTACATTCAATGGTTCAACAACAGCGGCAAGGTTAAGGTTACATGTACTGTTCGTGTGCATTTTAGTATAGCTACATATGTTGATTATGTTGATTGTGATGTGGTACCCATGCAAGCTTGTTCCTTATTTCTTGGTAGACCATGGCAATTTGATAAAAATTCTATACACCATGGTAGAAACAATCAGTATACTCTTGTTCATAAGGATAAACATATTACTTTGCTTCCTATATCTCCTGATTCCATTTTGAAAGATGATATTAATAGAGATAATAAAGCAAAACAGGAGAAAAATAAGAGTGAAAATCAGATTGTGGCAAAAGAATTTGAGCAACAAATGAAGCCTAATAATAAACCATCTAGTGTTGCTTCTGAAATTAAATTGAAAAGTGCATGTTTACTTGCCACCAAATCTGATATTGATGATCTAGATTTTAGCAAATCTGTTTGCTATGCTTTTGTGTGAAAGAGGCATTATTTTCATTCAAGGATGTGCCTTCCTCTTTGCCTCCTACTGTCACTAACATTTTGCAGGAGTTCGCTGACGTCTTTCCACAAGACGTGCCACCGGGTGTCGGTGCAACAAACCCCTGGGTCCGTTGCCCAGACTATGCACAGGCCTAAGGACAAGATTGCAGCACTCAAGATCAAACTAAGCATAAGGGATCAGTTCTTTGAAGGATCAACGTGCAGATCAAGAAGACCAAGACCAGCCAGAGAAGCAGGATATTACTAGGGAAAAACCTCCCTTGCCGGGCAGGCAAGCCTGGCGAGGTTGGGATTACCTCAGAAGCAAGCCTCCAAGATCGTCCCGGCAGGCCTGCCGGGGCATACGGAGGCAAACTACTCCACCGCACCACCTCACAATGACGCAAGTCAGCGATCAGTGCGGTGTCAAGCACCTAAGTGACTAAGTGGCTGCCTCCTGCACTACAAAAAAAATACACTTCCGTGATGATACGTGTTTGTCACAGTAGGTCACGTTTTCTGTCATGCATGTACATCTGACGATTTTATGACAAAATCAAGATAGTCATACCTATGCTGTCATAGAAGTGTTCCATGACATTACCAAAATTATCATCACGGAAGTGTCCACTTCCATGATGATAAATCGCGCATCATAGAAGTGCTTTCGTCAAGGGTGACCGACATGTGGCATCCACCGTAACGGGTCGCCGTTAAGCTATCGGGTCCGATTTTGGATCCGGTAACCCGTTAACAGCCCCGACCAATGGGGAATTTCCACGTGTAAAATTATCATTGGCCATAGCAACCACGTGTCAGCACCCGAAAAGGACAGATGTCAACCGCCCAATGGACAGGAGGCGCCTATGATACGTCGACACGTGGCAAGGCCCAACAATGGTCTATTTAGGTTAAAAAGGCTGGCCCAGTCAAAATTAGCGGGCTGGCCCATTAATGGCCTGCTTGCAGATGGCCCATTCACAGTTAAGGCACGTACGGCTATTGTCAAATCGGCCCGTCAACGGCCCGTTCTAAACTTGTCATCATCGCGGCCCATGGTCACTTTTGGCCCGTTAACAGTCTGCTAAGTATTTGGGCCGAATTACGGCCCAGTGTGTTTCCGGCCTGTTAAAGGTCCCGCTTCATTTGGGCCCATTTTTTGGCCCTTGAAACTTTCGGCCCATAAACGACAGTGAAGGATTTGGGTCATATTCGGCCATGTCCGACATTCGGCCTGTTAGAGGCCCACTGTAGATTTGGGCCACTTCCAGCCTGTTGTGACATTAGGCCTGTTAGAGGCCCACTGTAGATTTGGGCCATTTCCAGCCTGTTGTGACTTTCAGCCTGTTAACGTCGGACGAAATCCATGGGCCATATATGGCCCAATGTCACATCTAGCCTATTAACGGCCCATATAAAACTGATACTAATCAAGCCCGACCGAACTTCCGGCCTGTTAAAGGCCCCTGGAGTAGGTCGGCGCATTTACGGCCCGTCTGAATTTTGGCCTGTGAACAATCCGCATTGTAAATGGGCCAACACGAGTTGAGATACATTTCGGCCTGGTAATGACCAGTGGGTTATTTGGCACAATCAAGACCCAATCTCACTTTCGGCCTATTAAAGGCCCATGTTATTTATGGGCTCGAGACATTTACACATGTTAACGGCCTATTATTCTGAGGGCCCAAATTATGTTTAGGCCTGTTAAAGGCCCATTAGGTGCACAGGCCTACCAAAAATATGAAAGCTTATGCTGATTTAGGCCCAGATATTTTTAGTGGGCTACATGCAAATTACGGCCCATAATCGTTTTTAGCCCAATTGGAATGGGCCTAACGAATGTTGGCACGTTGGGCTCCTACGAAGCTTTCGGTCGAATACATTACTAAGATAAACCTACACTATACAAAAATAGCGTCGTAATTTCTACAGCCTTTGGCAGCACGATAAATGTTGTATCACAACAAAATAAATTCCAGCCATACAACAAAAGGCCTGTTGGCATAAAGTTTAAAGTCCTTGCAGATAAAAGCACCATTAGATGTATAGAAGCATAGATCATTTGACCTGAGTGCTAATGTTTCAGGCGGTAGAATCTGATGGAGCAGCATGATCATCCCCTTTTTTCCGCCATTGCTCTTGAACAACGACGCAAATGTCTGATAGTCTGGTTTCAAAACCATTCATATCTTGACGACATTTGTCAACCACTATTCTTGTTTTCGAAACGACGTCCATTAGGGATTGGACTTGTGTCTGGAGCACATATATATCACTCTGTCTAGCCGGAAGATTTTGTTCAGTAGGCGATTTGGTTGAGGTTACCTTGACAACCAACCCAGAATTACACAGGAAGGTGCTTTTTGCACTGTTAGTGAAGAGATACTGACGCACTGCAGCAAGAGGTGACATTGTGCCTATGGTAGCCTCATCACCTTCAGGTGGCTGTGGTTGTTCAATCATTTGTTCCATAACTTGCTGAAAGTTTGAACTTGTAGATTAGTGTACCAGATACGTTACTAATGAGACAAAAACAAACAAAGTAGGTTTCACGTTTATACATAACTTATTTTGGTGAACTATTGTAATACATTAGCATGTATTGTAGTGCCAACTACATAATAAAATCACTTTCGGAACATATGTCCATGTAGCATGCCTACTGTATTGTCTATTTCCTCACATTCATTGACATGTAAGGATAAAGAGACATGGTTTAAAGTAGGATGAACATAGTACGACATCATTCATATCATGGGCAAACAGATATCAAACAAACATGCTATTGTATCATTGTGTGGGCACGTGAACATCACAACTAGATTACAGATCAAGACCAAAAGAATATCCTTCCTCTCTTTTAAAACATGTAAGGTGAAATGATACGTTAAGACAACTATGTATAAAAGTGAACAGAGTAACTGACATTGGCTGCAAACCAAGCAGTTAAATGAACACGTCACAGTAACAAGCAGTTCAAAGGCAGGAGGAGTAAGGACTTACAACAGCGGCTTGAACTGGTGTGCTCATGCCCTTCATCTTGCTGGTGTGGCAATCCTTGAAGATTTGCACTGCATTCGGTTCAGGTTCTTTTTGGTCCGCATGGGCTTTCCTCTGTATTTGGAACAAGTCAATATAGATACGATAATATGGCACAGAAAAAAGAAGGAAGTAGCAGCTATTTACAAGAGCCTCGCAGTGTGCAATATAGCTACGAGATCCTGTTGTCTGTTGGAATTTCACTTTAGAACGGTTGGTCTTGTTCTTCAAACAGTTAGCCTAGAAGAAGATACACTTGTAAGGCACATACGTAAATACAAGTTCAATATGTGATCTGATCAAATACATAGGCCCTACCTGATACTTTGGATCAGACCAGTGTTTAACAAGGGCTGTCCAGTCTTCATCTGTAATATATTCCACTGGAGATGTTTGGGCGATTTCATTGTTAGCCTTGCCTTCAAAGTGAGTTTTTCTAAGGTGATACCGATACTGTCGCAGAGCAGACTGAAAAACATGAGTGCATGCTTGTTTAGTTGCATCATCTTTCGGATCCAACTTGAACCTCATCTGTTGTAAAAAGAATGTGGAGTCTTATTAGGAGGAAGCTAGAAAGTATGGGACAGAGCAAGACAATATTACAAATTGCGATGAATAACATTACTTACGGATAAATGGTCAAGGAAGGTGTTCAACTCGGTATCGTCTTTCTCATTCCTGTACTGGATCCACGTTGGGAGGATACGTGCATGACACCTAATGGCAACGGCTGCCTCTGATACTAACTTGGCTGACTCTGTAGCATCACGTGGCCTTTTTAAACCTGCCTCAAAATGGATCTCCATTCTTCCTCCTTTAGATTTTGTTAATCTGTCAAGCATTATCCCAGATGTCTATTTCCGCTTTCGCCGTGGTGCTAGTTCAACAATGAATAAGGAAAGTGTTAGTGCACATCAAACTGTGAGAGTACATATAAAAGAGCAAGCAACTGCAACTTGACTCGGTCAGGTACCATCTTGGTGTTGATGCTCATGAGGTTCATCTGATCTTGCCAAGTCTTGTTGTGTCAGTAGTGCTTCGGAAGTAGTGTTAGGTGTGAAGGCAGCTTGGGAACTGGCTAGTTGCAGAGCAAACGAATGAGTAACTCGTTGAGATGCTGGTACAGTTGAAGCGGATGCTGTAGCTGGTGGAGCAGGTGATACTGTGTTTGTAGATTTAGCTGGTGGACTTGGACCTTCTACTGCACTATAAGTACCAGCAGAATCTCGAGGGCAGATCCTTTTCCGTTGCACCCGACGAGTAACACCATTCCCTACTATATTCTTTTTCTTGCTCTTTTTTGACTTTGCCATGTCAAGCCGTACCCACAACACAAAAGAATAAAATCGCTCTTCAGAACTCATTGATGCATGATACAGACAAGCAATACTTTGATGTAAGACAACCGTATGAGGATGGAATATGTAAGAAAAACAGGACGGCGTGACATATTCACAGCTACAATGTGTAAACTAAGCAGAAGGATTTTCAAGAAAATAGAAGTAATGCAAGCTAGACACCATATGAAAGATGCAACCAATATAACTCTGCCAAGTTAAAAGTGTCTTGTCAAAAGTGGCATTTCAAAAAATTAGAAGAATTACAACCTAGAAATCAATGCAAGATGCAACCACTATCAAACTACCATGTTAAAAGCATCCAATCATGAGTGACTGATGCGGGATACACAACAGCAGTACTTTGATGTAAGAACATGGTATGATAGATAGATGCAGTGTATTCTAGACACAGAAAGGCATGTCATATGCACATGTATAATGTATATACTCAGCAGGTGCAATTTAATCAAAATAGAAGAAATAGAGGCTAGACAACATATGCAACATGAAACCAATTATCACACTGTCAACTTAGAGCAAGCACCTGCGATGGTGGATGATGACCCACAAGTATATGGGGTCAATTGTAGCCTTTTCGATAAGTAAGAGTGTCGAACCCAATGAGGAGCTGAAGGAAATGACAAGTGGTTTTCAGCAAGGTAATGTCTGCAAGTGCTAAAATTGTAAGTAATAGAGTAGTTTGATAGCAAGATAATTTGTAACGAGCAAGTAACGGTAGTAGTAACAAAAGTGCAGCAAGTTAGCCCAATCCTTTTGAGGCAAAGGACAGGCCAAAATGGTCTCTTATGATAAGAAAAGTGTTCTTGAGGGTACACGGGAATTTCATCTAGTCACTTTCATCATGTTGGCTCAATTCGTGTTCGCTACTTTGATAATTTGGTATGTGGGTGGACCGGTGCTTAGGTGTTGTTCTTACTTGAACAAACCTCCTACTTATGATTAACCCCCTCGCAAGCATCCGCAACTACGAGAAAAGTATTAAGAATAAATTATAACCATAGCATTAAACTTTTGGATCCAATCGGTCCCTTACGAAATAGCGCATAAACTAAGGTTTAAGCTTCTGTCACTCTCGCAACCCATCATCTAATAACTACTCCACAATGCATTCCCTTAGGCCCAAATATGGTGAAGTGTCATGTAGTCGACGTTCACATGACACCACTAAGGGAATCACAACATACATATCATCAAAATATCAAACACATATCAAGTTCACATGATTACTTGTAACATGACTTCTCCCGTGACCTCAAGAACAAAAGTAACTACTCACAAATGATAATCATGCTCAAGATCAGAGGGGTATTAAATAGCATAATGGATCTGAACATATAATCTTCCACCAAATAAACCATATAGTAATCAACTACAAGATGTAATCAACACTACTAGTCACCCACAAGCACCAATCTATAGTTTCAGTACAAAGATTGAACACAAGAGATGAACTAGAGTTTGAGAGGAGATGGTGCTGTTGAAGATGTTGATGGCGATAGCCGATGGGAAAATTGTTGGTGATGATGATGACGATGATTTCCCCCTCCAGGAGGGAAGTTCCCCAAGCGGAATCTCTCCGCCGGAGGGCAAAAGTGCTCCTGCCCAGTGTAACATCCTGGATTTTGCCCTTTTCTTTTTCTGATGATTTTCTTGGATTAGTTGATTTGATTTGTTTTTCCGTGGCTATGTAGTTCTGAAACATGGGAAGATCATGTCTTCCTAGGTTTTATAGTGGCTTGTCATCCTCAAAACCATCCCTAGCTCATGTCAATTTCATCCTAGCCCAAATCCCAATATTCTTTTACTGGGAAGATTCCTTTTCTATTAAAGGAATTACCCTATTTTGCCCTAGGTTGTGAAGCAACCCATCCTTCTGTCATTCTAAAATTCCCAAATAATTCTCATAAATTGTTCGGGTCATATCTTGCTCAAATATGGCAAAACATTTCATTGCCATGTTAAAAAATAATCCTCCAATAATTCTTTTCCTATTCTGCCCTAAATGGCACTGTGTGAAGCAAGTGCTATTTATCTTTGCTTGATTGCCTCCAAACTTTTTGGACATCTTTTCCTATCCATATCATTACCCTGTGCCAAATTTCAACTTCATTTTCCTAGTGAATCTTCCTCAGTGATTTTTCAAAATTCCTGTCTGAGGGAAGCCTTTGTGAAGGAAGTACTAGCTAGGGTTACCCAAATGAGTTGAAATTTTGCACACCTTTCATGTGCTCATATCATAACCCTCCACCAAGTTTCATCTCATTCCATTGATCTATGTGAGCCGAGGATCAATTCTTTTTTCTGTCCAAATTTTCAGTTAGTGAAGCAAGTATATTTTATCTTGCTCCATTATGGCTGAAAATTTTCCTGAGCCTTCTCCTACCCATATAACCTATCTCCACAAGTTTTGGCTCAATTCATCAAACCATTTGCCCTATGCAATTTTTCCAAATTTCTGTCCAGGGAGAAGCTTCATGAAGCAAGTGCTATTTTGGCAAGTCCAAATGGCACGAAACTTTTTGGGAATCTTCATATCTTCAAATCATTGGGCCATAACCATTTTCAGCTCCTTTCATGCACTTATGTGAGTGCAACATCATCATCCCCAAATCTGGCCATTTTGGGACATTCAACAGCAACTACCCATCTAAACCCCTCCTCTTAAGCTGATTTTTGGTGATCAACATCACCTTAGTATGTGATCATCACCAGACAAATCACTTCCTTCGTTGCCAAGCTTATGCCCCTCTGGACAGCATAAGCAGGTTGCTGCTGATCTGCTTTGGCACTTAGTGCATTTCTCTTCTTTGCCCTTGGGATCTTTTCTTCCTTTATTGGCACTGAGGGCACTAAGGACTATCTACTAGACATGATTTTCCGGATCACCTGGCACCGCGTATGCTAGTTCACGTAGTGACCATGGGGTGCATCAGCCAAAACTCGTGCTCTGGCACGTTGTCGTCCCTGTTCACGTCGTTTCCCTCCGTGTCTCAACGTCCCTCCGTGTCCTGGAGCTTCCCTGTGATCATCTGCTCCACCCTGTGTCACTGCCCTGCCTTATCTCGCCCTGGTTTGGTCACAATCATCGCGCCCGTGCCACAACCATCCTCTATCCGCCATTGGCTTCGAGCTAGAGCTTTCCCGAGCGTCCCCGAGCCCTCTCCTAGCCTATATAAGGCGTGCCCGAGGTCCCCCGCTCCTCATCCCCTCCTCCCTCGCCTCGTTTGTCCACTAGAGTCGCATAAACTCGCCGGAGTTCGCCACTCATCCTCGGTGGTCGCCGGAGTCCGCTCCTCCTCGGCCACCACAAGCCCCCACTCCTCCTCCTAAACCCTCCAAGAGCCTCTCCTCACCTCCGCGGCTCGCCCCAACCGCTTGCCCCTCGCCGGAGTGCCCTGCGGCGCCGAGCTCCACCACCGCCGCCGCCTCTGCCTCCTTCATCGCCACGGCCTCCCCTCCTCCCCGCACCTCCCAGGAGCCACTTCCCCTGTGAACGAGCGCGGCAGGCCCCGTCGCAGCCGGCCATGCCCTCCCCTTGGCCGGAGGTGGCCTGGGTCGGCCGGCCCCCTCACCGCTTCCCTCCACTGCTCCTCATCTGTTCATGAGAGAATAGGAGCGAGCGGGAGGAAGGAGACGAGCACCCATGCCCCCTCCCCCTGCCTGTGGACCCCGCCTATAAGCCTCTCCCGCCCTGGCCCATCTGTTTCAAGTGGAAACATGTTTTCAAAAATACGTTTTCAGTTCGTTGAAAGCGTATTCCTTCCTTCTTTTTATCTAGAATACGTTTTCCCTTCTGGAAAGCATATTCCTGTCTTCTACGGCTCTAAATGCGTTCTCCTTTTCAGAAAATGTATTCGGCCCGAAGGCGCTTTCAGTTTTTCCTCCAGGGGCCTGTTTGCTGAAAATATTTCACCGATAGGTCCCTGATCTTCATCACCTCATAACTCCGTGACAATAACTCCGATCGAGGTGAAACCAACGCCCACTTCTTCGTCTCCTTGAGACCTTTCTATTGGTAACATTTTCACTAGGTGGTCCCATAGTGAAAATGACAAATTTTCCCTTGCTTCTAATCTGCCCCCTTCGAGAGAGAACCGTCCGACGTTTCGTTCCGCGGTTTCACCGCACTTCTTCCCGGAGTCTCCGTCACCCCCAGGAAAGCCACAACAGCCACTTGCATGATAGTCATGCAGTAGCCTTGGTTTTCAACTTGAATATTTAATAAAAGTTTGCCCGCTTTCTGCCTGCTTGTTTGCTACTACTGTCGTTGTTTCGGTTTTACTCGTGGATTCGTGTCCACCTTCATGCTTTGTTATGATGCATCGCATTATCTTGTGCTACTTGCTAGTATCATTTTCCCATGTCATGCTTGTTAGTAGTAATACATGCTGGTAGTAGTGAGGTTTGTTCTGGTGCATGCTTAGTCTGTTATGCAGTACCGTTGCTATGCTTGTTCCGTTGCATCTAGTTGGTTACATGCTTACTTGGTAGAATTATTGTTATGTTCTTGCATGGTATTTGTTTCTGATGCTAGTGGTCATGCTATGCTCATGTGTAGTATCATGCTCGTCAGTATGCCATGTTCATTTGGTTAAATGCTTCATTGTTGTTATGCTCGATGGTTATGTTACACCCCCATGCTTATGTTGATATCCTGCTCATGCATTGTAGTTGCATCATGTTATTTTATCATGGCTCAGCATATTGCATTCAAGTTTAACCGGATAATAATGAACTTAAACAACTGTTGGTTGAGTCATGGTGCCACCAAATCGAGCTGACCAGTGCAACAACACTTGCCTTATGGGGGGTCCTAACTGGGTCTATTGACATGCCTCTCGCCGGTGCCTCCAAAGAGGGAAGGTTATGGGCACGCGCTACCCTGATCAGGTAGGCGAACATAAGCCTTGTGTGCCCGTTGTTGTTCTTGTGAGGTACCTTGTCCCCGTTTGGGACCGTTTATGTTTTGCCACGACGATGGTCGTTGGTTTTCATTGGTTGACACGGGGCCACCCAGGACCTAGCCCAGAGGGGAGTTGGTCGGAGTGGCTGGGAGAGTGTCATGGGCAATAGAGCGGTTTTGTCGGAATGCCATTGGTCCACACGTATGGGAGTGCGAGGCCATGGGTTTCGTGGTGTGGGTACAGTATCTCTACAGAGTGTGTGTTAAATCTACCGATAGCCGCGCCCGCGGATATGGGCCCAGTTCGTAGTCGGTCGCACTATGAGCCAACGGTAATAATAATAACTTGATTAATAATAACCCCGGTTTGATGATGACAAAGATGTTGGTTGTGATCGAGAGAGGATCACGGTGGTATCGTGGATACCGAAGTTGGTTGAGTTATATGTGATTGCGAGATGATCATGGTGGTATCATGGATACCGAAGTTGGTTGAGTTATATGTGATCGTGAGATGATCACGGTGGTATCAAGGATACCGATGTTGGTAAGGTGATGCATGTGTTGGTTACGAGGTAACCCGAGCAGAGTAAGTTGATGCATGATAATGTTAACCTGTTGCATGTAGTATCATCATGTTCATATGCTCATGTTATGCTATGCATGTTCTAGCCGTATCATTTTCAGTTTGTGCATGCCATGTTGTTCTGTTAGTATCATGCTCATGATTGATTTAACCTGCTAATACCATGTTGTTGTTTTGCTTGACTGCTTTTGGTTATTGTGAGCTTGCAAGTACATTCAATGTACTGAGCTGGCGTGTCATGCCAGTTTGCAGGTCGTGCCTGGATTGCTTGCTTGTTTGGTGTGGTTCCTGTGTTTGCGAGCTAGGATAAACGTTCCAGCCAAAGTCCCTGCGGATTGGAGTCCATCATCGCCGTTTGCTGTTCCGCTGCCTCAAGTTGTTATGCTGCTTGCATAGAGCAACTATGGTTGGCGTAGCGTCGCCGTGCTGATGTTATTCATTGTAATATCCGAGACCTTGTATTCATATTCGTGCTATAATAGAGAGCTGGTTTGTTCTATGCTAAGCAGTGCCGTATTCCAGAAGACTTCACCTCGATCTCTGGGCTGGAATACGGGGCGTTCCGGTTTCTCTGAGCCAGGGTGCCACAACGCTTGCTACCATTAGAGCAACTGTGGTTGGTGTAGCGTCGCCGTGCCGATGTTATTCATTGTAATATCGGAGACCTTGTATTCATATTCATGCTGTAATAGAGAGCTGGTTTGTTCTATGCTAAGCAGTGTCGTATTCCAGAAGACTTCACCTCGATATCTGGGCTGGAATACGGGGCGTTCCGGTTTCTCTGAGCCGGGGTACCACATCGATTGGTATGAGAGCAGGTCTGGCTGTAGAGCGTCCTAGTCCACTGGAACGTTAGAAAACGGTAGTTTAGGTTCTGGTTGTTGCCCTTGCTTGCTGCATTTGGTTGTTGCATTTGTTTGCTGCATATAGTATTATTTGGTTACCCCTAACCCTATTTCGTGCGTAGATGGCGGTCAGCTTCCATGAGTTTGATGCCATTCCCAGAGTTCCCGGTGCTGTTCCTATTGCGTTCAGCCCCACTCCTGCACCTCTCAGCTTTGCCGCCCTCCTTGGCGATATGTGGCGTAACATTTATCCCCTCAAAAATCCACCCCACTATCAAGTATTCCAGTTTTCTGCCAGAGAAGAATTCTGGAGTAAGGTGCTCATGTCCATCTGTCAGCCCCGATTCCTGTTGGTAAGCGCACCTACAGTTTTCACGGTGGTTACAGTGCTACTCCCGAGCGTGCCGTTCAACTTGCCGCAATGGCAGGAATCACCGGCCTTCGTCATCAAGAGAGCATGGTGCAAGAGAACCGTGCTTATCTGTATCATCCCACCATCGCCGAGAATCCTAGGCGGATCAAGTTCCCTTCTGTCAACCCTAAAGATGACCCGGCTATCCTTGCCATGTCCCATTACATGACGACCAAGTGTCTTCTTATTTCCGAGTTAGTCCGAGATGCCATTCGAGCAAGGAGATTGCTTGGTGCTTCCCTACCTCAGTCTCCGCCAGCTTCTCCAACCCCTCCACCTCGTCCATCCGGAGTTTCGGAGTAAGCAGTTCCACTCGCTACTCCCTTAGCCTCTTCGTTAGTTCCTGAGTGTTTTCTCAAGCGTAGGGTGTAGTCATTCTTGTAGTGCATGTGCATTTCCTCTAGTATTATGCTTGTGTGTGCCTGTGTGGAGTAGTTATGTAGCTTGTTTGCTGTGTGCTTTATTGCAATCGATCGTTTTCTTGTGCTTCTTTGTTTTGAATCTTCGGTGTTACCCCCTTATGGAAACTGCTCATCAACCGACACCGGATCAGAAGAAGCCATGAGAAGTAAAGATATACACCAAGGAACACAGTTAAAAGCAATGAGATTTTCAGCTGACAACAATGTATTGCAGACATCCGGTCTGGATACAAGTTATATTCTACTCAGAGTTTCAATAACAAGTACCCATCAGAGATACATCTTTATTGCAGCAATGATTAAGCCAGCAGGAGAACAAAATTGGATCCAAGTTCAACAGTGCATTTCAAGTCAAAAGTATGGTCCGTACCCGATGATTGGTTCTGCTACAAGTCAGATTTGAAACATACGACACCCCGAAGTCAGTCCGGATATGCAATGAATTCAGCAAGAAGGACAGTCAGACAATTCTTGTCATACAAGTTATCAGCAGCCGGAATGACAAGAATATATATATGTTATTCCGTTCGCAAAGAAAATCAGTCCAGTCCTTCTCCACAATTTATCAGCGAAGTGTACAAGGCAAGATTCCTCAGTCTGCATCAGAAAGGCATGAATGGATTCCCGTGCAAGATATTCAGTCTTCTTCAATAAGATACTGCACAAGCTTCTGGCATAAGGTACCGAGTCTTCCCTAGCAAGTCTTTAAGGGGGGAAGCTTATGAGGTACGATACCCAGTCGTCCTCAGCAAGTTATCTGTCAAAAGCTTCGAGCACAAGCCATCCCGTCTTCCTCAGCACGATATCCCGATGGCTTCCAGCGCAAGCTGCCCAGTCTTCTTCAGTATGGCACTGGTACAAGAAAATAAACAATGGATTGTCAGCATATGGCAGTGTTTTCCAAGTGTCAGATCTGCAACAGTTGGGTCAGAAACAAGAATCAGTCAGAACCGAGGCATACCTCGACAATAAGATATTTTGGCATACGGTGAGAATACTGTCAAGTTCATGCAAGTCCTTCGCACAAGGAAGAATTCACGGTATGCATCCGACAACCTCACTGGATATGCAAGTGAAGGAAAACCAGTGGGTGATGCAAGAATCGACAAGTCTTGAAGAAAGACAACATTGAGACACCATCTTGGCAGTAATTATCGAGATCAGCCCCCGCACACCCGACAAGGTGATGTTATTAATCCTGTCACTGTCCGGCATAGTCAACAACAGTAACGAGATCTGTATAAGCACACGCGAACCGGATAAATATCCCGAGACTCAAGACATGAACAAGACCAAGGTATGATTGCAAGATATTGCACATGATAGTACTCAGGGTCGCGAAAATAACCAAGGATATATAAGGCCCCGCTCTTTCAGTTATAGATCCAGATGAAGAAAATAATATTGAAGGAGCAAGACCGACAATACAGGTATGCCAGTTACTGTGTGAACAATGTGGTATGTATGATAGTCTTATTCCACATCAAACCTAAGTGAAGATACGCCTAAGAGGTCTACCCCATTGTAGTAAGGACCTCATAGCAAGGCAACCAGCTCAGTCCATAGTATATGATCAAAACTGTCAGCATTGAATACCCAAGTCTGTCAAGTCCGACCAAAGGACAGCTCAACATATTGACCTCAGCAACCGTGTTGGAGCATCACATGGACTGTTATCCACATGGATATACCAACAAAATGAGTAATCAGAGTATTCATAACAAGCCTCAAAGCATGTGCTCTCGCATATGGGAATCAATTAAGGAATAGCCTGCCATGAATGGGATTCCTTGCCAAGATCACCGCCAGTCAAGTCTGCAAATGTGATCATCAGGTGATGGTGCATTTTTCTATCAGTCACATCAAGCGATAGTCAAACTTTTGGTACAAGTTGGATACGCAAGACAGTAAAGCCAGTCAAGATAAGTCAGAAACTCCTGCAAGATGTCAGAATCCATCAGAAAGACAAGTATGATTCCTATCATTGTTTTGAACCCAGAAGGTATATATATATTCAAGCAGTCCGATAGAAGAGATTCTTTGTTCCACGGGAAGATGTGTTCTCCACTCCGTGGAATACTCTCGGTACTCGATACGAGAATAACATCTCTAGCAAGTATCGATATCGAGAAGGACACGTATGTCAATTATGATAATTCGTCAAACCTCAGCTAAGCCAACAGATATGAAAGAAAATTTGAGTCGGTATGAATATGAACATATGCGGTAAGTCCTGTCAGTATGTCAGATTCGGTGAAGCAAACCACCCCAGATCAAGGCAGTCAGTCAGATGCAATTCGGTGGGAACATAATATAAGGAAATAGGAGAAACCCGAGTTGGAAACTGTTTCTTCAAGTCAGGATATTTACTTGTCCGCTGAGCAACCAAATCTCGAGGACGAGATTTCTTTAAGGGGGGAAGGTTTGTAACATCCTGGATTTTACCCTTTTCTTTTTCTGATGATTTTCTTGGATTTGTTGATTTGATTTGATTTTCCGTGGCTATGTGGTTCTGAAACTTGGGAAGATCATGTCTTCCTAGGTTTTATAGTGGCTTGTCATCCTCAAAACCATCCCTAGCTCATGTCAATTTCATCCTAGCCCAAATCCCAATATTCTTTTATTGGGAAGATTCCTTTTCTATTAAAGGAATTACCCTATTTTGCCCTAGGTTGTGAAGCAACCCATCCTTCTATAATTCTAAAAATTCCCAAATAATTCTCACAAATTGTTTGGGTCATATCTTGCTCAAATATGGCAAAACATTTCATTGCCATGTTCAAAAATAATCCTCCAATAATTCTTTTCCTATTCTGCCCTAAATGGCACTGTGTGAAGCAAGTGCTATTTATCTTTTCTTGATTGCCTCCAAACTTTTTGGACATCTTTTCCAATCCATATCATTGCCCTGTGCCAAATTTCAACTTCATTTGCCTAGTGAATCTTCCTCAGTGATTTTTCAAAATTCCTGTCTGAGGGAAGCCTTTGTGAAGGAAGTACTAGCTAGGTTTACCCAAATGAGTTGAAATTTTGCACACTCCTTCATGTGCTCATATCATAACCCTCCACCAAGTTTAATCTCAATCCATTGATCTATGTGAGCCCAGGATCAATTCTTTGTTTCTGTCCAAATTTTCAGTTAGTGAAGCAAGTATATTTTATCTTGCTCCATTATGGCTGAAAATTTTCCTGAGCCTTCTCCTACCCATATAACCTATCTCCGCCAAGTTTTGGCTCAATTCATTAAAACATTTGCCCTGTGCAATTTTTTCAAATTTCTGTCCAGGGAGAAGCTTCATGAAGCAAGTGCTATTTTGGCAAGTCCAAATGGCATGAAACTTTTTAGGCATCTTTATATCTTCAAATCATTGGGCCATAACCATTTTCTGCTCATTTCATGCAATTATGTGAGTAGAACTTCATCATCCCCAAATCTGGCCATTTTGGCACTTTCTACAGCAACTACCCATCTAAACCCCTCCTCATAAGCTGATTTTTGGTGATCAACATCACCTTAGTATGTGATCATCACCAGACAAATCACTTCCTTCGTTGCCAAGCTTATGCCCCTCTGGACAGCACAAGCAGGTTGCTGCTGATCTGCTTTGGCACTCAGTGCATTTCTCTTCTTTGTCCTTGGGATCTTTTCTTCCTTCATTGGCACTGAGGGCACTAAGGACTATCTACTAGACATGATTTTCCGGATCACCTCGCACCGCGTATGCTAGTTCACGCAGTGACCATGGGGTGCATCAGCCAAAACTCGTGCTCTGGCACGTTGTCGTCCCTGTTCCCGTCGTTTCCCTCCGCGTCTCAACGTCCCTCCGTGTCCTGGAGCTTCCCTGTGATCATCTGCTCCGCCCTGTGTCACTGCCCTGCCCTATCTCGCCCTGGTTTGGTCACAATCGTCGCGCCCGTGCCACAACCATCATCTATCCACCATTGGCTTCGAGCTAGAGCTTTTTCGAGCGTCCCCGAGCCCTCTCCTAGCCTATATAAGGCGTGCCCAAGGTCCCCCGCTCCTCATCCCCTCCTCCCTCGCCTCGTTTGTCCACTGGAGTCGCATAAACTCGCCGGAGTTCGCCGCTCCTCCTCGGTGGTCGCCGGAGTCCGCTCCTCCCCGGCCACCACAAGCCCCCACTCCTCCTCCCGAACCCTCCAAGAGCCTCTCCTCACCTCCGCGGCTCGCCCCAACCGCTTGCCCCTTGGCAAGGAATCCCATTCATGGCAGGCTATTCCTTAATTGATTCCCATATGCGAGAGCACATGCTTTGAGGCTTGTTATGAATACTCTGATTACTCATTTTGTTGGTATATCCATGTGGATAATAGTCCATGTGATGCTCCAACATGGTTGCTGAGGTCAATATGTTGAGCTGTCCTTTGGTCGGACTTGACAGACTTGGGTATTCAATGCTGACAGTTTTGATCATATACTATGGACTGAGCTGGTTGCCTTGCTATGAGGTCCTTACTACAATGGGGTAGACCTCTTAGGCGTATCTTCACTTAGGTTTGATGTGGAATAAGACTATCATACATACCACATTGTTCACACAGTAACTGGCATACCTGTATTGTCGGTCTTGCTCCTTCAATATTATTTTCTTCATCTGGATCTATAACTGAAAGAGCGGGGCCTTATATATCCTTGGTTATTTTCGCGACCCTGAGTACTATCATGTGCAATATCTTGCAATCATACCTTGGTCTTGTTCATGTCTTGAGTCTCGGGATATTTATCCGGTTCGCGTGTGCTTATACAGATCTCGTTACTGTTGTTGACTATGCCGGACAGTGACAGGATTAATAACATCACCTTGTCGGGTGTGCGGGGGCTGATCTCGATAATTACTGCCAAGATGGTGTCTCAATGTTGTCTTTCTTCAAGACTTGTCGATTCTTGCATCACCCACTGGTTTTCCTTCACTTGCATATCCAGTGAGGTTGTCGGATGCATACCGTGAATTCTTCCTTGTGCGAAGGACTTGCATGAACTTGACAGTATTCTCACCGTATGCCAAAATATCTTATTGTCGAGGTATGCCTCGGTTCTGACTGATTCTTGTTTCTGACCCAACTGTTGCAGATCTGACACTTGGAAAACACTGCCATATGCTGACAATCCATTGTTTATTTTCTTGTACCAGTGCCATACTGAAGAAGACTGGGCAGCTTGCGCTGGAAGCCATCGGGATATCGTGCTGAGGAAGACGGGATGGCTTGTGCTCGAAGCTTTTGACAGATAACTTACTGAGGACGACTGGGTATCGTACCTCATAAGCTTCCCCCCTTAAAGACTTGCTAGGGAAGACTCGGTACCTTATGCCAGAAGCTTGTGCAGTATCTTATTGAAGAAGACTGAATATCTTGCACGGGAATCCATTCATGCCTTTCTGATGCAGACTGAGGAATCTTGCCTTGTACACTTCGCTGATAAATTGTGGAGAAGGACTGGACTGATTTTCTTTGCGAACGGAATAACATATATATATTCTTGTCATTCCGGCTGCTGATAACTTGTATGACAAGAATTGTCTGACTGTCCTTCTTGCTGAATTCATTGCATATCCGGACTGACTTCGGGGTGTCGTATGTTTCAAATCTGACTTGTAGCAGAACCAATCATCGGGTACGGACCATACTTTTGACTTGAAATGCACTGTTGAACTTGGATCCAATTTTGTTCTCCTGCTGGCTTAATCATTGCTGCAATAAAGATGTATCTCTGACGGGTACTTGTTATTGAAACTCTGAGTAGAATATAACTTGTATCCAGACCGGATGTCTGCAATACATTGTTGTCAGCTGAAAATCTCATTGCTTTTAACTGTGTTCCTTGGTGTATATCTTTACTTCTCATGGCTTCTTCTGATCCGGTGTCGGTTGATGAGCAGTTTCCATAAGGGGGTAACACCGAAGATTCAAAACAAAGAAGCACAAGAAAACGATCGATTGCAATAAAGCACACAGCAAACAAGCTACATAACTACTCCACACAGGCACACACAAGCATAATACTAGAGGAAATGCACATGCACTACAAGAATGACTACACCCTACGCTTGAGAAAACACTCAGGAACTAACGAAGAGGCTAAGGGAGTAGCGAGTGGAACTGCTTACTCCGAAACTCCGGATGGACGAGGTGGAGGGGTTGGAGAAGCTGGCGGAGACTGAGGTAGGGAAGCACCAAGCAATCTCCTTGCTCGAATGGCATCTCGGACTAACTCGGAAATAAGAAGACACTTGGTCGTCATGTAATGGGACATGGCAAGGATAGCCGGGTCATCTTTAGGGTTGACAGAAGGGAACTTGATCCGCCTAGGATTCTCGGCGATGGTGGGATGATACAGATAAGCACGGTTCTCTTGCACCATGCTCTCTTGATGACGAAGGCCGGTGATTCCTGCCATTGCGGCAAGTTGAACGGCACGCTCGGGAGTAGCACTGTAACCACCGTGAAAACTGTAGGTGCGCTTACCAACAGGAATCGGGGCTGACAGATGGACATGAGCACCTTACTCCAGAATTCTTCTCTGGCAGAAAACTGGAATACTTGATAGTGGGGTGGATTTTTGAGGGGATAAATGTTACGCCACATATCGCCAAGGAGGGCGGCAAAGCTGAGAGGTGCAGGAGTGGGGCTGAACGCAATAGGAACAGCACCGGGAACTCTGGGAATGGCATCAAACTCATGGAAGCTGACCGCCATCTACGCACGAAATAGGGTTAGGGGTAACCAAATAATACTATATGCAGCAAACAAATGCAACAACCAAATGCAGCAAGCAAGGGCAACAACCAGAACCTAAACTACCGTTTTCTAACGTTCCAGTGGACTAGGACGCTCTACAGCCAGACCTGCTCTCATACCAATCGATGTGGTACCCCGGCTCAGAGAAACCGGAACGCCCCGTATTCCAGCCCAGATATCGAGGTGAAGTCTTCTGGAATACGACACTGCTTAGCATAGAACAAACCAGCTCTCTATTACAGCATGAATATGAATACAAGGTCTCCGATATTACAATGAATAACATCGGCACGGCGACGCTACACCAACCACAGTTGCTCTAATGGTAGCAAGCGTTGTGGCACCCTGGCTCAGAGAAACCGGAACGCCCCGTATTCCAGCCCAGAGATCGAGGTGAAGTCTTCTGGAATACGGCACTGCTTAGCATAGAACAAACCAGCTCTCTATTATAGCACGAATATGAATACAAGGTCTCGGATATTACAATGAATAACATCAGCACGGCGACGCTACGCCAACCATAGTTGCTCTATGCAAGCAGCATAACAACTTGAGGCAGCGGAACAGCAAACGGCGATGATGGACTCCAATCCGCAGGGACTTTGGCTGGAACGTTTATCCTAGTTGCCCTCCTTCATCGCCACGGCCTCCCCTCCTCCCCGCACCTCCCAGGATCCGCTTCCCCTCTGAACGAGCGCGGCAGGCCCCGTCGCAGCCGGCCATGCCCTACCCTTGGCCGGAGGTGGCCTGGGTCGGCCGGCCCCCTCACCGCTTCCCTCCACTGCTCCTCATCTGTTCATGAGAGAATAGGAGCGAGCGGGAGGAAGGAGACGAGCACCCATGCCCCCTCCCCCTGCCTGTGGACCCCGCCTATAAGCCTCTCCCGCCCTGGCCCATCTGTTTCAAGTGGAAACATGTTTTCAAAAATACGTTTTCAGTTCGTTGAAAGCGTATTCCTTCCTTCTTTTTATCTAGAATACGTTTTCCCTTCTGGAAAGCATATTCCTGTCTTCTACGGCTCTAAATGCGTTCTTCTTTTCAGAAAATGTATTCGGCCCGAAGGCGCTTTCAGTTTTTCCTCCAGGGGCCTGTTTGCTGAAAAAATTTCACCGATAGGTCCCTGATCTTCATCACCTCATAACTCCGTGACAATAACTCCGATCGAGGTGAAACCAACGCCCACTTCTTCGTCTCGTCGAGACCTTTCTATTGGTAACATTTTCACTAGGTGGTCCCATAGTGAAAATGACAAATTTTCCCTTGCTTCTAATCTGCCCCCTTCGAGAGAGAACCGTCCGACGTTTCGTTCCGCGGCTTCACCGCACTTCTTCCCGGAGTCTCCGTCACCCCCAGGAAAGCCACAACAGCCACTTGCATGATAGTCATGCAGTAGCCTTGGTTTTCAACTTGAATATTTAATAAAAGTTTGCCCGCTTTCTGCCTGCTTGTTTGCTACTACTGTCGTTGTTTCGGTTTTACTCGTGGATTCGTGTCCACCTTTATGCTTTGTTATGATGCATCGCATTATCTTGTGCTACTTGCTAGTATCATTTTCCCATGTCATGCTTGTTAGTAGTAATACATGCTGGTAGTAGTGAGGTTTGTTCTGGTGCATGCTTAGTCTGTTATCCAGTACCGTTGCTATGCTTGTTCCATTGCATCTAGTTGGTTACATGCTTACTTGGTAGAATTACTGTTATGTTCTTGCATGGTATTTGTTTCTGATGCTAGTGGTCATGCTATGCTCATGTGTAGTATCATGCTCGTCAGTATGCCATGTTCATTTGGTTAAATGCTTCATTGTTGTTATGCTCGATGGTTATGTTACACCCCCATGCTTATGTTGATATCCTGCTCATGCATTGTAGTTGCATCATGTTATTTTATCATGGCTCAGCATATTGCATTCAAGTTTAACCGGATAATAATGAACTTAAACAACTGTTGGTTGAGTCATGGTGCCACCAAATCGAGCTGACCAGTGCAACAACACTTGCCTTATGGGGGGTCCTAACTGGGTCTATTGACATGCCTCTCGCCGGTGCCTCCAAAGAGGGAAGGTTATGGGCACGCGCTACCCTGATCAGGTAGGCGAACATAAGCCTTGTGTGCCCGTTGTTGTTGTTGTTGTTGTTGTTGTTGTTGTTGTTGTTGTTGTTGTTGTTGTGAGGTACCTTGTCCCCGTTTGGGACCGTTTATGTTTTGCCACGACGGTGGCCGTTGGGTGTCATTGGTTGACACGGGGCCACCCAGGACCTAGCCCAGAGGGGAGTTGGTCGGAGTGGCTGGAAGAGTGTCATGGGCAATAGAGCGATTTTGTCGGAATGCCATTGGTCCACACGTATGGGAGTGCAAGGCCATGGGTTCCGTGGTGTGGGTACAGTGTACTAACCTCTACAGAGTGTGTGTTAAATCTATCGATAGCCGCGCCCGCGGATATGGGCCCAGTTCATAGTCGGTCACACTATGAGCCAACGGTAATAATAATTACTTGATTAATAATACCCTGGTTCGATGATGAGAAAGATGTTGGTTGTGATCGAGAGAGGATCACGGTGGTATCGTGGATTCCGAAGTTGGTTGAGTTATATGTGATCGCGATATGATCATGGTGGTATCATGGATACCGAAGTTGGTTGAGTTATATGTGATCGCGAGATGATCACGGTGGTATCGAGGCTACCGATGTTGGTAAGGTGATGCATGTGTTGGTTACGAGGTAACCCGAGCAGAGTAAGTTGGTGCATGGTAATGTTAACCTGTTGCATGTAGTAGCATCATGTTCATATGCTCATGTTATGCTATGCATGTTCTAGCCGTATCATGTTCAGTTTGTGCATGCCGTGTTGTTCTGTTAGTATCATGCTCATGATTGATTTAACCTGCTAATGCCATGCTGTTGTTTGTCTTGACTGCTTATGGTTATTGTGAGCTTGCAAGTACATTCAATGTACTGACCTGGCGTGTCATGCCAGTTTGCAGGTCGTGCCAGGATTGCTTGCTTGTTTGGTGTGGTTCCTGTGTTTGCGAGCTAGGATAAATGTTCCAGCCAGAGTCCCTGCGGATTGGAGTCCATCATCGCCGTTTGCTGTTCCGCTGCCAGTAGTTGTTCAGCTGCCTTGAGTTCTTATGCTGCTTGCATAGAGCAACTGCGGTTGGCATAGTGTCGCCGTGCCGATGTTATTCATTATAGTATCGGAGACCTTGCATTCATATTCATGCTGTAATAGAGAGCTGGTTTGTTCAATGCTAAGTAGTGCCGTATTCCAGAAGACATCACCTCGATCTCTGGGCTGGAATACGGGGCGTTCCGGTTTCTCTGAGCCGGGGTGCCACACCCAGGTTCGGCCTCAAGACGGCGGCGCTTCATCCCGAAAGTCCTCTCCTTATTTTTTTTCTAGGTCAAAATGACTTATGTACCAGAAGAGGGGCACCGAAGGTGGGCCTGGGTGAGCACAACCCACCAGGGCGCGCCTAGGCTCCCTGGTGCGCCCAGGTGGGTTGTGCCCACCTAATGGGCCCCCTCTGGCACTTATTGACTCCAAAAATTCTTATTTATTCCATAAAAAATCCTATTAAAGTTTCAGCTCATTTGGAGTTGTGTAGAATAGGTAGACTGGCGTAGCTTTTTCAGGTCCAGATTTCCAGCTGCCAGAATTCCCCCCTCTTGTGTATACCTTGCATATTATGAGAGAAAAGGCATTAGAATTACTCCAAAAAGCATTATTATGCAACAAAACAACATAAATAACAGTAGGTAAACATGATGCAAAATGGACGTATCAACTCCCCCAAGCTTATACCTCGCTTGTCCTCAAGCCAAAACCGAAATCGAAAAACATGTCCACATGCTTAGAGAGAGAGGTGTCGATAAAAAAAAAAACGGACATTGCAGCATCATGTAACTTATTATGACAGCAACAAACTTTAACATAAAACTTTTATTATAGAACTTTTATCATAGACTTCTCATGAACAAGTAACAATTCATCACAACATCAAAGCATAAAGTGTAAACTCTATTGGAAACCAACAAACTATGTTCTCAGTCAACTTTGCAACTACAATTCATCATTTTTTTCAGGAAGGGTCATGTAACGGAGCCTTTTGGCAAGTTCACATACTCAACCATCATTTAGTCTTCTATGATTGCTAACACTCACCGCGTACACATGAGCAAAACGTTTCAACCGGACACATAGAAAGATAGGGGCTTATAGTTTCGCCTCCCAACGTATTCACCTCAAGGGTGATGTCAACAATAATAACTCATGCTACCCATATTCAACTGGATATACGTGCCTAGATCTTTCCTCACCATATGATGCTTGCCAAAGAAGAAAATAAAAGGGAATAGAGAGAAAAACTTTGACTCTTGCATGAAAGTAAATACATAAAAGTAAAAGATAGGCCCTTCGCAGAGGGAAGCAGAGGCTGCCATGCGCTTTTTTTTTGTATGCTCAACCCCTTAGTGCAAGGGAACGTCACGTTATATTGCCCCTTATGATGGCAACCTTTATTATGCAGTCTGTCGCTTTTATTCTTCGCCATCACAAGTTGGTACAACGCTCAATTTTCTCTTACACTAAATGATCTAACACTTTTAGAAGCAATTTTTATTGCCTTATTGCACCGATGACAACTTACTTGAAGGATCTTGCTCCATCCATAGGTAGGTATGGTGGACTCTCAAAACAAGATTTGGGTTTAAGGGTTTTGGATGCACAAGTAGTATCTCTACTTAGTGCGGAATTTTTGGCTAGCAAAGATAGGGGCAAACACCACATGTTGAAGGATCTATGACAATATAGCTTCTATATGAATATGAACAAACATAAATCATTACGTTGTCTTCCTTGTCCAGCGTCAACAATTTTGGCATATAATATTTTGATGGGTGCTCACAATCACAAAAGATTTCCAGGATAGTGTATTTGCATGTGAATCTTCTCTTCCCTTATTAATTCTTTCATGAGTTGCCTCATTGACCAATGCTATGTTTGTCAATCTACAATAAAAAATTTCTACTTATACTTTTCCTTGTGTAATGTCATCACTTACCATAAGATTAGCATATGATCTTTTTCATTTATTTCTTTTCTTTTTATTGAAACATGAAAGTAAAAGAAACAAAACTCAAACTAAACTTTATTATATATCTCGCACACGATTACAAAGATAGATCACTAAGAAAACTCTCGAAAAGAAAGGATCGAACTAAACTTTTATTCATCTAAAGCAAAACATAACTATGGATCAAACTAGGAAAAGTAAAGGCAAAAGATAATGGAGGTGATACGATACCGGGGCACCTCCCCCAAGCTTGGCGAAAGCCAAGGGGAGTGCCCATACCCAATACTCAATTTTCTTTTGGTGATGAAGAAGGAGGTGGTGGGGATGAAGTAGTAGCGATCTTGTCTTTCTTCCTTAGCTTACGCTTGAGGAGGGAATTCTCATCTTTTAATTCACTGATCTCCCACTCGAGTTCCAATACCTTTTTGCATAAATCTTGCTTGTTTTCCTGCAAAAGACGAAAGGGGATAAACTGGATCTTCGGCTTCTTTGCTTTGTTGGGGAGACTTGACTTCTTAAATTCAACGTGCATGTCCCCAGGATGGGGCAATGGAACTTCATCTTTGTCTGAGCTCGTCTCCTCCTTCCTCTTAGGATCATAGCCTTCTTCTTCCTCTGATGTCCAGCTATAGTGCTCCACATCTCCATAGACCATGGGGTTTGCGATATAATCGGCAACGTAGCTCTCACCCTCCGAGTCTTGAGACGACATAATTACAGATCTGTCGGGAAAACAGCGAGAAAAGAAAACAGGAGATTTCTCCGCGATACGGAGGTCAACAGGTTCGGGGGGTATATAAAGATTTTTTATCTTGGGAAACAAGCAAACGGAAGAAATTCGGAGTCCGGAAGGTACCCGAGGTGGGCACAACCCACCTAGGCGCGCCGATGTGGGCAAGCCAGGCGCGCCCTGGTGTCTTGTGCCCACCAGGGTCACCTTCTTGGTAGTTTCTTATTTTCCTAATTTTTTCAATATTCCAAAACTGACAAAAAGTATTTTTGTGGATTTTTCGGAGTCCGTTTACTTACCGTATCACGTACCTCCTCTTTTTCACGATTCTAGAGTGTTCCATAAGGTTTCTTTTATGTGCTCTTCCGGTGTCATAGTTTGGATAATATTGCTTTCAACATTAATGGGCGTACCTGAGATATAATGTTTTTTTCGTTGCCCAATAACAACCTTCGGATTAGTACCTTCGGCATTATTTATTTTGATAGCTCCAGATCGATAAACCTCCTCGATAACATAGGGTCCTTCCCATTTGGAGAGGAGTTTTCCTGCAAAGAATCTGAAATGAGAGTTGTACAAAAGAACATATTCTCCAACCTTGAACTTACGCTTTTGGATTCTTTTATCATGCCATCTTTTAACTTTTTCTTTGAATAACTTCGCATTTTCATAAGCTTGGGTTCTCCATTCATCTAATGAGCTAATATCAAATAACCTCTTTTCACCAGCAAGTTTGAAATCATAGTTGAATTCTTTAATTGCCCAATATGCTTTATGTTCTAACTCAAGAGGCAAATGAGAAGCTTTTCCATAAACCATTTTATAAGGAGACATACCCATAGGATTTTTATATGCTGTTCTTTAAGCCCAAAGTGCATCATCTAGTTTCTTAGACCAATTCTTCCGGGACCTATTGATAGTATTTTGTAGGATTAGTTTTATTTCCCTATTGCTAAGTTCAACTTGACCACTAGACTGAGGATGATAAGGTGAAGCAATTCTATGGTTAACATCATATTTAGCAAGCATTTTACGGAAAGCACCATGAATAAAGTGTGAACCACCATCAGTCATTAAATATCTAGGGACTCCAAACCTTGGGAAAATAACTTCTTTAAGCATTTTAATAGAGGTGTTGTGATCAACACTACTAGTTGGAATAGCTTCTACCCACTTAGTAACATAATCAACAGCAACCAAAATATGAGTATACCCATTAGAGGAAGGAAAAGGTCCCATGAAATCAAATCCCCAAACATCAAATGGTTCAACAGCAAGTGAATAATTCATAGGCATTTCTTGACGCTTACTAATATTACCTATTCTTTGACATTCATCACAAGATAAGACGAACTTACGGGCATCCTTGAAGAGAGTAGGCCAATAAAACCCAGATTGCAATACCTTATGAGCGGTTCTGTCTCCTGCGTGATGTCCTCCATAAGCTTCGGAGTGCCATTTCCGTAGGATTTGTTCCTATTCATGCTCAAGTACACAACGTCTAATAATACCATCTACTCCTTCTTTATAAAGATGTGGGTCATCCCAAAAGTAATGCCTTAAATCATAGAAGAATTTTTTCTTTTGTTGGTATGTAAAGCTAGGTGGTATGTATTTAGCAACAATATAATTAGCATAGTCAGCATACCAAGGTGTACTATTAGAAACATTTATTGCAGCTAACTGCTCATCAGGAAAGCTATCATTAATAGGTTGTGGGTCATCAAGAATATTTTCAAGCCTAGACAAGTTATCTGCTACGGGGTTCTCTGCTCCTTTTCTATCTGTAGTGTGCAAATCAAATTCTTGTAGCAGAAGAACCCACCTAATGAGTCTAGGTTTAGCATCTTCCTTTTCCATAAGATATTTTATAGCAGCGTAATCGGTGTGAACGGTCACTTTGGAATCAACAATGTAGGATCTAAATTTATCACAAGCAAACACCACTGCTAAGAACTCTTTTTCAGTAGTAGCATAATTTCGTTGAGCACTTTCTAGAGTTTTACTAGCATAATGGATAACATTTAATTTTTTACCGACTCTTTGTCCTAGAACAGCACCAACAACATAATCACTAGCATCACACATAATCTCAAAAGGCAAGTTCCAATCAGGTGGTTGAACAACAGGTGCAGAAATTAAGGCTTTCTTGAGTGTTTCGAAGGCTTCCAAGCAATCATCATAAAAAACAAAAGGGATATCCTTTTGCAAAAGATTTGTAAGAGGCCTAGAAATTTTAGAAAAGTCTTTGATAAATGTCCTATAGAAACCAGCATCACCAAGGAAACTACGAATACCTTTGATATCTTTAGGAGATGGCATTTTCTCAATTGCATCAACCCTGGCTTTGTCCACCTCAGTACCTCTCTCAGAAATTTTATGGCCCAAAACAATACCTTCGTTAACCATAAAGTGGCACTTCTCCCAATTCAAGACAAGATTTGTTTGCTCACATCTCTGCGAAACTCGATCAAGATTGCTTAAACAATCATCAAAAGACTTCCCATAAACAGAAAAGTCATCCATGAAAACCTCAACAATCTTTTCACAAAAATCAGAGAATATAGCAGTCATACATCTTTGAAAGGTAGCAGGTGCATTGCATAAACCAAAAGGCATACGTCAATAAGCATAGGTTCCAAAAGGGTAAGTAAAGGTGGTCTTTTCTTGATCAGGTTGAGAAACAGGTATTTGTGAAAAACCAGAATATCCATCAAGGAAGCAAAAATGTGTGTCCTTAGATAATCTTTCCAGCATTTTATCAATAAAAGGCAGAGGGTAATGATCTTTTCTCGTTGCTTTATTTAATTTTCTAAAATCAATTACCATTCTATAGCCTGTGACAATTCTTTGTGGAATAAGTTCATTCTTATCATTAGGAACAACAGTTATACCTCCCTTCTTAGGGACACAATGAACAGGACTTACCCATCTACTATCAGCTATAGGATAGATTATACCTGCTTCCAGAAGTTTCAATATTTCCATTCTAACCACTTCTTTCATTTTCTGATTTAACCGACGTTGGTGATCAACAATGGGTTTAGCATCAGGTTCCATATTAATCTTGTGCTGACATAGAGTGGGACTAATGCCCTTAAGATCACCAAGAGTATATCCAATAGCAGCTCGGTGCTTCCTTAGAACTTTCAATAATCTTTCTTCTTCATGTTCTGAAAGGTTAGCACTAATAATAACATGATATATCTTTTTCTCATCAAGATAAGCATATTTCAAAGTGTCTGGCAATTGTTTTAATTCAAACACAGGATCACCTTTAGGTGGAGGAGGACCTCCTAGAGTTTCAATAGGTAGATTGTGTTTAAGCAGAGGTTGTTGTTTGAACAAGATTCTATCTATTTCATTTCTTTCAAGCATATGCAAATCATTTTCATGGTCTAGCAAATATTGTTCTAAAGAATCAGTAGGAGGTACAGCAATAGAAGCAAGACCAATAATTTCATCCTTACTAGGCAAATCTTTCTTACGAGGTTTTCTACTAAACTTGGAAAAATTAAATTCATGAGATTCATCACCAAAGCTAACACCGACAATTTGTTTCTCACAATCTATTTTAGCATTAACGGTGTTCAAGAAAGGTCTACCAAAGATAATGGGACAAAAGTCATCTTGTGGGGAACCAAGAACAAGAAAATCAGTAGGTATTTTATTTTCCCACACAAGACTTCAACATATCTAACAATCCAAATTGGCGATATAGTATCTCTATTGGCAAGCTTAATAGTAACATCTATGTCTTCTATTTCAGCGGGTGCTATATCATTCATAATTTCTTCATATAAGGAAAAAAGAATAGCACTCACGCTAGCACCTATATCACATAGACCGTGATAACAGTGATCTCCTATCTTAACTGAGACAACAGGCATGCCAAAACTGGTCTATGTTTATCTTTTTCATTGGGTTTGGCCATTCTAGCAGCTTCAGCATAGAAGTAAATAACACGCCCATCAATATTATGGACCAAGAGATCTTTAACCATAGCAACACTAGGTTCAACTTTGATTTGTTCAGCTGGTTTAGGTGTTCTAATATAACTTTTGTTGACCACAGTTGAGACTTTAGCATGTTTCTTCATCCTAACAGGGAAAGGTGGTTTTTCAATATAAGCAGTGGGAACAACTGGATCAACATTGTAAATGATAGTTTCTTCTTTAGCTTTTACCAGTTCTTTAATTTCTTCTTTAATAGGTGCGTGATATTTGAACCACTTCTCCTTAGGGAGATCAACATGAGTAGCAAAAGATTCACAAAAGGAAGCTACTATCTCAGAGTCAAGTCCGTATTTAGTTCTAAACTTTTGAAAAGCATTGGTATTCATAAAAGATTTAACACAATCAAACTTAGGTTCAATACCTGACACTTTACCTTCGTCAAGTTCCCAATCTTCAGAGTTGCATTTAATTCTTTCTAAAAGATCCCACCAAAATTCAATAGTCTTCTTCATAAAAGAACCAGTACAAGAAGTATCGAGCATGGATTGATCATTACGAGAAAGCCGAGCATAATTTTTTTGGATAATTTCTCTTGAGAGCTCATGATTGGGGCATGAATATAACATTGACTTAAGCCTCCCCCAAGCTAGAGCGACACTTTCTCCTTCACGAGGCCAAGAATTATATATATATAATTCCGATCACGATGAACTAGATGCATAGGATAAACTTTTTGATGGAATTCCAATTTCAACCGATTCCAGTTCCAAGATCCAATATCATCGCATAGCCTATACCATGTCAATGCTTTTCCCTTAAAAGATAAAGGGAAAACCTTCTTCTTAGCTTCATCTCCGGGAAAACCTGCAAGCTTAAACAATCCAATAATTTCATCCACATATATCAAGTGCAAATCATGATGTTCGGTTCCATCTCCTGCATAAGGATTAGCTAACAGTTGTTCTACCATACCTGAAGGAATTTCATATTCAATATTTTCAGTAGGTGCAGTAGGTTGAGGAGCAACTAATTGTGGTTCTGGTCAAGGTGAAGATACCCCGAACAAACCCCTCAAAGAATTGTTTTCCATAGTAACAAGTGACAATAAATTTCAGCACGTAGTAATAATGTTTCCTTACCAATTTCCACTTACCAAAAGCGCTTCACTCCCTGGCAACGGCGCCAGAAAATAGCCTTGATGACCCACAAGTATATGGGGTCAATTTTAGCCTTTTCGATAAGTAAGAGTGTCGAACCCAACGAGGAGCAGAAGGAAATGACAAGTGGTTTTCATCAAGGTAATGTCTGCAAGTGCTAAAATTGTAAGTAACAGAATAGTTTGATAGCAAGATAATTTGTAACGAGCAAGTAACAGTAGTAGTAACAAAAGTGCAGCAAGTTAGCCTAATCCTTTTGAGGCAAAGGACAGGCCAAAACGGTCTCTTATGATAAGCAAAGTGTTCTTGAGGGTACACGGGAATTTCATCTAGTCACTTTCATCATGTTGGCTCAATTCGTGTTCGCTACTTTGATAATTTGGTATGTAGGTGGACCGGTGCTTAGGTGCTGTTCTTACTTGAACAAACCTCCTACTTATGATTAACCCCCTCGCAAGCATCCGCAACTACGAGAAAAGTATTAAGAATAAATTCTAACCATAGCATTAAACTTTTGGATCCAATCGGTCCCTTACGGAATAGCACATAAACTAGGGTTTAAGCTTCTGTCACTCTCGCAACCCATCATCTAATAACTACTCCACAATGCATTCCCTTAGGCCCAAATATGGTGAAGTGTCATGCCATCGACGTTCACATGACACCACTAAGGGAATCACAACATACATATCATCAAAATATCGAACACATATCAAGTTCACATGATTACTTGTAACATGATTTCTCCCATGACCTCAAGAACAAAAGTAACTACTCACAAATGATAATTATGCTCAAGATCAGAGGGGTATTAAATAGCATAATGGATCTGAACATATAATCTTCCACCAAATAAACCATATAGTAATCAACTACAAGATGTAATCAACACTACTAATCACCCACAAGCACCAATCTATAGTTCCGGTACAAAGATTGAACACAAGAGATGAACTAGGGTTTGAGAGGAGATGGTGCTGTTGAAGATTTTGATGGAGATAGCCCTCCCCAAGATGGGAGAGTTGTTGGTGATGATGATGACGATGATTTCCCCCTCCTGGAGCGAAGTTCCCCCGGCGGAATCGCTCTGCCGGAGGGCAAAAGTGCTCCTGCCCAGGTTCCACCTCAAGACGGTGGCGCCTCGTCCCGAAAGTCCTGTCCTTATTTTTTCTAGGTCAAAATGACATGTACCAGAAGAGGGGCACCGGAGGTGGGCCTGGGTGAGCACAACCCACCAGGGCGCGCCTGGGCTCCCTGGCATGCCCAGGTGGGTTGTGCCCACCTGGTGGGCCCCCTCTGGTACTTATTGACTCCAAAAATTCTTATTTATTCCATAAAAAATCCTCGTAAAGTTTCAGGTCATTTGAAGTTGTGCATAATAGGTAGCCTGATGTAGCTTTTTCAGGTCCAGATTTCCAGCTGCCTGAATTTCCCCCTCTTGTGTATACCTTGCATATTATGAGAAAAGGCATTAGAATTACTCCAAAAAGCATTATTATGCAACAAAACAACATAAATAACAGTAGGTAAACATGATGCAAAATGGACATATCAGTGGAGTACGGGAGATGAACTCATCATGTAGACTTGGGACTTCAACTGCATTAGCAGTAGCAGTGGCAAATCTAGAGAGTCTCTGTTTGCGTCGGTGAAAGGATCGAGAAGAGGTGTCTAGAGGGGGGTGATTAGAACCTCAACAAGTAAAGGTAGCAGTTTTTAAGTTTTTCAAGTTAAGGTTGGAGATTAGCACAATTTCAAGCATTCACTATACATTTCAAGCAAGCATGGCAAGAGTATATGAGCAGTAGAAAGTCAAGCATGCAACTTGCAAGAAAGTAAAGGGATGGGATTGGAGTGTGCAAACGCAATTGGAGACACGGAGATTTTTGGCGTGGTTCTGATAGGTGGTGCTATCATACATCCACGTTGGTGGAGACTTCAACCCACGAAGGGTAATGGTTGCGCGAGTCCACAGAGGGCTCCACCAACGAAGGGTCCACGAAGAAGCAACCTTGTCTATCCCACCATGGCCATCGCCCACAAAGGACTTGCCTCACTTGGGTAGATCTTCATGAAGTAGGCGATCTCCTTGCCCTTACAAACTCCTTGGTACAACTCCACAATCTTGACGGAGGCTCCCAAGTGACACCTAACCAATCTTGGAGACACCACTCTCCAAAAGGTAATAGATGGTGTGTTGATGATGAACTCCTTGCTCTTGTGCTTCAAATGATAGTCTTGCTCTTGTGCTTCAAATGATAGTCTCCCCAACACTCAACTCTCTCTCACAGATTTGGATATGGTGGAAAAATGATTTGAGTGGAAAGCAACTTGGGGAAGGCTAGAGATCAAGATTCTTGTGGTTGGATTGGAATGTCTTGGTCTCAACACATGAGTAGGTGGTTCTCTCTCAGAAAATGAGTAGTGGACGTGTAGGCACGTTCTGATGGCTCTCTCTCAAATGGAGAATGGGGTGGAGGGGTATATATAGCCTCCACACAAAATCTAGCCGTTACACACAATTTACCAAACTCGGTGGGACCGAATAGTGAAACTCGGTCAGACCGATATGGTTCAAAATGTGAACGTTAGAGTTTTCGGTGGGACCGACAAGGTCAACTCGGTGGGACCGATGTGCTAGGGTTAGGGCAACCTCATCTCGGTGAGACCGATTGCATGAACTCGGTGAGACCGATTTCAGCAATAAGCAAATAGAGACTTGGTCAAGCAAAATTGGTGGGACCGACTGCATATCTCGGTGAGACCAAAATAACTGCAATAGGTAACAGAGAGTTTGAATGGCCATCTCGGTGAGACCGAGATCCCATCGGTGAGACCAAACTGTTTAGGGTTTCTGGCAGTGGCTATGTCAATGAACTCGATGGCGCCGGATAGATCAAATCAGTGGGGCCAAGTTTGACTTTAGGTTTAGGACATATGTGGAAATGAGAAAGTGGTTGAGGGCTTTTGGAGCATATCACTAAGCATTTTGAGCAAGCAAGCCATTAAGCAACACCGCATTCCCTTTTAATAGTATTGGCTTTTCCTATGGACTCAATGTGATCTTGGATCACTAAAATGAAAATGAAGAGTCTTGAGCTTTTGCCAATATGTGTCCTTAGCATCTTGAAGGGGTTCCACATCCTCTTGTCCTGCCACTCCACTGTTGAACTCATCTGAAACATACTAGATAGAACTATTAGTCCAACAAGAGATATGTTGACATTAATTACCAAAATCACCCAGGGAGCACTTGTGCTTTCAATCTCCCCCTTTTTGGTAATTGATGACAATATACATCAAAGCTTTAGATAAAGATATGAATTGTAACAAGTAAAGCTTTGGAAGGACATGTAACCTGCATTGGCTCCCCCTACATGTATGCAATCTTGTGAAGATAGATTATGAAAGTATGTGAATGCATAATCATGTCAGAGCAAGCAATGAGTTACATGTATCTTGGCTATATGCATCAGAGCAAATGATGTGAAATGCAGAAAATGTACCTTCATGTTCATGAGTCCTTCTTGCAAACAATAAGTACATCAGCAAGAGATCATCATGCACATGAGTGTGATGCATATACTTACCTTGTGGTCTTGAGCTGACTTTGGAAGAGATGAACCTAAGAAAACAGGGTTAGATAACACACGAACATCTATTAAACAGAGAAAGAACAGGAAACCACAAGAATACCAAGACTGGGATGACATGTAGTGAGTGAGTACTTAGTACTCTATTTGGATATTGACATGTCCCCAAGGGATAAAGATATGCAATGAATTCCAAAGATTTTCTTCCCTTAAGTGTCTTTCTCCCCCTGAATCTGATATTGGATAATGGGAGAAGATAGGGAATAGAAAATCAGAGCAAAAGACACAAAGAAACATCTACTATCATGTCTTTCCCCTCTTAAAGACATGTGGCTTCTCTCCTCTTTGAATACCAAGCATATGGGAGGGCTAAGAAGTCTTTCTCTCCCATAGGGTTTCTCTCTCCCTTTGATGTGATCTCTCTCTCCCCCTTTGACATCAATTTCCAAGAAGGGATCTTCTGGAGCATGAGTCAAATAGGTTTGGTCCTTGAGTCACATGACAAAACAGCCTGTAGGTTGTGATGCAGGTAGAGGATAAGAATCATCGAGTGGAGCTAGAATAGAAATGCAAGTTGCAAATGGCAAAATGTTTCCTCAGTAGTGAAATCTGTAACACCGAATCTTTTTCTTCGGTGACACCGAGTTGTTTCGGTCTAGCCGATAAGAAAAGATCGGTGAGGCCGAGTTCAACACAGAGAAAAATTTGTCATCTCAGCTCACTAGGCAAATAGGATCTCACAAATATTTGCAGGGAATTAACAAAAGGATTTGCAATGAATTAAATGCAGGGAATGCAAAAAATAATAGAGAAAAGAAAAGAAATCTAGATGAAGTTTTTTTTTGAAAGGGGAACAAGCATGCAAGAGATAAATGCAAGATCACAGAGAAACACTAGAGAACTTCATCTAGAATTGGTCGGCGACGAGGTCACCTATGTTAGAGTATATTGACTTAGGAGTCAAGTGAAGGCACTTGATCATAGGTCATACTCATCGTTTAAGCTCAAAATGGGGTTGCCATTTTTTGTTTAAGCATTTTGATGTATTCACATCTTGTTGAGCTGCTTTGACCCATGTCTTGGGGTAAAGCTTCTCTAAGATGGAATGACATACCTTGGTGGTGGTGTTGATCTTGATCATGTAGTTGAACTTGTGTAGGATGCTCAAGGTTGATGTAGTTCTTCAAGAGTTGGGAGCATTGCTTGTAGTTTGATTTCATCTTCCTACATGGGTTAGTTTTACAAGGAAGAGGACTTGTGTGTCCAAAATGACAATCATGAAGTTTGATACCAAATGAAATTTGATATATAGAAATTGTCAAAGGATATATTGAAAGGATTCATGCTTCCTTGTCTTCAACCACCATATTGTAGAGACTTGGTGATGTAGAGATTGCTTAGAATGTGAGTGAGTTGCAATCTCATAGAGTTGGGCTTATCCAAGTACCTACAAGGGTTAGATAGCATGCAAGAGTACAAGTATACCCAAGACATATGATCATCATCATAATAGAAATATCAAGGATTAGTCATATAAAGGCTCATGCCTTGCATGCATCCAAATGGAGTTTCTACTGCATGTCTGAGGCATCAATGATGTTCAATTCACCTCTCAAACGGCAAAATACTTTCTCATCAAGTGGTTTGGTGAATATATCCGCCAATTGCTTATCGGTACGGACATGTTTAAGATCGATGTCTCCTTTAGCAACATGATCTCGAATGAAGTGATGACGAACTTCAATATGCTTAGTTCGAGAATGTTGCATGGGATTATGAGCAATCTTAATAGCACTTTCATTTTCACAAAGCAATGGAACATGTTCCACATATATCCCATAATCTTTAAGAGTTTGAGTCATCCAAAGTAATTGAGCACAACATGAACCGGCGGCAATGTATTCTGCTTTGGCGGTGGATAAGGATACCGAGTTTTGTTTCTTGGAGGACCTAGACAAAAGAGATCTACCAAGAAATTGACAAGTACCCGAAGTGGACTTTCTATCAACCTTGTCACCGGCATAGTCCGAATCGGAGTAGCCAACAAGATCAAAAGAAGACCTCTTAGGATACCAAATGCCAAAGTTTGGTGTGTGAATTAAGTATGTCACTATCCTTTTCACAAACTTAAGATGACATTCTTTGGAGGCCGCTTGATATCGTGCACACATGCACACACTTAGCATAATATCGAGACGGGAGGCACATAGATATAACAATGAACCAATCATAGAGCGGTAGACCTTTTGGTCAACAGGTTCGCAATCCTTTGTCAAGTCAAGATGTCCACTAGTAGGCATGGGTGTATTCATACCTTTGCATTCTTGCATGTTGAACTTCTTGAATAAGTCCCTGGTATACTTTGTTTGAGAAACAAATGTACCCTATTTAGTTTGCTTGATTTGCAAACCAAGAAAGAACTTGAGTTCACTCATCATAGACATCTCAAACTTCTCCGACATTAGCCTTCCAAACTTTTCACTAAAATGAGGGTTAGTCGAACCAAATATGATATCATCCACATAAATTTGGCACACAAATAATTCACCATTAACCCTTTTAGTAAAGAGTGTAGAATCAATTTTTCCAATCTCAAAGCCTTTTTCAATAAGGAACTTAGTCAAGCATTTATACCATGCTCTAGGAGCTTGTTTAAGACCATAAAGAGCTTTGTGAAGTTTGTATACATGATCGGGTTTCTTGGGATTAACAAAGCCGAGAGGTTGTTTAACATAAACTTCCTCCTTAATTTCACCATTAAGAAATGCACTTTTAATGTCCATTTGATATAAAGTGATATCATGATGATTGGCATAAGCAAGTAAGATGCGAATGGATTCAAGTCTAGCAATGGAGGCATATGTCTCACCATAGTCCATACCTTCGACTTGAGTGTAGCCTTGAGCGACGAGACGAGCCTTGTTGTGTACAACTTGTCCATCTTCATCTTGCTTATTCCGAAACACCCACTTGGTTCCAATGACATTGTGCTTCTCATCGGGCTTTTCAACCAACGTCCACACTTGGTTCCTCTCGAAATTGTGTTGCTCTTCATGCATGGCGTTCACCCAATCCGGATCATCAAGAGCATATTCAACCTTCATAGGTTCAATACTAGAAATGAATGAGTAATGTTCACAAAAGTTAGCCAAACGAGTTTTAGAGCGAGTAATTCTCCCGGTTTGAATATCATCAAAGATTTGTTCGACGGGATGATCTCTTGAGACTCTTGATAGAACTCGTGAGAGCTTTTGTTTGGGTCGGGGTGGAACATCCTCTTAATTGTCTTGTTCTTCTTCTTGTCTTTCTTCGTTGTCGTTGGCGTTGTTCTTCTCTTGTGGAGGTGGAGAAGGAGGTCGATGAGGTTCGTCTTGTTGTACATCCTCGTTTCCATCGTCTTGATGCGTTCCACTTGTGGATGCCTCCAAGTCAACTTGTGGTTCACCTTGGTGTGAAGTTGAGGCTTCCACTTGGACAGACGAGGTACTCTCCTTCACCTCCGTTGGGCGAATCTTGCCAATAGACAAGTCTTGTATTGCTTCCGAAGGATCTTTGTCACCTACATCAATAGGCAATTGCTCTACTTGCGAGCCGTTAGATTCATCTAACTTCACATCTACCACCTCTTTAACTTTTCGGGTGAAATTGTTGTAGACACGGTATGTGTGAGAGTTTGAGCCACAACTGAGTAGGAATCCTTCATGGGATTTAGGAGCAAACTTTGAACGACGATGCTTACCAAGAATGTTGCACTTTGAGCCGAATACCCGAAAGTATCCAACTTGGGGTTTGTTACCGGTGAGAAGCTCGTATGCCGTCTTGCCGAGTAGCTTGTGAAGGTATAGACGATTCGTTGCATGGCAAGCTGTCTCAACCGCTTCCGCCCAATAGTGTTTTGGTGTCTTGTACTCATCAAGCATCATTCTCGCCATTTCAATGAGCGTCCGGTTCTTCCTCTCAACAACTCCATTTCATTGGGGCGTGTACGTAGCTGAGAACTCATGTGAAATCCCTTCTTCGTCAAGAAAGGTGTCCACATTGGCGTTGTTGAACTTTGTTCCGTTGTCGCTGTGAACCTTCTTGATCTTCACTTCAAATTGATTTTGGGCCTTCCTAGCGAAGTTCTTGAAGATCTTTTGGACCTGCGATTTATCATCAAGAAAGAACACCCACATAAATCTTGAAAAATCATCAACAATGACCAATCCGAATGAGTTACCACCGAGACTCTTGTAGGCGTTGGGACCGAAAAGATCCATGTGAAGTAGCTTGAGTGGTCTTCTCGTGTCATGATGTTCTTCACGGGATGACTTCCTCCAACTTGTTTTCCTGCTAGGCAAGCACTACAAAGTCTATCCTTGTCAAATATAACATCTTTAACACCAAGGATATGATCACCTTTAATAAGCTTGTCAAGATTTCGCATGCCCACATGACCTAACCATCTATGCCACAACCAGCCTTTCGAAGATTTAGCAATTAAGCAAGTTCTAGGTTGAGCCTTTTTAGTGAAATCAACAATGTATAGATCACCTCTACGTATGCCGGTAAAGACCATATTATGATTATCTCTTCGAAACACTTGGCAAACTACTTCAGTAAATAGGACATTGAAACCGAAATCGGCTAGTCTAGATACAGAAAGTAAATTATAGCCAAGAGATTCAACGAGCATAACATTTTGTATGGAGCTATCATGTGAGATGGCCACCTTACCGAGCCCAACCACCTTACCCTTTGAGTTATCACCAAAAGTGACATACTTTCGAGGGCCGTCGTTTTCAGCAAGCTCACGAAACATATCCTTGTCTCCGGCCATGTGATCGGTACATCCACTATCAAGAACCCATTCCTTTCCTCCAGCCATATAGCCGCGAAGGTTAGCCATAAGACCAAAGTGTCTCATAGACTCATCGAGATCATAGTCACTATCATCATCCTCATCATAGTATCCATGTTCAACATCATCTTGTGATTGATCATTTCCTAGAGAGAGTGATTCATTAGTTTTGTGATCAAGACAATGTGCATCTCTATGAATTCTAATGACTTCGAAAATGATGTTGCTAATGATTCCAACATCTCCTTTGGCACGCATAAGGTCACGAAGTTCAAATAGACAATCACCAAACTTAGGATCATTAGGACTCATCTTATTTAAAGTAATGGACTTGTGAAGAATCTCATCTAAGTTTTTCAAGGAATAGTTTGGAAATCGTTCGTCAAGAAATCTCCATTAGTGTAAGCACATTCAAGAGTTGGCAAGCAAGTAATCAAATTTCTAGGTAATCCTCTAGTGATAAGATTGACAGTTCTAAGATTGCGAATCATGTCAAGAGACTCATCGGGGGTAGGATGCAAGGGGTGAACAAGGGGCGCACAAGGGGTAGTAATGTACTTGTTCAAGTGATATTCATTGAAAATCTCAAGCATCTCATTTTTCCAAGCATTATAGAACTCTCCATCAAGCATAGGCGCTCTACATCTAATACTCCCAATCGTAGACACATCCATCTTCCTCCAATGGTGTTTAAACCAAAGTAATGGAGACCAAAGCTTTGATACCAATTGAAAGGATCGAGAAGAGGTGTCTAGAGGGGGGTGATTAGACCCTCAACAAGTAAAGGTAGCAGTTTTTAAGTTTTTCAAGTTAAGGTTGGAGATTAGCACAATTTCAAGCATTCACTATACATTTCAAGCAAGCATGGCAAGAGTATATGAGCAGCGGAAAGTAAAGGGATGGGATTGGAGTGTGCAAATGCAATTGGAGACACGGAGATTTTTGGCGTGTTTTCGATAGGTGGTGCTATCGTACATCCACGTTGGTGGAGACTTCAACCCACGAAGGGTAACGGTTGTGCGAGTCCACGAAGGGCTCCACCCACGAAGGGTCCACGAAGAAGCAAGCTTGTCTATCCCACCATGGCCATCGCCCATGAAGGACTTGCCTCACTTGGGTAGATCTTCACGAAGTAGGCGATCTCCTTGCCCTTACAAACTCCTTGGTTCAACTCCACAATCTTGACAGAGGCTCCCAAGTGACACCTAACCAATCTAGGAGACACCACTCTCCAAAAGGTAATAGATGGTGTGTTGATGATGAACTCCTTGCTCTTGTGCTTCAAATGATAGTCTCCCCAACACTCAACTCTCTCTCACAGATTTGGATATGGTGGAAAGATGATTTGAGTGGAAAGCAACTTGGGGAAGGCTAGAGATCAAGATTCTTGTGGTTGGATTGGAATGTCTTGGTCTCAACACATGAGTAGGTGGTTCTCTCTCAGAAAATGAGTAGTGGAAGTGTAGGCACGTTCTGATGGCTCTCTCTCAAATGGAGAAGGGGGTGGAGGGGTATATATAGCCTCCACACAAAATCTAACCGTTACACACAATTTACCAAACTCGGTGGGACCGAATAGTTAAACTCGGTTAGACCGATATGGTTCAAAATGTGAACGTTAGAGTTTTCGGTGGGACCGACAAGGTCAACTCGGTGGGACCGATGTGCTAGGGTTAGGGCAAACCTCATCTCGGTGAGACTGATTGCATGACCTCGGTGAGACCGATTTCAGCAATAAGCAAACAGATACTTGGTCAAGCAAGCTCGGTGGGACCGACTGCATATCTCGGTGAGACCGAAATAACTGCAATAGGTAATAGAGAGTTTGCAGGGCCATCTCGGTGAGACCAAGATCCCATCGGTGAGATCAAACTGATTAGGGTTTCTGGCAGTGGCTATGTCAATGAACTCAGTGGCGCCGGATAGATCAAATTGGTGGGGCCGAGTTTGACTTTAGGTTTAGGACATATGTAGAAATGAGAAAGTGGTTGAGGGCTTTTGGAGCATATCACTAAGCATTTTGAGCAAGCAAGCCATTAAGCAACACCTCATCCCCTTTTAATAGTATTGGCTTTTCCTATGGACTCAATGTGATCTTGGATCACTAAAATGAAAATGAAGAGTCTTGAGCTTTTGCCAATATGTGTCCTTAGCATCTTGAAGGGGTTCCACATCCTCTTGTCGTGCCACTCCACTGTTGAACTCATCTGAAACATACTAGATAGAACTATTAGTCCAACAAGAGATATGTTGACATTAATTACCAAAATCACTCAGGGAGCACTTGTGCTTTCAGTCAGTCCGGAGGACCACCTACATCCCCTAACATACTCTTTTCCTTCTTCTTTTCTGATATTGCCTTATGAAGTCAAAACCACAAGAAGATGAATAAAATTAGCTCTGCATAACTGGTTGATGCATGATACAGACGAACACTACTTTGATGTAAGGCAAGCGCAGGATAGGAGGATGGAATATATACAAAAAAAGACAGCATTGCATATTCACAGGTACGACAGGAGGACGGAATATGTATGAAAAACAGTAAGCAGAAGGCATTTCAACAAAATTCAAAGAAATGAAAGCTAGGCACCATATGAACATGCAACCAATATCACTCTATCAGGTAAAAAGTGTCTCGTCATAAGTGCCATTTCAAGAAATTAGAAGCAGTACAAGCTAGAAGACAATGCAAGATGCAACCTACATCACACTTCCAAGTTAAATGTGTCTTATGGGTAAGTGATTGTTGCAGGTATAAGTTGTAAGCTACACAGATGCAATTCAACAAAATCAGAAGCAATACAAACTAAACATCATACGGGACACGCAACCACATATAACAGTTCCAAGTTAGAGCAAGCACCTGTGATGGTGGAGTAGGGGAGATGTGCTCATCATCTACACAGCTACGTTGACTGTCCAGCCTTGTGTTGTCTTGCGAATCTTGTTGGAGGATGGCATAGTAGAATCTGTAGAGACCCTCTGTTTGAGTTGCTCCGAAGGACCACCATCATCCACTGCTGTACTAATTTCCTTCAGCTGTATTGATTTTGCATTGTGAAGTCAAACCGATAAGAAAAAGGAATAAAATTCGCTCTTCAGAAGTCATTCATGGATGATACTGACGAACACTACTCGGATGAAAGGCAAACACATGATACGAGGATGGAATATGTATGAAAAACAAGACGGCGTGACATATTCACACCTATGATGTGGTAACTAAGCATAAGGCATTTCAACAAATTAGAAGCACTGCAAGCTAGACACCATATGAAAGATGCAACCAATATCACTCTGCCATGTTCAAACTGTCTGGCGTTTCAACAAATTAGAAGTAGTGCATGCTAGGAATCATATGCAAGATGCAACCAATATCACAGTGGCGACTTAAAGGTGCCTTATCATAAGTGACTGATGCGGGATATGCAAGAACAGTAGTCTGATGTAAGAACATGGTGTGATCAGATATAGTATGTTCTAGAAACAGGAACATGTGTCATATTCACAGGCATTATGTGTAAAGTAAGTAGATGCAATTCAACAAAGTTAGAAGCAATACAAGCTAGACATCATACGCAACATGCAACCACAAATAATAGTGCCAAGTTAGAGCAAACACCTGTGATGGTGGAGTAGGGGAGATGTGTTCATCATCTACACAGCTACGTTGACTATCTAGCCTTGCGTTGTCTTGCGAATCTTGTTGGGAGGATGGCGGAGTAGAATCTGTATGGACCCTCCGTTTCAGTTGCTCAGAAGGACCACCATCATCCAATGCCTTACCAATTTCCTTCCGCTTTATTTATTTTGCATTGTGAGGTCAAACCGACAAGAAAAAGGAATAAAATTCGCTCATCAGAACTCATTCATGCATGATACTGACGAACAGTACTCTGATGAAAGGCAAAGTCATGATACGAGGATGGAATATGTACGAAAAACTGGACGGCTTGACATATTCACACCTATGATGTGGTAACTAAGCAGAAGGCACTTCAACAAATTAGAGGCACTGCAAGCTAGACACCATATGGAAGGTGCAATCAATATCACTCTGCCAAGTTAAAACTGTCTCGTCATAGGTGGCGTTCATCAAACTAGAAGCATTACATGCTAGAAATCATATTCAAGACACAAACCAATATCACACTACCAACTTAAAGGTGTCCCATCATAAGTGACTGATGCAGGATACACAAGAAGATTAGTTTCATGTAAGAACATGGTGTGATAGATAGATATAGTATGTACCAAAAACAGGAAGGCGTGTCATATTCACACGTATCATGTGTAAGCTAAGCAGATGCAGTTTACACTAATTAGAAGCAATACAACCTAGACACCATATGCAACATGCAACCAGATATCACACTGCAAAGTTAGAGCAAGCACCTTGGATGGTGGAATAGGGGCGCGGAGACTTGGAACTTGTAATGCACTAGCAGTATGAGGAGAATCCGTACAGATGCTCCGTTTACGTTGCTGCAGAGGACCACCATCATCGCCTTCCTTACTCTTTTCCTTCCTCTTTTTTGATTTTGCCTTGTCAAGTTAAACCCACAAGAAAAAGGAATGAAATTTGCTCTTCAGAACTCATTGATGCATGATACTGACGAACACTACTTTCATGTAAGGCGGCCGCATGATAGGAGGATGGAATATGTATGAAAAACAGGACGGCATGACATATTGACATGTATGATGTATAAAGTGTAAACTAAGCACAAGGTGTTTGAACTAGTTAGAAGCAATGCAAGATAGAAACCATATGAAAGATGAAACCAATATCGCTCTGCCAAATTAAAAGGGTGGCCTCATAAATGTATTTGACCAAATTAGAAGCAATACATGGCAACATGCTAGAAATCATATGCAATATGCAACGAATAAAGGTGTCTCATCATAAGTGATTTATGCAGGATACAGAAGAGAGGTAGTTTCATGTAAGAACATGGTTAACAGATAGATGTAGTATGTACCAAAAATAGGAAGGCATGTCATATTCACAGGTATAATGTGTAAACTAAGCAGATGCAATTTACCCTAATTAGAAGCATTACAAGCTAGACACCGTATGCAACATGCACCCACATATCACAGTGTGAAGTTAGAGCAAGCACTTGCGATGGTGGTGTAGGGGAAATGCGGTCTTCAAGTACAGAGCTACGTTCAATATCTTCATTTAGGCTTGCTGTTTCTTGAGAATCATGTGGGGAGTACGAAACTGCACTCTTTATAAGAGTAGAGCGTCTCATACTAACCCACGGGCGTGACTGTCTCATCATAAGTGATAGATGCAGGATACACAAGAACAGTAGTTTGATGTAAGAACATGGTGTGATAGGCAGATGTAGTATGTACCAAAAACAGGAAGGCGTAAGCTAAGGAGATGTAATTTAACAAATTAGGAGCAATACAAGCTAGGCACCATATGCAACATGCAACCAGATATCACACTGACATGTTAGAGCAAGCACCTGGGACTGTGGAGTTGGGGAGATGAGATTTGGAACTTGCACTGTAGTAGGAGTAGCAGGAGAATCTGCAGAGATCATCTCTTTCGGTTGCTCCAGAGGACCACCATCATTCCGTGCCTTCGTCCTTTTAGATTTTGCCTTGTCAAGTAAAAACACAAGAAAAAGGAATGAAATTCGCACTTCCAAATTCGTTGATGCATGATACTGATGAACACAACTTTTATGTAAGGCAACCACATTGTAGGAGGGTGGAATATGTACGAAAAACGCTAAGCAGAAGGCATTTCAACAAATTGGAAGCAATGCAATCTAGACACCATATGAAAGATCCAACCAAAATCACTCTACCAAGTTAGATGTGTCTCATTATAAGTGGCACTTCAACAAATTAGAGGCAATACATGTTTGAAATTATATGCAAGATGCAACCAATATTACACTGTCAACTTGAAGGTGTCTCGTCAGAAGTGATTGATGAGGGATACACAAGAAAAGTAGTATGATGTAAGAACATGGTTAATAGAAAGACGTAGTATGTACCAAAAACAGGAAGGCATGTCATATTCACAGGTATAATGTGTTAACTAAGCAGATGCAATTTACCCTAATTAGAAGCATTACAAGGTAGACACCATATGCAACATGCAACCACATATCACATTGCCAAGTAAGAGCAAGCACCTTCGATGGTGGTGTAGGGGAATTGCGATCATCAATTAGAGAGCTACGTTGACTATTTTCATTTAGCCTTGCTGTTTCTTGGGAATCATGTGGGGAGGATGACCCTGCACTCTTTAAACGAGTAGCGCATCTCACAGTAACCCACTGGGGTGACTGTCTCATCATAAGTGATTGATGAGGGATACAAAAGAGCATTAGTTTGATGTACGAACATTGTTAATAGACATATGTAGTATGTATCAAAAACAGGAAGGCATGTCATTATCAAAGGTATAATGTGTAAAGTAAGCAGATGCAATTTAACCAAATTGGAAGCAATACAAGCTAGACACCATATGCAACATGCAACCACATTTGACAGCGCGAAGTTAAAGCAAGCACCTGGGATGGTTGTGTGTGGCAATTGAGATCATCAACTACAGAGCTACGTTTACTGTCTCCATCTGCTGACAGTACACCCTTTAGAGCGCTGAAGCGCTTAGTGCTTATCTTTGAATTACACTAGAGCGACTTCTGTCTTTTCTTTTGTGTATTCATCAACACTGCGTCAGAGTCTGAAATACCCATGCATAAAAAAACAATAGTGTGAGTATGGGTGAAGTATGTGCACAAGTAGTATAGTGTAAAAGTAGCAAATAGCAGGTCGGTGAGAAATAAATGACGGGAGACATATGATAGCTCTACAACATGCATGGCACACGAAATTACTAGATTATAGGATTTTGAAATATGAGCACAGGGATGGCTGGGAAATGCAGATGCTCCTCCAGCACACCACAAGGTGTGGTCCTATGAAAATAACAGTCGACTAAAAACAAATAGGTCAGTCCATTTTTTCTGCACCGTCCAATGTACAAAGAACGGGCAGATCACCTTCATCTACCTCCAGCCAGCCAGTGTTGACGATCTTCCTCGAAACGCCAGCGACCATCGGCCCAGTCCCCTGCCTCCGCCCTCCCCTCGACCTCACCGCACCGCCGTGCTTGGCACCGCCCCCCGGCTATCCCTTCAAGCCCCGCCAACCTCCAGATCGGGCGCAAGCAGCTCCTGCGCCCCACACCCCTATGATAGACACCGATGCGCCGCTTCCCTGGCAAACAGGTGGACTAGGTGCTCTGCGTGCCTAAGCGGGTGCTGCTTCTTTTAATTGCGAATCAACTGGCCCTGAATTGAAATCCAGGCGGGCTACTGACCTCTAGCCAAGGTGAAATAGTAAATGGGAGGAGACCTTGTGCATGTAGTATCACGGAGAAGATGCAGTAAGAAGCAGTCAACTAGTTTCTTTCGTGGGATGAATACGGTGTGAGCAGAGACGTAAGATTTGCATGAATAAGGGAAGAGGAGTACCTCTTTCTGCTGGCAGTGCTGTGTCCTCCTTCTGTTTTTCCAACAATCTTCTTGTGGTTCGCTGGAAACGAGAAGTTGTGGAGGACGGTGGAGCCTTGGAGGAACCCATGGCCAAGTTGTTGAGTGTGGTGCGGTGGCCGTCTGTTGGCGACGGGGAACCAGATCCGAGGTGGCGAACGACGGCGTAGCGGGAGCAGCTCCGGTGCGGTGGACGGTTGCGACAGTGGAGCGGCAGCGGTGAGGCTAGGGACGACGTGGTCAAAGTGGTTTTGGTACGGAGCACGTCGGCGTCGGCGTCGTGCAGGCAGCTCTACCTCGGCTTGAGCTGCTAAGTCCTTGAGGACATTACGGTTGCGGTTGCGTTGGACGACGATGTCGGGGTACCGGCTTCGGCGTGATGGAGGAGGGTGGCGGTGGATTGGGCGCGATGGGGTGGAGGACGGAGGAGGCTAGGGTTTCGCGCCTGGTGGAGAGGGCGTTTTGGCGCCCACGGAGTATGAAATGGGGAAATGGAGGGAGGGGGAACTAAGGGGGAACAATGTTTCGGTTCGGGACGCGCTTGTTTGAAATTTGGGGAAAGTTAGAAACTTTGCCCCCATCTAAAATTTCGGACATATTGCGGGTCGGGGATAGGACAGTAATCTCAGGTGTCCCAAATGGTGGGTGGGATAGATTTTGGCCGAGCGCATGGGTGTTTAGGCGCCCACGGCATATGAATGCTTCTCGGAGGCGGTTGAGACTGGCGTCTTGGTGAAGTTACAAACCTACCCCAGTTTAGACCTTTGGACATCGGGCCGATAGGCTACACGGGCCAGAGTCAGGACAGTAATTTCCTACCACCAAACATTAGTCTCGCGCAGTTTTGGGTGACCAGAGGCTTATTTGGCGCTTCGTTCAATACTTGGGAGCAGAAGCATTAATGTTTTCGGTTCTCTTGAATTGAACTTTCAGGATTTGTCAAACTTCACAAATCTTGACTCTTGAAAATCATAAAACTACGAATATTTTGGAATGGAGGGGGTACATTTGAATATACATTGTACACGAGTATATATTAAAAAAATATGCATCTTACCTCAGTTCATGCATGGTTCCGGATATAATCTCCTTCGTTGCAAAAAAATAGTTAGACATGCGTATGAATATATAGCATGTTCAAACGCACAACAAAGATTGATGCCCCATTTTAGATTTGATTTACAAATGCCATTATCTCGGATTCAAATAGATGAAGGCACTTCCTATGAATTCGAATCTTTGAAACCCCCTTTATGTTGAATTCAACATGTATTCTATTTCGTAGCTAGCAATTTGGAATGTATCCATGTAAGTGACAAATATATAAAGTGCTTCACACTAACAACATGGAGTGCACTAATTAATTTTTATATATGAATTGCAAAAGCAATGCATTGTCTGGATTTGAAATCACTCTCACTCTATGGATCGACAATATGAAATAAACACATGCACATGCTAGAATTCAATAGAGTACGAGTGTTTGATAGACCGATGTTCGTTCATACGCAAATTGCAAAATTCATGATCTCATCCAAAAATAATAATGCCATTTATATTCTAATTTAATGCATAGAACCGCCTTTTACACGTAGATGCACTATGCCTCGGCCTGTTCTCACACACGCGCTATATATCTCTCTATCTAACGCATAAGTGCAAACTCTTTATATACATCGGCATTTCTCTCTCACGCATGCTCACAATCTCTCCCGGGGTGTCGGGGTGTCTCACGCACACACTCTCTATATATCTCCCTCTCTCTTTCTTACTACTATGTACCACTCTTTTCACTAATCTCAGTTGGAAAACACTATTTCTCTCACATGCATATATACACACGCATGGTCTCTACTAGCCCTCTATAGGCACATATATGTGCCTACGTGTCTCCCGCACACACATTATCTTTAGGCCTCTCTCGCACACATTGCCCCCCACACACACCTCTCTCTTAGTAGTTGGCAGATATGATTCCATCAGATCATTCGGTAGGACATCCCTGATTGTTAGGCTGGATGGTAATATAAGGCAAAGTTTTACCCAAGTCCGGGCCCTTGCAGTTGAGGAAAAAGCCTACTCCTGGTACTGTATATTTGTGATAGGGGTGTGTACAAAGTACACATGAATACCAGGCATTGTGCGTGTGTGTATACTATCGACGAACTAGCCCCCGGGCTCCTATAACATACTCGGGGCCTAGGGTTACAAATCATATCATCAGTGGGGATAGAGTCCTCCACGACTTTGGTAGCTTCGTTTTGTACACCGAGTCCTCCACATGGGTCTTCGTATAATGCGTCTCGGTCCAACCTATGTGGCGCAGGATGGAACCGACCCATGAGTCCTCATGTTGACCCACCACAACTAGAAATGATGTGCCCACCACACCCCACACACAATCGGCCACTAAGAAAATAAGCATATACAATAGTACTGTGTTATACATGAAAGTTAATTGCATGGTGCATCCAATAATTTTTGTTCTGCATTGTGAATGTTTACATTTTCTCCTAAAATATTAGTCACAGGAAAGAGAAACGAAGGGCATATCTCTCCTTGTCTCCACCGGACACCCCCTCTTTCTACACCACTTTCACGTACGCACACAAACTATCTCTCGGCCCTCTAAAAGTATGCATGCCCCTGACACATTCATGCATGACGGTCACTGTATTTCAAGCGAAAGCACTATACGGTCACTGGACTTCAGAATATGCTCATTACGGTCACCGTATACATTCTCGTGGTGATCATACGGTATCTAGCTCAGGATACGTCTCCGTATTTTGTTGATGACACTGACGGACATTATATTTGATGCGTGCTCCGTATTTTGTTGACGACACTTACGGTCATTGTATTTGAAGCGAAATCACGATATGGTCACTGGACTTCAAAATAAGCTCATCACGGTCACTATATACATTTTGTGGTGCTAACCAACCTGTGGTTGGATGATTAGGAGGACAGTGGTTTCCCCAGCCCACCAGGGTTAAAGTCTTGGTGCTCGCATTTATCCTGGATTAATTTTAGTATTTTCCGGCGATGTGCCTTCAGTGGGAGGAGACGTTCCCCTCGACTACGAGGCACCTATGGTGACTTCGTAAAATCTCAAGATCATATGCTGGCTCACTCTCTCAAAGGTGCTAATAGGGGTAGGGTCTGCGTGTGTGCGCTTATAGTGGTGAGTGTTTGCGTGTATATATGAGCGCTTGCGTCTGTACTATGTTAAAAAAATACATGTCGTGATTATACGGTCACTGGCTCACCCGCACAACTCCGTATTTTGTTGATGACACCATCAATTGACCAGTCAAACGTTCCATGTGGCGCAACTAGTGTTGCACCATCAGCGCGCGTAACCGTGGGGCCCACCTGTCAACGCGTATATGAAAGAAAGAAATGGTAGTTTGAGTTTGTACTGTGTTAATAAAATACATTTTATGGTGATCATACGGTCACTGGCTCACCATACAGCTCCGTAATTTGTTGATGACATGATCAATTGACCAGTCAAACGGTCCACATTCAGCAGCGCACATTACCATAGGGCCCACCCGTCAGCGCGTATATGAAAGACAGAAATGGTAATAAATTAGTGATCGGTGGGGTTTCGAAGTCGTGAGACCTCTGGTTGGCAGCCCGCGCCCCATAACCACAGTGGACAAGGATCGCCTTGTGATGATATGCTGAGCCGGCCGTTTTAATTGCACGCACGCACGAGCCACTGTTGTGAATACAAACTCATCACACATGCGCACAAACACGCCCGCAATGCCCGCATGCATGCATGCAATACTCACACGTACGTACACATGCACGCACGCAACACTCGCACAAACACACGCACGCATGCAGGCGTGCAACACTGACACGTACACATGCACTCACGAACACACGCACGCACGCACACATGCATGCAACACTGAAACGTACACATGCACGCACGCAACACTCGCACGCCTGCATGCACACAGCACATGACGCAAGACACACGCTCAACCTATACGTGCATGCACCCTTTGTTAAGGACATGGATTGTTACGGGTATTAATCCATCTTATATGTGATAAGCAGAACATTGATGTTTACAGCGGTCTTTATGAATCACAACGTATCGAACAGGCTATCAACGTATATATGAAAATTTTAAAATTCTCTTACATTATATAGTAGGCTTATCTACATGAAATAGATGACATCACACTCAATGAACAATCATCGGTTTAAGAAATGCCCGCTTCTGACCGCCCTGGCCCACCAAAAGCTCCTCTGCCGTGCGCTGCCTGTGTTGGGTCACTGACATGTAGGCTAGGAACCCAACGATCCCACTCGTCAGTGGAAGAACGGCGCAGTGTCGTATGTCAGAGTCGAGGGCGCCGCTCGCTGCACGCCCGGCTGAACATGCCTCCTTGCCGCATTAAACGCCTCCATGAAACCCGTGTGGAAGCCGAGAAACCCACTCTGGACACACGTTCGTTCATGACCAAGCCGGCATTAAACGCAACACCAGCCGAGCTCCTCCCGTCCGCCGTCTATTTAATCTCCTATTTAAACGAGGCCAGATGCTGGCCAAGAATCTCACACCTCCGCCGCTCCCCTATCTCCTCCTTCACCATTTTGTCCACTCTTACAATGGCTTACGAAGATTAGTTATCCGGCATCCAAGCCGGCTGGGTGGCCCGCTGAGCCCGCCGGATACGAGCTATGTAGCTCGCTGATGCACCTCCCTCCCCTCGCCCGACGGAGCCAGTTGCCGCACCAAGTCAGTGAGCGGCTCAGCAACTCGCCGCTCTAGGCCAGCTCGATGAGGAGCAGCAAGCTGCTCCACGTCGGCACGGCGGGGAGCACGGGCGTCGTCGCTGCCGGCCACGCCGCCGCCTCGTACCGCGCCTCCCGTGTCTGCGACCGCGTCTCCCGTTTCTGTGGCCGAGACTCCCATGCCTGTGGCCGTGCCATGCAAGCAGAGACAGAAGCCGGGTGTGCGGAGAGCGATGAGTCGGTGGCCAGCGCCTCCATGTCCGCCGCCATCAATGAGGAGAAGTAGAACATGGGAGGCCTCCGCCGCTTGGGTCCCTTGAAGGCCACCGCGGAGGCAACGCCGGCGTACACAGCCAGTGTCTTGCAGGATCCTTTTGTTGCGAGGACCTTCGTCGAAGCGGAGAAGCCCCCTTCAGACTCCATCTTTGGCATCAGCCAACGATGTCAGTTGAGCAGTGGGGAAGCGAGCCGTCCTTTACGCTGAAGCATATACCTTCGGGGCTCCCGGCAGTCCGGTGATTGTGCTACCGGACATGAGGAAGAGAAATGGTCGGCGGGTGACCATTTAGGCTAGGTATTATTATACCTGTGCTGTTCTGGACTAGCATCGCTTAGTTGATTTGAATGTAATGAAATCCGTCATATTTGTATGAAAATCCGGTATTTTATATGAATTCCGTCATTGTTTATATGAAATATCGCCGTGTTTGCATGAATTTTGTCCGGTTGGTTGAGTTGCTGTCAGAATGTGTGCGGCTACGGTTGGATGCCGTAATTTGCGGGTCGCTGGTCGGTCTGCGGCCGGCTCGGGCAGCGTGGTGGGACCAAAAAAGCACAGCTCGTGCGAGCTCATCTTCAACGCGTGCGCTGGAGGATGCATGAGCACCTAAGCTCTTCCTCGTTCATCGGTGGCAAAGGCACGGGTGGACAAAAGGGTCGACAATATTTTGGCTACCCCGGGCAACATCCAAATAGCCCCTCCCAGCCCCACCCCCCGAGCACATTCAAATCCGTTGTTCGCCGTGAAATTTTGCCATGTGTTGTTTTCATGGATATTTTACTGTGTGAAAACAAATTTAAATATGAATGAATAATCGGTGTCCGCGGTCTTCTGCTAGGACACAGTAGGATGGCCTCATAGTAGTAGTAGTGTAGAGTACTACTAGTACTACTCTTACTAGATAGTGAGTGTTTACTACCTTATCTACGTACTAATTGCAACGCATGCATGTGTTAGCAGTATAATGACCACGTACGGATTTGATGGTAAGATTTGTGTAAGTTGGATGTCATATTATTGCTCGAACATGTGGTCAAAGTTAGCCTCCAAAACGCATTTTATACCCTATATGGATTGAGGGAGTACATGCATTGCTGAGGTTTCTCTTAATCCTTGCGTGCAACGTTTTTATTGAAGCTTGAAATGTGAACATGTGAATGGGAGGGACTACTACAACCCTTCCAAAAGAACTGTAGTACTAATGTATCGTACTCCCTCTTTTCACCATCTCACATGCTCAGTACTTTTGCGAACTATGGAAGTAACAAACTTATTCCACCACTCAGCATCTATTATGAATGCATTGTGGATTTTAAATTGAGTCATATAGAATGGAAAGTAGGCACTTAGGGCATCCACAATGTATGCTTTTTGTTTTCTCTAAGCCCTCTCTGCTCTTAGAGGCAGGCCTCTATACATTGCATGAACTGCCTCTAACAAAAAATTGGCTAGCATCGCGTCTAACCTTAGAGGCTGCCTCTAACAATGTAACAATCCATCTGGTCCCAATTGTCAGCCTTAGGAAGCATAAGACAGTAGGAGTACAAGAGAAATAGTACTGATTGGACAAATGTTTTGCTAATCAATTGTGACGCCCCCTGCTCGATCGTGCACTAATCATACACGCAAACATGCACGATCAAGCTCAGGGACTCACGGGAAGATATCACAACACAACTCTAACACAAATAAACGGAGGTCCACAATATTACAGACTAGGGATCACGAAGATCCGAATACATAAGTCAGTCATACAAATATTATCTGAGTACAGACATAGTTAGACAAGTTTTGCCTTAAGAAGGCTAGCACAAACAGCGACTAGAGATCGAAAGGTGTTGGCCTCCTGCCTGGGAACCTCCGATCCTACTCCTGGTCGACGGGCTCGATCCAGTAGTATGTGCCATCTGGACCCATCTGGTAGTAAGCTCCGCCTGTGTCATCTGGCTCCAGGGCTCCATCGTCTGATGTATCATCAAAGTGGGATATGGGGAAAGAGAAAATAAAGCAACCGTGAGTACTCATCCGAAGTACTCAGCAAGCAAGGATCTACACTACATATGCAACATTATCAAAGGAGAAAAGGCTGTATATGTGGACTGGGCTGCATAGATGCCAGAATAGAGAGAAGGCCTAGTCCTATCGAAGACTAGCATCTTCAACATCTTCTCAAGCCATCATCTTGCAGCAATAGAAGAGAGTAGAATAGCATTTTTTAAGCAATCATGTTGAAGTACAGCTTAAAGATCCTTCCTCGACTCCCTGCGAGAAAGCGATCCCGAAACTTCCATTAATTAACAAGTATCCAGTTCAAGTAGTAGATCGGGACACACAAACTGAGCGTCCTTTATCGTAGGACCGGCTATCGATAGATCATTCATCCCTGCAGGGGTGCACTACTGTTACCCAACGCGCTCGATCAACTCTGGTCGGACACACTTGCTGGGTAATGCCCGTCCTCGGAAGATCAACACGAAGCAGTGCCCTACCTAGGCTCAGCAGAGAGGTCAGCACGCCAGACTAACCTATGCACCCAGAGGTCTTGGGCCATCGCCCTGGGCACCCTGCGCGTTGCGTGGCTAGCCGGGGTGCAGGCGCGACACTGAACTCGTCAGTGAAGTATCCAGCCCAATCCCAGCGATCAGCCCGCACGGTGAATCGTGACGTCTGATGAGCTTTCGGGAGAAACGTACATCGCAGAGGGCCCCATAAACCATAATCCCGCGTGGTGGTAGTGCGTATAGGGCACGTCGACCCACTCAGATCACACACCCAAATCCAATAAGCTGATTTAGTATCACATGCGGAGACAAACAGAGTCTCTGAAACTCCGCCACAATATCACACTCGAGTGCCCTTCCGGCACACTCGACATCGTAGATCCCCAGCGGGTACCCACCAGGGTGGACCCGCCTGTAACAAAGGTCAAGTAACTGTGTGGTCATCGCATCAAGGGGGAAACCCGAGGAATCACCCTCGGCGGATTCCACTCGATGAAATCATCAGGGTGAACGTATGAGGTATCACCCTCGAGGTTCACACTGAGGGGTTGCACGACAGAGTCGTATCGGAAGTAGAGAAGGAGGAATCACCCTCGATGACCACGACCGAACAGCTACACTGCAGAGTATTCATCAGGAGTGCGTTACGAGGTATCACCCTCGGCGCTCGATAGTAACTATGCAGAGTCGTCCAACTAAGGGGGGGTGTGAAGTGAGGTGTCGGTCTCTGGTCGATGATCACATTGATCGAGTCATCAATGATCAAGCAGGGGCAACAAGGAAAAGGTGGTGGGGTCACTGATGGTTCATTACCAACCTTTACTAAACAGTTTATCATAGGCAGGTAAGGTAACAATGAACAGGTTACAAAATCAGGCTATGCATCAGAATAGGAGCATACAGTAACAGTAGCAAAATCTAATGCAAGCAGGAGAAATGGAATGGGCGATATCTTGATGCTCAAGGGGGGCTTGCCTAGTTGCTCTGGCAAGAGAGAGGGGTCGTCAACGGGCTGCTCGTCGGTAGTGTAGTCATACCCAGGTGCAGCGTCGTCGGTCTCGGCGTCTATCGAGAGAGAAGGAGGGGGAGAGAAACAATAAATTCACGGCAATAATGCAAACAATATGTATGACATGCCTAAATGATATGCCGGGGTGTTTTACTGCCTAACTAAATGATTTAGTTAATTTAGGAATTTATTTAGATTTATTTACTTAAAGTTGAGCACTATTCATTTATCGAAATCGGTCTAAAAGTTCAACGTTCATATAGCTACGGGCGTCTGACAGGAATACGGAGGGCGTATTTGGGTTCGTATCGAAATTCTGAGCAAGTTTCATGTATAAATTATTTTCATCGGAGTTACAGATTATTTAATATGATTTTCTAAAGTTTTTATTAATTTCTGCAATTTAATTAATTATTTAAATTAAACATTATCCGAAACAGTGGTTGATGATGTCAGCATGACATCATGCTAACGTCAGCAGTCAACCTGACAGGTGGGGTCCACCTGTCATAGACTATTAGGTTAATTAGTGATTAACTAACTAATTACTATTTAATTAAACTAATTAATTAATTAGATTAACCTAATTAGGATTAATTAAACTAATTAATTAATTTATTAATTAATTATTAATCTTAATAATTTTTATTTTATTTTTATTTATTTCGTTTTATGGGCGTGGGCCCGTGCTGCCAGTGTCACAAGGCGCGGGGGCCCCACTGGGCAGCGGCACGGGGACCACGGGCGCGGGCGCGCGGGTGGCGGGGCGCGGGTGCGGGCGCGCGTGTGCGTGGGCGCCGGCCGGGGCGTGGCGAGGCTCGGCGACGGTGCGGCAGCGCGTGCGCGCGGGTGCGGGGCGGCGCGAGCAGCAGGCAGCGGCGAGCGGCGGGGCAACAGGGCGTGCGAGCGCGCACGCATCGGCGTGAGCAGGCGCTGGGGGTGGGCGCGGTCCGGCGACAGGGCGCGAGCGGGCGGCGGTGACCGAGGGAAGAGGAGGGGCACGACCGGCGCGGTGCTCACCGCGAGCTGTAGGGGGGCGGCAGTGGTTCGCGGGGAGGATGACGGGGACGACGGCGTGGACGGGGAGGCGAGGTCCGGCGAGCGTGCGGCGATGGGCGTCGGGGGGGCGAGGCGGCGGCGTCGAGCGGTGTCGGGCGCGGGGTCAAGGCGGCGTCCACGCGCGCGGCGAGGCGAGCGCAGGGTTCGGCCCGATCCAGAAATGGATCGGGAGGGGGGAAGAAGCGAGGGGGGAAGTGTCGGTGGGGTTAGGGTTCGGGGTCCCTGGAGGGAGGCCATATAGGGGGGGGGGCGGGGAGCTGGGCCGGCCTGGTGGCCGTGGCCCAGTTGGGCCGGGGGGGGGGGAGGGGAGGGGTTCTTCTTTTTTTTGTCCCCCTTTTGCTTTTTCTTTTGTTTTGTTTTCTCTTTACTTTTCTTTTATTTAATCCTATCTCCTGTTTTATAATTAGTTAGGCCTCAGATTGAATTTTGTAAAACATGGCACTTGCTCCAATAATTACTAGGCATCCTCTACCACTACCAAAAATTGGTTTGGAGCCAATTGGAGTTCACACAATTTTTATAATAAATAAAATGCACTAAACCTCGCTGTTTTGGTAAAGTTAGAGCCACCTAATTAATTTATTAATTGTTGGTTATAATTTTAGAATGGTCTCTGCATTATTTGTCATTTATTGAACATTTTAGTTTTTATGTTGGACAACTTTTATTTTCCATTTTCATTTAAATTTGAATTTGACTTAGGAGTTGAAATGCAATATGATTCTAATGATGATCATGCACTATTAAACTTGCTGACTTGTCATTATCAAAAGTGATTACTGTGGCTAATGACATGGGGTGTTACATCAATACTTTTTTAATTTCTGCTAGGGCCCACCTTAGAGGCTGGTTAGAGTCTCTATACATTGTGGTTTTTTCATTTGATAAGAGGCAAACCATGTGGGGCCTACCTTAGAGGCAAGGCTCTATACACTGGAGATGCCCTGTACGTATTACACCCTCCGTTTCTTTTTAGTCCACATATAAGATTTGGTCAAAGTCAAACTTTGTAAAGTTTGACTAACTTTATAGAAAAAATATTAACATCTCCAATACTAAAGTTATATGTTATGAAAATTAATTTCATCATGCATCTAATATTATTGATTTTATAGTGTGGTTGTTGATATCTTTTCCTACAAAGCTAGTCAAATTTTACAAAGTTTGACTTTGACCAAATCTTATATGCAAACTAAAAAGAAACGGAGGGAGTACTTTTGATGTGTCCCGTCAACTCGCAGAACGAGGAGAAACTTGCTTAGTACGCCGTCTCCCCTGCCCACGGGCGCGGTGGCTCGAAGAGTCACAGGACGATGAGAAGCTTGCTTACTAAGCCTACGCCCGCTCCCTCGCCCACGCGCGCGGTGGCTCGCAGGACGAGGAGAAAATTTTACTACTCCCTCCGGTACTCCTCGTCCCTACCTTGGTTAGAGAGATTATCATATTGTTTGAAATATATGTCTTTTAGTAGTACGAGTAGTAGTACTACAGCAATTTCCTTGGAGTTCGTGGTGCATCAAGCTATGCTAGGCTATGTTACTACTCCCTCCTTTTCGGTTTATGGCTCAATTTCAAAATCTCTCCAACCAAGGTAGACGGTGAATGGTGGAATTAATTTCATAGTTTGCACAAGTAATTAGTACCCTCATTTTTCTCAAGAAGTTATGTTTACCGATGTATTAATTACAACGAATGCATGCATGACCACTAAATTTCCATGAACTTCTACATGCATTGGTGAGTTTTCTCTTGATACTGCTTGCATCGGGTGATTTAATGCACCTCGAAATCCAAACGAATTTTTTTAGATGAGCCCTATAAACCGGAAAGTAGGGAGTAGTAAGTAGTATTACCTCCATAGTGGGTACGTACTCCGTAAAATCAGATTTTCCCAAAACTAAGTCGCTCAACCTTTATTTGCTTGTTTCCCTTCCTGCCTTGTTGCCTCGAACAGATTATGCCAAACTCCCCTGCCTGCCGCGCGGGAAAAGACCCGCCCACGCCTTTTTCAGTCTGGGTTTGTATCGATGGATCGCGCGAAGCAGCAAAAACCAAGCTGTGTCTTGTACTCCTCCGCCTTACTAAAAGAGTGGAGACGGTCGCTTTCATGAATTCTGTACTTCCTCTTGCCGACATGTGGGACATATAGCAACCGGGTCGACATGACATGCACCCAATAACAGTGCAGAACAGCAGGGGGGACGCACCCCAGTCGTAGCGCCCCAGTAGTAGTAATGAGCAATGAGACGTCAAATCACAATGCCGCACCTTCCCAGACGGACGAAGCAACCATTATTTCACACTTTGCTGCATCTGCTTCGCCATCATCTCCTTCCTTCAAGAAAACCACGTATTGCTTCTGCCATTGTTCTGTCTCAAGAGGGACGCGCATCACCTTGGTACATCATGACACGTGGGACCGCATGACAGGCCATGCTCCCCCGCCCACTGCTCGGTAACATCACCTCATTTTTACTACTTCCTCCGTCTCGGTTTACAGGGCATGCACGTCATTCTAGGTTGAGAATTTAACTAGCTATATAGTACTATGTGATGAACAATATATGTTCAGAAACTACATCCGCTTAAGAATCAAATGATATACTTTTTGTGACATAGTAACTCATATTTAGTTAGTCAAATGGATGACCTAGAACTAAATGCACGCCCTATAAACCGAGACGAAGGGAGTAGTATCTTTTAGATCAATATAGTCGGGATTCACCAAGGAGCAAAACCAAGTCGTAGGCTGCTCCTGTCGTGTTGGTGTAGCAACTCAAGCAGGGTCAGTCCACACACGAAATGACGACACACTTAATAGGACCCCTTTGGCCGACATGTGGCTCATCCACCGTCTTGTTCCATGTGCGATGCACCAAATTACAGTTTGGAGCAGCGGTTGGACTTGGAGGAACCCCGGTCGTAGCGCCGCAGTAGTAGTAAATGAGCGACGAGGGGTCAAGTCACAAAGCCCCACCTTTCCCGCATTAAGCTGGACGGACGAAACAACCATCATTTCACTCTAGGGCGCAAGAGCATAAAGAAAAGAGAAAACCAATGATGCGTGCGACAGCTACCTAGGGCACCCAGGGGTAGGAGCCTCCACTGCAAATCCGCTTCTCCCTCGTCCTCTTGAAGAAAACCGATGATGCGTGCGGCGGGTAGGGTTTGTAGGAGTACTACGGCGTGCGGGGCCACGGCGTAGTAAATGGGAGAGGGATTGAGTTTGAGTCGACGCCTTAACACGGGTGGGCCGCTTGGTTTTACGGGAAGAAGGCAACATTTTGGGTTCGGGGACCTGTGGAGATATACGTAGTACAAAAAATTGTGGACATAGGTTCGACCGAAAGGCAATGACGCATGGGCCCCGCATTTTGATATACCCGCGGCCGCGTGAAATTTGCTACTCAAAATAATGCATAAAAGTTCCTCCAAAAACATCTATAACTAATGGGAAGTGAATGTATGCTTAAAATGAATATGTAACACAAAGAGAAAAAATGAATTGCAGTTAAAAGAATGACATTTCTAACAAAAGTGTGAATGTGAACTACATATGTGTGCACGTGACCAACACATACATTGTCAATAAAAAATCTAATGCAAGAAATAACTTATGAGTAACATGCACGAATTGATGATGTGGTGCTTGCATGCATAGAGTACAAAAACAATGTTATTTATGACTTGCATGCATGTCCATGAAAAAAGCTACTAGTGGGTTGTAATAGCTATTTAGGAATAGAGAAGATGTATACATGGAAGTTGTAGGGAAAGAGATGACATGTCTCTCAATTCCTATGAATAGGGATTGGAAAAGATATGTCATTTGGTTCACATCATAGGAACTTTTCTAATGAATCTAGAGATGACATGTATCTCAATTCCTATGAGGAGGGATTAGAAAAGAGATGTCATTTGGTTCACATCATAGGAACTTTTCTATTGAATATACGCTAATGTTTATTTTCCTTTGAAATTGTGGGAGTATAGGAATCCATTCATATGAACCAAGTGGTTCTAAAGCTATAAAAATGATATCATATTTTTTTTCCTTTGAAATGTGGAGTATATGAATCTATTCCTATGAACCAATTGGCTCTAAAGGAAAAAAATCCTATAAAAATCATATCATATAGAGTTCCTATGATATTCCTCCACACCAAAGGATGGTTGAAATTGCTGCAGGTCATACGACGGTCTTTCTTTGTACACTCCCCCCCATCTTTATAGTTACCTCTCGAAGATGAATGAAATGATATATACTGGGTATTCTATATGTGCATTTTCGTATACGAAAACTCGGTAAAAGTTTGCGAGGTTCAAATTTTCAATAAAGCTATATGCACTACATTTTGGAACGGAGGGAGGAGCATACGGCAGTTGCTAACACTCACGTGGAAGATTTGTGTGTCGGAGGAGTGGCTGTTCTGTTAAATGACATGGCAAAACTGACACTGTTGGATGCCTATCTAACGGATCCGACAGCGTTCGTTAGGAAATGGCTTTTGGCGAACGTTTGTCAGATATGATTTACGGACACATGCATAGCATTGATCCGTGCCCCCTCTCTCTCACGCACACACGCATCCTCACGAGTCACAACTCTCCCGAGTCCTCTTGCACCCACCGTCTATCTGTAGGTAGACGTCACACACATATGTGCTATTCACACCCTACCCTCAGAACTTCTAAAAAATAAAAGACGTCACACACCTTTTATTTTAACTCACACGTCACACACTTATACTATTACTCTTGTGGTGAACGTTCTTTGGGCGTAGTATACTGTACTCTCACGAAGAGAAGCGGTGCACGCACGCACAAGTTCTCTCACACCCACTAGCGGGTACACGTAGGAGTGCATTTTTTTGAAGCTAGGAGCGCATTTGTTTACAAAGAGGCATCCCAATTGACATTTTGACTAGTCTAGTTTTCAATTTGATGGAGGGTCGGGGACCGCACGTGAATGATACAGTATTGTGCGTCCTTGACGCGGTGGCATGTTATTGATCGAGTTTTATTTTTGCTTGAACTTTAAATGAAAATAGTGGTTCGTGCGCATTCAATTTAATAACGGCTGGTACAACAAAATCACTCCACTATATATATAAGCAGGAGCCTCGGCGCTTGCTTTACTAGGGTTCCTCTCTTTCACTCTCTCATGCTCTCCAGATCTAAGCAAGACATAGGTGGCCACACTGTCTCTGCTCACGGTTGGTCACAAATCCGGCCGGACCACCTCGACTGGGGCAGGGGTGTAGGTGCATCGTTCACGCGGTCGTCGGCGGCGAGGGAGGAGACCAACAGCTGCCCGCGCGTCCCGATCGGCGGCCGTGTCGTTCTCTCCGAGACATCGCTGGCTCGGGAGGGCCTCCGACCCCTTCTTCCTCCCTGCGGTATTGTGGCCAAGATGCGGCCTCCGACGCCGTCTTTGCCACATGCCGATGACCCTCAGGTATATATTCCTTCGAAACCTGCCTTGCTCTACTGCCCCAGCTCCCCACGTGGCTACGTGTGGATCTTTTTCTACTTCCGTCGGCTGTTCCAATGCCACTAGACTTTTACTATTATTAGAGGTAAAGCTAGTTCATACAGTCGAATCTAAGAGTTGGTTCAAACAGGGAAGAAAGTGGGAAAGCTGTAGCATGAATCTAGGACTTGGTTCTAAGAGGAAATGGGGGAAAGTAATAGATACTGGATACCCAACCGGTCTCTTGGCTGAAAAGGCGAAGAAAGCGTGGTGGATGGCGAAGGGTGGGGGGAAGTGGACCTGTCTCTTGGTCAAAAAAGGAAAGTAAGTGAGGGGTGTTGGGGGACAACGCAAATGAGAACGAGCAGGTCTAGATTTCCTATGCTCACATAGGAAAATGTCGCCGAGGAGATAAAAAATGGGACAAATGCAGACATGCTGACTGAGTGTTTGCCGCTCTCGGCAACCACATCTGCCTCACCACTTTATGCCCCTGCTGTCCCTACGCCCATATCGCTACCGTTAATGTAAAATCACATGAAGCATTAAGCAATGCCACCTAATGTCACTATTAAGTAATGGTCTAGTGCCGTCGATAAATTGAAGCAATGCCACCACCATTTTATGAAGTGCTTCCGTCTTGATTTATTTCCGATGAATTGTGTTTTTGCAGTTACACTTAAATCTCACACCGCTAACATTGCTTCATCCCAGTGGAACTGCACAAATTTGATTGCACATTTACTGACCATGTGCTACTCTCATGACAGTAATACTAATGCTATTGTTCTGCATGTTAATCTAGTGGCAGTGTTGATGTGATGTGATGCTACTTAAGGGCACTTTCATATTGTCAATGTAGTGCCAATTATAACACAATAGATGCTGCTGTTAATCATATGCCACTGCAAATAACTGTCACTGCTTAAATAACCGTATTTCATATTTGTGCAAATAGGGATGTCTGTCTCCATACCGTTTCTATCTGCGCAATCAAAAGTACACACCTCAGTTTTAGTAGAACTGCACAAAATGAGATGGCTATTCCTCGCTGCCGTCGTCTAACCACCCGTCTTCCAGGTATTCCTACATTGGTAGTAACTAGGTAGAATGACCAACGCAATTTAAAAGAAGCTGATTTGTATGTTTTACTTCCTGATTGCACTGTAGGGACAAGCGAAAACAACTGCATCCTAGTAGGGAATGCACTTTCTCCCAGTTCATCCATGACGAGGACTAGCTGGCATGGCTGCACGGAGGTTTTTGGGACAGGTGCGCAGACAAGAGGCATTGTGGTCTGCTTATTTCTGCAAATAGCAGTGCTTAAATTTAGTGGAACTGCACAAGAAGATCAGATGGTCAGTACACTACATGGTTCAGTTCAGCATTCCAACTGGGAACACAATTATAATTGGTTATTCTGGAATGAGAGAACCTAACCCTGGATGGTGGCAACAAGAAAAACCAGAGTGAACTCCAGGAAATTAAAGCCTGCCTAGGGAGGCCCTTTGCTCAGAGAAGTCTTGCTTGATTTTTCCTGATTTGTAAACCTTCTCACAACTTTGTCTTTTGTTGTGAACTAGTATATGTTTGTTATGTTCTATGAATCATTGAGATGTATAAAATTGCTTAACTTATGCTTTTCAAGTATTTTATGAAGCCGAGTTTAATGTGAATGTTCCACATGAATGCTGGACTAGCGTGTGAACGTTTGGAATTTACATTGTGGCCTCAGTTAACTGCATGAACCACTGTAACAAGATACGTAGTTGCTTATATGTTAGACAGTAGATTATTGATTGTTAGTTGGTCGATAGCCAACTTTTCTATTGTTGAAGCGAGCTGAGCCAATGTGCCGTGTTTTCCACAATTGCTTACAAGTGGGGTAGCACCAACAGTGTTTACAAGTACTTAACCAGCCTTACGTACCCTATGTATACGTCGGCGCACAGTTCTCGAACGAGTACTCTATTTCATCAAGCACACACTGCTCGTATGATAAACCGTGACAACTTATGTCTTACCATGCCATATTCATGAAAAAACTAGTGAGGACGCATCTGTTTCGGCAACAATTAGGATGGTTCTCACATGAGTCACGGGTACACAAAAGTAGCAGCAGTTCCCATAGACGGATTCGAACAAAGTACTAGCCCCAGAGGGCTCGATAATAGGCAAGGTTCGGGTAATTAGACACAATCCAAACTACTATTAAACACTAGCTGGGGCAACTATTTCATGCCTCGATCTAATTTGGGATGGACACAAGACGGACCTTGCCATGAACATCATCGAGGATGTCCGACAGCAGCTCAATCCTATGAACCTTCCTGAAGATAACCTTGTGGCCTTGCCACTCATAAACTTGTTTGTGGAGGCATGCCATGTCATCTTCCTGCGTATGCTTGACAAGAACAGTATGCCTCACAAACAAAGGAGTATCTTTGAACTTCTTGTGCTTCAGTACACCCTGGACAACACGCCTAACAACAGTGAGGCTGGAATACATCTCGACATTTGTATAAGTGCAAATGGCTTCCAGGATCCAACAGCCTAAGAACTCTGTTTTCCCAGTGCGTATATTCAGGTCATCCGCCTCATAGTGAGTGACATGTACAACCACACAATCCTTGTCTGCATCAGGGCTCTAATTGAAACAGAAACAAATTCTGTATTACTTTCCAATATAAGAAACACAAGTTATTTAAACCACTATGTAGAGTCAAAAGTATGCATGACAGGGAAGGTAGCATGGCATCGAAGCTAATAAAATTTTGCATTATTTATCACCACATACTTACATGAAAAACCACAATCGAGATCGGCAAAGAAGAAAATCACCTTGGGCAGCTCAGTGGGGGGGGGGGGGACACCATCCTCGAAGGGGGAAAACTGCTCCTGCAGGGCCACGGGGGCTGTAACCTCAAACGGGGCGTTGACCATCTCAGTAGTGGCCGTGAGCGTATCTGGGGTCGGCTCGGTGGCTGCCTCCAACTTCTTGGAGCTCTCTGTCTCATGGGGATTAGCCTCCCGCGTCTGGTCCAACATCGGCAGATCTTTGCCTGGTTCTCCTTGGTCCATCATGAAACTGACGAATACTAGGAGACCACTGAAAGGAAACACACAATCGCAATGACAATGAAACAAAAAAGAGAGTGAGGATAGGTTACTACTTTGCAAAAGTTCCTTTTTTTCTGAACGAAAATATACCAACATCACGGATCCGCTTACCTTCCCTTTGTTGGGAGATAAGAACAGTGGCAGATGCGAGTGTTGGCTTTCTTGAAGATGGTGAGCGAGAAGGTGATTCAGCGAAGAGTGAAATGATGGTTGCTTCATTCGTCAAACTTAGACTACGGGGAGGTGGGGTTTTGTGATACGACGGATCGTTACTGCCACGCTACGACCAGGGTGACTCTCCGCCTGCATACTACCTTCTAATTTTTGGTGGATGGCATTTGGGCCCGCGCGCTGCATGGCCTGCATGTCGGTGAACAAAAGTAAAACGGCATCAGTAGAGGTAGACGTTTCGATGACCTCGGAGGAGCCAGAAGCGGTAGTGTATCCACGGTACTAGTAGTAATTGCTTTTCTGGGTAGCTGTAGAGTGTCTCCACTGTACTAGTAGTAACTGTTTCTTTGGGCCCAAGATAAAATAGCCCATCCACCCTAGTAAATAATAAAATCAATTCAAAAGCCCATATATTTACTTAATGAGAGGAGCTACCCAGCACACCGCCCCCAAAAAACTTGGGTGCTCTTCTTCCTCCTCACTCCCACCCACCTCACGTCAGCTCGCTCCACTCATTCCCCCAAATTCCTCACCTCACTCCTATAGAAAACCCCAGCTCCCCTTCTTCCTCTCTACTACAGAAAAACCCCAGCTCCCCTTCTTCTTCACTCGCACTACAACTAGGCTCGTCATTTGTTACTCTGCTCAAATCCGTGAGCTCGACGCGATGCCCTCGAGGAAAATGGAGTCGGCTGACCCCAGCGCCAAGAAGATGAGGCTCCCGCCAGCGGCGACGCCTGTTGTACATCCCAGACCCGGCAGCGTGAGGAGAAGCGGCGAGCCCACCCCCACCGGATCCCAGGAACCCATAGAATCTCGGGTGGACCGCATCAGCGATCTCCGGGACGCCATCCTTGGGGAGATCATCTCACTTCTCCCCACCAAGGATTGCTGCCGCATCCTAGTCCTCTCAATTCGGTGGCACCCTCTATGGCGCGCCACGTCCCTTAATCTCGACTGTCGTCAGCTATCTGTCTTTAATGATTTTGAACTCCCCAGAGCCATCATCTCCTCCCACCAGGGCTCCGTTCAAAGCCTCTGCATCTGGTCATGCTACCTCAGCAAGCATACCATGCCTTGCACGGTGGACGCCTGGCTGAAATCCCCTGAATTCACAGAACTACAGCTGCTTGAGTTCTACTATTCCCCAGGAAATCACCTACCAGATACCGAATGCCATGTACTTGTGCCCTCAGCACCGATGTCCATCTCACGGTTTTCCTCCTCTCTCCACACCGCCACCTTTGCGCTGTGCTAGCTACCAGACAATCTGGTACTAAACCTTCGACTCCCATTTCTCAAAAAACTTTCACTTGTGTGGGTTCGTATATCGGAGGCCTCATTGCACAACATCATCCACTCCAGTTGCCCTGCCCTGGAGTGCTTGGTGCTTGTTTTCACAGTTAGAATCGGTTATCTCCAAATAAAGTCGCCTAACCTTGTAAGAATTGGAATTTGTTTTGACGGAAGGCAGCTCATCATCCAAGATGCCCCTTCACTTCAAAGGTTGATCCTTGATTCTAGTTATTCACCGTCGCAAATAACCGTCGTCTCTGCACCTAAACTGGAGACCTTGGGTGTAATACATGATCTCTGTGCTCATTTCAAGATGGTGTTTGGCTCCACAGTTATTCAGGTACTGTATATGCTGCATTTTAAATTTCTGGGCATAAGTTATATATCATCTTGGCGTACACATTTTGTACTAATATTATGTTCTAAGCTCAATGAAGAGTTTCTCCATGGATAGCCTATCAATGGTGTTGGATTCTGTCAAGATCTTATATATCCAACTGGATAGTTTTGATCTGAACCTGATTATTGGCTTGCTGCAATGCTTTCCATGTCTGGAGAAGTTGTATATAAAGGTGATAATTTCATGCACATTGGAAGCCCGCATATAGTGTACTAGAATTAACCATTCAACTGTTGCTCATTCGACACTCTTTTTTTAGACCTTAACTGTTTTCAATCTTCATGTCTATTTAGGCAACATGACGGGGTAAGAAAGTTATAACCAATCGGTGGATTCGTAAGCACCAGGATTTTCTCACTTCTCATGACATTTGATTGAAGACAATAACGCTGAAACGATATGTAGACAACCATGCAAACACTAGATTTGTCACATTCTTCCTGCTGAATGCGAGGTTACTATTGTCCATCAGGCTTAAGTTTATCAGCAGCATGGTTTTGACGGATGGGTATGTCGAAGAGCAAAAAAAGGAGTTTCAGGTGGACAAAAGAGCTTCTGAATGTGCCAGGCTTCTATTTACAACATCTTGTGGTCATAATCCAGTAAATTTTATGACCCAGGATGTTCATTCTATGGACCTGACCGATCCATTTGACTGTGACAGCCGAAAACAGTGCTGGAGTTAGATGTTGTTGCCCTTTTCAATCTGGGTTTTGTCTAAACCTGATGAACAATTAACCCTCGTGCTTTTGTACAGTTTGTAAGCTGTAGTTAGATGTTGTTGCCCTTTTCAACTCGGCTGTGACTATCATATTTTCTATGAAACAAGGCAAATGGCTTGCCATTCATTTAATTAAGAGTGAAATATTGTAACAAATCCCAACCAAGGGAAATAACATCACTCTCGCTGGCTGCTTGAGCTCACTGTGCATTACAGTACCCAAGTGATTAGCCCCCACCAGCACCCACAAACTTATTTTGAACTTGCAAACCAAATGGGCTGTAAATTTTCATAAGAAAGGCTGCATGACCGTGACAGATTTGGATTCTGACATTAGGGACCCATGAGGAAAAAGCCTATCCAAGGTGGTGTCGACTTACTAGCTAGTCAACAAACGATTCTGCCTACCAGCCGTTGGATTGACATCCAACATCTGTCATGTATCTTCTATCTCTTGTCTTCTTCCTCCAGCCGCCCAAACCAAACCACCCCGTCGGTTCCGCCTACTCCCTCCTCCCACGGCTGGGTGCGCCTACGCCGCCATACCGTACCCTCCAACGTTGACCAGTCCCTCCCTCTATTCCCCCACACGTCCTGTTATTCTTCGGCGACGTTAGCCCCAACATGCACCTGCACCCGAACCAGTCAACCCTCGTACTCCCCTCCGCCTGCGACTGGATTGGCGCATCTTCCACGGCTCCTGTTCGTTCCGTCCGAGGCCTCACCGTCGTCCTCCGCCTTGGTTGGCTCGGCGTGCGCGGTGCGCCGTCCTCTTGCGTTGTCAACATCGTCAACAATCGAGAGGAACAAGGAGATGACTGTACGTGGAGAGGATGACAGTAGGGACCCACCAGGGTCATGGCAGTACGCAAGCAAGTGCCTCGTTATTACAAGCCCAAAAAAATGGTTCCTCCTAATGGTTGGACATCTGGGGCCCACGCCATTGTCGACGTAGTCAATAAACCAGAGAATTACACAACGAGCGGCTCACACCAGGGACCCAGCAGGGCGCACAGTTGTTATTTACTTTTTTTTAGGAACAAGCAGTTGTTATTTATACTAGTTTTAGAGATGGATTAGGGTAACAACGGGGCTGTGCGGGGGCTGTGGCCCGTCTAGCCAGGGTTTTATTTATGTTTACCACATCATGAGCCCAGTTGTGTTTTTTTCTTGCTGAAAATGGCTAGCCCAGTCTACTTCTTTAAAGAAATACCCAACCGAGGCCTACTTGCTTTGTCAGCCCTGCTGGGCTGCAAATCTTTCAAGACGAGGAGAGTTTCATTCGGCTTGCCCAGAAAATTGGCTATCAGTAATGAGAAATGGGCTATACATTTTTAAAACACATCAAACTGAGAATTAGTTTCATTTTTTTTCATTTCAAGATTTTAAATTCCATTGATTTTTATGCGTGGACAATTATTTGGATTTTATATTTATATAAATTTATTTTTCAAATTAGTTTGAATGTGATTCAAAATTTCGGGATTAAAAATAGTTGACCGCACCAAAATATGCAAAATTTCGTATAATTTTTAACCGTGGCCACAATATGGGCTGTAATGCTAACAAAAAGAAGATGGGCTCCAAAAAAATCCTTAAGAATTAGCAAATGGGCTGTAAATTATTAGAAATAATGGCAGATGGGTTGTATGCTGTTTTCCACACATTTGAGGCTGACTTGTGCGCCTACTATAGGTTGACGCGTACGCTTTCCTAAAAAAAGGTCAACGCACACGCAACGCCGTGTCAACTTAGTCAATACACAAGAGCAGTGACTGTTGGATGTCCATCCAATGGTCGTCGTGCTTCTTCAATATCTGCTATTCCTGCTCCAGCCGCTCAAACAAGCGCCGGCGGAACTGCCTGCTCCCTCCTCCCGCGGCCGGCTGTGTTGCCGCGCAGGCCTCACCGCCCCACCGTACTCCCATCGCTGGCCTAGCCATCCCTCTACTCACCCACACCTGTTGTTATTCTCCGGTGACGGCAGACGAACCAGTGAACCCTCGTACTACCCTCTGCATGGGAAACAACTGCCGAGTCTTCCCGGGCTCCGTGTCGTTCCCTTCCTAGGCCTCGTCGTCGTCCACCGCCCTGGTGCTCTCATCGCGGCGTGGTCAACATGGTCAACGAACGACATCCATCGGAAGTGGACTGTACCTGGAGAGGCTGACAGCTGGGTCCACGGCCGCACGCAAGGAAATGCCTCCTTATTACGGGCAATATAATGATTCCTCCACCTGACAGCTGGGACCCACCGGAAGGGCCTCTGTATCTTCGCACGCAAGGAAGTGCCTCCTTATTATGCAAAAATAAATAAATACTCCCCCTGCTAGCTGGGACCCACCATAGTGGGAGGCTGACTTGTGGGCCTACTAAGTTGACGCGGATGGAGGGCTTTGTCAACTTAGTCAATATGAATGATTCTAGCTCCAGTGACCGTACGATGTCCATCCAACGGCCGTAGTGCTTCTTCAACCTCTGGTCTTCTTGCTCCAGCCGCCCAAATGAGCGCCGGTCGTGCCACCTGCTCCTGCCTCCGGTGGCTAGCTCTGCTGCTGCGCAGGCCTGACCGCCCCACCCTACTCCAACCTCTGGCTAGGCCATCCCTCTACTCACCCACAACCCCTGTTATTCTGCGGCGACAGCAGCCTCACACCGCAGCCGAACCCGTCAACCCTCGTACTCCTCTTCGCGTGGGCATCCACTACCACGTCTTCCGGGCTCCGCGTCATCCCCTTCCTAGGCCTCGCCGTCGTCCACCGCCTTGGTGCTCTCAGCACGGCGTGGTCAATGTGGTCAAGGAATGACTTCCATTGGAAGAGTACTGTACATGGAGAGGCTGACAGCTGGGTCCACAGCCGCAGCAAGGAAGTGCAACCTTATTACGTGTAAAATAATTATTCCTCCACCTGACAGCGGGGACCCACCGGACAGGCCATCGTATTTCGCGAAAAAACGTTTCCGCCCTGACTGCTGGGACCCACCAGCTACATCTTCGCACACAAGGAAGTGCGGCCATATTATGGGCAAAAAAAATGATTCTCCCCCTGACAGCTGGGACCCACCAGCAATAACTTCGCATGCAAGGAAGTGCCTTCTTATCCTCCCTGATAGTCGGGACCCACTTGGTTGAAGCATACGTAGCGTTATCATTCTGGTCGCGAACGTGTACGTACATACTAGTCGATCGGTCTGTCTGCAGGCTGTAGCGATGAACCGTGGCCGAGTAGGGAAGGGCATGTGTCGTAGTAGAGGTGCGGACATAGCATGTCACACAGTCCCGTCAATATCATGTACACGTACATACAGCTAGGGTGCAAGAAAGTAAATAAGGTCACGTACATACATACGGGCGGGGTCTCGAATGCCTACTCACGCATACGTACGGCCAGGGCTCGTGTACATGGAGAGGCAGCGGAGAGCAGCGACGGCGTCCTGTTCATCGGTAGCCAACCAGCTGGGTCGGAATAGAGAAACTATGTCGTCGTGTTCATCGGGAGGCAACGGAATGTGTCGTGTTCATCGGGAGCCAACCAGCTTGGACGGAACTGCCGAAACGAGGCCTGGCGTACCGCAGAACAGAGGAAACGGCCTTCTGTTCGACCGCCAACGGTCGAAATGGGATCCTGTTCACCGGGAGGGGTGTGGCATACCACAAAATAGAGGAAATGGACTTCTCTTCGACGTCATACGGTCGAAACGGGGTCCTGTTGATCGGGAGGGGTGTGGCGTACCGCAAAATGGAGGAAACAGACTTCTCTTCGACCTCCTACAGTCGAAACAGGGGCCCGGTTCATCGGGAGGGGTGTGGCGTACCGCAAAACGGGACTCCACGGGCTACTGTTCATCCACCATCTACTGCCTCGCTACAACCTCCACGGGCTACTGTTCATCCACCGTCGACCTCCTCCAGCCTCCACCTGCGACTGTTCATCCACGGTGTCTCCCTCCTGCCTCCACCAGCTACTGTTCATCCACGGGCTCCTGTTCATCCAGCCTCCACCGGCTACTGTTCAACCACCCCTCCACGGGCTACTGTTCATCCAGCCCTCCACCGGCTACTGTTCAACCAGCCCTCCACGGGATCCTGTTCATCCACCCCAACCGGCTCGATCGGGGTCCTGTTCATCCAGCGGCAACGACCTCTACTACCACAGGGTCCTGTTCATCCAACCCCCACCGGGAACTGTTCATCCAACCCCCAACAACGCTAACTGTTCATTAGGAGGCAGCAGGTTTGATTGGCTTCAGTTAGCAGTAGTAGCGAAGGAAACGCTCGATCGGGATCAGTTAACAGCCAGGGATCGATCGATCGCTCGGGTTCAGTAATGGGTAGCCAGTGTAATCGCTCGGGTTCAGTAGGCGAACGCCTCGCTCAGGTTCAGTTAGAGCCCAACGCCTCGCACCCACGTGCATACATGTACGAGAGAAACGCGCGATCCCTCCGTGCATCGCTCGGCCCCGACCACCCACCGTAACCGGGAACTCCCCGATATTTTCCTCGCCCTCGCTTCTACCATGGTTTTTTTCCGTCATGGACGGCCCAAAGAATGTCATGCAGCTGCGTCTCTGGCCCGCCCAGGTCGAAAAGCCCATTTTCTGTCATGATTTTTTGTCATAGAAGTAGGATCCCACCACATCTATGATGATACCGGGTTTTGTCACAATTATCGTCATAGAAGTGTCATAAGAATGATAGAAAAAAAATTCGTTCGGCCCAAAATGTCACGGATGTGTCTCTTTTTTGTAGTGCTGCCACATGGCAGCACTTCCTACGGAAAATACCTCCAAATGACACCCGTCCTGGGATGTGTCAAGCAAGCAGGCGCGAAGCTGGCAAAACAGCCCGGTAAGGTGTGATGCTAGTGATTATGCTGTTGGTGTTGTTCTAGCCACTTGATTGGAACTTGCTTTTTGAAATTATGTGTGATGCTAGTGATTATGTTGTTGGTGTTGTTCTAGGACAAAGAGTTGGTAAGAAATTAAATGTTATCCATTATGCTAGTAAAACCCTAGACAGTGCCCAAAGAAATTATGCTACTACTGAAAAACAATTTTTTGCATTTGTGTTTCCTTATGATAAATTCGGATCTTATATTGTTGATTACAAAGTAATTGTTCACACTGATAATGCTGCTATAAAATATCTTATGGAAAAGAAAGATACTAAACCTAGGCTCAGTAGGTGGGCTCTCTTGCTACAAGAATTTGATTTACATATTACTGATAGGAAAGGAGCTGAGAACGCCGTAGCTGACAACTTGTCTAGGTTAGAAAATATTCTTGATGACCCACTACCTATTGATGATAGTTTTCCTGATGAACAACTAGCTGCAATAAATGTTTCTCATAACACTCCTTGGTATGGTGACTATGCTAATTACATTGTTGCTAAATACATACCACCTAGTTTCACATACCAACAAAAGAAAAATTTCTATTATGATTTAAGACATTACTTTTGGGATGACCCACATCTTTATAAAGAAGGAGTATTTGGTATTATTAGACGTTGTGTACTTGAGCATGAACAGGAACAAATCTTACAGAAATGTCACTCTGAAGCCTATGGAGGACATCATGCGGGAGATAGAACTGCTCACAAGGTATTGCAATCTGGTTTTTATTGGCCTACTCTCTTCAAGGATGCCCATAAGTTTGTTTTATCTTGTGATGAATGTCAAAGAATTGGTAATATTGGTAAGCGCAGGAAATGCCTATGAATTATCCACTTGCTGTTGAACCATTTGATGTTTGGGGTTTTGATTATATGGGACCTTTTCCTTCGTCTAATGGGTACACTCATATTTTGGTTGCTGGTGATTATGTTACTAAGTGAGTAGAAGCTATTCCAACTAGTAGTGCTGATCATAACATTTCCATTAAAATGCTTAAAGAAGTTATTTTCCCATGGTTTGGAGTCCCTAGATATTGAATGACTGATGGTGGTTCACACTTTATTCATGGTGCTTTCCGTAAAATGCTTGCTAAATATGATGTTAACCATAGAATTGCATCACCCTATCATCCTCAATCTAGTGGTCATGCTAACCTTAGCAATAGAGAAATAAAATTAATATTACAAAAGACTGTCAATAGGTCCTCAAAGAATTGGTCTAAGAAATTAGATGATGCACTTTGGGCCTACAGAACAGCTTATAAAAATCCTATGGGTATGTTTCCTTATAAAATGGTTTGTGGAAAAGCTTGTCATTTACCTCTTGAGTTAGAAAATAAAGCATATTGGGCAATTAAAGAACTCAACTATGACTTCAAACTTGCCGGTGAAAAGAGGTCATTTGATATTAGCTCGCTAGATGAGTGGAGAACCCAAGCTTATGAAAATGTCAAATTATTTAAAGAAAAAGTTAAAAGATGGCATGATAAAAGGATCCAAAAGCGGGAATTCCAAGTGGGTGAATATGTTCTTTTGTACAACTCTCGTTTTAGATTCTTTGCAGGAAAACTTCTCTCCAATTGGGAAGGACCATATATTATCGAAGAGGTTTATCGTTTTGGAGCTATCAAAATAAATAATGCCGAAGGTACTAACCAGAAAGTGGTCAATGGGCAAAGAATTAAACACTATATCCCAGGTATGCTCATTAATGTCGAAAGCAATATTATTCAAACTATGACACCGGAGGAACACATAAAAGAAACCTTACAGAACACTCCAGAATCGTGAAAAAAAGAGGAGCTACGTGATACGGTAAGTAAACGGACTCTGAAAAATCAGCAAAAATATTTTCTGTCAGTTTTGGAATGTTACAAAAATTAGGAAAAAAAGAAATAACCAGGAAGGCAACCGAGGAGGGCACAAGACACCAGGGCACGCCTGCCTTGCCTGGCATGCCGAGGTGGGTTGTGCCCAGCTTAGGAACCTTCCGAACGTACTGACCTTCGTATCACAGAGAAATCTTCTGTTCTTGTTTCTTGTTGTTTTTCTGTCAGATCCATCGAGCTAGCCTCATTTCTTCCCTCTCCTCCAGCAACGTGGAAGACGATGCTTGGTTGCTATAGGAGGAGCTAGAAGGAGAGGGAAATGAGGATGTTGCCATGGAGGAAGATGAGGGGAACTTACTTGGAGTTCACCTTCCAGACTCCGAGAGGGGCACACCAGCCGACATCTCCACTCGTCCTAATCCCCATGAGGCCATGAGACTAACAAACAGTCAAGAAAGCCCCGAAGTGCAAGAAGAACTCCCTCCAAGGAGGCCTTTACACAAGTTACATCGAAACAATTTTTAAAATTTGATTCACAATACTCCTCGTGTGCACCTACCGTCCAATTGGGACATACCTCATCCAAGAGAAAGTGATGCAGGAACAAACTCTTGGGGCCCGGAGAATAAACACATTATGGCTGAAGTGGAGAAAAACACTGAGTTACTTCATCGAGCCCTTCAAGAGATTCAAAGCTTGAGGGAGCTACTCCTGAGTATATCGGGGAACATGGCCTCATCACCACCACCATCATCATCCTCACCACCAAAGGAGACTTGATTTCATGGTATGGGCACTCCCATTGGCTTGTGCCAAGCTTGGGGGAGGTGCCCCGGTATCGTATCACCACCACCTTCTTTGACTTTATTTATCTTAGTTCGATCTTTAGCTATCTTTTGAATTAGTCGAATAAAAGTTTAGTTCGATCTTTCTTCGAGTGTTTGCTTAGTGATCTATCTATCTATCTATCTATCTATCTATCTATCTTTGTAATCGTGTGTGAGATATATCATAAAGTTTAGTTCAAGTTTTTCTTTGTTTGCTTTTATGTTTTAATCAAAGTAAAAGGAAATAATGAAAAAGATCATATGCTAATCTTATGTTAAGTAATAACATAACATAAAGAAAAGTACAAGTGGTAAAATTTGTTGAAAGTTGACAAGCATAGCATTCATCAATGATGCAATTCATGAAAAAATTAATAAGGGAAGAGAAGATTCACATGCAAATACACTATCTTGGACATCTTTTATGATTGTGAGCCCCCATCAAAATATTATATGCCAAAATTGTTGACATTGTACAAGGAAGACAACATAATGATTTTATGTTTGTTCATATTCACATAGAAGTTATATTGTCATAGATCCTTTAACATGTGGTGCTTGCTCAATATCCTTGCTAGCCAAAAACTTCGCACTAAGTAGAGATACTACTTGTGCATCCAAAAACCCTTAAACTCACAATCTTATTTTGAGAGTCCACCATACGTACCTATGGATTGAGTAAGATCCTTCAAGTAAGTTTTCATCGGTGCAATAAGGCAATAAAAATTGCTGCTAAATGTGTTGGATCATTTAGTGTAAGAGAAAATTGAGCGTTGTATGAACTTGTGATGGCAAAGTAATAAATGCGACAGACTGCATAATAAAGGTTGCTATCATAAGGGGTAATATAACATGACATTCTTTTGCACTAAGAGATTGAGCATACAAAGCAAAAAGTGCATGACAATCTCTGCTTCCCTCTGCGAGGGGCCTATCTTTTACTTTTATGCAAGAGTCAAAGTATTCTTCCCTATTCCTTTTTATTTTCTCTTTATGCAAGCATCATGTGGTGAGGAAAGATCTAGGCACATATATCCAGTTGGATATTGGTGAGCATGAGTTATTATTGTTGACATCACCCTTGAGGTGAATACGTTGGGAGGCGAAACTATAAGCCCCTATCTTTCTATGTGTCCGGTTGAAACTCTTTGCTCATGTGTATGAGGTGAGTGTTAGCAATCATAGAAGACTATATGATGGTTGAGTATGTGGACTTGCCAAAAGGTTCTGATACGAGACCCTTCCTGAAAAGATGATGAATTTTAGTTGTAAAGTTGACTGAGAACATAATTTGTTGGTTTTGAATAGAGTTTATGCTTCTACTTCGATATTGTGATGAATTGTTACTTGTTCACGACAAGTTATATGATAATGTTGTGTGATAAAGTTTTATGATAAAGTTTTTTGCTGTTATAATAATAAGCATGATGCTTCGATGTCCGTATTTTGTTTTTATCGACACCTCTCTCTCTAAGCATGTGGACATGTTTTTCGATTTTGGTTTTCGCTTGAGGACAAGCGAGGTCTAAGCTTGGGGGAGTTGATACGTCCATTTTGCATCATGTTTTCCTACTGTTATTTATAATGTTTTTATGCATAATAATGCTTTATGGAGTAATTCTAATGCCTTTTCTCTCATAATATGCAAGGTTTACACAAAGAGGGAGAATGCCGGCAGCTGGAATTCTGGACCTGAAAAGGCTATGTTAGAGTGACATATTCTGCACATCTCCAAATGAGCTGAAAATTTACGGGAAATTGTTTTGGAATATATAAAAAATACTGGAGCAAATAACTACTAGAGGGGGCCCACCTGGTGAGCAAAAGACACCAGGACGCGCCAGGGCCCACAGGTGCACCCTGGTGGGTTGTGCTCAGCACTGCCCACCTCCGGTGCCCATCTTCTGGTATATAAGTCATTTTGACCTAGAAAGAAAATAAGCGGAGGACTTTCGAGACTAAGCGTCGCCGTCTCGAGGCGGAACTTGGGCAGGAGCACTTTTGCCGTCCGCGGAGCAATTTTGCCGGGGGAACTTCCCTCCCGGATGGGGAAATCATCGCCATCGTCATCCCTAACAACCCTCTCATCTTTGGGAGGCCAATCTTCATCAACATCTTCAACAACACCATCTCCTCTCAAACCCTAGTTCATCTCTTGTGTTCAATCTTTGTACCGGAACCTTAGATTGGTACCTGTGGGTGACTAGTAGTGTTGATTACATCTTGTAGTTGATTACTATATGGTTTATTTGGTGGAAGATTATATGTTCAGAACCATTATGCTATTTAATACCCCTCTGATCTTGAGCATGATTATCCTTTGTGAGTAGTTACTTTTGTTCCTTAGGTCACGGAAGAAATCTTGTTGCAAGTAATCATGTGAATTTGATATGTGTTCGATATTTTGATGATATGTCTGTTGTGATTCCCTTAGTGGTGCATCGACTACATGGCACTTCGCCATATTTGGGCATAAGGGAATGCATTGTGGAGTAGTTGTTAGATGATGGGTTGTTAGAGTAACAGAAGCTTAAACCCTTGTTTATGCGCTACTTCGTATGGACCGATCTATATCCAAAAGTTTAATGCTATGGTTAGATTTTATCTTAATACTTTTTCTCGTAGTTGCGGATGCTTGCGAGGGGGTTAGTCATAAGTAGGAGGTTTGTTCAAGTAAGAACAACACCTAAGCACTAGTCCGCCCACATATCAAATTATCAAAGTAGCAAACACGAATCAAACCAACATGAGGATAGTGACTAGATGAAATTCCCGTGTACCCTCAAGAACGCATTGCTTATTATAATAAACCATTTTGGCCTGTCCGTTGCCACAAAAGGATTGGGCTACCTTGCTGCACTTTATTTACCGTTACTTGCTCGTTACAAATTACCTTGCTATCAAACTACTCATTACCGACAATTTCAGTGCTTGCAGAGATTACCTTGCTGAAAACCACTTGTCATTTCCTTCTGCTCCTCATTGGGTTCGACACTCTTACTTATCGAAAGGACTACGATTGATCCCCTATACTTGTGGGTTATCACTAACCTTCTCTGCACATGCCAAAAACTTCCTACCAATGTCCACAAATTCAGAAGCCACTAACTTCACGCATGGACATTGATGGTGACAACGAGCAGGCAGATCTTCAGCTACCCCTCTCAACTCACTACAAGTGATTATCCTAGGGCGCTATGATAACCCACAAGTATAGGTGATCGCATTACTTTTCAAGGGTAGAGTATTCAACCCAAATTTATAGATTCGACACAAGGTGTCGTGGGAAACCACGGCCACCTATGGGACCAAGGGTCCCTTGCTGGTTCGGCAGGGGGGATGTCATGTTGCACAAAGAGCAGAAGAATGTGGGGCAGCACGGCAGAAATCACACGGGCAATTTTACCTAGGTTCGGGCCGCCGTGAGGCATAAAACCCTACTCCTGCTTTGGTGGATTGATGATGGAAGAATGGGGGTGGAGCGTAGTACACTTGCCCGGCAGGAGTCGCCTATGGGCGATGGTGGTTACGCGCGTATGAGTGTGTGGCTGTCTGACCTTCTAACCTCTTTCTAGGGTTGCCACGGGCCTCCTTTTATAGATTAAGGGGTCACCACAATGGCAAATCACTCATTATGCACTGATAAGATAGCAAACAGTGCTATCATACCTAACTCTGCAGGCTGACTGAGCACATTAAATGCGCCGCACAACATCACATCATTGCTTGCCCGGCAAGCCTTGCCGGGCTATTTTGCCAGCTTCACGCCTGCTTGCTTGACATGTCGCTGGACGGTTGTTGTCTATAGGTATTTCTGTAGAAAGAGGCTGCCATGTGGCGAATGGCTGCCACTTAATCACTTTGCGGCTTGACGCTGCACTGATTGATGATGTGGGTCGTGGCGAAGTGGTTGGTGAGGTGGTTTTGCCTCCGTGAGTCCCAGCAGGCCCTGCCGGGATGTCTTGGATGTTCTCTTCCGGGGGCGACCCCGTCCTTGCCGAGCTCGTCTTCCCGGCAAGGGGGGGTTTCTCCCGGTGGTATCTTGCTCCTCTGGCTTGGCTTCGGTCTTCTTGTTCTGCATGTTGGTCTTTCGAAGATCTTGGTCTCTTGTACTCTGGCATGGCCTGGTGCCATAATCTTGTTCCCATGCCTGTGCACAGTCTGGGCAACAGACCCAGGGTTTGTTGCACTGACAGAAGCCCCCGGGCCTGCCCTGATCGCGCTGCTGAGCGTCGTAGTGGTAGGCCCTAATAAGTGCACAGGCAGGGGTGCCGAAGAGGCTGGTCTCTTGAGGTCTTCTTTGCTTCTTCATTAATCTTGGGGCCGGGCCAGTTTCCGGTTTTCCCGCGCGTCGTGCGCAACGTTACGGAAAAACTCAGATCATGGCCCGCGGGGCACCCATGCCCCACGATCATGGGATGGAAACTGCCATCCCACTTGCCCCTGCTTCGGGCGCACCCGCCACGTGTACTCCATGCATTAGGAGGGGTAGGTGGTGGATGCGGAGAGCACGGGTGTGAGTTCCATGGCAGAAAATCAGGCGTCACTGGTTGGAGTAGAGGGACGGTCCTGATTCCCTGAGCCATTGGATGGGCATGGAGGCCGTATTGGGGGAGTGGGGCGGCCGCCCCCTGGGTGAGAGGCCAGCCCCCTGCCTCATACTTCTATAAGAGGGGGTAGGAGTGGTGCATCTTCATGCACACCTGCTTCTTCTTATTCCTCTGCAATCTTTCTTCATTCGCCATGGTGAGAGGACGAGGGCACGGTGGTATTCCAGCGGCGGCGATGAGGGCTTCTGCTCGACAGCGTATCCCCCCTCCTCTGGACCCCGTGGCTCCGGAACCCGCTGCGAGAGGCGGAGGGAGGGGGCGAGGTCATGGATGCCGTGGTGCTCGGGGAAGAGGAGGACGGGGCGGCGTTTTGGCCATGCCCCCACCGGCGGCTCCTTCCCCGATGGAAGGCCACGTCGGAGATCAGCCTTAAGAGTTCATCATCACGCTGTACAAACCTCCGTGCGGCCACCTCCGTCTCCCTACTCTATTTGCACGGGAATGGAGCTTGAACTGCCATGCGCTCTGAGGCTACACATGTGGGGCTGTGGGAATGGCGGCATGTGGATTGATGTCGACTTCCCCGCTCCTCATGTCATGTATCTCCGCCGCGGCTGGAAGACCTTTGCTCGGGCTCATAGCCTGACGGAGGGGCACGTTCTCCAGTTCAAATTAATGGAGAGCAGCCTGCTCTCCATCAAGATCTTCGGGCGCTCAGGAATTCGCTTAGGGTGCTGCATGGAGATCTCGACCGACGACGAAAGCTCCTCCTTGAGCTAAAGCGATGATGAGGACAGTGACGGCGATGACGATGCCGGCGGTGACAACTCTGACTCCAGCTGACCACCGCCTGCACCATCTTCATCACGGGGCAGCACCATCTTCTGCACCTGCGTTTTCACCCCGGCAAGGCGATTGCCGGGAAGTTGGATGTAGAGGTGGTGATGGTGCTCCCTGGCTTCTTCCAGCTGGAACCCGGCAGGCTTCCTCTCAGCCTGCAGCTCCGTTAGCCCTGCCGCGTCCTGCTGGCCCTGGTGGCGGTGGTGGGGAGGTCGTCTCTGCCATGCTCTCCATCGACGCGTTCGCTGACGCCTTCCTGTCCCCGCCGGGCGGCCTCTCCTGGAGCCCGACAGGGTCAGGCTGGACTCCTGCCTAGGCGCTCCTTTTGCCCTCTTTGCTTTCACCTGCCGTGCCTGGTGGGAGAGGGACAAGAAAGGGCATTACGAGGCACTTATCTTTTTTCAATCTTAAATCTATAGGCACTTGCCAAATTTTAATTTAAATAATGTAATCTCTCGAGTCCATGTTTGTGTTCTGCAAGGCTTGTACTTGTATGATTAGCATATTAATGAAAAAGATGAGCCTTGCCGGGAACTCGTGCATGTGTACATCCATGCAGAGGTGGGATGCCTCTTTAGTTTAAATAAATGAGTTTTCCCCGGCACACTATCCTGCCGGTACCCTTTTTATTTTGTTGCCGGGGACCAGAGTCTACCGGGCAAAAAATAATAAAGGGACCAGCCCCCCGCCAACCCTTTTTCATCAAAGGCCACTGCGACCACCCAGGCCGAAGCAACGTTCGAGCCAAAAGTGGGAGCACCTAAGTTTCAAAGAGCGGCGAGGTTTTCTCATGCACAAGTTTTAGCTTACAGAGCACTTATGGACAAGAGGTAGAACTTATCTGTTTGGCTCGTCGGGGATTGCAGTGCCGGTCCATCTTCCCAACTCCTTGTAGAAGCCAAGTTCACGGTAGGAACCTGCAGCTTTATGCAGATGAGAATGATGCAGGATGCGATCCTATCTATATGCATATGCAAATACTCATGAAATTCTTATGCAACGCTCTTGGTATGCTCATGCATGCATGCAACTTGGTCGGGGGCCCCCCAGCGCTTCGTTTATTTCTCTGTTGCTCAGTGTCATCGCCCTGGCTTTGTACGAGGGATTACATGCAGCTGAGGCAAGGACTGTACAAAAGGGTGGCTGCCGGGCAGGGCCCGACAGCCGTGCCTTACGGGTAGAACTTGCGGAGATGCTCAATATTCCATGAGTTTTGCAATTGAATGCCATCTCCGGTCTCCAGACGGACTGCGCCAGGTCTGGTGACTCGTACTACCCGGTAAGGGCCTTCCCACTTTGGTGTCAACTTGTTTGTACCCTTGGCGGACTGAACGCATCTAAGGACAAGGTCGCCTTCCTCAAAACACCGAGCATGAACCCTGCGGCTATGATAGCGACACAGGGCTTGCTGATAGCGTGTAGCACGCGTAGGAGCCCGGAGACGGTTCTCGAGTAGCACAGCGTCGTCACGCTGGTGCTGATCTTGCGCTACTTAATCGTAGGCAAGCACTCGAGGCGACCCATAAATGAGTTCCGTGGGGATAACTGCTTCTGCCCTATAGACCAGGGAGAAAGGAGTCTGCCCGGTAGCTCGATTTGGTGTCGTTCTGAGGGACCAAAGGACTACCAGCAGCTCATCGATCCACCGCCTGCCGTGCTTCCGCAGCGTATCAAAGGTTCCTATCTTGAGTCCCTGCAGCACTTCAGCATTCGCCCTCTCAGCTTGCCCATTGCTTCTAGGATGTGCGACGGAGGCAAATGAAACTTTGCTTCCGAGGGTACGAACATATTGCATGAAGGCGCGGCTCATGAACTGGGTGCCGTTGTCGGTAATGATCCTTGCCAGAACTCCAAAATGGCACACCAGTTCTTTCAAGAACTTGATAGCTGACTGGGCAGTTACCTTTCTCACGGGAGTCACTTCTGGCCACTTTGTAAACTTGTCGATAGCAACGAACAAGAATTCAAAGCCCCCGATTGCTCGGGGGAAAGGGCCGAGGATATCGAGCCCCCAGACCGAAAATGGCCATGGTAAAGGGATTGTCTGAAGAGCTTGGGCAGGCAGGTGGATGTTCTTGGAATGGAACTGGCAGGCTTCACATTTGGTGACTAGCTCAACCGCATCTTGGAGGGTTGGGGGCCAATAGAATCCTTGCCAGAATGCTTTCCCAACCAATGCCCTTGATCCAATGTGGGAGCCGCACATGCCTTTGTGTATCTCAGCCAGCAGGTCCTTTCCTTCTTCCCGGCAGATGCACTTCAATTTCACACTGTTGGGCCTTCTTCTGTACAGAGTATCATCGACAAACTGCATATATACTGGCCCTCCGGGCTACTCTTTCAGCTTCATCTTGGTCATTGGGGAGTTCTCCGGTTTGGAGAAAGTGGACTATGATCCTTGCCCATGTTGGAGCCTGGGGCTCGGCAAAGAGGACTAGCGGCACCTCCTCAACTGCGGGGGCACATTCCTCATCCGCGGGGGCCATGGGCCCGGCTGGAGGGTGCGGTCCAGCAAGTTGTGAGGAGTTGTTTCTGGCAAGGTCCCTGCCAGGAGTGGAAAGCTCTACCGGGAGAGGCTTACCGGAGTCCATCTTTCACCTTTTCCGGGCCATTGTTGCTAGGGATACGGAGGGCTAAGTAAGATGGAGAATAAAAGTTCCTAGTTCCACAGGAAGCTTTTGCACAGCACACTTTGACAGATGATCAGCTATGCTGTTTTCCGCATGGGGTACGTGCTCTGTTTGCAATCCGTCAAAGCGCTCCTCCAATCTCCTCACTTCCTCAACGTATGCCTCCATCAATGGACTTTGGTAATCCTTGTTGATTTGTCTCACCACAAGCTCTGAGTCTCCTCGAATGATCAGCTTCTTGATTCCCAATTCTGCGGCAATCCTGAGCCCGGCAAGGAGCCCTTCATACTCTGTTGTATTGTTGGTTGCCTCTTCCCTAGCAAAATGCATCTGGACGATGTACTTCAAGTGCTCCCCTGAGGGGGCGATGAGAAGCACGCTAGCCCCTGCACCTTGTAGGGAAAAGGCACCATCGAAATACATGATCCATTCTTGGGGCGCCTCCTTGCCGAGGATAACTGTTTCTGTCACTTCCTCGTTAGGGGTTGGCGTCCATTCCGCAATAAACTCTACCAATGCCCTGCTCTGGATTGTTGACGTGCTCTCAAACTTCAGACCAAAACTGGACAAATCCAAAGCCCACTCCACTATTCTACCGGTAGCCTCAGGGTTTCGGAGTATCCTTTGCAATGGGAAGCGAGTGACAACCGTGATCTCATGGGCTTCGAAGTAGTGGCGCAGTTTCCTTGAGGCCATGATGAGGCCAAAGATCAACTTTTGCACACCAGAGTACCTCGATCGAGCCCCCTGTAACAAGGAACTGACGAAGTACACTGGGCGCTGCACCACTTTCTTCCTTGCCATGTCCTTGGGGTTGCTCTTGCTGTCGTGCTCACTTCCGTCTTGATCCTTATCTGATTCTACCAGTCCTTGCTCACTCTCTGCCTCGTCCACTTCCCGCTGTGCCACCAAGGCTGCGCTAACCACTTGGTTGGTTGCCGCTAAGTACAGCAGCAACGGCTCTTGTGGCTTAGGAGCAACCAAGGTGGGCACAGACGACAAGTAGGCCTTCAACTCTTGCAAGGCTGCATCTGCTTCTGGGGTCCACTTCATGGGTCCTGCCTTCTTCAGGATTTTGAAGAACGGCAGGGCGCGCTCGGCAGACTTTGAAATGAATCTGCTTAGCACGGCAACGCACCCTGTCAGACGCCTCACATCCTTGACTGTCCTTGGCGCTTGGATCTGCTCGATGGCTTTAATCTTGTCGGGGTTGGCTTCGATCCCCCGATGGGACACAAAGAACCCAAGTAGCTTACCGGAGGGAATGCCAAACACACACTTCTCCGGGTTGAGCTTCAAGTTGATCTTGTGCAGATTTGCAAATCCTGAATAAGAGTTGCTCTGTCCTTGGTCTTGACCACAATGTCATCCATATAAGCTTCAATGTTTCTGTGCAGCTGTGGCTCGAAACCAATCTGGACTGCCCTTGCAAAAGTAGACCCAGCACTCTTTAATCCGAAAGGCATGCGGATAAAACAGTACGTACCACATGGGGTGATGAAAGAGGTCTTCTCTTCATATTCCTTGGACATGAAGATCTGGTGATACCCAGAATATGCGTCCAGAAAGGAAAGAAAATCACAGCCCGAAGTGGAATCCATGATCGGATCAATGCGCGGTAAGGGAAATGGGTCTTTCGGGCAAGCCTTGTTGAGATCTATGAAATTTATGCAAAGCCTCCATTTCCCGTTAGCCTTCCGAACCACCACTGGATTTGCTAACCATGTGGGATGTAGCACTCCTCTGACCAAACCAGCTGCTTCAAGCTTCTTGATCTCTTCTGCAATAAACTGCTGCCTCTCCAAGGCCTGCTTCCGGATTTTCTGCTTGACGGGTCGGGCATGTGGGTAGACAAAAAGGTGGTGCTCGATTACCTCCCTAGGAACACCGGGGATATCAGATGGTTACCAGGCAAACACATCGATATTTGCCCGCAGGAAGCCAACTAGCGCGCTTTCCTATTTCTCATCGAGGGTGGCGTTGATGGTGAAAGTACCATCAATGCTAGCTAGCCCTGCCGGGACCTTCTTCACTTGTGGAGCAGTAACCTTGGACCTTTTGCTGTTCGAGCTCTCCGGCAAGTCATCAACAGGCGCATCGTACTCTGAAGAGGCACGCTTCCCATATTCCTTGTCAGCGTCCTTGCTATACTCCTTCTTTCCTCTGATCTCCTTGGCAGGAACTGCTGCTACCACTACCTCTGCCGCGACTGCGTCTCGGTACATCTTGTCCACGCAAATGATCGCGTCCTTCTCATCTGATGGGATCGAAATGACTCTAGCTGGCCCAGGCATCTTCAAGGTGTTGTAGGCATAGTGGGATGCCGCCATGAATCTAGCCAGGGCTGGTCATCCAAGGATCCCATTGTACGGTAAGGGGAGGTCGACCACATCAAACACAATCTTTTCAGTTCGATAGTTCAACTCCCCTTCAAATGTTACAGGCAACATGATCTTTCCCTTAGGATGGCTCCTGCCGGGATTAATTCCTTCAAACGTGCCGGTGACCTTTAACTCCTCTTCTGCTATCTGAAGCTTGCTGATCACCTTTGGGGAAATCAGATTCAACCCGGCCCCGCCATCCACCAACATCTTTGTGACCTTGAGGTTGCGAATTTTTGGAGAGACCAACAATGGCAAACACCCTACCGTAGTGATACGGCCAGGATGATTCTCTTCGTCAAATATGATGGGCGTGCGTGACCATTTGAGTGGTTTCCGGGCCTCTGGCGCTGGTTCCACGGCATTGACCTCACGCGCCCACTGCTTGAGTTGGCAGTGAGAGGTGTGCAGGGATGCACCCCTGTCAATGCACAGGGCTTTAGTGGCCTTCTGAAACTCTTCCTCACTGGTTTCCTCTTCATCCCCTCCATCACTCTCATCATCACAGGCTTCCTTCTCTCGATCTCTGGCGGGTTTTCCTTTGTTCCGAAGGGGTTTGCCGGGGTGATTTGCTTCACCGCCTCGACCCTTACCGCCAGTGACATTCTGACCCTTTTCCTTGTCACGCTTCTCGTACTCTGCTCTTTGCCTCTTGACGAGCTGCTCAACCTGATAACACTCTTGAAGGTCGTGGCCCTTGGTCCGATGAATCTTGCAATACAGCCCATCGCCCTTCCCGGCCTTCTCGGCAGCCGCAGCCTCCCGGCAGTCAGCGCACACTGCAGCTTCCTTGCCGGGGGCTTTGGCCTTAGCCATCTTGTCGGTACTAGGCGTGCCCGATCCTTCAACAGTCATCACTGCCTTATCCTTGCGCCTCTTATTGTGCTTCTTGCTCTTCTTCTGACTGGTAGATTCATCATCATCCTCTGAATCAACATTGATGCAATCCTCCTCTCCGGGTAACTTCCTTCCCTCCTCCATCCGAGCACACTTATCCACCAAGGTGTAAAGCTCCTTCACAGTCTTGGGCAACCGCACGTTCATCTTGGAACGAATCCTGCGGTTGCGCACATTGGACTGGAAGGCGGCTGTCACAGCTGCCGGATAGATGTTTGGGATGTTCCTATGGACCCTGCCGAATCTCTGCAAATACTTCCGGAGAGTCTCTCCCCCTTTCTGCTGGAGAAGCTGCAAATCGCTGGGTCGTCCTGGTTCTTGATGACCGCCAGTGAAGGCGCCAATGAACTCATGGCACAGGTCAGCCTATGATGAAATGGAGCTCTCCGGCAGGTGCATCAGCCAGGACCTCACATTGGACTTGAGAGCCAAAGGGAAGTAGTTAGCGAATACCTTCTCATCTCTTCCCCCGGCAGCTTGAACAGCGATGGTGTAGATGCTCAGAAACTCTGCAGGTTCAGCCTCCCATCATACTTCTCGGGTATCTCTGGCTTGAACGTGCGGACGGACAGCTAACGGACTTGCCGCATTTCACGAGTAAAGGCAGGGCACCCAACCTCGAAAGGTAGGCACCCACCAATATCGAGCGCAGGCTCGTCGACGTCAGGACCATCGCACCCATTGGTCCAGCGGCGGTCGTCGCGACATCGCTCAATGACAACGCGCGTGTCTCCCCTTCGCCTATCCTCCGGGGCTCGCCGCAGGTCTGGACGCACTCAAGGGTCAGAAGAGGCCATCGAGGCGTCGTCAGGTTCTTGATTCCGCTGCGCTCGCGCTGGCTGCCGTGGCGGGGACTGTACCGTGGGGGTGGCCCCTTTCGTACGACCAACAGCATGAGCCGTCGTCGTCGCTTGGGGAGGCCGTGGTGGACCAGCTCACTGTGAGCCCCCGGCCTCGGCGAAACCGAGCAGACTCTGGATGGTCGCACGCCACTCGTCCATCTGCTCGGCCGCTAGCGGGAACCTTAGTAGCAGCTGAGCTTGCGCCATGGCCTCCGTAGCCGTACTCGGCACGGGTGATGACGACGCAGATCATACCATCGCTCGGCTCCTGACGGTGTCAGCAGCGACAGCACTGCGTCCCTGCTGTTGCGGGGCAGCCACCTGGATGGCATGGTGGCGTGGTGAAGGCGCTTGAGGGCCGGCTGCTCCGTCGGGCGCAGCGACTTGGTCGACTCGCCCTGGGGGAGGCGCACGCGCTGCGGTCACTCCCGTGATGGGGGCGGCTGGAGGGCGGCGATTCGCCCCGGACCGAGCGCCATCGCTGTGGCTATGCCCATAGGCAAGAGGAAGGAGTGTGGATGGAGTAACCCCTTCACCCGTACCTCGTGGAGCGTGGCCATCGGGGTGTTGCTGATGTTGCTCTCCTCCGGCGTCTCCCGCTCCAGCCTCGGCCGCAGGGAAGTGGTGACGGTGCCGCCCGCTCCGACCACCTCCCCAGTAGCGTCCGCATCCTCGCGCGCCTCCGCACCTCCCGTAGTATTGGTGGCTGCGGGCGGCGTGGCCTTTGAGGTGGACGGGTGAGCCGAAGCACTGGATTTCTTCTTGGGCGCCATGGTTGATGGCGCCGTCGAAGATGAAGATGGTGATGAAGATGACGCGCTGCACATGCTTTCCGGTTCGCACAAGTGTTCCCCCTACCTAGCGCGCCAAAGATGTCGTCGGAAACCACGGCCACCTATGGGACCAAGGGTCCCTTGCTGGTTCGGCAGGGGGATGTCCCGTTGCACAAAGAGCAGAAGAATGTGGGGCAGCATGGCAGAAATCACACGGGTAATTTTACCCATGTTCGGGCCGCCGTGAGGCGTAAAACCCTACTCCTGCTTTGGTGGATTGATGGTGGAAGAATGGGGGTGGAGCGCAGTACACTTGCCCGGCAAGAGTCGCCTATGGGCGACGGTGGTTACGCGCGTATGAGTGTGTGGGTGTCTGACCTTCTAACCTCTTTCTAGGGTTGCCACGGGCCTCCTTTTATAGATTAAGGGGTCAGCACAATGGCAAATCAGTCATTATGCACTGATAAGATAGCAAACAGTGCTATCATACCTAATTCTGCAGGCTGACAGAGCGCATTAAATGCGCCACTCAACGTCACATCGTTGCTTGCCCGGCAAGCCTTGCCGGGCTATTTTGCCAGCTTCACGCCTGCTTGCTTGACACATCACTGGACGGGTGTCGTCTGTAGGTATTTCTATAGAAAGAGGCTGCCATGTGGCGAATGGTTGCCACTTAATCACTTTGCGGCTGGACACCGCACTGATTGATGATGTGGGTCGTGGCGGAGTGGTTGGTGAGGTGGTTTTGCCTCCGTGAGTGCCGGCAGGCCCTGCCGGGATGTCTTGGATGTTCTCTTTCGAGGGCTACCCTGTCCTTGCCGAGCTCGTCTGCCAGGCAAGGCGTGGTTCTCCTGGTGGTATCTTGCTCCTCTGGCTTGGCTTCGGTCTTCTTGATCTGCATGTTGGTCCTTGTCGGGGCCGGATTTCGGGGACACAAAATTTCCCAGAAATTTAACCCCTTGTGTTACCACCAGCCCAGGATTACTGTTACTGGTGGACACGTCCTTGTTTCAGATTACCAAGCAATTACAAGAAATTGGATACAAGACCATAAAGGTCTAATGTTACAACAATGATATCTGGTGACGGGTGACGGAAGCGACTTGTGGTTCTTCAACGTCAATGGGGCACCATTCCCAGAAGAACAGCTGACCCAGATAATTCCTATCCGCGTGGCTGCTATCCTAGGCTCCACATGGACGTCGTGGTGGTACTCCTTGTGGAAATCCTGACCTGGCCAAGTAAATAGCTAGGGACAAGCCAGTGAGTACGTTTGAATGTACTCGCAAACATCATGAACAGATGATATACCGAATGCAGCAGATATTATGTGATCAAATGGAATTAAAAAATATGTGCGTATGCTCATGATGGACTTAAAGGCATGCTGTCAGGAATTAAATCATGGCATGATAACATATTAGCATGTGCAAATAAATGGATATATAAAAATGTTAGTGATAAACAAGGAAAGTTAAAGGAAAATAAAATAAAAGAAATGCCGGTCGGATGTCTAAAATGACACCACGGTAGGTCTTGAAGAGAAATGCCAAATGGGTGTCTAAAAGAGAAATCGGACGAGACAGGACCATCCGAGAACTCAGGCGATGCCACGAGAGGTCTTGAAAAGAAATGCCAATTGGGTGTCAAGTGACGCCACGGTCGGACTTGAAGAGAAATGCCAATCGGGTGTCCACAAGAGTAGTGGCGTGATAAACCGCCTGTTAACTCGAGGGACGCCACGAGAGGTCATGAAAATAGAATTGAGTGCCCGGGGTAGTCTAGCCAGCCCCTGAGACACTCAGGAAATACAAAATAAGAGAAACGGGTTAGTCCTCAATAACATGCATAACCATAATAATATTAACGTGCATAGTAAAATTTTCATGGTAGCCTCAGGGTGTCAATAATTATCCTACAAAATATTTCAGGCATGTCCTAATTATTTTCCTCCGGAGACCGACACTAAGACCGACACTTGACCAACCCAGACTGTAGCCCTTAACCGCGGCCACGGCTATTCGAATAGGTTTAAACTCTGCAGAGGGTGTGCTCTTTACCCACAAGTAAAGGATTTCTTTAGTCAGTACCGTGACACTGACTAATTCCCATTACGGTCTTTGGGTTGAAAACACACCTGACCAGCACACACCAGATTAACCGTCCGTATGCCAGGAATCACCCAAAGCATCATTCCACAAAAACTCTAAGTCGGGGAGACAACAATCTCGAGTAGCATGGGATCACTATTAATACGCGCGGATTCCAAGGGGACACCCCCTCTCGGCAACAACCGGTAACACCCATGCCCCCTGACCAAGTGGCATGCCTACCAGTGGCCGCTGGTATCTTCCACTGTGGCCTCTCTGTACGGTGTGTGCACGGAAAGGGGTTAGCAACTTACTGAACCATACCCCACCAGTGGCAGGAACAAGTGGCAACACGAATCAAGTATGGGGGTTATCAGAACAAGACTTGATCTACGGTCGACTCAGGAGGTTGAGTTTTCCTGAAGTGGTTAGCACAACAAAGTATTCTTTTAACAGCAATACCAAACAGGGCCACAACCCTTGCATGCTCCAACATACATAACAAACAAGGCATGACCACGCTCCAACATGATCATCCTTCTGCCGGTAATGGTATTTCTCTTATGCCTGCTCCTGCAAGTTAGTCATGGCAACACACGATGCACGGTACGATGAAACATGCCAACACTACATGCATGCAAAAATAGCCATATGCCAGTTTAATTTGAATTCAACATAGTCATGTTCAAATTATTCTAGCAAATAATCTACCATGCATTCACCATATCAAGTGTTCAAGATGCTTGCCTTGATTATGCAGAAGTGTTGGGTGCACTCCAACAGTTTTGAAAAGTCTCTCCCCTCCATTTCCTATTTTCAAAAATATTTAAATTACCAACAAAAACAGTGCTAAAAAGTGTTTCAAATATTTTTGAAATAAATATTAAAATAAACTAGAGGCAAAATAAGGAATACTAGAAAAAGAATCAAATGGTTTGGAGTTAGTATGAATTACTTATGGAATTTTCAATCTGTAATAAATGATTAAATGGACTATTTAATAAATCCAGCAAGAACAAGGCTTAGGAAAAATATTCACCTAATCTAGATAAATAGAGCATGATTTTAGGAACCTAAAGAAATTTGAATCATCAGATTTGGACTTGTAATAGTGGCAGAGGAGTTATTTGAGATATGCTGGTAAAAGAAAAGAGAAAAGGTAGAGATGCGCCCTGAGCGCCGTTTAACCGCGCGATGCCACAGGGTCCGGCCCAGCCGCACGGTCACGTGGGCGCGCTGACGTCGATGGTGTATTTTGGGAAGTCGTTTCCACTTATGGCCAGTTCTGGGTCGCTGACGGTGGGCCCCGGGGACCCACCTGTCATGTTCGAGTGGTCTCCCCGCCCTTCTTCCTTGCAACCGAATAGAGGAACACCGGCGTTGCTCGCCACCATTGATGAAGAGCTTGGCGGCCCCGAGCGACGGCGGGGACGGATCCGCCACTCCATCCCGCGCCCGTAGGTGGTCTGGGCAGCATCGGGGGTGGCCGGAGTGGAGCGTGGCGAGGTTCTCGGTGGACGGCGGCGTCGGATGAAATGGGAACTTCACCTACGATGGCTTCCAAGGAAAATTGAGAGGCGGAGCGGATCTGCGAAAGCTCAAGGGGGCTAGTGATGGGGAAATTTTGGTGGGAAGGCCGTGGGTGTGACGGAATCGTCGGAGAGGTTGCGGCGGTCGTGGGTATCGGAGACGGTGAGGATGACCGTTTCAGGTCATGGGGCTGCTCGAGGAGGCTTTCAGAGGGCGAGGGGAGACTGTTATCGAGTGGACAGAGCTCGGGGTAGCTTTATAAGGAGGAGGGAGGTCGGTGCGGCGGGTTCTGGAGATGGCCGAGATGGCGGTGGCCATTACTGCGCCGTTCAAGTGGTTGAGGTCGGTGGCGAGGGTCAGCGAGGGCGGTGGAGGGGTTGGTGTGGCCAGTAACTCCCGTAGATAAGCTCGGGCGAGCTTGGTAGGCTAGGAGGGCGTCGGGTGGCTTGGCGGTGCCGTGCCCGAGAAGATTACGGCGGCGGACGGTGCAGGTCGGTGGAGGGTGGCGCTAGGGTACGAGATAGGTGTCGGCAAGGCACGGTGCTTGCCCGCGAAGCCGCCTGGGGTGGTCCTTGCGCGAGGGAGGCAGCAGGGGGCCGCGCGGGGACGGTGCTGACGCCTGCAGTTTTGGCGCTCTGGCCGCGCTCTACGCACGTGCACCAGCTGCTCGACTAAATGCCAGGGTGGGCTACAGTGGTCCAACCAAGACGAGTTTTGGCAGGATAGTGCTACCGTGGACTAAAAGGATAGTGGACAAGTTCTTTTAGCAGAAGGAGCAAGTTCAACATGGTGGCTTAGGAAGTTGTCAGATTCTGCCATGCACATCACCTGTTTGATAGAATGCTAGGCCTAGTTAGGGAACATTTTTAGATGTGATACTTGGCAGGTTGGTGTCTCCTTAGATGATAGTGATGATGGTGGAGTTGGTTTGTGAAAATAGAAAACTTGTCTGTTCAAGTTTTAGAGAAATTCATTTCTGGATAGGAAATTCAGAGGAATATTTGGTGAACCAAAATGATTCCAATGGAGCTAAAATTTTGGACTTAAGGGTTTGGTTGGAGGGACTATAGGTGGGAAAAATTTCAGGATTTTTGGAGCAAGGAAGGATAGGGTTGTAGTGCAAAGTTGGATCTAGACCAGAAATGAAAAGAGCTTGTTTCTCTCAAAATTTCCAAAAGACCAAGTTGGGTTTTTTCACAAAAATGATATGTAGACATCCTATGACTTCCCATAATTTTTTGTGGAATTTTTAAAGAATTATTTAAAATGGTTGTAGTGCAACAGAAGCATTTCAAAGATTAAAAATGCTATTAAAATGATTGTTTCAGGGCAAATTTTTGTTATGAAAATAATTCCTACTGTTATTAAAATATAATTGAAATGTTTTAGGAAAACTACCAAATCCACAGTATTATTTTCAAAATTTCTATATGGAGGGAAGAATTTTGAAAACAGAAACAGAAAATACCCTGAAAATAATAAAGGACCTGATATAATTCAAAATTTTATATTTGGCCAAATTTTCATTTAGTAAAAACATGATTAAATTTTTGGGGTGTTACAGTCCTTCGAAGATCTTGGTCTCTTGTACTCTGGCATGGCCTGGTGCCATAATCTTGTTCCCGTGCCTGTGCACAGTCTGGGCAACAGACCCAGGGTTTGTTGCACCGACACAAGGGGAGCCAAAGAATATTTGCAAGTATTAGCAGTTGAGCTGTCAATTCAACCAAACCCGGAGATTAAATCTGCAGCAAAGTGATTAGTAGCACAATAATATGATAGTTTGATAGTAGAAGGAATGATAGCAGTGGTAACGGTAACAACAGGAACAGTTTTGTAGCAGTTGTAACAGTAGCAATAGCAATAGTAACTTAGCAAGAACAATATGTGGGAAACTCTTAGGCATTGGATCAGTGATTACGTTGGATGATATTCATCATATAACAGTCGTAACCTAGGGTGACACAGAACTAGCTCCAGTTCATAAATATAATGTAGGCATGTATTTCGTAAATAGTCATATGTGCTTATGGAAATGAACTTGCATGACATCTTTGTCCTACCCTCCTGTGGTAGTGGGGTCCATAAAAAAACTAAGGGATATTAAGGCCTCCTTTTAATAGAGAACCGGAACAAAGCATTAACACATAGTGAATACATGAACTCTTCAAACTACGGTCATCACCGGAAAGTATCCCAATTATTGTCACCTTGGGGTTTACGGATCATAACACGTAATAGGTGCATATAACTTGCAAGATTGGATCATGAACATAGAGATAATGGTGAAAACATAAATGGTTCAGATTTGAAATCATGGCACTTGGGCCCAAGTGACAAGCATTAAGCATAGCAAAGTCATAGCAACATCAATCTCAGAACACAGTGGATACTAGGGATCAAGCCCTAACAAAATTAACTCGATTACATGCTGAATCTCATCCAACTCCTCACCGACCAGCAATCCTACGAAGGAATTACTCACTCCTAGTGGTGAGCATTGATACGTCTCCAACGTATCTATAATTTTTTATTGTTCCATGCTATTATATTATCTGTTTTGGATGTTTTATATGCATTATTATGCTATTTTATATTATTTTTTGGGACTAACCTATTAACCTAGAGCCCACTGCCAGTTCCTATTTTTTTCCCTATTTTTGAGTTTCGCGGAAAAGGAATACCAAACGGAGTCCAAACGGAATAAAACTTTCGTGATGATTTTTCTTGCACCAGAAGACAACTAGGAGACTTGGAGATGAAGTCGGAAGAGCCACAAGGCGGCCACAAGGACGGAGGGCGCGCCCTACGGGGCGCGCCCCCACCCTTGTGGGCCCCTCGTGCACCCCCTGACCTAATTTCTTCGCCTATATATTCCCATATATCCCCAAACCAACAGAGGCATCCACGAAAACACTTTTCCGCCGCCGCAACCTTCTGTACCCGTGAGATCCCATCTAGGGACCTTTTCCGGTGTCCTGCCGGAGGGGGATTCGATCACGGAGGGCTTCTACATCAACACCATTACCCTTCCGATGAAGCGTGAGTAGTTTACCTCAGATCTACGGGCCCATAGCTAGTAGCTAGATGGCTTCTTCTCTCTCTTTGATTCTCAATACCATGTTCTCCTCGATGTTCTTGGAGATCTATTCGATGTAATACTTTTTTGCGGTGTGTTTGTCGAGATCCGATGAATTGTGGATTTATGATCAGCTTATCTATGAATATTATATGAATCTTCTCTGAATTCTTATATGCATGATTTGATATCTTTGTAATTCTCTTCGAACTATCGGTTTGGTTTGGCCAACTAGATTGGTTGTTCTTGCAATGGGAGATGTGCTTAGCTTTGGGTTCAATCTTGCGGTGTCCTTTCCCAGTGACAGTAGGGGCAGCAAGGCACGTATTGTATTGTTGCCATCGAGAATAAAAAGATGGGTTTTCATCATATTGCTTGAGTTGATTCATCTACATCATGTCATCTTACTTAATGCATTACTCCGTCCTTTATGAACTTAATACTCTAGATGCATGCTGGATAGCGGTCGATGTGTGGAGTAATAGTAGTAGATGCAGGCATGAGTCGGTCTACTTGACACGGACGTGATGCCTATATTCATGATCATTGCCTTAGATATCGTCATAACTTTGAGCTTTTCTATCAATTGCTCGGCAGTAATTTGTTCACCCACCGTATTATTTTCTATCTTGAGAGAAGCCTCTAGTGAAACCTATGGCCCCCGGGTCTCTTTTCCATCATACAAGTTTCCGATCTACAATTTTAGTTTCCGATCTACTATTCTTGCAATCTTTTACTTTCCATTCTATAAACCAAAAATAACAAAAATATTTACTTTATTGTTTATCTATCTCTATCAAATCTCACTTTTGTAAGTAACCGTGAAGGGATTGACAACCCCTTTATCGCGTTGGGTGCAAGTTTGTTTGATTGTTTGTGCAGTTATTCGGTGATTTTTGCGTTGTCTCCTACTGGATTGATACCTTGGTTCTCAAACTGAGGGAAATACTTATCTCTACTTTGCTGTATCACCCTTTCCTCTTCAAGTGAAAAACCAACGCAAGCTCAAGAAGTAGCAGGAAGAATTTCTGGCGCCGTTGCCGGGGAGATTTATGCCAAGTCAAGTCAAGATTTGTCTCCCGTCAACTTGCCAATTTCTGGTGCCGTTGCCGGGGAGATCTACGCCAAGCCAAGACATACCAAGTACCCATCATAAACTCTCATCTCTTGCATTACATTATTCGCCATTCGCCTCTCGTTTTCCTCTCCCCCACTTCTAAAATGATTTTCGAAAAGATTTGCCTTTTCTTCGCCCCTCTTCCATTCATCTTTCTCGCTTGCTCTTTGTGTGCTCGTATGTTGGATTGCTTGCTTTGTCATGATGGCTCAAGAGAATACCAAATTGTGTGATTTTTCCAACACCAATAACAATGATTTTATTAGTACTCCGATTGCTCCCGCTACTAATGCGGAATCTTGTGAAATAAATGCCGCTTTGCTGAATCTGGTTATGAAATATCAATTTTCTGGCCTTCCTAGTGAAGATGCAGCATCCCATCTAAACAATTTCGTTGATTTATGTGATATGCAAAAGAAAAAAGACGTGGATAATGATATTGTTAAATTGAAGCTATTTCTGTTTTCGCGTAGAGATCGTGCTAAAACTTGGTTTTCGTCTTTGCCTAAAAATAGTATTGATTCGTGGAACAAGTGTAAAGATGCTTTCATCTCTAAGTATTTTCCTGCCGCTAAGATCATCTCCCTTAGGAACGATATTATGAATTTTAAGCAACTTGATTATGAACATGTTGCACAATCTTGGGAGAGGATGAAATTGATGATCTGAAATTGCCCTACTCATGGTTTGAATTTTTGGATGATTATACAAAAAAATTATGCCGGATTGAATTTTGCTTCTAGAAATCTTTTAGATTCGGCCGCAGGAGGCACTTTTATGGAAATTACTTTAGGAGAGGCTACTAAACTCCTAGATAATATTATGGTTAATTATTCTCAATGGCACACCGAAAGATCTTCCACTAATAAAAAAGTGCATGCAATTGAAGAAATTAATGTTTTGAGTGGAAAGATGGATGAACTTATGAAATTATTTGCTACTAAGAGTGCTTCTATTGATCCTAATGATATGCCTTTGTCCACTTTGATTGAAAATAATAATGAATCTATGGATGTGAATTTTGTTGGTAGGAACAATTTTGGTAATAACACGTATAGAGATAATTTTAATCCTAGGCCATTTCCTAGTAATTCCTCTAATAATTATGGTAATTCCTACAACAACTCTTATGGAAATTATAATAAGAAGTCCTCTGATTTTGAGAATAGTGTTAAAGAATTTATGAGTTTGCAAAAGAATTTCAATGCTTTGATTGAAGAAAAATTTCTCAAGATTGATGATTTGGCTAGGAACATGGATAGAATTTCTCTTGATGTTGATTATTTGAAACTTAGATCTATTCCACCCAAGCATGATATTAATGAGTCTCTCAAAGCCATGAGAATTTCCATTAATGAGTGCAACGAAAGAACCGCTTAGATGCGTGCTAAACGGGATTTGTTTGAAAAAGCGTGTTCTTCTAGTTTTCGTGAAAATAATGATGAAGATCTTAAAGTGATTGATGTGAATCCTATTGAATATTTGTTTTCTAATATAAATCTTGATAAAGATGGGACTGGAGATGAGTCAACTTTAGTTAAAAGGCGTCCCAATGATTCAGAGTTTTTAGATCTAGATGCAAAAATTGATAAAAGTGGGATTTGAGAGGTCGAGACTTTAAGTAGCAATGAACCCACTCTTTTGGATTTCAAGGAATTTAATTATGAAATTGTTCTTTAATAGATTGTATTTCCTTGTTGCAATCCATGTTGAATTTTCCTCATGCTTATAATAAAAACAAAGCTTTTACTAAACATATCATTGATGCTATGATGCAATCTTTTGAAGAAAAGCTTGAATTGGAAGTTTATATCCCTAGAAAACTTTATGATGAGTGGGAACCTACTATTCAGATGAAAATTAAATATTATGAGTGCCATGCTTTGTGTGATTTGGGTGCTAGTGTTTCCACAATTCCAAAAACTATATGTGATGTGTTAGGTTTCCGTGAGTTTGATGATTGTTCTTTAAATTTGCATCTTGCGGATTCCACTATTAAGAAACCTATGGGAAGGATTAATGATGTTCTTATTGTTGCAAATAGGAATTATGTGCCCGTAGATTTCATTGTTCTTGATATAGATTGCAATCCTACATGTCCTATTATTCTTGGTAGACCTTTCCTTAGAATGATTGGTGCAATTATTGATATGAAAGAAGGAAACATTAGATTTAAATTTCCGTTAAGAAAGGGCCTGGAACACTTTACTAGAAAGAAAATTAAATTGCCATACGAATCTATTATGAGAGCCACTTATGGATGGCATACCAAAGATGACAATACCTAGATCTATTCGTGTTTTATGCCTAGCTAAGGGCGTTAAACAATAGCGCTTGTTGGGAGGCAACCCAATTTTATTTTTGTTCTTTAATTTTTGTTCCTGTTTTACTTTTAATAATTCATCTAGCCTCTGGTTATATGTGGTTTTGTGTTTTAATTAGTGTTTGTGCCAAGTAAGACCTTTGGGATAGCTTACAGTGATAGTTGTTTTGATCCTGCTGAAAAACAGAAACTTGTGCGCCCAGTAAATAATTTCCTGGATTTTATTTAAACGTGCTTGTGATCTGATTCTTTTTTCACTGGATTGGTGCATAAATTTCCCAGGTTTTCCTAAGTTTTCAGAATTTTTGGAGTTAAAGAAGTATTCGAGAGTTACAGATTGCTACAGACTGTTCTGTTTTTTATAGATTTTGTTTTCTATGTGTTGTTTGCTTATTTTGATGAATCTATGGGTAGTATCGGGGGGTATGAACCATGTAAAAGTTGGAATAGAGTAGATATTACACCATTATAAATAAATAATGAGTTTGCAACAGTACCATAAAGTGGTGATTTATTTTCTTATACTAATGGAGCTTATGAGATTTTTCTGTTGAGTTTTGTGTTGTGAAGTTTTCAAGTTTTGGTTAAGGATTTGATGGACTATGGAATAAGGAGTGGCAAGAGCCTAAGCTTGGGGATGCCCAAGGCACACCAAGATAATATTCAAGGATAACCAAGAGCCTAAGCTTGGGGATGCCCCAGAAGGCATCCCCTCTTTCGTCTTCGTCTATCGGTAACTTTACTTGAGGCTATATTTTTATTCACCACATGATATGTGTTTTGATTGGAGAGTCTTGTATGATTTGAGTCTTTTCTTTTTAGTTTGCCACAATCCTCCTTGCTGTAGACACCTTTTGATAGGGACACGCATGAATCGTGATTTATTAGAATACTCTTTGTGCTTCACTTATATCTTTTGAGCTAGGCAATATTGCTCTAGTGCTTCACTTATATCTTTTTAGAGCACGGCGGTGGTTTTATTTTATAGAAATTGATGAACTCTCATGCTTCACTTATATTATTTTTAGAGTCTCTAAACATCATGATAATTTGCTTTGGTTATAAATTTAGTCCTAATATGATAGGCATCCAAGATGGATATAATAAAAACTTTCATATAAAGTGCATTGAATACTATGAGAAGTTTGATTGTTTATGATTGTTTTGAGATATGAAGATGGTGATATTAGAGTCATGCTAGTGAGTAGTTGTGAATTTGAGAGATACTTGTGTTAAAGTTTGTGATTCCCGTAGCATGCACGTATGGTGAACCGTTATATGATGAAGTCGGAACATGATTTATTTTTTGATTGTCTTCCTTATGAGTGGCGGTCGGGGACGAGCGATGGTCCTTTCCTACCAATCTATCCCCCTAGGAGCATGCGCATAGTACTTCGTTTCGATAACTAATAGATTTTTGCAATAAGTATGTGAGTTCTTTATGACTAATGTTGAGTCCATGGATTATACGCACTCTCACCCTTCCACCATTGCTAGCCTCTCTTGTGTCGCGCAACTCTCGCCGGTACCATAAACCCACCATATACCTTCCTCAAAACAGCCACCATACCTACCTATTATGGCATTTCCATAGGCATTCCGAGATATATTACCATGCAACTTTCCACCGTTCCGTTTATTATGACACGCTTCATCATTGTCATATTGCTTTGCATGATCATGTAGTTGACATCGTATTTGTGGCAAAGCCACCTTTCATAATTCTTTCATACATGTCACTCTTGATTCATTGCACATCCCGGTACACCGCCGGAGGCATTCATATAGAGTCATATTTTGTTCTAAGTATCGAGTTGTAATTCTTGAGTTGTAAGTAAATAAAAGTGTGATGATCTTCATTATTAGAGCATTGTCCCAGTGAGGAAAGGATGATGGAGACTATGATTCCCCCACAAGTCGGGATGAGACTCCGGACGAAAAATAAAAAAGAAATAAAAAAGAAGAAAAAAAAAGAGGCCAAAAAAATGAGAAAGGCCCAAATAAAAAAAATAAATGAGAGAAAAAGAGAGAAGGGGCAATGTTACTATCCTTTCTCCACACTTGTGCTTCAAAGTAGCGCCATGATCTTCATGATAGAGAGTCTCCTATGATATCACTTTCATATACTAGTGGGAATTTTTCATTATAGAACTTGGCTTGTATATTCCAATGATGGGCTTCCTCAAATTGCCCTATGTCTTCGTGAGCAAGCGAGTTGGATGCACACCCACTTAGTTTTCTTTTGAGCTTTCATAAACTTATAGCTCTAGTGCATCCGTTGTATGGCAATCCCTACTCACTCACATTGATATCTATTGATGGGCATCTCCATAGCCCGTTGATATGCCTAGTTGGCTATCTCCCTCTTTTTGTCTTCTCCACAACCACCATATTCTATTCCACTTATAGTGCTATATCCATGGCTCACACTCATGTACTGCGTGAAAGTTGAAAAAGTTTGAGAACATAAAAAGTATGAAACAATTGCTTGGCATGTCATCGGGGTTGTGCATGATTTAAATATTTTGTGTGATGAAGATGGAGCATAGCCAGACTATATGATTTTGTAGGGATAGCTTTCTTTGGCTATGTTATTTTGAGAAGACATAATTGCTTTATTAGTATGCTTGAAGTATTATTGTTTTTATGTCAATATTAAACTTTTATTTTGAATCTTACGGATCTGAACATTCATGCCACAATAAATAAAATTACATGGATAAATATGTTAGGTAGCATTCCACATCAAAAATTCTGTTTTTATCATTTACCTACTCGAGGACGAGCAGGAATTAAGCTTGGGGATGCTTGATACGTCTCCAACGTATCTATAATTTTTTATTGTTCCATGCTATTATATTATCCATTTTGGATGTTTTATCTGCATTATTATGCTATTTTATATTATTTTTTGGGACTAACCTATTAACCTAGAGCCCAGTGCCAGTTCCTGTTTTTTCCCTGTTTTTGAGTTTCGCAGAAAAGGAATACCAAACGGAATAAAACTTTCGCGATGATTTTTCCTGGACCAGAAGACAACCAGGAGACTTGGAGATGAAGTCGGAAGATCCACGAGGTGGCCACAAGGACGGAGGGCGCGCCCAGGGGGGTAGGGCACGCCCCCCACCCTTGTGGGCCCCTCATGCACCCCCTGACCTAATTTATTCGCCTATATATTCCCATATATCCCCAAACCAACAGAGGCATCCATGAAAACACTTTTTCGCCGCCGCAACCTTCTGTATCCGTGAGATCCCATCTAGGGACCTTTTTCGGCGTCCTGCCGGAGGGGGATTCGATCACGGAGGGCTTCTACATCAACACCATTGCCCTTCCGATGAAGCATGAGTAGTTTACCTCAGACCTACGGGTCCATAGCTAGTAGCTAGATGGCTTCTTCTCTCTCTTTTATTCTCAATACCATGTTGTCCTCGATGTTCTTGGAGATCTATTCGATGTAATACTTTTTTGCGGTGTGTTTGCCGAGATCCGATGAATTGTGGATTTATGATCAGCTTATCTATGAATATTATTTGAATCTTCTCTGAATTCTTATATGCATGATTTGATATCTTTGTAATTCTCTTCGAACTATCGGTTTGGTTTGGCCAACTAGATTGGTTTTTCTTGCAATGGGAGAAGTGCTTAGATTTGGGTTCAATCTTGCGGTGTCCTTTCCCAGTGACAGTAGGGGCAGCAAGGCATGTATTGTATTGTTGCCATCGAGGATAAAAAGATGGGGTTTTCATCAAATTGCTTGAGTTAATTCCTCTACATCATGTCATCTTACTTAATGCATTACTCCGTTCTTTATGAACTTAATACTCTAGATGCATGCTGGATAGCGGTTGATGTGTGGAGTAATAGTAGTAGATGCAGGCAGGAGTTGGTCTACTTGACACGGACGTGATGCCTATATTCATGATCATTGCTTTAGATATCGTCATAACTTTGCGCTTTTCTATCAATTGCTCGGCAGTAATTTGTGCACCCACCGTATTATTTTCTATCTTGAGAGCAGCCTCTAGTGAAACCTATGGCCCCCGGGTCTCTTTTCCATCATACAAGTTTCGGATCTACAATTTTAGTTTCTGATCTACTATTCTTGCAATCTTTTACTTTCCGTTCTATAAACCAAAAATGCCAAAAATATTTACTTTATTGTTTATCTATCTCTATCATATCTCACTTTTGCAACTAACCGTGAAGGGATTGACAACCCCTTTATCGCGTTGGGTGCAAGTTTGTTTGATTGTTTGTGCAGGTATTCGGTGATTTGTGTGTTGTCTCCTACTGGATTGATACCTTGGTTCTCAAACTGAGGGAAATACTTATCTCTACTTTGCTGCATCACCCTTTCCTCTTCAAGGGAAAAACCAACGCAAGCTCAAGAAGTAGCAAGCATCATGAAATTGGTGATGGAGGATGGTTGGTTATGACGAAGACCGAAGATCCCCATCTCTGGAGCCCCGAACGGGCTCCAGATCTGGCCTCCCGATGAAGAACAGGAGGTGGCGGCGGCTCCATATCGTAAAACATGATGAAACTTCCTCTCCTATTTTTTTCTGGAAAATTGGATTTTATAACGTTGGAATTAGGGTCAGCGGAGCCTCATGGGCCCCACTACCCACCAGGGCACGCTAGAGGGGCGTGGCGCGCCCTGCTGCCTTGTGGGTAGCTGGGCCCCCCTCCAGCGGGTCTTTGTTCTAGTATTTTTTATTTATTCCAAAATAATTCTTCAAAAAGTTTCGTCCAAATCCGAGAACTTTTATTTCTGCAGAAAAAACAACACCATGGCAGTTCTACTGAAAACATCGTTAGTCCGGGTTAGTTTAATTCAAATCATGGAAATTAGAGTCCGAATCAAGAGCAAAAGCGTTAGGAAAAGTAGATACGATGGAGACGTATCAACTCCCCCAAGCTTAACCCATTGCTTGTCCTCAAGCAATTCAGTTGACAAACTGAAAGTGATAAAGAAAAACTTTTACGAACTCTTTTGTTCTTGTTTACATATATATGCTTAAATAGCACCCAGGTTTTCAGCAAAAGATCATAACTAATCATGCAAGCAATAACTCTTCGAAATTATATTCACTCATATCAATGTCATAATCAACTAGCGAGCAATAATAAAATATTTCAAATGCCAACACTTTGTCAGAACAATTATGATATAACATGAAAATAATGGTATCTCGCTAGCTCTTTGTGAGAAAACATAAATGCAGAGCACCTCCAAAGTTCAAGCAGTGACTAAACATTGTAATTCATGGTAGAAGAGATCCAGTCATGATGCATTCAACATTAACTATACACAATGCATGTGGATGACAATAGTGCTCTCATGTCTGGCGCTTGTTTGAGAAGGTGATGAATCAACATAAAAGTAAATAGATAGGCCCTTCACAGAGGGAAGCATGGATTTGCAGAGGTGCCGGAGCTCAAAGCTTAAATCAGAGATAAATAAAATTTTGGGAGGTACACCCTTCCTATCTACGTCATGACCAAGAGTTTTCAATATCTTCCATGCTAAACACATTAGCGGCGGTTCCCAAGCGATAAAAGTAAAGTTTACTCCCCTCCACCAACAAACACAAGCCATCGCTAACCAAATCCATGGGTGTCTTCCATGCCAACAACAGTCCGGGGGAGTTTTGTTTAATTATTTGCAATTTTTGATTTTGGGACTGAGCATCCCTATTACCAGCCCCTCTCATGCCAGGACGAGTGAATAAACACTCATCATGATAATAACCCTCTTAGCATGGAAGATACTGACCACCCCCTGTCGCTCCATGAGCGGTCCAGGCACACAAAATAGATGTTCATTTGAAATTTGTAGAGGTGGCACATGAAAATTTACTTGGAACGGCAAGGTAATACCGCATATAGGTAGATATAGTGGACTCATCTGGAATAACTTTGGTTTTAAGGATTTGGATGCACAAGCAGTATTCCCGCTTAGTATAGGCGAAGGCTAGCAAAATAGGTTCAGAAGCGACCATCTAGAGAGCGAAAAAGGTCATGAACATGCATTACGAATAATCAACATTGAATACTAGCATGAGTAAGATATAAACACCATGAATATAAATATCGTGGAGGCTATGTTGGTTTTGATTCAACTACATGTGTGAACATGTGCCAAGTCAAGCCACTTGAAACATTCAGAGGTGGATACCATATCATCATACTATATCACAATCATTTTAATGCATGTTGACACCCAAGATAAATCATTATCCACTCCTAGCTACTTAAGCATGGCATGAGCAACTATAATCTCTAATTGTCATTGCAAACATGTTTAATCATAATATGCTGAATCATGGATACTAAGTTAAACATATTTACAAAAACAAAAACAAGTTGAGTTCATACCCGCTTTTCTCTGCCACAGTCACGTCATCAAATATCGTCATTATTGCCTTTCACTTGCACGACTGAATGACACGAAAATAATAATAGTGCAAGAGTGTCGTGGACTAAGCTGGAATCTGCAACATTTTATTCAGAGGGGAAGACAAAATAATAAGGGCTCTTTGTTAAATCAACAATAATGCATATGAAAGACACTCAACATTTTCATCGTGATCTTCCCCTGGGTACGACTCAATAACAAGAAAAGAATTTCAGAAAAACACATTGAAATATTTTTTGGAATTCTTAGTTTTTCTTGAAAGGGAGCAAAAGAAACAAAAACTAAAATGAGAAAAACTATTTACACGGGAAAGCTCCCAACAAGCAAAAGAAGAAATGGGAAATATTTTTGGGTTTTCTTTTAATACTACAACTAATTTAACCTAGAAAGAAGAACTGGAAAGAAGCAAGAAATATTTTTGGATTTTCTCAAAGTTTTTAAAACACGCAATAAGAAAGCGAGAAAATAAATCTAGCATAGATAATACAATGAAAAAGTGTGGATACCGACAACTGGAATGAAATGTGTGAACATGAATGTAATGTCGGTGGAAATACTTACTCCCCCAAGCTAAGGCTTTTGGCCTAGCTTGGTAATCACCATCCGCAGGCTGGATAATAGTCAGAGTGATAACTCACGGAGACTCTTGGTGCGGCCTCCTCAGCCCGTTGAGCAGCCTCGACTGCCGCATTGTACTCGCGGGCCTTGCTCTCAAGAATGTAATATCTTCCTTTACTGTGATAATCAAAGAGAGTAGGTGCAGGCAAAATAACATGCACAATGTTTTTTTATTGAACATCAAGTTGTAATTATAGTTAGTGGCTGTGGCCTTAATGAACTTATGGCGCTTCATGGCCTCAAAGTATAAGTACCGAGTAGGTAGAATGGGATCATTAGGCCAAGGTGACACTACCAGCTCCTTAGCCAAACGGGAGGCATAAACCCCACCATAAAAGTGGCCACTATCAGCATTGCGTCGCAACCTCCGTGCAATGATTGCTCCAAGATCATAACGTTTAATTCTTGTTAGAGCAGTGTGTATGAGGCTCACGTCAGGGGCACACAGTGTGCTGCTATCTTGTTTGCCCATGATGCATTTGCCATTAAAGAGCGCAAAGTAATGAATTGATGGGAAATGTATGCTTTTTATTCTAGCTTGTGTCACTCCTCTATCCTCACCAGAACAAAGACTAGTAAAAAATGACTCATACTCAGATATTGGTGGTTCGTCCAGTGAACCCCAATATGGAATTTTACATGCAACACATAACACTTCTAGAGGCACGGTGAAAGCATTACCATAAAGGCTAAATGAAACTCTAGAATCACGAGGATGATATTTAAATTTCCTAGTGAACATTTGTGTGAGGTTGAGATGTTGAATGCACTCATTTGCGACGAAGGGAGCAAGCTCGGTGTTATGAACATACTACTCAAATTATTCCTTTATGCCTGCACCCAACATGAATTCGTTACACGGCCATAGGCATGATTTGGTGTCAGCGCCCCGCATCGAGCTTGCACTTGGCTCAACATTGGACTGTCGTATCGAGCTCCCGCTTGATGATGCCTCTGAGGACCTCCTCCTCGAAGAACTCCTAAAGAGGTGCATTTTATTCGCGAACAATTTTCTGAAATTTTTGGGTCAGGAAATTTTTGTCAACAAAACTTCACAAGATTGATAGCAACTACTCATATGGGTGTCTAGAGGCTATATTAAGCATTCAAACTACTTAGAAATCTAAGAATTTGACATTCAAGCTCATCTACAACAGCACAAAGAGTAGCTAAATACTCAAAAATTAAACCACTAGAACAAAAACTATTTGGAGCAATGGAGGAGTCCCATACTAAGTAGCAATGCCCCCAAACAGTTTCGAAAACGGAGCTTCGAGCAAAGAGATCAAAATCCGCGGGTTTGAGAGCAAGAACATGAGATAGGGAGCTGGAATGAATTTTTTCTGGAGGTAGGTGATGACATGGGCTAAAGGGATAAGTGAGGGGGCCACGTAGGGTGCACTACCCACCAGGGCGCACCTGGGGTAGCTGGCACGCCCTGGTGCCTTGTGGGCACCAGGGGCACCCCCCTGTGATGTTATTTGTACCAAAAATTATTAAAAATTTCGGGAAAAAATCATGTTAAAATTTTAAGTCATTCTGAGCACTTTTATTTTTGACCACTTTTTTATTGGACGGAAAATTCAAACATGGCACTTTATTTTACTTAACTAAGAAAAACAGAAAACAAAAAGTGGGTACAAATGGTTGTACTTACTAAATTCATCGACCACACGCCTCTCGAAAATAATCCATTAATAAGGTTGATCAAGTCTTATTAACAACCACTTCCAATTAGTATGAACCCGAAGAACTTTCGTAGAACACTAGGTTACCTCAACGGGGATGACCATCTCCCCAACAATAAGTGTTTCATATTTATTTTTGGCAGTAGGTAAAGGGAGTTGAAAACTTCCAATAGTAATTGTCAAAGATTTTTCAATAACATTGATACCATTCACTTGAAATTGTTTCTTCAGAAATTGCACCGTAGCTCCTTACCATTGATATGAAAAGTGACTTTGCTTTTATTGTAATCGATAACAGCCCCTGCTGTGTTCAAAAAGGGTCTGCCAAGGATAATCGACATGTTGTCGTCCTCGGGCATCTCAAGTATAACAAAGTCTGTTAATATAGTAACATTTGCAAAAACAACGGGCACATCCTCACAAATACCGATAGGTATGGCAGTTGATTTGTCAGCCATTTGCAAAGATATCTCAGTAGGTGTGAGTTTATTCAAATCAAGTCTTTTATTTAAAGAGAAAGGCAAAACACTCACACCAGGTCCTAAATCACATAAAGCAGTTTTGACATAATTTCTTTTAAAGGAGCATGGTATAGTTGGTATTCCTGGATCTCCTAGTTCCTTAGGTACTCCATCCTTAAAAGAATAATTAGCAAGCATGGTGGAGATTTCAGCTTTAGGTACTTTCCTTTTGTTAGTGAATTTTTTTTCATGTATTTAGCATAAGGCGCATCTTTAAAATATTAGTCAAACGGGTACGCAAAAACACTAGCCTAAGCATTTCAACAAAGCGTTCAAATTCCTCATCATCTTTTTTCTTAGATGGTTTAGGTGGAAAGGGCATGGGTTTATGAACCCATGGTTCTCTTTCTTTACCATGTTCTCTAGCTACAAAGTCTCTTTTATCATAACATTTGTTTTTATGTTGTGGGTTATCTGGTTCTTTTTCATTGTCTTGTTGAGCATCTTCATGAACATCATCATTATCATTTTCATTATCACTAGGTGAATGTTCATTACCAGATTGAGTTTCAGCATCTGAGATAGAGACATCATTGTTATCTTTAGAAGGTTTTCTATCTCAGGTTCACTAGAGGTATGCAAAGTCCTATCATTTTCTTTTTCTTCTTCCTTTTAGAAGGACTAGGTGCATCAATATTAATTCTTTGAGAGTTTTGTTCAGTTCTTTTAGGGAGTCCCTCTGGATAAAGTGGTTCCTGAGTCATTTTGCCTCCTCTAGTTGTTACTCTAACAGCATAATCATTCATATTATTTTTCATTTCACTAAGCAATTCTCTTTGGGATTTAGCAACTTTTTCTAACTAGGTTTGAACCATAAGGCATGTTTTCCTACATCTCTAACATCATTAGTGATTCTAAATAACAAGTCACTCAAGCGAGCAATCATATCAGAATTTTGTTTTACTTGTTTCATAACGTAGGCATTGAAGTGATCTTGCTTCATAATGTAATTGTCAAATTCATACAAGCATTGACTAGGATATTTATTATAAGGGATATCACCTTCATCAAACTTTAATAAAGAATTTACCTCAACCACCAGTGGTGGTGGTGTGTCAAGTCCATGTATTTCTTCAATAGGTGGTAAATTCTTAACATCTTCAGCTTTAATACCTTTTTCCTTCATACATTTCTTTGCCTCTTGCCTATCTTCAGGACTGAGAAATAAAATACCCCTCTTCTTCAGAGTGGGTTTAGGCGGTGGTTCCGTAAGTGTCCAATCATCATAGTTCTTTAATATATTATTCAATAATTCCTCAGCTTGTTCAACAGTTCGTTCCCTGAAAACACAACCAACACAACTATCTCGGAAGTCCCTAGAAGCATCAGTTAGTCCATTATAGAAGATATCAAGTATTTCATTTTTCTTAAGAGGATGATTAGGCAAAGCATTAAGTAATTGGAGAAGCCTCCCCCAAGCTTGTGGGAGACTCTCTTCTTCAACTTGCACAAAATTAAATATTTCCTATAAGGCAGCTTGTTTCTTAAGAGCAGGAAAATATTTTTCTGAGAAGTAATAAATCATATCCTAGGGACTACGCACACAACCAGGAGCAAGAGTATTGTACCATATGTTAGCATCACCTTTTAATGAGAATGGAAATAACTTGAGGATATAGTAATAGCGGATTTTCTCATCATGAGCAAATAGGGTGGCTATATCATTTAATTTAGTAAGATGTGCCACTACAGTTTTTGTTTCATAGCCATGGAAAGGATCAGATTCAACCAAAGTAATTAACTCTGGGTCGATAGAGAATTCATAATCCTTATCAGTAATGAAAATAGGTGAAGTAGCAAACTTAGGTCATCTCTATCTTTAAAGGATTTTTCTAGCATTCAAAGAGTTTTCTTTCAACTTGGCTAGTAGTTTCTTTAGGTCATCTCTATCTTTACAAGCAAGAAAGTCTCTAGCTATCTCTTCATCCATAACATAACCCACAGGTACCTTAGGCAATTCAAATCTAGGAGAGCTAGGTCTAATAGGTGTTTCATAGTTTTCAGTTTCACATACTTCATCAGTTCAGCATTCTCAATATCTTCAGCTCTAGCAAGTTGTTCATCAAGAAATTCACCTAGTGGCACATTATCATCAAGCAAGGTACTAGCATCATCATAAGCATCATTCATAGCAGAAGTAGCATCATCAATAACTTGCAACATATTAGGATTAATAACATGTGGTGGTGGTGCAAGCTTACTCAAAACAGAAGGTGAATCAAGTGCAGAGCTACATGGCAATTCCTTACCTCCCCTCGTCTTAGAGGGAACGATCTTTGTTCTAGTATCTTTCAGGTTCTTTATAGTCATAAATAGATAGAAATCCCATGTGAGTCAACAAATATAGCTATGCTCCCCAGCAACGGCGCCAGAAAAAGGTCTTGCTAACCCACAAGTATAGGGGATCGCAATAGTTTTCGATGGTAGAGTATTCAACCCAAATTTATAGATTCGACCCAAGGGGAGACAAAGAATATTGTAAGTATCACTACAAAAAAAACCACTTTCGTGATGATACGTGTTTGTCACAATAGGTCACATTTTCTGTCATGCATGTACATCCATGACGATTTTATGACAGAATCAAGATAGTCATACCTGTGCTGCCATAGAAGTGTTGCATGACAATCACAAAATTATCATCATGGAAGTGTGCACTACCATGACGATAAATCGCCCGTCATGGAAATGTTTTTGTCAAGGGTATCCGACACATGGCATCCACCGTAACGGGTCGCCGTTAAGCTATCGGGTTCCGGTTCGGATCCGATAACCCATTAACAACCCTAACCAGTGAGGATTTTCCACGTGTAAAATTCGCATTCGCCGGAGTATCCACGTGTCAGCTCAGTGCTGGGACAGATGTCATCCAGCAAATGGAAGGGACGCGCCTATGATACGTGGACATGTGGCATGGCCCAACAGTGGCCCATTTAGGTCAAAAGGACGGCCCATTTGACTTAGTCAAAAGTTAGCGGCCCGGCCCACGGAAGGCCTGTTAACGGTCTGTTCGCATATAGCCCATTTACAGCCCGCTAACTCACAGCCCGTTATAGCCTATCCGAATTAGGCCCAGTAGCGCCATATGGGCCATCCAATATGATTCCAACCCATTGTAACTTCCGGCCCATGTATGGCCCATGACGTCTTTTGGCCCATATGAGCCCCTTTGTAAATCTTGGCCCATAAACGGCCCATGGTGAAACTGGCCCATAATGAACAGTATATGGCTTTATACCCGTTAACAGCCCATTATTCCATTGGGCTGTTTCAGCCCATGTTATCTTTCGGCCTTCTAAGGGCCCATTTATTATTGGGCTCATTTCCGGCATTCGATTACTTACGGTCCGTTACTCGTCTGTTTCGCTTGTGGGCCAAATTCAGCCCGTCATTAAAGTCGGCCCATTTGTGGCCCTTTAATCTGTTGGGCCGCTTTCATAGCGTCATCAAATATGGCCCATTAACGACCCGTTATGCCTGCTGTTGGAATTAAGTCTGTTGTACACATGGGCCTATTAACGGCCCGTTATGGTTGGCCCATAAACAAACGATTTCCATTATAGCCCGTTAACAGCCCATATTGCGATCCATTAGTTGTCCACGAAAGTACGACCCATGTTTGGCCAATCGATCATACGACCCATAGAAGTCACATTGATTATACGGCCCGTAGAAGGCCCGTGGATCATACGGACCTTAGGAGGCCCACTACAGCAGGCAGCAGGACCATGGTTACAATGGTCCATATGTTGCCCATGGTTATTGTGGCCTAGTTCTAAATAAAAAGGTTACCGCGAAAAAAGAACTGCAGCTACTAGATGCAAAAAAATAAACAAGACAATAAGGAAATAAATAAGCAAGCAACTTATGCTAGGCTATTACGACTATTACAAATATTACATCCACTGGGCATCAAAGTTTGCCACCAGTGCAAATATAGTGAACAAAGCAGCATATTACATACACTAGGCGTCTAAATTGGCCACTAGTGGAAATAAACGCGGCAGCAAAACAAGTCCAGAACTGAAACCACTTCAGAAGAGCTCAAGAAACGATATCCTGGATAACCACCATGGTGGCAAGAAGTTTAGCAAGCTTATTAATTTTCTCTTGTTTGGTGCTAAAATCATCCAGCGCTTGCTGTTGTACCAGAAAGTATGCATCTGAATTCTGCAGGGACTTCCTCAGTCCTTCGGCTTCTTGCCGCAGCACAGCTGACTGATGCCTTTCAGGTTGTAGCTGAGACTGAAGAAGCCGAAGTGATTCAGGCAGCGAGTTAGAAGAGCTTGTGCCAGCAGTAGTGGCCAGTAACTCAAACACTACATCAACGCAAGACTTTGGGGTTGTCTCACTGTCTACAAGATTGTTTTTATCACCTTTCTTGGAGACCAACAGGGTTGTCTCACTATCTTGAACCTTATTTGCACTACTTTCTCTACCATTGCATAATGGGGTGCTCTTCTCGAATATTCTATTCGCATTCTACAAGAGAAACAAGCAGACACATCACAGGTTTAGCATGTAGTATATGAAACTCATTTTGGTAAACCGATTCAGTACTAAGGTGGATAGGATAACAACATGAAACAAACATATATCTATGTACTATGGTCACTGTATTGTCTATATCATTCTAGTTTATGTTGCCAAATCAAGATAGAGACACAGTTCAAATCATATCTTTTTAAGACACAGCAGCATAGACAGAATATAAGTGTGGGAAACTACACAACACTGACAACACTTATAATATGCATGACATGAGAACATAAGTGTTTATACAACTGAAACTGAAATCAACATAGATCAAGAAGTTAGAACATCAATCTAGTTAAAGAAATAGGTTTAAAACATACCTGTTGCGCCATTGGAGTTTCAATTGGATCCTTCAAATTCGAATTTAGTTGGTATGAGTAAATACAGTGATGCAAGAGCAAAGGAGTATGGACCATAGCTATGGAATCTGACCTAAGAACAGTTGCTCTTCTGCTTTAAACATGGAGTTTGGGTTCGTTGTGGTGGTCTTCGTGCTTTGGGCACTGCAGTTGCTTTACAAACTGCTCGTGTGGGGGTACTTTGTGGTGGACATGGAGTTGTGTCAACTAGAAGTGGGTTACTATCCACTGGGGTTGGGGTTAGATGGGGTGTAGCTGGTTCTCTATCCAACGGTGTAAGTGTAGAATTTGGAGGAGTCTCGATTATGTGTGGTGGGGCTAGTTCGTGGGCCAGTACAACCATGGTTCTACCTGCATCGACGGGTAGCACCGTCTTTTTTGAAGAACAGGTTTTTTACTCCCTTAGATTCTGCCATCACCCCCTCCAATTCAAATGGCTGATAAAAAAGAAAAGAAATTGAATGTATAGACATTGTATGATAGACAGATGTGGTAATTCACATATATGTTGTCTAACCAAACAGGACAGCATGACACAATTTCACATATATGATGGCTAACTAAACATGATAGCATGACACAGTTTGAGATATATGATGGATAACTTAACAAGATATAATGGCATAATTCAACATATGATGAGTATCCAAACAGGATGACATGACAATACTATATGATGTCTTTCTAAAATAGGTTGGGATGAAATAATTCACATATATGTTGTCTAAGTATACATGATGTCATGATATAATTCACATAATTGATTCATATACTAAGCAGCTGACACTCGCATGTATGATCTCTAAACTAAGCAGATGTCATTGAATATTGTGTATATGTTGTCTAAACTAAGCAATGCAAGACACCATATGCATGGTATGAGAAATATAATCATTGCAATTTAGAGCATACACCTCAGGTGGGATATAGGACTGGCCATCTGTCTCTAAATCCTCCTCTGAGGAGCTACCTGTAACCATCGAGATATATGCTTCAACAGGTATCATTGCCTTCTCTGAAGACCTCGTTTTGACTCCAGATTTTCCATAACCGGCTCAAATGGCTGATACACATGAAGAGTAGTTCAATATACACATATTGTCGACAAATGGAATACATAATGAAAAAAAGGATGTCATGAGATAATTCACATATATGATGCCTAGCTACACAGGATGGCGGTGCATAATTCACATATATGATAACTGGCTAAAAACACTGCATTGCATAATTCACATATCTGATATAGAAAGCAAACAGGAGGCATTCACACAAAGCATGTCTAATCTAAGCAGATGGCATGGCAATGCAAGACACCATACGCATGATATGAGTAATATAACCCAGCCAAGTTAGAGCATACACCTCGGGGGGGGGGGGGAATACGACTGGTCATCTGTCTCTGAATCCTCCTCTGGGGAGCTATCTGTAACCAACAAGAAATCTGCATCGACAGGTAGCACTAACTGCTCAGAAGACATTGTTTTCACTCCAGATTTTCCTATGATCGACTCAAATGGCTGATGCACAGGAAGAGTAGATGAATGTACAAACATTGTTGGCAAATGGAATACATTATGAAAAAAAATAGTATGGCACAATACAATTCACATATACGATAACTGGCTAAACAGGATGGCATTGCATGATTCACGTATATGATGCCTGGCTAAAGAAGATGGCATTGCATAATTCACATACACTCCCTCAATTCCTAAATATTTGTCTTTTTAGAGATTTCATATGGACTACCACATACGGATGTATATAGACATATTTTAGAGTGTAGATTCACTCATTTTGCTCCGTATGTAGTCACTTGTTGAAACCTCTAAAAAGACAAATATTTAGGAATGGTGGGAGTATGATATAGAAACCAAACAGGTGGCATTCACACAAAGCAAATCTAAACTAAGTTGATGACATATAAGATGTATAAAGTAAGCAATGCGAGGTGCCGTATGCATGATATGACCAATATCAGCATGCCAGGTTAGAGCAAACACCCCAGGGGGTAATAGGAGTGGTCGGCTCCCTCTGAATCCTCCTCTGAACAGTTATCTTCCACTGGAAGACAATCTAGAATGGGGGGAGGGGGGCCCCACTTTGCCCACCATGGAGCGGTGTCCGCATGACATTATATTCCCATGCAACGGTCTTCTCTTTTTCTCTACATGTTCAGTACGATTGTGTACAATAACTGACATGCATAATAAAAAAACATAGTTAGATTATGTAAGGCCTAAGGGGTGCATGCAGAAATGAAGACTGATGGTAGCAAACAAGTGGATAGATCCAAAACTAATGATAGCATGCAGATCATAGCTTCAGTTTAAAAAGATAGACGATAGATCATCTACTATTTGTTGCCCACCCAACATGAAACACATAGACGACCCCAGATGAACCAGATAGTAGATAGATACTATTCATTGCTGCTTCGATATGTGCCCCACAAGCATTTTAAAACTCAAGTTTTAACATTAGTTTGGACCTTACTCGGAGTCTAAGAGGTGAACAAGTGATACGTATCCAACGTATCTATAATTTTTTATTGTTCCATGCTGTTATATTATCATTCTTGGATGTTTTACAATCATTTTATAGAAACTTTATATCATTTTTTGGAACTAACCTATTAACATAGTGCCCAGTGCCAGTTGCTATTTTTTGCTTGTTTTTTACTTCGCAGAAAATCAATACCAAACGGAGTCCAAGCGCAGCGAAACATTTTGGAGAATTTTTCTGGGCCAGAAGACACAGGATGGGCCAAAGAAGTACCAGAGGGGTGCCCCGAGGGGGGCACAACCCACCTGGGTGCGCCTGGGCTGGTGGGTTGTGCCCACCTCGGTGGCCTCCCGCACCGCCTCTTTGCTCTATAAATACTCCAATATTCCAGAAACCCTAGGGGAGTTGACTAAAATCAATTCCAGCCGCCGTAAGTTCTAGAACCACCAGATCCAATCTAGACACCATCACGGAGGGGTTCATCATCCTCATTAGTGCCTCTCCGATGATGCGTGAGTAGTTCATTGTAGACCTATGGGTCCGTAGTTAGTAGCTACATGGATTCCTCTCTCTCTTTTGATTCTCAATACAATGGTCTATTGGAGATCTATTTGATGTAACTCTTTTTGCCGTGTGTTTGTTGGGATCCGATGAACTTTGAGTTTATGACCAGATCTATGTTTTTATCCATGAAAGTTATTTGAGTCTTTTGATCTCTTATATGCATGATTACTTATAGCCTCATATTTCTTCTTCAAATCTTTGGTTTAGTTAGGCCGACTAGATCAATTTTTCTTGCCATGGGAAGAGGTGCTTTGTGATGGGTTCGATCTTACGGTGCTTGATCCCAGTGACGGAAGGGGAAACGACACGTATGTATCGTTGCCATTAAGGATAACAAGATGGGGTCTAATTCCTACATGAATAGATCTTGTCTACATCATGTGATCGTTCTTATTGCATTACTCCGTTTTTCCATGAAATTAATACACTAGATGCATGCTGGATAGGGGTCGATGTGTGGAGTAATAGTAGTAGATGCAGGCAGGAGTCGGTCAACTAATCTTGGATGTGATGCCTATATAATGATCATTGCCTGGATATCTTCATAATTATTTGAAGTTCTATCAATTGTCCAACAGTAATTTGTTTACCCACCGTATGCTATTTTTCTTGAGAGAAGCCACTAGTGAAATCTATGGCCCCCGGGTCTCTTCTTTATCATATTTGCCTTCAAGAACTATTTTTGTTCGCTTTTATTTTTAGATCTATATTTCCAAAAACCCAAAAAATACCTTGCTGCATTTATTTTATTTTGTGTTTATTCGAGATCTATTTATCTAGTCTATCATATTTTTATCCCGTCAACTTGACAATTTCTGGCACCGTTACCCGAAAGGGATTGACCACCCCTTTAACACGTTGGGTCGCAAGTATTTGTTCTTTGTGTGCAGGTACTATTTACGTAGTGTTGCGTGATTCTCCTACTGGTTCGATAACCTTGGTCTCATCACTGAGGGAAATACCTACCGTCGTTGTGCTGCATCATCCCTTCCTATTTGGGGAAATACCGACATAGTTCAAGCCGCATCAAAAGGAATTTCTGGCACCGTTGCCGGGGAGACATCATCAACATCTACCAGGTTCCTAATCACAAATCTCATCTCCTTGCAATTTACATTATTTGCCATTTGCCTCTCATTTTCATCTCCCCCACTTCACAAAAATTTGCCGTTTTATTCGCCCTCTTTTTCGTTTGCCGTTTTCTCATCAGATCTGTTTTTGTGTGCAAATTTTGTTTATCGCTTTTTGCCATTATGGATAGTTCTTCTTCTATTGCATGCACCCCCGAGAACGAGGTTCTTAACTTTATGCAAAGGGGGGAATTTAAAGGATGCTTGGTATAGGATTTGCAATGCTCATAATAGATCTATCCGTAAGCAATCCACCATTGTTCTTCTTCGCTGTTTTTATGTGGGCATCACCACTTGGTATAGATTCATCCTTGATACGATTACCGGTGGAAATTTCTTGATGTGCCCCTCTCTTGATGCCTTTAATGCTATGGGAAATTTAGTGGGATCACCACCTCTTATGGTTAATGAAACAACTTTGACTCTCGAGCATGTTATGGAAAGGCTAGATGCTATTGAAAAGAAAATGCTTACTAAAGAACATCTTGAGAACTTGGATAAAAAGATGCATAATTTTGCTAGTAAAATTGGATCAAAAGCGGGAGAGGTTTTAAGTTGTTAAAAGAAAAGGGAACCGTAATTCACGAAAGAATTGAAGAAAGCCCTTCCCGGATCGATAAATTGGAAGAGATCTTTAGTAATCTAAGCACGGCTTTTGCTTCCACTAAAACTATTGAAAAAACTCCTGCAAAAATTAGCAAGATTACTCAGGTTACTAAGAACAAGGGTGCAACTTCTAGTAATAATAATAAAGAAGATCATAAGATGATTAGTATTCACCCCAATTTTATTGAAGTGATAAGAGATCCTACTTGCAAGAATGAATTTTTCAATCTCGTTCCTAGAAGTATAGTTATTGAAAATGTGTATGCTAAATCCTTGAAGAATTCCAAGTGTTTGATTGAAGAGTTGGAAAACAAAGATGACAACACTTAGATCTATGCATTATGCCTACCTAGGGGCATAAAACGATAGCGCTTGTTGGGAGGCAACCCAATGAATAAAATTTATTTTTGTATTTTTCTTTCTGTTCTTGAGTGTTTGCACAATTATGATACTGTTATGATTGTGTTTTTTATGTTTTAGTTAGTGTTTGTGCCAAGCAAAGCCTTTGGGATCATGTTGGGTGATAGTTGATTTGATCTTGTTGAAAACAAAAACTTTTGCCTCCAGAAAAACAATTCTCAGTTTTAACATAAGTGTGATAAAATCCTGAATTGTTGACACATGATTGATATACAAATTTCCCACGTTGTCCTAATTTTTTAGAATTTTTGAGTGACAGAAGTATTCAGATTGCTACAGACTGTCCTGTTTTTGACAGATTCTGTTTTCTTTGTGTTGTGTGCTTATTTCGATGAATCTATGGTTTGTATTGTAGGGTATAAGCTATAGCAAAGTTGGAATACAGTAGATATAATGCCAAAATAAAATATGAATGGGTTTGCAATAGTACTTATAGTAGTGATTTGCTTTGTTATACTAACCGATCTCACGAAGGTTTTTGTTGAGTTTTGTGTGATTAAAGTTTTCAAGTTTTGGGTGAGATCACGATGGATGAAGGAATAAGGAGTAAGAAGATCCTAAGCTTGGGGATTCCCATGGCATCCCAAGATATTATCTAAAAGAGAAGCAGGCAACTAAGCTTGGGGATGCCCGAGTGGCATCCCCTCTTTCTTCTAACGACCATCGGTATTTTACTTGGAGCTATATTTTTATTCGTCACATATCATGAGTTTTGCTTGGAGCGTCTTGTATGACTTGAGTCTTTGCTTGTTTTGCTTTTTATTTTTAGTCATGAATCCTCGCTGGACACACCTATTTGAGAGAGCCAAAATTATGCTACGACTTGTTAGAATCGCTCTCTATGCTTCACTTAAATCTTTATGAGCTATGGAATTGCTCTAGTGCTTCACTTATATCTTTTTGAGCATGGTGCGCTTTATTTTATTTTAAGAAATGCTCTCATGCTTCACTTAGATTTATTTGAGAATTAGTAAAAAAATTAAGAAATTCTCTCATGCTTCACTTCAATTATTTTGAGAGAAGAAAATTTTTATGCTCATGTTCTTCACTTAGATTTGTTTGAGCTATCGAAAGCAACATATGAAATTAGTCCCAAAGTGATAGATATTCAAGAGGGATATAATAAAAACTTTCATGAAGATCATTGGACAAAATAAACTTGATTCCTTGTAATAGTTTTGTTGATATAATATGTGAGTCATGTTGATGAGTAATTATGCTTTAGTAAGAATATTGGTGTTAAGGTTTGTGATTCCCTATGCAAGCACGAAAGTCAATAGTTATGCAATGAAATTATATCCTACTTGTGGTGCATTATTTGGTGTTAGTTATGCTTAATGCTCGCTTATGAGATTTTTTGTTTCTTAGTTGGATGCTTCTCAATCTTTTGCTAGCCTTCATTTGCACTAAGTATGATCACTAATTTTGCATCCAAAATCCTTAACCAGTTTTGCCACATGAGTCCACTGTACCTACCTATATGTGGTATTCTTTTGCCATTCTAAGCAAATTTGTATGTGCCATCTCTAATTTTCAAAATAAATTTCTCTTTTGTGTGCTCGTAGGGGGTGGCTGATATTTTTCCATCCTAGATGTGTTATTCTCAAGATGAGTGTTTATTCACTTGTCATTGCACAAGAGTACGGCAAAGGTATTAGGGCTGCCCAGTCCTGAAATGAAAAATGAATTTACTTTATGTTGTCAAATAATAAATTCCTTGGAAAGTGTTGGTATGACGGCACCCGTGAATTCGGCTAGCCATGGAATGTGAAAGTATGGTGGAAAAAGGAATAAACTTTATTTTATGTTTGGGAACCGCCTATGATATATCAAGCATGGAAAGTATATGGAACTACTCGATCATTTTTGTTGACAAGAAAAGCATGCCACCCGAAATGTTTTTATCTCTCTCTTTTTCGCTTTGAGCTTTGGCACCTCTACAAATCCCTACTTCCCTCTATGAAGGGCCTTTCTTTTACTTTATGCAATTTTTATTTTAACTTTAGTCTCCATCTTCTCTTATAAAGCACCAACTAAGGGGCACTATGATCATACTTGAGCATTTGGAGTAGCTAATATGCGAGTGTGTTTCATGATTGGATCAATGATTGAGCATAATGGGCTAGGGATAACTTGCTTTAGTGTTGATATTTTGAAAGACATGGTTGCTTGTTGATATGCTTGAGTATTGAAATCTTCATGATAAAACTAGACTATTGCTTTGAATCATATAAAAGTCCAAATGTCCATGCTACAAAGAAAAGAATATGTGATGAACATGTTAGGCAGCATTCCACATCAAAAATTCTGTTTTTATCATTTACCTACTCGAGGATGAGCAGGAATTGAGCTTGGGGATGCTGATACGTCTCCAACGTATCTATAATTTTTGATTGTTCCATGTTGTTATATTATCATTATTGGATGTTTTACAATCATTTATAGCAACTTTATATCATTTTTTGGGACTAACCTATTGACATAGTGCCCAGTGCCAGTTGCTGTTTTTTGCTTGTTTTTTACTTCGCAGAAAATCAATACCAAACGGAGTCCAAATGCAGCGAAACTTTTTGGAGAATTTTTCTGGGCCAGAAGACACAGGATGGGCCAAAGAAGTACCAGAGGGGTGGCCTGAGGGGGGCACAACCCACCTGGGCGCGCCTGGGGGGCCAGGCGCGGCCTGGTGGTTTGTGCCCACCTCGGTGGCTTCCTACACCACCCCTTTGCTCTATAAATACCCCAATATTCCAGAAACACTAGGGGAGTCGACAAAAATCAGTTCCGGCCGCTGCAAGTTCCAGAACCACCAGATCCAATCTAGACACCATCACGGAGGGGTTCATCATCCTCATTGGCGCCTCTCCGATGATGCGTGAGTAGTTCATTGTAGACCTACGGGTCTGTAGTTAGGTACTAGATGGCTTCCATTCTCTCTCTTTTTATTCTCAATATAATGGTCTCTTGGAGATCTATTTGATGTAACTCTTTTTGCGGTGTGTTTGTTGGGATCCGATGAACTTTGAGTTTATGATCAGATCTATGTTTTTATCCATGAAAGTTATTTGAGTCTTTTGATCTCTTATATGCATGATTACTTATAGCCTCGTATTTCTTCTTCGAATCTTTGGTTTAGTTAGGCCGACTAGATCGATTTTTCTTGCCATGGGAAGAGGTGCTTTGTGATGGGTTCGATCTTACGGTGCTTGATCCCAGTGATAGAAGGGGAAACGACACGTATGTACCATTGCCATTAAGGATAACAAGATGGGGTCTAATTCCTACATGAATAGATCTTGTCTACATCATGTCATTGTTCTTATTGCATTAATCCCTTTTTCCATGAACTTAATACACTAGATGCATGCTGGATAGGGGTCGATGTGTGGAGTAATAGTAGTAGATGCAGGCAGGAGTCGGTCTACTAATCTTGGACGTGATGCCTATATAATGATCATTGCCTGGATATCGTCATAATTATTTCAAGTTCTATCAATTGCCCAACAGTATTTTGTTTACCCACCGTATGCTATTTTTCTTGAGAGAAGCCACTAGTGAAATCTACGGCCCCCGGGTCTCTTCTTTATCATATTTGCCTTCAAGATCTATTTTTATTCGCTTTTATTTTCAGATCTATATTTCTAAAAACCCAAAAATACCTTGCTGCACTTTATTTTATTTTGCGTTTATTCAAGATCTATTTATCTAATCTATCATATTTTTATCCCGTCAACTTGGCAATTTCTGGCACCGTTACCCGAAAGGGATTGACAATCCCTTTAACACGTCGGGTTGCAAGTATTTGTTATTTGTGTGCAGGTACTGTTTATGTAGTGGTGCGTGATTCGCCTACTGGTTCGATAACCTTGGTCTCATCACTGAGGGAAATACCTACCGTCGCTGTGCTGCATCATCCCTTCCTCTTTGGGGAAATACTGATGTAGTTCAAGCCACATCAACAGGATGATAAAGTAGTAGGTAATAATAACCGATGTAGAACGTAAGCAGGCACGAAAGAGTGCGACCTCTCTTCCAGAACTGTGTAATCCTCAGGTTCATCTGCTCAGTTGATGATGGTAATGTAGTTGGCTTTGCTGCCGGCAACGGGGAAGATGATCTAAGGCAGCAAAAGAAGGTCTGCAGGGGGGATCTCTGCTGCAGTGAACGCTTCCATCGATGGTGCATCTCAGGTGGGGTGGATGACGGCACGGCAGGAGCGGGACAAAACACACAGAGTTTTCTTTGACACCTGTTCTGAAAATGAAGTAAATCTGTAAGAACTCCTTAGAATTGGAGGATTCTAAAAACGCAGGGATAGGAAAAATACATGAACAGTATAGGGATGCACGTGCAAAACAGAGCATTTGAAAACATAGGATTTCTATCAACCTGGGTGTTTGGTTCACATGAATTGGAAGAACACGGGAATAGAGAAACATGGTCAAATTAAAGTCAAACCACATGAAAATGTAAATTAAGAATCTCATTATGCCAGTAATGCACTTAGTCCTGTTCTTCATGCATATTAATTTGAAAAGGATGTCCAAGTGGATATTAAAATTCCTACGTGTCGGTGTACACAAGTTTGGGCCCTTTTGTACCCCTTACTTGTGCGCGGGCAGTTGCAGCCGCACCTGTGGTGAGGCTTGGCGGGGGCAGTTGGAGGAAAATACAAGACGACCAATGCAGCATCCAAGCCAGTAACCAGAGAGCAGAAGACAAGCTGGACCCCCGGCAAGATCCTTGCCGGGGCGGGGGACGGCTTGCGAAGCGCTGACAAGGCCACCACCCTTGAGGTTGAGAGCTCTGACACCATCGACAACGTCAAGACCAAGACTCAGGGGCACATGTGTAGTAGCATGCAGATCTTTGTGAAGACTGGTGGCATGCAGATCTTCGTGAAGACTAGAAGGCGAAGTTCCCAGCAAGGTTCTTGCCGGGGACGACTGCGAGGCCCCGGCAAGACTCTTGTCGAGGATGATTGCGAGGCCACGGCAAGGCTCGCGCATGACACGGCTCCGCCGCCCTGCCACCGTTCCAGCACAGCGACTAGCCTGCCAACCAGGCAAGCACCTGCGTGGTGGCATGCAGATCTACATGCAGATCCTGCCACCGCTCCAGCGCAGCGGCTAGCCAGTAAGCTTGGTGCTGCATGCCGCGTCATCTTGGATGCGTGTCAAGATGGAGTGAGGCGGCGACGGACAGGACAGGTGAAAGGATCGAGAAGAGGTGTCTAAAGGGGTGGTGAATAGACCCTCAACAAATAAATGTGGCAATTTTTAAGTTCTTCAAGTTAAGGTGGAGTTTTAGCACAAGTTTAAACATTCACAATACATATCAAGCAAGCATGGCAAGAGTATATGAGCAGCGGAAAGTAAAGCATGCAACTTGCAAGAATGTAAAGGGATGGGATTGGAATGTGCAAACGCAATTGGAGACACGGAGATTTTTGGTGTGGTTCCGATAGGTGGTGCTATCGTACATCCACGTTGATGGAGACTTCAACCCACGAAGGGTAATGGCTGCGCGAGTACACAGAGGGCTCCACCCACGAAGGGTCCAAAGAAGCAACCTTGTCTATCCCACCATGGCCATCGCCCACGAAGGACTTGCCTCACTCGGGTAGATCTTCACGAAGTAGGCGACCTCCTTGCCCTTACAAACTCCTTGGTTCAACTCCACAATCTTGACGGAGGCTCCCAAGTGACACCTAACCAATCTAGGAGACACCACTCTCCAAAAGGTAATAGACGGTGTGTTGATGATGAACTCCTTGCTCTTGTGCTTCAAATGATAGTCTCCCCAACACTCAACTCTCTCCCACAGATTTGGATATGGTGGAAATATGATTTGAGTGGAAAGCAACTTGGGGAAGGCTAGAGATCAAGATTCATATGGTAGGATTGGAATATCTTGGTCTCAACACATGAGTAGGTAGTTCTCTCTCAGAAAATGAATGCTGGAAGTGTAGGCATGTTCTGATGGCTCTCTCCACGAATGGAGAAAGGGTGCAGGGGTATATATAGCCTCCACACAAAATCTAACCGTTACACACAATTTACCAAACTCGGTGGGACCGAATAGTGAAACTCGGTCAGACCGATTTAGTTCAAAATCTGAATGTTAGGCTTTTCGGTGGGACCGACATGTCAACTCGGTGAGACCGATTTTGTTAGGGTTAAGGAATAACGTAATCTCGGTGTGACCGATTACATGAACTCGGTGAGACCTATTTCTGTAATAGGCAAACAGAGAGTTGGTCAGGCAAACTCGGTGGGACCGATCGCTCATTTCGGTGGGACCGAAATGTTACGAAAAGGAAACAGAGAGTTTGCATTGCGAACTCGGTGGGACCGATCGCTCATCTCGGTTGGACCGAAACATTACGAAGGGAAACAGAGAGTTAGCAATCCCATCTCGGTGAGACCGAGATCCCTATCAGTGAGACCGAACTGAATAGGGTTTCTGGCAGTGGCTATGTCAAATGAACTCGGTGGCGCCGGATAGATCAAATCGGTGGGGCCGAGTTTGACTTTTGGTTTGGGACATATGTGGATATGAGAAAGTGGTTGAGGGTTATTGGAGCATATCACTAAGCATTTTGAGCAAGCAAGCCATTAAGCAACACCTCATCCCCTTTTAATAGTATTGGCTTTCCTATGGACTCAATGTGGTCTTGGATCACTAAAATGAAAAGAGTAGAGTCTTGAGCTTGAGCCAATATGTGTCCTTAGCCTCTTGAAGGGGTTCCACATCCTCTTGTCCTACCACTCCACTGTTGAACTTATCTGAAATATGCTAGGTAAAGGTATTAGTCCGACAAGAGATATGTTGACATTAATTACCAAAATCACCCAGGGAGCACTTGTGCTTTCAATCTCCCCCTTTTTGGTAATTGATGACAACATACATCAAAGCTTTAGATAAAGATACAAGGAACGGCAAGTAAAGCTTTGGAAAGACATGTAACGTTCATAGGCTCCCCCTACATGCATGCAATCATGTGACGATAAAATATAATACCATGTGAATGCATAAGCATGACAGAGCAGACAATGAGTTACATGTATCTTGGCTATATGCATCAGAGCAAATGGTGTAAAAGTAGGAAGTGTACTGTGACGACCCCGGCTTAATCATGCACTAATCATACACGCAAATGCACACGATCAAGCCTAAGGACTCACTAGAAGATATCATAACACAACTCTAAAACATAAATAAAGTCATACAAGCTTTATATTACAAGCCACGGCCTCGAGGGCTCGAATATGTAGCTCGATGGCATACAAGTGTCAGTGCAAGCATCAGATATCTGGGTACAGATATATTATAGAAACAGAGATAGGCCTTTAGAAAGGCGGGGCAAAATATAAGCTACGATCGAAAGGCGTAGGCCTCCTGCCTAGGACCCTCCGAATCCTACTCCTGGTCGTCGGTCGGCTCCTCGTAGTAGTACTCGCCTGGAGGGTAGTAGTAGTAGCCGTAGTCGTCGACGGGGGCAACTGGTTCAGGGGCTCCGTCATCTGGCGGCGACATCTGGATATGGGGAGAAAAAGAAAATAAAGCAAACGTGAGTACTCATCCAAAGTACTCAGCAAGCAAGGATCTACACTACATATGCAACATTTTCAAAGGAAGGCTGTATATGTGGACTGGGCTGCAGAAATGCCAGAATAGAGGGAAAAGCCTAGTCCTATCGAAGACTAGCATCTTCATCGGTCTTGCAGCATTAGAAGAGTGCAGATTAACATAATGTAAAGTAGTAGTATCATCAACCTCGGCTAGAGATCCTTCCTCGACTCCTTGCGAGAAAGCAATCCCAGAGCCATACTATCCATTTCATCTCAAGTTCTAGTTGTACCGATCGGGATACAACTCCGAGTGTCTGTTACCGTAGGACAGGCTATCGATAGATTAGTTCTTCCCTGCAGCGGTGCACCAACTTACCCACCACGCTCGTTTAACTCCGGCCGAACACACTTTTCTGGGTCATGCCCGGCCTCGGCCAAACGATATGCCGCAACCCGACCAAATACTTAACAGAGAGGTCAGCACGCCGGACTAAACCTATGCCCCCAGGGGTCTTGGGCCATCGCCTAGGGGAACTCATGCACATTGCGAACGCGGCCGAGAGCAGACCTAGCAACCCCTTAATACAAACGCAGTTGCTTAACCAGTCCAACTCGGCGCGCGCCGCTCAGTCGCTGACATCTATTAAGCTTCGGCTGAAGTATACGATGCAGAACGCCCATACTATGCCCACGTGATGGTTAGTGCTATCAGGCCAGAGGCCCCTCGGATCAAATATCCAAACCGTAAGTGTGTTGGTAGTGCGGTAACGAGCAGAAACTCATGAAAGATGTGACCCCGTGGCCCCGTCTCGAGGACTTGCGGCAAGGGATAGGAATGCCCGGCCACGCCTCGTGTTCAACTCTCAGGCACCATCCAGGTCCACCCGATCCCACATCACTTCGCTAATAAGCTCGCACGGGTACCCCTCAGGGCCGACCCGTCTTTAGTATCTTGGTTCAGTGTTCAGTCATAGTAACCAAAGTATCTGTGTGTCTGACACCAAGGGGAACCCAGAGGAATCACCCTCGATGGAATTCCACTTGATGTTTTCGTCAAGGTGAACGAAGGAGGAATCACCCTCGAGGTCCACCCTTGAGGAGTTGCACGACAGTGTCGGTTCCGGTGGTGGTGTAGGAGGAATCACCATCACTGACCACGACCGATTAACTAACCTACAAGGTTATCATCAGAAGTGCTGACGAGGTATCACGCTCGGCACTCGATAGTAACCCAGTAGTGTCAAGCATCTAAGGGGGAAGTGACGTGAGGTGTCGGGGTCTGATCTTCAATCCTGTTGTTCGGGTCTTATCCAGTGGGGCAATCGCGATAAGTGGGGTCTCTGTCGGGTCTCTACCCAGCCTATACTAAATAGTTTAGGATAACAGGTAGGTATCAACCGTAGGTTAGAATTAAACAGGCTATGCAACAGACATAGGATAACAGTAACAACAGCAATTCTAATGCAAGCAAAAGAGAGAAGAGAATAGGTGATATAGGCATGTTTAAAATGGGGGTGCTTGCCTGCAAGCTCTGGGGCAAGTGGCTAGTCGTCGGGGACGTAGTCGTTCTCCGGAGCGGCGTCTGCCTTAGGAGCTACGTCAACGTCGGGGTCTAATCGAGAGAGAAGAGGGGGAGGAAACAGGTAAACATAATGCAAACAGATGCAACACGGGGCATGCTATGCTATGATGCAGTGCAGGGTTGCCTTAAGATGCATCTAAGTCATTTTAGTTATTTTAGGATTTAAATTGGATTTATTATCCGATAAGTATGCACTAATCATCTAATGGAATAGGTCTAAAAGTTACGGGTTCTCCTACGTAGGGGGTTCCGGCATCGAAACAAACGACACAATCAGATTCATCTCGTCGTTCTGAGCAACTTTCATGTTTTAAGTTTTTTGATCTGAGTTACGGTTTAAAAGTTATTAATTTTCAAAGTTTAAATGATTTTTCTGGAATTATTATAATTTACAGAAAATGACTTATGACGTCAGCATGATGTCACTGTGATGTCAGCAGGTCAACAGCGGCGCTGACCTGGTCAAACCTGACATGTGGGTCCAGTGGGACCCACATGTCAGTGTCAGTGTCCTTAACCAAGGATTAACTAGTCTAACTATACTAGTTAGGGGTGTGGGCCCCGGGTGTCAGTGGGAGTTTAGTTTAACTAATTAGTTTTAATTTATAAATCGTTTTAATTATACTAAACAGCAGCGGGGCCCACATGTCATCCACTGTGGGTGAACAGTAACCATGTTGACCAGGTCAACGTGGTCAACTGAGGCGCTGGGGCCCACTGGCAACCTCTCAGGGGGTGGGCCCCACCTTGCCATGTCGGCGGCCGGCGGCTGAACATCGACGAGCCCGAAAACGCGGCGGAGGGACTCGAGCTTCGCCGGAAACGCGCTATACTACGTCATTTAGTGCGTGGCTGGGCTCGTTCGAACGGGTCGAACGAGCCGCGTCGTTCGGTGGCGGTTGCGCAGCCGGACTCGGCCGGAAACGTCGCCAGCGATGAGCAAAGGCGGAGGCGCGCTCGGGAGCTCAGTGGAATCGGCGTTGCGGTGCGCAGACGCTCGAACGGAGTAGCTAGGCGTGCTCTACGCAGTGCGGCGGAGCTAATGGACACGCGCCTGTGACCATATGGTCACCGGAGACTCGCCGGCGACGAGCTCCATGGAGGCAGGTTCGGGCTAACGCGGATCGGCGCCTACGGGCAATTTGGAGCGGGGAGAGGTAAACAGAGAGGAGCTGCTGCTCACCTAGCGGCCACGAAAGGCCTTCAACAGCTTAGGAGCAGCAGGCGTCGTCGGAGTCGAAGGAGATCACCGGAGCCCGAGAAGAAAGGGGCGGAGAAGATCCGGCGTTGCGGTGCTCTCCGGCTCGGGCTGCTTGCACCGGACGGCGTAGAAGATGATGGCGAAGACGAGGGACACGGTGGCACGGCCCGGGGACGACGATGGCCGCGGTGGACGGCGAGGTGCGGCGGCGAAGGCGTTCGGCCACGGTGGATCTGGAGGGGGAATGAGGTGGGGAGCAAGCGGAGAGAGGGGAGAATGAGGAGGAGCCCAGGGGGAATGGACAGGGCCGACCTTATCCCCTCGCGGCGCCCGCAGCGTCGCGGTGTCGGCCCTGGTCGGCGCGCGCCGGCGCGGCCACAGAGAAGGTGACAGTGCGAGGGAGAGAGGGTAGCGTGGACCTGGTGGGCTGGCACAGGGGCACTGTGCACTTAGGCCTAGTGCACAGTGCCTCTTTTTATTTTTCTGTTTTCCTGTTTTGATTTTTCTTTTATTCTTTTCTGTTTTATAATAGTTATACCACTTGTGCATTTTTGTAAAACATGAGAGTTGTCCCCAATATTACAATGCAACACTTCCTTTCACCAAAAATTGGTTTGGGCAAATTTGGATTTCTTTTGGATTTGATATAAATTTTAATCCGAATAAATAATCCTGTTTTGGTGCTGTTTCATGTGGTTTGAGCCACTTAACCAATCCAAGTATCATTGACTATATTTTTATGAGTGCTTCTGGAATATTTGCTATTTAGTGAACATTTTCCCCAAAGTGTTTGAGCAAATTTATTTTGCACTTTTGAATTTAGTTGATTTTCAGAATTGAATTTGAATTGTTTTGATTAACCACTATGACTAGGCACTGCAAATGATATGACTTGGCATTATTATCAGTTGATCACGGTGGCTATTACACAGGGGTGTTACAAGTTCTCCTCCTCTAAAAGAAATTCTCATCCCGAGAATTTAGGAGGTAGAAGGAAAGAGATCGGGATATTCTTCCCGAAGATGATCTTCGCGTTCCCAAGTGGCTTCATCTTCAGTATGATTCGACCACTGCACTTTAAGGAACTTGGTCATCTTCTGACGAGTTCGACGTTCAGCTTCATCGAGAATGCGGATGGGATGCTCCTTATAAGAAAGATCATCTTGCAACTGAAGCATCTCGTGATCCACTGCGCGGTGTGGAGATTCCTTGAAGCATTTACGAAGTTGTGACACGTGGAAGACATCATGGATATGAGAGAATTGTGGTGGCAATTCCAATTTATATGCCACCTGTCCACGTCTAGCCACGATGCGGAAAGGACCAATATAGCGAGGAGCTAACTTGCCCTTGATTCTGAAACGACGGGTGCCCTTCGTCGGAGTGACAGGAAGATAAGCTTGATGACCTGGTTGATAGGTCAGACCCCAATGTTTGCTATCATAGTTACTCTTCTGGCGGTCCTGAGCCGCCTTGAGATTTTCTCAGACAATTCGGACTTGTTCTTCAGTGTGTTGAATAATGTCCGGTCCCACAAGTGGTCGTTCCCCAGTTTCTGACCAATTCAGAGGGGTTCGACACTTACGTCCGTATAGCATTTCGAAGGGGGCCATTTTCAAGCTGGCTTGATAGCTGTTGTTATAGGAGAATTCGGCAAACGGGAGAGATTCTTCCCACTTCTTACCGAATGATATAACACAAGCGCGAAGCATATCTTCAAGCACTTGATTAACTCGCTCTACTTGGCCTTGAGATTGAGGATGATATGCTGAACTCCATGTAATGTGAGTCCCCATAGCTTCTTGGAAACTTTCCCAGAACTTGGAAGTGAAAAGACCGCCACGGTCCGAGCTATTCTCCTTCGGAATACCGTGGAGTGAAACGATGCTGGAAATATACAATTCTACTAGCTGGCTAGCGGTGATGGTCTCTTTGACAGGCAGAAAATGTGCAACTTTGGAGAGTTGGTCGACGACGACAAGAATAGCATCGTGACCCTTCTGAGACTTGGGAAGACCAGTAATGAAATCCATCTGCACTTTATCCCACTTCCACAAAGGAATAGGGAGTGGTTGAAGAATTCCAGCAGGCTTCTGATGTTCTGCTTTCACGCGACGACATACGTCACATTCAGCAACGTATCGAGCAATGTCCTGCTTCATCTTGGACCACCAGTACCTTTGACGGAGATCGCGATACATCTTGGTGCTACCCGAATGGATAGACAGCGGTGTATCATGAGCCTCCTTCATGACCTTGTCAGTCATAAGTTCGAAGCGAGGTACTACAATGCGGTCTCTGAAATATAAGGTTCCATCTTCAGCAATCGAGAAATCCCTGTACTTCTCGAGGTGAAGTTCTTTCTTCATCAAATCGATTTCAGCATCTTTAGATTGCGCTTCCTTAACAGCTTTCTCAAGATCTGGTTGTACCACAAGGTTATCCAGAGAACCCTGCGGAACGATACTGACGTTCAGCTTGCGCAATTCTTCAAATAGTTGGGGTTGAGCTTGCTTAACCATGAGGTTATTGCAATATGACTTGCGGTTCAAGGCATCAGCCATTACATTAGCCTTGCCAGGGGTATAATAAATACCACAGTCATAGTCCGTAATTGTTTCCAACCATCGTTGTTGATGGAGATTAAGATCTGGTTGTGTGAACAAATACTTCAAGCTTTGATGATCGGTATAAATCTCACACCGGTTACCAAGAAGGTAATGTCGCCGCTGCTTCAAAGCATAGATCACAGCAGCAAGTTCGAGATCATGCACTGGATAGTTCTCTTCATGTGGATGCAATTGCCGCGAGGCATATGCAATCACCTTTCGCTCTTGCATTAGGACACAGCCTAATCCTTGACGAGAGGCGTCACAATATATCACAAAGTCCTTGTGAGAATCTGGAGGAGCAAGCACTGGAGCAGAAGTTAGCTTGTCCTTGAGGGTCTGGAAACTCTCTTGGCAATTGTCTGTCCACTCAAACTTAACGCCTTTGTGGAGCATATTAGTCAGGGGCTTGGCGATCTTGGAAAAGTTTTCAACGAATCGTCGGCAATAACTTGCAAGGCCGAGAAAACTTCGGACTTGCTTGGCATTTTTCGGAGGAGTCCAGTCAAGAATAGCCTGAACACGCTCCGGGTTAACCGCGATACCGTCCTTGGAAATGACATGTCCAAGGTAGGTTACTTCAGAAAGCCAGAATTCGCATTTGGAGCACTTGGCATACAACTTGTGCTCTCGAAGCCTCTCCAGAACAAGTCAAAGATGTTCGGCATGTTCTTCCTTATTCTTCGAATATACTAGAATATCATCTAGATATACCATGACGAATTTGTCGAGGTAATCCATGAATATATAATTCATCAGACGGGAGAATGTAGCTGGAGCATTCGTTAGGCCAAATGACATAACGGTGTATTCATAGGAGCCATAACGATTAACGAAGGCGGTCTTTGGGATATCCTCTTCACGGACGCGGATCTAGTGATAACCCAACCTCAAGTCGAGTTTAGAGAACACCGAGGATCCAGCGAGTTGATCATATAAATCATTGATCTGGGGAAGTGGATATTTATTCTGAATGGTTGCCTGGTTGATAGGACGGTAATCTTGGACCAACCTATTGGTACCATCTTTCTTCTTGACAAAGAGAGACGGTGCTCCCCAGGCGGAGGAACTGGGACGGATAAAGCCCTTTTTAAGTGATTTATCAATTTCTTCCTTAAGCTCAAGAAGGTGATGCGGAGGCATCTTGTAAGGACGCTTCGCAATAGGAGTGGTGCCAGGCTTCAAGTCAATAACAAACTTGACAGCTCTAGCAGGGGGTACTCCTGAAAGTTCTTCTGGAAAAACATCCTCGAATTCGCAGACAACTGGAACGTTTTTGATCCCCTCAAGCGGAGAAGCGTTCAACGCATTCAAGGCATAAATCTGAGCCTCGGCGTTCTGAGTGATATGAGCTCGGTAATTCACTAGCTCATCTGATGGATGAAGGAGGTGTACAACTTTACTGGCACAATTAATTGAGGCATAGTGAGCCTTCAACCAATCCATTCCCAAGATAAGATCAATCTTGGAGGATTTCAGGATAATGGGAAATGCCTGGAACTTCAACCCCTCAATTTCAGTAGTGACTTCGGGGCTGAATAGGGAAGCTTGGCACTGACCCACAGGAGTATTTACCACTAACGGATGGCGCAACCTTTCATATTTAATGCCATGCATGAATGCAAATTCTTCCAACATGAATGAATGCGATGCTCCTGAGTCAAATAAAACAGATGCAGGTACTGAATTAACAAGAAGTGTACCCATCATGGTTTCAGGTTGATCCTGAGCTTCAGCCATGTTGACATGATAGTTCTGTCCACGACCATAAGAAGGTCTGACATTGCTGTAGCGAGGCTGAGAATTCCCACGGCCATTACCACGGCCAACAGACGGAAGAGCTAGCTGATTCTGATTCTGAGAACAATCTCTGGCACGATGACCTGGCTAGCCACACTTGAAACAGAGTCCACTGTCAGGACGTGGTGCGGGAGCTCGAGGTGGAGGAGCACGAAGAGGCTGCCTCGGTGGTGGAGGAGGCAGACGAGGTGCAGCATAAGCTGGCCTGTATACTGGAGCTGCTGGACGGTACATGCTCTGTGGAATCCACATGCGGCGCTTCTGGGAAGACGATCCCGAAGATGAGCCTGCTTCGCGAGTGCGTCTGGTCGCTTCCTTGTGTTTCTTCAGACCAGTCTCGACCATGATAGCCTTATTCACCAAAGTGGCGAAGTCGGGATAGTCTTGGACGAGCAGGGCTAACTGAATGTCATGGTGTAGCCCTTCGCGGAACTTCTCCTGTCTACGAGCATCATTGGGGATGTCTTCTTCAGCGTAGCGAGACAAATCAAGAAACTCGCGCTGATATACTTCCACAGTCTTGTTACCTTGAATGAGACTACGGAACTCGGCTTTCTTCCGGGCTATGACAGCTTGAGGAATGTAGCGGGCACGGAAAGCAATCTTGAATTCTACCCAGGTGACGACAGTTCCGGGAGGTAGGGTCTGTCGGTGGGTGGCCCACCATTATGCTGTAGGTCCCTTCAGGAAGTATGTCGCAAAAGTGACATAGCTGATAGGTGGAACATCAGCTGACTCCATCTCATAAAGGATGTCACGCAACCAGTCATCGGCGCCCAGCGGATTAACTGTGTTGCGGAATATCGGTGGGTTGAGTCGCACAAATTCTGGCAGTGTGATTGAGGCTGGTTGATGGTTGGCATTGGGACGAGGGAACTGTTCCATAATTCCCGTCATGAATTGACGGTTGAGTTCAAACTGTTGCATCATCGCAGCCATATAATCAGGTGGTGGCGGCGGTGGTGGATTGTTATCGGCCATCCTGCTAATTCAACAGGGGTATTTTAGCAGAAGCCAATATGAGTGTCTAGCAACATGCGTGATGTAATGTGATGGAATTTAAGTAGTACAACAGATGCTTAATAGTAATCATCAAGTCATACAGATCCATACAGAGTCGGTTACATTCGGGCAGCATAACGGCGCAAATTTAAAAGCTAGACATGCTAGGCGGCACGCAGGCACGCGGTAAGGAAGTACACAACGAGACATAGCAAAGGCTACATCACCGTCGGAGAAAACCACTGAAACGGGGTAGCTGCAAGTGCGGTCGACGGACGTTCGTCGCAGAAGGATCCTGCGCTCCATGTGCACTCTGATGCAGAACCCGGTCTCGAGCTGAAAGAAGAGGTCCACGTGCATGTGTGTGACCTCCCACAGCAGGCCAATCGATCCCTGGTGGCATCTCGGTCCTGCGCAGGTAAAGAATGTCCTCCGGATGTATTCGTGCATGAACAGCTGGTAGCATCTGCGTCATAGCCTCGTAGAGTCATGCTCGAGTGGCAAACAACTCGACGGCAAGAGCTCGAACAGTGCGATCCAGAGCTTGAGTACACTGAATCAGAACTCGCGGATCATAGCGACAAGGCTCGTACGGGGCACAGATAGCTGTGTAGTATCCAGTAGCATCTCCAGCAGGGACATAAGGAATGTATCTGAACTCAGAGACATCCAAGCTAGCGCTGTGCTGTCTCGGAGACGTGCGATAGCAGAGTAGGCGGCATCATGGACTGCCATCTCAATCGTCATGCCCATACCGTGGAAAAGATACAGCTCAGTGTCTGCGTCATCCTGCTGATCATAGATGCGAACATCAACGTAGTACTGCTCCTGGTTGAACTCGTGGTAAACCTCGTAGACCATGTACTCAGGGTACCAGCGATATCCCAGTCTGGTCAAGAGAGCGATCAGAACAGCTGGAAACCCAGGGGCATCTCGAGCCCAAGTGCAAAGCACAAGCTGGGTCGTAGGGGGAGGAGGGAACAGACGATCCATCTGAAAGAGAAGAGATTCGGGGTTATTATACGATGATGAGTAGTATAACCGATCTCGAAATGAAAGGTTAAACAAAACAAAGGAAAGGAAAAATGATTATCAGACTAATCAGATCAATGTCAGGGAAATCGCACAGAATCCAGCTCTCCGGGTGGACGAAATTTACGAGATCCTAAGTGTCGGTGTTAGTTAAGTTAATAAACCCGAATAAAAGAGAGATCAGGGTCCCAGAGTAAAGACGAGGAATAAAAGATCCTAATACCACCCAGTTGGCAACGTGGGCCCGTAACCCACACAGCCAAGTTAGAAAAACAATTTTCGGTTTCTAGACTCAACTTCGGCCAAGGATTTGGAAAGGGGAATTCCTAGAGGCAGTCGGCTCTGATACCAACCTATGACGACCCCGGCTTAATCGTGCACTAATCATACACACAAATGCACATGATCAAGCCTAAGAACTCACTAGAAGATATCACAACACAACTCTAAAACATAAATAAAGTCATACAAGCTTTATATTACAAGCCAGGGCCTCGAGGGCTCGAATATGTAGCTCGATGGCATATAAGTGCCAGCAGGAGCATCAGATATCTGGGTACAGATATATTACAGAAATAGAGATAGACCTTTAGAAAGGCGGGGCAAAATATAAGCTACGATCGAAAGGCGTAGGCCTTCTGCCTAGGACCCTCCGAATCCTACTCCTGGTCGTTGGTCGGCTACTCATAGTAGTACTCGCCTGGAGGGTAGTAGTAGTAGCCGTAGTCGTCGACGGGGGCAACTGGCTCAGGGGCTCCATCATCTGGCGGCGACATATGGATATGGGGAGAAAAAGAAAATAAAGCAAACATGAGTACTCATCCGAAGTACTCAGCAAGCAAGGATCTACACTACATATGCAACATTTTCAAAGGAAGGCTGTATATGTGGACTGGGCTGCAGAAATGCCAGAATAGAGGGAAAGCCTAGTCCTATCAAAGACTAGCATCTTCAGGCATCTTCATTGGTCTTGCAGCATTAGAAGAGTGCAGATTAACATAATGTAAAGTAGTAGTATCGTCAACCTCGGCCAGAGATCCTTCCTCGACTCCCTGCGAGAAAGCAATCCCAGAGCCATACTATCCATTTCATCTCAAGTTCTAGTTGTACCGATTGGGATACAACTCCGAGTGTCCGTTACCATAGGACAGGCTATCGATAGATTAGTTCTTCCCTGCAGGGGTGCACCAACTTACCCACCACGCTCATTTAACTCCGGCCGGACACACTTTTCTGGGTCATGCCCGGCCTTGGCCAAATGATACGCCGCAACCCGACCAAATACTTAACAGAGAGGTCAGCACGCCGGACTAAACCTATGCCCCCAGGGGTCTTGGGCCATCGCCCCGGGAACTCCTGCATGTTGCGAACGCGGCTGAGAGCAGACCTAGCAACCCCTTAATACAAGCGCAGTTGCTTAACCAGTCCAACTCGGTGCGCGCCGCTCAGTCGCTGACGTCTATTAAGCTTCGGCTAAAGTATACGATGCAGAACGCCCATACTATGCCCACGTACTGGTTAGTGCTATCAGGCCAGAGGCCCCTCGGATCAAATATCCAAACCGTAAGTGTGTTGGTAGTGTGGTAACGAGCAGAGACTTACGAATGATGTGACCCCGTCGCCCTGTCTCGAGGAGTTGCGGCAAGGGCTAGGAATGCCCGGCCATGCCTTGTGTTCAACTCTCGGGCACCATCCAGGTCCACCCGATCCCACATCACTTCGCTAATAAGCTCGCGCGGGTACCCCTCAGGGCCGACCCGTCTTTAGTATCATGGTTCAGTGTTCAGTCATAGTAACCAAAGTATCTGTGTGTCTGACACCAAGGGGAACCCTGAGGAATCACCCTCGATGGAATTCCACTTGATGTTTTCATCAAGGTGAATGAAGGAGGAATCACCCTCAAGGTCCACCCTTGAGGAGTTGCATGACAGTGTCGGTTCCGGTGGTGGTGTAGGAGGAATCACCCTCACTGACCACGACCGATTAACTAACCTACAAGGTTATCATCAGAAGTGCTGACGAGGTATCACCCTCGGCACTCGATAGTAACCCAGTAGTGTCGAGCCTCTAAGGGGGACGTGACGTGAGGTGTCGGGGTCTGATCTTCAATCCCGTTGTTCGGGTCTTCTGATAATCCAGCGGGGCAGTCGGGATAAGTGGGGTCTCTATCGGGTCTCTACCCAGCATATACTAAATAGTTTAGGATAAGAGGTAGGTATCAACCGTAGGTTACAATTAAACAGGCTATGCAACAAACATAGGATAACAGTAGCAGCAGCAATTCTAATGCAAGCAAAAGAGAGAAGAGAATAGGCGATATAGGCATGTTCAAAATGGGGGTGCTTGCCTGCAAGCTCTGGGGCAAGTGGCTGGTCATCGGGCACGTAGTCGTTCTCTGGAGCGGCGTCTGCCTCTGGAGCTACGTCAATGTCGGGGTCTAATCGAGAGAGAAGAGGGGGAGGAAATAGGTAAACATAATGCAAACAGATGCAACACAGGGCATGCTATGCTATGATGCAGTGCAGGGTTGCCTTAAGATGCATCTAAGTCATTTTAGTTATTTTAGGATTTAAATTGGATTTATTATCCGATAAGTATGCACTATTCATCTACTGGAATCGGTCTAAAAGTTACAGGTTCTCCTACATAGGAGGTTTCGGCATCGAAACAGACGACACGATCAGATTCGTCTCGTCGTTCTGAGCAACTTTCATGTTTTAAGTTTTTCGATCTGAGTTACGGTTTAAAAGTTATTAATTTTCAAAGTTTAAATGATTTTTCTGGAATTATTATAATTTACAGAAAATGACTTATGACGTCAGCATGATGTCACTGTGATGTCAGCAGGTCAACAGCAGCGATGACCTGGTCAAACCTGACATGTGGGTCCAGTGGGACCCACATGTCAGTGTCAGTGGCCTTAACCGAGGATTAACTAGTCCAACTATACTAATTAGGGGTGTGGGCCTCGGGTGTCAGTGGGAGTTTAGTTTAAGTAATTAGGTTTAATTTATAAATCATTTTAATTATACTAAACAGCAGCGGGGCCCACATGTCATCCACTGTGGGTGAACAGTAACCACATTGACCAGGTCAACATGGTCAACCGAGGTGCTGGGGCCCACTGGCAGCCTCTCAGGGGGTGGGCCCCACCTTGCCACGTCGGCGGCCGGTGGCTGAACGCCGGCGAGCCCGAAAACACGGCGGAGGGACTCGAGCGTCGCCGGAAACGCGCTATATTGCGCCGTTTAGTGTGTGGCTGGGCTCATTCGAACGGGTCGAACGAGCCGCGTCGTTCGGTGGCGGTTGCGCAGCCGGACTCGGCCGGAAACGTCACCAGCGATGAGCAAAGGTGGAGGCGCGCTCGGGAGCTCAGTGGATTCGGCGTTGCGGTGCACAGACGCTTGAACGGAGTAGCTAGGCGTGCTCTATGCAGTGCGGCGGAGCTAATGGACACGCGCCTGTGACCATATGGTCACCGGAGACTCGCCGGTGACGACCTCCATGGAGGCAGGTTCGAGCTAACGCGGATCGGCACCTACGGGCAATTTGGAGCGGGGAGAGGTAAACAGAGAGGAGCTTCTGCTCACCTAGCGGCCATGAAAGGCCTTCGACGGCTTAGGAGCAGCAGGCGTCGTCAGAGTCGGAGGAGATCGCCGGAGCCCGAGAAGAAAGGGGCGGAGAAGATTCGGCGTTACGGTGCTCTCCAGCTCGGGCTGCTTGCAACGGACGGCGTAGAAGACGATGGCGAAGACGAGGGACACGGTGGCACGGCCCGGGGACGACGGTGGCCGCGGTGGATGGCGAGGTGCGGCAGCGAAGGCATTCGGCCGCGGTGGATCTGGAGGAGGAATGAGGTGGGGAGCGAGCGGAGAGAGGGGAGAATGAGGAGGAGGCCAGGGGGAATGGACGAGGCCGACCTTATCCCCTCGCGGCGCCAGCGGCGTCGCAGTGTCAATCGCTGGTCGGCGCACGCCGGCGCGACCACAGAGAAGGTGACAGCGCGAGGGAGAGAGGGTAGCGCGGGCCTGGTGCGCTGGCACAGGGGCACTGTGCACTTAGGCCCAGTGCATAGTGCCTCTTTTTATTTTTCTGTTTTCCTGTTTTGATTTTTCTTTTATTCTTTTCTGTTTTATAATAGTTATACCACTTGTGCATTTTTGTAAAACATGAGAGTTGTCCCCAATATTACAATGTAACACTTCCTTTCACCAAAAATTGGTTTGGGCAAATTTGGATTTCTTTTGGATTTGATATAAATTTTAATCCGAATAAATAATCCTATTTTGGTGATGTTTCATGTGGTTTGAGCCACTTAACCAATCCAAGTATCATTGACTATATTTTTATGAGTGCTTCTGGAATATTTGCTATTTAGTGAACATTTTCCCCAAAGTGTTTGAGCAAATTTATTTTGCACTATTGAATTGAGTTGATTTTCAGAATTGAATTTGAATTGTTTTGATTAACCACTATGACTAGGCACTACAAATGATATGACTTGGCATTATTATCAGTTGATCACAGTGGCTATTACACAGGGGTGTTACATGTACCTCAATGTTCATGATTCCTTCTTGCAAACAATATGTAAATCAGCAAGAGATCATCATGCCCATGAGTGTGATGCATATACTTACCTTGCGGTCTTGAGCTGGCTTTGGAAGAGATGAACCTGAGTAAACAAGGTTAGATAACACAGGAATATCTACTAAGCAGAGCAAGAACAGGAAACCACAAGAGTACCAAGATTGGGATGACATGTAGAGAGTGAGTACTTAGTACTCTATTTGGATATTGACATGTCCCCAAAGAGTAAAGATATGCAATGAATTCCAAAGATTTTCTTCCCTTAGAAATGAGCTCTCTCTCCCCCTGAATCTTATATATTAGATAATGGGAGGAGATAGGGAAAAGAAAATCAGAGCAAAACAAAATCAGAGTAAAACAATCATAACAAACATAACACATACTAACATGTCTCTCCCCTCTTGAAGACATGCGACTTCTCTCCTCTATGGAAAATAAGCATCTGGAGAAGCTTAAGGTGTGCATTCTCTCTTATGTGATAACCTTTGATGTGCTCTCTCTCTCCCCCTTTGACATCAATTTCCAAGAAGGGAACTTCTGGAGCATCAGTCAAGTAGGTTTGGTCCTTGAGTCACAGTACAAAGTAACATGTAATATAATATGCTGGTAGAGGACAAGAATCATCGAGTGGACCTAGAACAAATATACAGGATGCAAATGGCAAAGTGTTTTCTCAGTGTTGAATTCGGTTACTCCGAGTTGTTTGCTTCGGTGGCACCGAGTTGGTTCGGTTTGGCCGAGAAGAACAAATCGGTGAGGCCGATTTCAACACAGAGAGAAAAAAAAATAGTCATCTCAGCTCACTTAGGCAAATAAGATCTCACAAAGATTTGCAAGGAATTAACTGAAAGATTTGCAATGAATGGGATGCAGGGAATGCAGAACATAACAAAGAAAATAAAAGAAATCTAGATGAAGTTCTTTTTTTATATTTAAGAGGGAATATGTATGCAAGAAACAAATGCAAAAGCAAAAAAAACAAACACAGGAGAGCTTCATCTAGAATTGGTCGGCGACGGAGTCACCTATGTTAGAGTATATTAACTTAGGAGTCAAGTGAAGACACTTGACAATAGGTCATACTCATCGTTTAAGCTCAAAATGGGGTTACCATTTTTCGTTCAAGCATTTTGATGTATTCTCATCTTGTTGAGCTGCTTTAACCCATGTCTTGGGGTAAAGCTTCTCTAAGATGGAGTATCATACCTTGGGTGGTGGTGTTGATCTTGATCATGTAGTTGAACTTGTGTGGAATGCTCAAGGTTGATGTAGTTCATCAAGAGTTGGGAGCACCACTTGTAGTTTGAGTTCATCTTCCTACATGGGTTAGTCTTGCAAGGAAAAGCACTTGTGCATCCAAGATGACAGACATGATATTGATACCAAATGAAATTTGATATAAAGAAGTTGTCAAAGGATATATTGAAAGGATTCATGCTTCCTTTTCTTCAACCACCATATTGTAGAGACTTGGTAATGTTGAGATTGCTCAAGATGTGAGTGAGTTGCAATCTCATAGACTTTGGCTTATCCAAGTTCCTACAAGGGTTAGATGACATGCAAGAGTACAAATATAGATCCAAGACATATGATCATTATCATAAGAGAAATATCAAGGATTAGTCAAAGACTCATGCCTTGCATGCATCCAAATGGAGTTTCTACTCCAAGTTTGAGGCATCAATGATGTTCAATTCACCTCTCAAATGGGAAAATACTTTCTCATCAAGCGGTTTGGTGAATATATCCGCCAATTGCTTATCGGTACGAACATGCTTAAGATCAATATCTCCTTTAGCAACATGATCTCAAATGAAATGATGACGAACTTCAATATGCTTTGTTCGAGAATGTTGCACGGGATTGTGAGCAATCTTAATAGCACTTTCATTATCACAAAGCAATGGAACATGTTTCACATGTATCCCATAATCTTTAAGAGTTTGGGTCATCCAAAGTAATTGAGCACAACATGAACCGGCGGCAATGTATTCTGCTTCGGCGGTGGATAAGGATACCGAGTTTTGTTTCTTGGAGGACCAAGACACAAAAGATCTACCAAGAAATTGACAAGTACCCGAAGTGGACTTTCTATCAACCTTGTCTCCGGCATAGTCCGAATCGGAGTAGCCAACAAGATCAAAAGAAGACCTCTTAGGATACCAAATGCCAAAGTTTGGTGTGTGAATTAAGTATCTCACTATCCTTTTCACAGCCTTAAGATGACATTCTTTGGGGGCCGCTTGATATCGTGCACACATGCACACACTTAGCATAATATCGGGACGGGAGGCACATAGATATAACAATGAACCAATAATAGATCGGTAAACCTTTTGGTCAACCGGTTTGCCATCCTTAGTCGTCAAGATGTCCACTAGTAGGCATGGGTGTTTTCATACCTTTGCTTTCTTGCATGTTGAACTTCTTGAATAGATCCTTGGTATACTTTGTTTGGGAAACAAAGGTACCCTCCTTAGTTTGCTGGATTTGCATACCAAGAAAGAACTTGAGTTCACTCATCATAGACATCTCAAACTTCTCCAATATTAGCCTTCCAAACTTTTCACTAAAATGAGGGTTAGTCGAACCAAATATGATATCATCCACATATATTTGGCATACAAATAATTCACCATTAACCCTTTTAGTAAAAAGAGTAGAATCAATTTTTCCAATCTCAAAGCCTTTTTCAATAAGGAATTTAGTCAAGCATTTATACCATGCTCTAGGAGCTTGTTTAAGACCATAAAGAGCTTTGTGAAGTTTGTAAACATGGTCGGGTTTCTTAGGATTAACAAAGCTGGGGGTTGTTTAACATAAACTTCCTCCTCAATTTCACCATTTAGAAAAGCACTTTTAATGTCCATTTGATATAATGTGATATCATGATGATTGGCCTAAGCAAGTAAGATGCGTATGGACTCAAGTCTAGCAACGGGGGCATATGTCTCACCATAGTCCATACCTTCGACTTGAGTGTAGCCTTGAGCGACGAGATGGGCCTTGTTGCGTACAACTTGTCCATCTTTATATTGCTTATTCCGAAACACCCATTTGGTACCAATGACATTGTGCTTCTCATCGGGCTTTTCAACCAATGTCCACACTTGGTTCCTCTCGAAATTGTGTAGCTCTTCATGCATAGCGTTCACCCAGTCCGGATCATCAAGCGCTTCTTCAACCTTCATAGGTTCAATGCTAGAGATGAATGAATAATGTTCGTAGAAATTAGGCAAACGAGTTTTAGAGCGAGTAATTCTCCCGGTTTGAATATCATCAAAGATTTGTTCAACGGGATGGTCTCTTGAGACTCTTGCTCTAACTCGTGAGAGCTTTTATTTGGGTTGGGGTGGAACATCTTCTTCATCATCTTGTTGTTCCTCTTGGCCTTCTTTGTTGTTGATGTTGTCGTTCTCTTGTCGAGGTGGAGAAGGAGGTTGATGAGGTTCATCTTGGTGTACTTCCTTGTTTTCATCATCTTGGCATGTCCCACTTGTGGATGCTTCCGAGTTAACTCGTGGTTCAGCTTGTCGTGAGGTAGAAGCTTCCACTTGGACGGACGAGGAACTCTCCTTCACCTCCGTTGGGCGAATCTTGCCAATAGACAAGTCTTGGATTGCTTTCGAAGGGTCTTTGTCTCCTACATCAATTGGCAATTGCTCTACTTGCGAGCCGTTAGATTCATCAAACTTCACATCTACCGTCTCTTCAACCTTTCGGGTGAAATTGTTGTAGACACGGTAAGTGTGAGAGTTTGAGCCATAACCAAGTAGGAAACCTTCATGAGATTTAGGAGCAAATTTCGAATGATGATGCTTATCAAGAATGTAGCACTTTGAGCTGAATACTCGAAAGTATCCAACTTGGGGTTTGTAACAGGTGAGAAGCTCGTATGCCGTCTTGCCGAGCAGCTTGTGAAGATATAGACGATTTGTTGCATGACAGGCTGTCTCAACCGCTTCCGCCCAAAAGTGTTTTGGCGTCTTGTACTCATCAAGCATCGTTCTCGCCATTTCAATAAGAGTTCGGTTCTTCCTCTCAACAACTCCATTTTACTGAGGTGTGTACGTAGCCGAGAACTCATGTGAAATCCCTTCTTCGTCAAGAAAGGTGTTCACATTGGCGTTCTTGAACTCCGTTCCGTTGTCACTGTGAACCTTCTTGATCTTCACTTCAAATTGGTTTTGGGCCTTCCTAGCGAAGTTCTTAAAGATCTTTTGGACCTGCGATTTATCATCAAGAAAGAATACCCACGTAAATCTTGAAAAATCATCGACAATGACTAAACCGAACGAGTTACCACCAAGACTCTTATAGGCATTGGGACCAAAAAGATCCATATGAAGTAGCTCGAGCGGTCTTCTCGTGGTCATGATGTTTTTCACAGGATGACTTCCTCCAACCTGTTTTCCTGCTTGACAAGCACTACAAAGTCTATCTTTGTCAAATATAACATCTTTAGCACCAAGGATATGATCACCTTTAATAAGCTTATCAAGATTTCGCATGCCCACATGACCTAACCTTCTATGCCATAACCAACCTTTAGAAGATCTAGCAATTAAGCAAGTTCTAGGTTGAGCCTTTTTAGTGAAATCAACAATGTATAGATCACCTCTACGTATACCGGTAAAGACCATTTTATGATTATCTCTTCGAAACACTTGGCAATCTACCTCAGTAAATAGGACATTGAAACCGAAGTCAGCTAATCTAGATACGGAAAGTAGATTATAGCCAAGAGATTCAACGAGCATAACATTTTGGATAGAGCTGTCATGTGAGATGGCCACCTTACCAAGGCCAACCACCTTACCCTTTGAGTTATCACCAAAAGTGACATACTTTCGAGGGCTGTCATTTTCAGCAAGCTCACGAAACATATCCTTGTCTCCGGTCATGTGATCGGTACATCCACTATCAAGAACCCATTCCTTTCCTTCAGCGATGTAGCCACGAAGATTAGCCATAAGACCAAAGTGTCTCATAGACTCATCGAGATCAAAGTCACTATCATCATCCCCATCATAGTATCCATGTTCGACATCGTCTTGTGATTGATCATCACCTAGAGAGAGTGATTCATTAGATTTATGATCATGACAATGTTCATCTTTATGAATTCTAATGACTTCCGAGATGATATTACTAATGATTCCAACATCTCCTTTGGCGCGCATAAGGTCACGAAGCTCAAATAGACAATCACCAAACATAGGATCTTTAGGATTCATCTTATTTAAAGCAATGGACTTTTGAAGAATCACATCTAGATTTTTCAAGGAATAGTATGGAAAGCGTTCCTCAAGGAATTTCCACATGGTGTAAGCACAAACAAGAGTAGGCAAGCATGCTATCAAATTTCTAGGCAAACCTCTAATGATAAGATTGACAGTTCTAAGATTGCAAATCATGTCAATAGATTCATCGGGGGTAGGATGCAAAGGATTAACAAGGGGCGCACAAGGGCTAGTAATGTACTTGTTCAAGTGATATTCATTGAAAATCTCAAGCATCTCATTTTTCCATTCATGAAAGAACTCTCCATCAAGTATAGGCACTCTATGTCTAAAAATCCCCATCGTAGACTCATCCATCTTCCTCCAATGGTGACTAAACCAAAGCAATGGAGACCAACGCTCTGATACCAATTAAAAGGATCGAGAAGAGGTGTCTAAAGGGGGGGTGAATAGACCCTCAACCAATAAATGTGGCAATTTTTAAGTTCTTCAAGTTAAGGTGGAGTTTTAGCACAAGTTTAAACATTCACAATACATATCAAGCAAGCATGGCAAGAGTATATGAGCAGCGGAAAGTAAAGCATGCAACTTGCAAGAATGTAAAGGGATGGGATTGGAATGTGCAAACGCAATTGGAGATACGGAGATTTTTGGCATGGTTCCGATAGGTGGTTCTATTGTACATCCATGTTGATGGAGACTTCAACCCACGAAGGGTAACGGCTGCGCGAGTCCACGGAGGGCTCCATCCCACGAAGGGTCCACGAAGAAGCAACCTTGTCTATCCCACCATGGCCATCGCCCACGAAGGACTTGCCTCACTCGGGTAGATCTTCACGAAGTAGGCGATCTCCTTGCCCTTACAAACTCCTTGGTTCAACTCCACAATCTTGACGGAGGCTCCCAAGTGACACCTAACCAATCTAGGAGACACCACTCTCCAAAAGGTAATAGACGGTGTGTTGATGATGAACTCCTTGCTCTTGTGCTTCAAATGATAGTCTCCCCAACACTCAACTCTCTCTCACAGATTTGGATATGGTGGAAAGATGATTTGAGTGGAAAGCAACTTGGGGAAGGCTAGAGATCAAGATTCATATGGTAGGATTGGAATATCTTGGTCTCAACACATGAGTAGGTGGTTCTCTCTCAGAAAATGAATGCTGGAAGTGTAGGCACATTCTGATGGCTCTCTCCACGAATGGAGGAAGGGTGGAGGGGTATATATAGCCTCCACACAAAATCTAACCGTTACACACAATTTACCAAACTCGGTAGGACCGAATAGTGAAACTCAGTCAGACCGATTTAGTTCAAAATGTGGACGTTAGGCTTTTCGGTGGGACCGACATGTCAACTCGGTGAGACCGATTTTGTTAGGGTTAGGGCATAACGTAATCTCGGTGTGACCGATTACATGAACTCGGTGAGACAAATTTCTGTAATAGGCAAACAGAGAGTTGGTCGGGCAAACTCGGTGGGACCGATCGCTCATTTCAGTGGGACCGAAATGTTACGAAAAGGAAACAGAGAGTTTGCATTGCGAACTCGGTGGGACCGATCGCTCATATCGGTTGGACCGAAACGTTACGAAGGGAAACAGAGAATTAGCAATCCCATCTCAGTGAGACCGAGATCCCTATCGGTGAGACCGAACTGAATAGGGTTTCTGGCAGTGGCTATGTCAAATGAACTCGGTGGCGCCGGATAGATCAAATCGGTGGGGCCGAGTTTGACTTTTGGTTTGGGACATATGTGGATATGAGAAAGTGGTTGAGGGTTATTGGAGCATATCACTAAGCATTTTGAGCAAGCAAGCCATTAAGCAACACCTCATCCCCTTTTAATAGTATTGGCTTTCCTATGGACTCAATGTGATCTTGGATCACTAAAATGAAAAGGGTAGAGTCTTGAGCTTGAGCCAATATGTGTCCTTAGCATCTTGAAGGGTTTCCACATCCTCTTGTCCTGCCACTCCACCGTTGAACTTATCTGAAATATGCTAGATAAAGGTATTAGTCCAACAAGAGATATGTTGACATTAATTACCAAAATCACCCAGGGTGCACTTGTGCTTTCAACAGGCTCCATTTCTGTCCCCGATAAAGTTAGGGGGGCACATAAGCAGCGCATTTAATGCGTTTGTCCTAAGACATCAGTGATAAGCATGAACACTGTAGCAGCTTTACACCTCCTGTATGCTTGCTCGCCACTGTGGTAGCCCCTTGGTATAAAAGGAGGCCCAAGGCGTACTGGAGAAGGATTCGGACTTTTTGGACTTTCCGGCCCAGTTTGCATGCATAGCAGCGAGCCGAAGCTCAAGAACACTCAATATACACTAAAAGCAGGACTAGGGTTTTACGCTGCTCAGTGGCCCGAACCTGGGTAAAAGTTCATTGTCTTGATTGCTAGACCCGCTCTTTCTGCACTCTTTTCTCCCTGCCAACCGTAGAAGGGATCCGCGGGATCCCATAGGTGTCGTTTCCCCGACATCTTTGGCGCGCTAGGTAGGGGCTCAAGAGGTTGTGCAAACCTGGTCTTGCAGTTAGCGCGTCGGTTTCTTCATCACCATGTCTCCCAAGAAGAAGACGATTACGGCGGTCGATTCGTCTGTGGCTGATCTGCCGTGCCAACACGGACGGGCGACGGGGTAGACACTGGTGGCGGTGGAGATCACAAGCACCCACGCCATTCTGGTAACCGGAGCCACGTGAGCGGCGTCGTCCGCAGCCGCGACGACGACCCGCGCGCTGCCGCATCCAAGGACGGAGCCATGCTGCCTACGGGCGGCGCAGGGACCTCCAAGGGTGGAAAGGTGACCTCCAAGATGCCCCCGCAGGTGCATGCGCCGCGGTCCTCCCAGGTCATGCGCGACGAGCAGCGCCGCGACGTTGGTGACCCCGGGCGTCGCCGCGGAAAGAGCCCTCAGCATCATTCTCGAGATGCGGAGGGCCGGCATGCACGCCAAGATGCTAGTGAAAATGGCGCACGGCCGCGGAACCATGATGGGGCTCCTTCTAACATAGTTAGAAGTTCGAGCACCTCCCGTTCCTCGTGCTTGTCACTGCCACCTACGCGAGCAGAGGCGTTGGCACGAGCACAGCTACTCATCGACTTTCCTCCTGTTGCGGAGAAGCAAGAAGAGTGGAGGGGTGCTATCCAGAGCCTTATTGGCCACGCCAATAAGGATGGCCACCAGGAGGCAAGTCCTTCGCGGCGCCGGTCCACCGAGCCAGCGTGCGCCGGCAGTGGAAGGGTCGAAGGCGCTGCAACCACGATGCACTCCCCTCCACCACGACAGCAGCGGTCGCCAGCTCGCCGGGTCGATGCCCGTGACGACGTATCCACGGCATCGTCCGATCCACGAGCTCGTCGCGACCAACGTCAAGTTCTTCGGGAACGGGTCAAAGAGGACGCTTGAACCACCATTGAGCGGCGACGGGAAGCGCGCCATCAATCTGATAGCCATGCAGAGCCCATTGCATACAGGCCTGCGCCGGGGGATTCTGGTGACTTGCCTTACGAGATAGGTTGTCCAGCTTTTACCCGTGAGCTATGGCAGTTCCAGTGGCCCACTACCCGCACGTTCAAACCAGAGGTCCCGGAGAAGTACGACGGTAAGACTCATCCGTCCGAGTTCCTGAGCGTTTACACCATCGCGATGCAAGCTTCCGGGGCTCGGGACGGCAAGGTGCTCGCCAACTACTTCCTGCTGGTGCTCAAGCCCAACATCAGGTCGTGGTTGATGCACCTGCCAGTAGATTCCATCTCCTCTTGGTCGGATCTGTGCCACGAGTTTGTTCGCGCCTTTACTGGGGGCCACACAGCTCCTGGCCAGGCAAGTGATTTGCATCTCATCCCCCAGGAGGATGCCGAATGCTTGCGCAAATACATACAGAGATTCAGCCGTGTGCAGTACAACATCCCAGATGTTCATCCTGCCTCTGTCATCAGCGCGTTTCATCAGAATGTGCGCAATTGCAAGATGCGTGAAGAGCTGGCGATGAACAAGATTACGGATGTTGCTGAGCTTTATGTTCTGGCCGACTGATGTGCTCGAGCTGAAGAAGGAAGGAAGTACCCCGACGAAGATGCCAGCGTGGGAAGCGACTCTGGAGATGAAGACGTCGTCGCCCCGGCAAAGAAGGGCCGATGACGCAACAGAAAGCGCAAGGGCAAGACCGTGCTTGCCGTCGAGGAATCTGGCAACCCCAGCACCGCTAAGAAGGCCAAGGTTGACGACCCCAACAAGGAGGTTGCCGGGTGCGATGCCTGCCAGGCCTTGGCGGCTGCCGACAAGCCGGAGGGCTCCGACAAGCAATATTGCAAGATTCATCGCACCAAAGGCCATGACCTCCAAAACTGCCGGCAAGTTGAGCAGCTTGTGGAGAGGCAAAAGGCTGAGTACGAAAGACGAGACAAAGAGAAGGGCCAGGATGGTGCTGAGGGGTACGACAAGAAGCTCGGTGGCCGAGGGGGTCGCCGCGGCAAGGAAAAGCAACAAGAGAGGCCTGCTCGAGGCCGCGACAAGAAAGAGGGAGATGATGATCATGATGAGGACGATGAGTCCAGCGAGCACGAGTTTCAGAAAGCCACGAAAGCCATGTGCATTGATGGAGGCGCCTCATTGCATTCTTCTCACCGCCAACTTAAACATTGGGCACGCGAGATTAATGCGACAAAGCCGATGATCGATGCCGAGAAGCCACTAAAATGGTCCAACACGCCTATCATTTTTTAAGCCGAGGATCACCCTGATCACACAACCACGGTCGGGTGCTTGCTGTTGTTGGTTTCACCAACGATTAGCAACCTCAAGGTGACAAAAATGCTAGTGGACGGTGGGGCTGGTTTGAACTTGATCTCGCCCAAGGTGATCAATAGGTTGCAAAATTCTGATGGAGATCTCGAAGAGACGGGCATGTTTCAAGGGATCAATCTGGGGAGAAGCCAGCCTAGGGAAAGATCACACTACTAGTCACATTTGGTGGTGAGCTGAACTACAGGACAGAGAAGATCATTTTTTATGTCGCCAAAATCCCATTACCGTATAACGGGATCCTTGGTCATCCAGCACTGGCCAAGTTTATGGCAGCGTCACACTACGCCTACAACACGCTGAAGATGCCCGGCCCAATGAGCATCATCACTGTCGGCTCCGATAAGAAAGATGCGCTCATCTGTGCCGACCAACTCTACCGGGAGGCAGTTGTAGCACCTGCCTCCAAAGCACTTGCTCCTGCCACTGGAGCTCCCGAGGGAAAGAAGATCGGCAAGACCTCAGTCACCGGCAAGACTTCTGGCCCCGGCAAGGCCTCTTGCACCCACTCCGGCAAGCGCGCCTCCTCGGAGTGCTGCGTTCCCGTTGAGGACGTGCCAGAGAGCTCCACCGGCAAGAGCAAGAAATCTAAGGCAGCACTACCAGAGACCAAAAAGGTGCCCGTCAAGGAGGACGACACGGGCGGAGCTTTCACTATAAGCTCCACCCTCGACAGCAAATAGGAAAGCGCGCTCATTGCCTTCCTGTGGGCGAATGTCGATGTGTTTGCATGGCAAGCATCTGACATCCCCGGCGTTCCCAGGGAGGTGATTGAGCACCACCTTGCTGTCTGTCCTCATGCGCGGCCCCTCAAGCAGATGGTCAGGAAGCAAGCTTTGGAGCGGCAAGAGTTCATCATCGAACAGATTAGAAGTTGGAAGCGGCAGGTTTGGTCAGGGGAGTGCTCCACCCAACATGGTTGGCCAATCCGGTGGTAGTGCGCAAGGCAAACGGGAAATGGAGGTTGTGCATCGATTATACAGATATCAATAAAGCATGTCCAAAGGATCCTTTCCCTTTGCCGCGCATTGACCAGATCGTGGACTCCACTGCCGGGTGCGACTTGCTGTCGTTCCTTGACGCCTACTCAGGGTACCACCAAATCTTCATGACAAAGGAAGATGAAGAGAAGACCGTGTTTATCACCCCATGTGGTATGTATTGTTTTATATGAATGCCTTTCGGGTTGAAAAGCACTGGTTTGACATTTGCCCGAGCAGTCCAAATTGGTTTTGAGCCCCAGCTACATAGAAATATGGAAGCTTACATGGATGACATTGTGGTCAAAACCAAGGACAAGGCAACACTCGTGCAAGATTTGGAAGAAACATTTGCAAATTTGCGCAAGATCAACCTCAAGCTCAACCCTAAGAAGTGTGTGTTCGGTGTCCCATCCGGCAAACTTCTCGGGTTCTTTGTGTCTCAACATGGAATCGAAGCAAATCCCGACAAGATCAAGGCGATTGAGCAGATTGAAGCGCCAAGACGAGTCAAAGATGTGCGTAGGCTTGCTGGCTCCGTTGCTGCTCTAAGTAGGTTCATCTCTAAATCTGCTGAGCGCGCCCTGCCCTTTTTCAAAATCTTGAAAAAGGCAGGTCCAATGAAATGGACTCAGGAAGCGGAGGCAGCGCTACAAGATTTGAAGAGGTACCTCTCCTCTACGCCAATACTAGTCGCGCCTAAACCGCAAGAGCCGTTGCTGCTATATCTAGCGGCAATGAATCAAGTGGTCTGTGCTCCGCTAGTGGCGCAGAGAGAAGTTGAGGAAGAAGCAGCGGCAGCGGCGAGGCCGTCAGATGAAGAACCGGAGCCTTCCCCGGCAGAGTCTGGTGCCGGCCGGGCAAGACCCCAGGCAGAGTCTAGTGCCGGCAAGGCAGGATCTGCGCAAGCGAACGAAGTGATACAGAAGAAGAAGATGATGCAACACCCAGTTTACTTTGTCAGCTCCCTCTTGCAGGGGGCTAGATCAAGATACTCTGGTGTGCAGAAGTTGCTCTTCGGCTTCCTTATGGCCTCGAGGAAGCTGCGTCACTATTTTCAGGCACATGAGATCACCGTCGTCACTCGCTTCCCGTTGCAACGGATTTTGCACAACCCAGATGCAACCGTAAGGATTGTGGAGTGGGCGCTGGAGCTGTCAAGCTTTGGTCTCAGGTTTGAAAGCACTTCGACAATTCAGAGCAGAGCCTTGGCGGAGTTCATTGCAGAATGGACCTCAACGCCTGACGAGGAAATTCAAGAGACCACTCTCCTCGGCAAGGAAACAAGCCGTGATTGGATTATGTACTTTGATGGGGCTTTCTCCCTGCAAGGCGCCGGTGCTGGTGTGCTACTTGTCGTGCCCACCGGAGAGCACCTCAAGTACGTAGTCCAGATGCACTTTCCCCGTGAGAGATCGACAAACAACACTGCAAAGTATGAGGGACTGCTTGCCGGTCTCAGGATCGCGGCAGACCTCGGAATTAGGAAGCTCATCGTCAGAGGTGATTAACAGCTTGTCGTCAAGCAAGTCAACAAAGATTATCAGAGCCCGTTGATGGAAGCCTATGTAGATGAAGTGAGGAAGTTGGAGGAGCGTTTTGATGGTCTGCAAGCAGAGCATGTTCCTCGAGCAGAGAACAGCATTGCTGACGACCTGTCAAAACGTGCTACCCTCAAGTTACCTGTGGAACGAGGGACCTTTGTGCTCCAATTAACTCAGCCATCTGTTGAACCATCGGCAGGACAGAATAAGCGAAGGAAGTCAGGCCCCGGCAAATACTTTTCCGCTGAGCTCCCAGGAGCCGCCGGCAAGGACGTTGCCGGGGACCCCAAGCTTGTCGGGGAGCAGCAGGTTCCGGCGGGGCCTCAAGCCCTTGCCATAGAGACAACTGCTCTCACGGCAGAGGACATGCCTTTGGTCCTTGCCGTCGAGCCTCAGGCTCCGGTATGGGCACAGCACACCGTTCGGTTCCTCCAAACAGGGGAACTCCCTGAGGAATAGGAAGAAGCAGAGAAAGTAGCCCGTCAGTCAAATATGTACCAGTTTGTGGACGATGTCCTGTACAGAAAAAGACCGAACGACATGAAATTAAAGTGCATTCCTCGGGAGGACAGACTGGAGCTGTTGGCAGAGATACATGGAGGCGTATGTGGCTCTCACATTGGATCAAGAGCTCTTGCCGGCAAGGCATTTTGACAAGGTTTCTTTTGGCCCACCGCCCTCCAGGATGCAACTGCGCTAGTAACCAAGTGTGAAGCGTGTCAGTTTCATTCAAAGAAATTGCATCAGCCAGCTCAAGCTCTTCAGACAATCCCTCTCTCCTGGCCATTTTCGGTCTGGGGGCTCGACATACTTGTCCCCTTTCCCCGTGCTGTCGGGAGCTTTGAGTACTTGTACGTTGCAATCGACAAGTTCACAAAGTGGCCGGAAGTGGAGGCAGTGAGAAAGGTGACAGCACAGTCAGCCGTCAAGTTCTTCAAGGGACTAGTTTGCCATTTTGGTGTGCCAAACAGAGTAACCACCGACAACGGCACACAGTTCACAAGCTGCACCTTCATGCAGTATATCCAGGACCTCGGCAGCAAAATTTGTTTTGCTTCTGTTGCTCATCCGAGAAGCAACGGCCAGGCAGAAAGGGCAAATGCTGAAGTGCTGCGGGGCCTCAAAACAAGAACTTTTGACAGGCTGCACAAATGCGGAAGACGCTGGATTGATGATTTGCCGACGGTTCTTTGGTCAATCAGGACGACAACAAATCGAGCCACCGGCCAGACGCCCTTCTCCCTGGTGTGCGGGGCAGAAGCAGTCCTGTCAGGGATATACCCTGCGGTATGACCCGGCTGGACTTGGCGACTCACTGGTGACCCGCCCTGACTTGGCGACTCACTAAGTGACCCGCCCGGATCTCTCCACTCACTGATGACCCGGCCGAACTAGGTGACTCATTGGTGACCCGGCAGGCGGGTCAGAGGAGCGACAAGACCTGGAGGCCCAGAAGGCGGTTCATGGAAGGCCAGCTCGTGTTATGGTGGGCCGGCTTAAAGATGAAAGGCATAAGGAATATTCTCCTACAAAGGAAGCAAGAGTAGGACTCGACTTGTAATAGAGTAATCCTAATCCTACTAGGACTAGTCATGTAACCCGCCCCTCCAACTTATATAAGGAGGGGCAGGGCACCCCAAGAGGGACAAGTTGGACAAGTCTAGACAGATAAATCAATAGCTCTCGAGATAGAGGTAGCAAAACCTCGCCCTTGTAACCGTGAGCATCATCATCATCAATATCAATGAAGCAGGATGTAGGCTTTTACCTCCACCATGAGGGGCCGAACCTGGGTAAAACCTCGCGTCGCTCGTCCCGCTCAACCCCTCTCAAGCTACCACATAGATGCGTTGGCCTCACGACTAAGTCCTTTTCACGAGGACATCTGCTATGACAAATCCACGACAAGTCCTCCCAACAGAACTCATATACGGGTCACCCCGAGTGCTCGCTTATGATGAGCTTGAGCAAGAGCAGTTGCAACAAGATGATGCTATGCTCCTTGAGGAAGATCGTCTCCAGGCTACTGTGCGAGCCGCGCGCTACCAGCAAGCCTTACGCCACTACCATAGCCTCAAGGTTCATGCCCGAAGCCTTGAGGAAGGCGACCTTCTTCTTCAGCGTGTTCAGTCCGCCAAGAATTCCAACAAGTTGACGCCAAAGTGGGAAGGCCCTTATCGGGTAGTACGAGTCACCAGGCCTGGCGCAGTCCGCCTGGAGATCGAAGATGGCATTCCAGTGAGCAACTCCTGGAATATCGAACATCTTCGCAAATTTTACCCATAAGGCGTGGTTGCCGGGTCCCCCGGCAACCCCCTTTTGTACTAGCCTTACCGGCGAGGCATATAACCCTATGTACAGAGCCAGGCGCAGACCCTGTGCGCAGTTGAATAAGTTTGAGTATGTACAATTCTTGTTGATTTCCATGTTTATGTATATATATGCATGCCTCTCCAGGATATTGTGCTACCTTTGTTTCCAGCAAGTACTGATGAACCGCCAAGGTTCCATATTCCTATTTTCTCATCTTTCTTTTTCTGAAATGACAGAAGGTTTCCCTCGCATCCAAGTTTGCCGGGGGGATAGAGAGTATGGGTACCAACAGGTGCCGTCTAAAGTGGCGTCTTGCGGAAAAGAGCACAACAACGAAAAGCTAAGTTGCGCGAAACCTTGAGTGATTTTCTTTTAAATGTAAGGTTATTTTCCTAGAATGGTTTCGATTCTTGTATGGAAAACCTACACATGAAGGAACCTTGTCACAATTGGTTGCGCCCTTGTTCTGTTTCGAGTCCGCTCAGCAGTTCAAGTGGCTGCACTAAGAGCGGCAAGGTGTTTTGCCGGCAACGACAGCCCCAGCAGGCTGCTAAGGATCTGTTCCTCAATGCGCTCGCGGCAAGGGTGCACACACCGATGAGCCTTTCCAAATAAGCGTAGGGTGTATGCCATACAAGGAGGGATCAAACAAGGAAGATAGCATGCATTCAATCCAAAACACAGCAAGTAATATTACATCAATGGTTGCCGCAGTTCTAACTTAAGATAAAATTATCATGGGCACGAGTTCACAGTGGCAAGGAGAAGTGAACAAGCTAGTCCCGGCGCTGGCCTTCCACCCTTTTGACTCGGTTAACCCTACTGACGATGGGTGCGACGAGTTCTTCAAGCGCCTGGCGGTCCGCATCCTCCGGCAAGCTCTCAAGCACGTTGGCGAGGTCGAGGCCGGGGTTCCAGTATGCCACCTTGGTGAGCACTTTGAGAAGGACGCCCCGGCAAAGCTTTCGGGACTCGTTGGCCAGATGGGTTGCTCGGTTGGAGTGGAGCAGCTTCAGGGCATCAAGGACGGCCTCGAAGAACATGGTCAGCCTGGCGCTCTGAGTCACCCTCTCGTCATGGGAGAGCCTGTAGCTCGGCATGCCCATGATGGACAGTTGCGTGGTGAGCCTCTCTGCAACATCGAGGAGGCGCTCAGTCCAGATCCCCATGCCCTGCACATAATCGTTGTGGGTGGCAGCAGCACTCTCAAGCAGTAGTTTCTAATTCTGGAGGTCCTTGGCCAGGGTGTTCTCATGAGCCCTGCTGCCCTTAAGGGTCTCCTCCAGAGTGGTCAGCTTCAGTTTCAGATTGGCAATGGAGTTGTTAGCTTCGCAGAGTAGCTTGGTCTTGTCAGATATGGTGACCTGCAACTCCGCCAAGGTATAGACAGTCTTGTCTCTGTCGCTCTTCAGTGTCGAGACCTCCTTGCTGTGCTTCTCCAGCTCCACCTCTAGTTTCACCACCTTGCCGGCCAGCTCATTCTTGGCGGCCTCCGCGGCCTCGGCGCCTTCGACGGCCTCCTTCAACTTGCCGGCGTGATCCAGGACCAGAGCGTCGAGTGTGTCCTTATGCTTCTACTCCAGCTCCTGGGTCCGCTGCGCGACAAGCTTCTCAATTTCTTCATCTTTGCCGCGAAGCTTGGCGGCAAGCGCCTCTTCATGAGCGGCAATGTCCTCTTCTTGGGCGTCGAGCAGAACGCGGCGCTCCCTTAGTTGGGCATCGTCCTTGGCGGCCTGTGCAGCGGCCTCCTCCTGGGCCTTCTCAACATCAGACTGCTTCAGGAGGAGCTCGTTCCAACACTCGCTCAGCTGCTCCTGGCTGGTCTTCTGCTCCTGTCGGGCCTCGACAAACCAGGTCTGCATCTGCCCGACACGCTCCTGGAAGTCCGCCTCTACCGCGTCGACAACTGCCACCCTGGAGTCCAGTTTCTCCTTGCGGGCACGGTGAAGCACCTAGAGCTTCTAAAAGTTGCTGCTCATAGCTTGGAGGAGCTGGTCTACCTTGGAACAGCTGCCACTGGCTCTCGGCTCGTCAACAACTTGGAGCCCGGTGGCGGCGATGACTTCTTCGTCAAAAACCTCCCCCTCAGTTGGTGCTCTGGTGCTTGTCGTCCCTGGGATGCTGACGAACAGGTCGTCGCCTACCTTCAGGTATCTGCTCGGGGTGGGGGCATCTGAAGTTGACGGTTGGTCTTCGACCACCGTCACCCCGGCAGCTGAGGGCTCCAGGACCGACGTAGCGCCAGGCGCTCCTGCGGCAGGGTTGCCGTCAGTATGGTCGCTGGTCTCCTTGGCGGCCTCACCGGCAGACCCCTTGGTGGCCTCTTCATGCGCATCCTTGGCGGCCTCGTCGGCAGCGACTTTGGCGGCCTCGACGGCAGCATCCTTGGCGGCCTCCTCGATGATGGCGTCGACATCCGTCTGGTCTGTCGAAGGGAGATCTGAAAACCGAAAAGGGGAATAAGGCGAAACCAAAGCTGAAGCTCAAAACAGAAAGAGAAGGAAAGAAAGTCATATAGCAAGAATGGCAAGTGCCAGGAAGCAGGCGAGTTACCTGTGACGAGCTGTGGAGGGGTGGTTCCCTCCTCGACAACACTCGTTGCCGGGATGGAGCTGCCGGCGCCTATCCTCGCCCACTACAAGAAATACGTCAACTTGCGACCATCACTATTGGTCACTGAATGGTCATTGTTTTCCATTTGCGATATTTTTTTGACCAAAAACAGATGGTCAAAAGCTGGCGGTCGTAAACTGAAATTAACGACCTTCTTTGTGATATGTAAAAGGTCGTTGGTTCTACGAACAAATTTTTGGTCACTGGCAGCCTCCCCAGGCCACGTAGGATCCAGCGTGGCAAGCTAACGTGGATAAGAATCAGCCCGGTCCAGTTCTTCCTTTTATATGGGCCGAGCCCACTGATTCAGCCCATTTCAATTTATTTGCCCTGTTAGTTCTAATCAGCAACATGGGTCAGGCCCAACAATGCGGCCTTTTCTCTTCGTTTTTGTCAAATGATGTTTTCCCGTTCAAGTCAGGCCCAATATTTTCAAGCTTTTTCATTCCTGCGCCTTGGCCTTCCACATTTATTTCTTTATGTTTTATTTTTTACCTAAAATATATTTGTCAAATATAATTTGGGCCTTGGCCTCTTTACGGTCCAACTCCAGCCCATTTCACGAACATTTTCAAATTAGCTTGAATAAAAATATGAATCAAGTTACTACCAATTAGCTGAGTGTTACAGAAATATCTCAAATCACACATTCTACAAATTTCCGTCACATCCGTATTTTATATAGGTCCAAGCAACCTACATCATGTTGTATTCAAGTGTACAGCTGCTGAAATACTCCAGGATAGTGAAAAAAATTGAACTAGCCTATCTGGTACTTCACAGCAACCAAACATGTAATCTGCTTAATGGAAAGATTTCTTCTCCAAGTCCTGCTTCTCCCTTAGCAATGACAGGCTGATGCAAAACATCTGAGCATTCAAAAGAGAACAAAAGTTATGTCACTGATAGAAGAAATATTACAGAGTACTTTTAAAATAAAAACTAAAGATACACCAGTATATTATCATTCTACTTATTATTATTTTTAACCAGATCATTCTACTTATCTAGAATATGGCTATTCATCAAAATTGGGAATTGAACTGGCACATATGACAAACTTAGCAGCAAACAAGCATGGAATGTTTCACATACATGACAAGGTTTAAAAACCATCATTGAAAGTTACAGCAGATCGAAGTTCCATTTGAGTATGAGGAATAACATTCATATTCAATCAATAGTACCTATTAAACTACTAGGTGCATGATTGAATTAAACAGACACTAGCTATTCATCTTGCCATCTACTGTATAGGTGTAACAGAGTAACTATGTCAAAGTTAATTCAGGTTTACTAATGTGTGTGTCACATGATACATGCATCAGGCATAAGGACATCAAGCATCAGGCCCATATCTGTTCAGCAAGACGAGTACATACCTTTGTGTCGATGCAATGGATGGGGCAGCAGTTGAACATATGGTCCACATCATCATTGACACTGGACATCGCATGTACTTGTCCATTTAGAAGTATGCCATGCAAAATGTTACACAAGCAGGTATTAGCATAAAGTAGAGCTTCTACAGTACATGCAAGCTTTAGATATGAAGGACCAAGCAAACTATTCTGGAAAATATCTAAAGTTACAGAAAAGCATGTATTGGTCAATTAGCACGAACATGAGTAGATCACATAACTAAGTACAATTCAAAATCCTGGCTGCCATTTGAAAATAGAGAGGGGAGGGGAGGGGCGCACCTTGAGCTGCTACTGTTGCTGAGCGTCATCGTCCTCCTCTCCATGGCTGCATCTGTTGCGGTCGGTGCCGCTGCTTGTCCTTGTGCTGAATGGAAGAAGATGCTGCTACCGCTGCTTGTCCTTGAGGAGCACTTGGCGTCAGGGACTGCTTGTCCTCCTCTCCTTTCCTCGTCCATGGAGGCCGCCTACAGCCCCAGATCAAATCAATCGAGCAAAGGGGGGAACGCGGGAATCAGAGATAGAATGAAGGAGGGGGTTTGGATCCAGGAAAGAGAGAGCTCACCGTGCCATAACTAGACATGTTCCAACATAAAAGAAAAAGCAATTATAGAGGTGTGACTTCAGGTACAAACATAGCAAGGCCACAACAGCCACACAGTCACTTAACTACAATGATTCTTCCTACTGGTATCCTTAGAAGTGAAAGCTTCTGCTAACCAGTCTATTACTTCATAATGTCATGGCATGTTAATATATTCAGTAAAATAAATATAGTAGTAGGTATGTAGGACAACAGCATGCATTGCCCTTCTCACACAAGAAGAGGCTCCCAATGTATCTACCAGCAGGAATCTTAAAACACATCCATCAACTCTTTTCATTATGTTGGCCAAATTAATACTTGCTCACTTAGCTATTGCATACCCACAAGTCAAAATAATACAGCACAGCAACTAAACGACCTCAGGCATTGTGGATTCCAAGTCCAGCGACGAATGAACAGGCAAGTTTCGTATATACCAAGGTTCTAGTCGAGGGTGCGGGTGAACTCGTGGAGCACCGGGGGCACCTTGAGGCGCTGCTTGAGGATGCGGCGCTGGCGCTGGATGCGCACGACCTTGGGCCACTTGATGAACCGGTGGAGGTCCTTCTTTGGCAGCAGGGCGCCACTGATGCCGAACTGCTTCGGCCTCTTCTCGAACAGCGGGTTCACCACCTTGTCCTGCAACCACACACCAACGCAACCCAGTCAGATCACACGCGCCAGGACCGGGAGATTCCAAGCAGGTGTTATTTCTGCCATTTATTAATTACACATGCAACACTTATAATACCAATATAGTCAATTCCCATGAGCTAATTGATTAATATAACATTGTCATAGATCTAGCATGAAAGAGTCAAAACTTGTCTCACATATCACGAGTACACTTATAGCAAGCGTAAATGCAAAAGGCAATCTTCCGATGTGGCATAACTTGTACAAGTAGAAATCAGGTTCAATAGAGCTCATGCAGTCCTATGTGACGACCATCCAGAATGGATATGTAAAGCAATTTTGGTGTATAACAAACAAAGCGCAAGCTCAATAGGTATATGTAATAACATTTCTTACAACGGATATGTAAACTTGTCTTACAAGGACACTAGGAGCACGACAACCGCCAGGATGAACCAAAACAAAATGGAACTAAGCCAGCACATGATGATGACACTACCAATCTAAGCTATTCAGTACTCAGACAACATAAGTTTACAAGCGTACAGCTGCGGCATCACTAGAGCAACGGCTCTAGGTGATCAATTACTATCTGTGTTGTTTTACAACACATCTGCAGACATTTTTACAAGCAGAAGATAGCACATACAAAGGCCACAAACAGATACATAATAATACAAGTAATCAGAATACAGCAGCAACAATTGCAGTACCCCCTTAGCATTGCAGGATAGAAAGCACATAATACTGGTAGGCACACTATTTTAGCAGGGGAAACAAACAATATATTATATGATAAGAAAGGCATATATATCCTGAGTGTTGTCCATGGCGGCCATGGCTCAAAATCAAATGGAAAGACGACTACGGGAACAAAACGCACAGGAGACGGGGGCTAGGAGGAGCGGAGCGTCACCGTGGGGGTGCTGCTGGAGTCGATCGAGCCCGACAGCGAACAGAGACGGCGGGAGGACACGTTGACGGAGACGGAGCTCTGTCTATGAAGCAGACGAAGTAGGGGAGGCCATGGCGAGGAGGCAAACGGCGGCGGCGCTTGGACTTGGGCGAGGCCTCGGCTCGGCGGCGCAGGAACGGTGAGGAGGGACTTGGCATCGGGGCGGCGTGCTGCAAGGTCGGGGACGCGAGCGTCCATGGCGGCGGAGTGCACTGTTTGAGACAAAGAGAGAAATCAAGATGTGTGAGAGAGAAAAAGGAGGAAGAAAGAGAGCACGGGAAGAAGGGTGGCACTCATCTGCTGGCTCCGGCAAGCTGTGGCTGGTGGTCGCCGGCGGCGGCGGGCAAAACCACAGGAGGAGCTCCTCTCGTGGGGCTCGGGTGCGGGGAATCGTGGGAGGAGGCTGCGAGGACGGGCGCGCTCGGGCGCTCGCTCGATCTCCTCGGGCGTAGAGGTGGCTGGGAGATGCGGGGAGGGGAAGGAGGATGGCGAGGTCGGCGGTGGGTGGGAGAGGACTGGATCGGGAGGGGGGGCAGGTACGGGGAGGAGGTGGCGGCGGCGGCGGGGAGATTGGGAGCAGGGAGGAGGGGTGCGATGGGGGGATCTGATCTAGGGTTTGGGCTGCGGGGGTATCTCTTTTTCTTTTTTTTTCTGTAGATAGATGGATGGATGGATGTGGGATGGAGACATGGATGGATGGATGGGCGCCATGTCATTGATCCGTGGGAAGAGTTTTGATTGGTTCGGAAAATCAGTGATTTAAAATAGTTTCTAAGTACTAAAAATAGAGTGATTTTGTGAAGTAGCTATCAAAAATATTTTGCAAAAGGGCATCACACAAATTTTCACTCAAGTTAGACCACATTTTATGGATGAGCACCAATTTGTATGCATTTATGATCTTTCTATCCATTTTTAATCATTTTTTGAGTGCCTAAAATGAGTTTTTTTGTGAAGGACCTACCATATATTTGTTGCAAAATTGGACCAAATCATTTTTATAAAATACTAGGCCATATTTAATGCACAATTGACAAAATAGTTGGGTGTCAAGAGTTTTGATCCACCTCTGGTGAAAAAGACAAATTTCCAACGATTTAGTAGGAAACGGGTCAAATTTGAACTACAGCTGCCTCATAATTTGCTATTTATTTTTTCCAAAATCATTTCTAGGTACATAAGTATCTATTTAATCAGAGAAACATCAAAAGTTTTCTAAGATTCAACCACTAGCTAGGAACGGTCAAGCCCGCCGTTTTGACCGCATTTTGAAACGGGCATAAAAAATTCAAAAAAATCAAAAAATTGGAAAACCTTCGCATTGTGTCATTATATGTGACCAAGTTACCAGAAAAAATAATAAACTTGTAATATGGCAATTATTTTAAAAAAATGTTCTCAGAAATGAGCTATCATGCGTGAAGATTCATGGCTTTCAAGCCAAATGATCAATCTTATGGCCACATTCATGGCATAGTTTGTTCAAATGATCTCATATTGTGCACAAGGGTGCATCTTGGAATTCCAAACAATTTTTCCTAAGGGAGTTTTCATTTTCTTTGCACGGAAATTTCATTTTCCATTTTTTGAGTGCCCGAAATGAGTTTTTTTTGTGAAGGACCTACCATATATTTGTTGCAAAATTGGGCCAAATCAATTGTGTAAAATACTAGGCCATATTTAATGCACAATTAACCAAATGGTTGGGTGTCAAGAGTTTTGATCCACCTCTGGTGAAAAAGACAAATTTCCACCGATTTAGTACGAAACGGGTCAAATTTGAACTGCAGCTGCCTCATAGTTTGCTCTTTATTTTTTCCAAAAATTATTTCTAGGTACATAAGTATCTATTTAATCAGAGAAACATCAAAAGTTTTGCAAGATCCAACCACTAGCTAGGAACGGTCAAGACCGCCGTTTTGACCGCATTTTGAAATGGGCATAAAATTTAAAAAATAATCAAAAAGTTGGAAAACCTTCGCATTGTGTCATTATATGTGACCAAGTTGCCAGAAAAAATAATAAACTTGTAATACGGCAATTATTTTTAAAAAGTGTTCTCAGAAATGAGCTATCATGCGTGAAGATTCATGGCTTTCAAGCCACATGATCAATCTTATGGCCACATTCATGGCATAGTTTGTTCAAATGATCTCATATTGTGCACAAGGGTGCATCTTGGAATTCCAAACAATGTTGCCTAAGGGAGTTTTCATTTTCTTTGCACGGAAATTTCATTTTCCATTTTTTGAGTGTCCGAAATGAGTTTTTTTGTGAAGGACCTACCATATATTTGTTGCAAAATTGGACCAAATCAATTTTCTAAAATACTAGGCCATATTTAATGCACAATTGACCAAATGGTTGGGTGTCAAAAGCCTTGATCCACCTCTGGTGAAAAAGACAAATTTCTACCAATTCAGTAGGAAGCGGGTCAAATTTGAACTGCAGCTGCCTCATAGTTTGCTTTTTATTTTTTCCAAAAATCATTTATAGGTACATAAGTATCTATTTAATAAGAGAAACATCAAAAGTTTTCCTAGATTCAACCACTAGTTAGGAACGGTCAAGCCCGCCGTTTTGACCGCATTTTGAAACGGGCATAAAAAATAAAAAAAAATCAAAAAATTGGAAAACCTTCACATTGTGTCATTATATGTGACCAAGTTCCCAGAAAAAAAAATAAACTTGTAATATGGTAATTATTTTAAAAAACTGTTCTCAGAAATGAGCTATCATGCGTGAAGATTCATGGCTTTCAAGCCAAATGATCAATCTTATGGCCACATTCATGGCATAGTTTGTTCAAATGATCTCATATTGTGCACAAGGGTGCATCTTGGAATTCCAAACAATATTGCCTAAGGGAGTTTTCATTTTCTTTGAACGGAAATTTCATTTTCCATTTTTTGAGTGCCCGAAATGAGTTTTTTTTAAGGACCTACCATATATTTGTTGCAAAATTGGACCAAATCAATTTTCTAAAATACTAGGCCATATTTAATGCACAATTGACCAAATGGTTGGGTGTCAAAAGCCTTGATCCACCTCTGGTGAAAAAGACAAATTTCTGCCGATTTAGTAGGAAGCGGGTCAAATTTGAACTGCAGCTGCCTCATAGTTTGCTCTTTATTTTTTTCAAAAATCATTTATAGGTACATAAATATCTATTTAATCAGAGAAACATCAAAAGTTTTCCAAGATTCAATCACTAGCTAGGAACGGTCAAGCCCGCCGTTTTGACCGCATTTTGAAACGCGCATAAAAATTCATGGCATAGTTTGTTCAAATGATCTCATATAGTGCACAAGGGTGCATCTTGCAATGACGAACAATGTTTCCTAAGGGAGTTTTTATTTTCTTTGGACAAAAAATCAATTTTCCATTTTTAGTGCCCAAAATGAGGTTTTTTGTGAAGAACCTACCATATATTTGTCGCAAAATTGGACCAAATCAAATTTCTAAAATACTAGGCCATATTTAATGTATAATTAACCAAATGGTTGGGTGTAAAAAGTTTTTGAGCCACCTCTCGTGAAAAAGACAAATTTCCGCATATTCATTTTCCATTTTTCGAGTTCGCAAAATGAGTTTTTTTTAAGAACCTAACAAGTATTTTTTGTAAAAAAACTTCTCCATTTTTCAAGAATATTAGACCACATTTTATGAACAAATTTGTGTACACTAGAAACATTTTTTATAGATATTAAACGGTTTTTAGTTACATCATTAACATTTTTTATAAATATTTTGATGTCTAATATTTTGAACACATGTCTACATTTTTTAAGACACATTGTACATATTGTTTATATATGTTTAACTTTTTTCAAATACGTGATTAACATATTTTCATATATTCCCAACAAAAAAGCATCTTTTCATACATACGTTTTGATGTCTATATTTGTTTTTACACATTGTACATTTTTTTATACATATAAAACATTGTTGATATTGGTTATAAAAATTTAAATACATGAAAAACTTGTTATTTCTCATTTTCGTTGGGCCGAATATATGTTTTTTTTGAGTAATATGAGGGCATCCCACATTTCTTCCTGGATGGGCCAAGGCCTACATGGCACACAGATTTTTTTTTTTTAAAAGAAGGTGGCCTCGTTCCACCGAGGCCCAAGCCCACCTTGAGCGACACCTTAAGTACCAATGCATCCACGTTCACAACCTCATGACCATTTAAATTCGTCGTAATCAGGTAGAAATAAGGTCGTTGACAACTCTTGTCTGCTTTATGACCATTTGGTGTAAGGCAATTTCAGGATTTGAGCCCTTCCAAGCGAAATGGCCGTGGATTTACGACCAATTCAGCCGGGGTCACTCAGAGAAGGTCACAAGTTGACATATTTCTTTTAGTGGCCAGCTCTTCCTCCACACGCGTGGGCTCGTCGGTGGAAGCCCTTGCCGGGGACCCCTCCCTGGGTGGTGTGGTTGATGGAGGTGACATGTCGGGGGTGGCCCTTAGCGGCTCCTCTTGTTGCCGTTCTTCTCCTGTGAACCCGGCAAGGTTAGCAGTGAAGATGCACACCCTGACACTCGCCAGCGAAAAATGAGTAATGGGCTCACGCTGGGGGCTGGGTTGGGGGCTGTGTCGTGGGCTGGGATCCAGGCTGATCGTGATCGTCTCCGGTGCACCTGAGGTGCTTGCCGGAGGCTCGTCGCCCATCGAGGTCTTGGCCTTCTTCGCCGCCCTTTGTGCCAACGTTTTCGTGTCACTGAGGAGACAAGTCAAGGCAAGATCAAGTCAGATGAGATAACCAAAACAGAGGCTCAGGGGATGAAGAAAGCGGCAAGATACTTACTCGTCTTCTTCTTCTGGCCTCCTCTTTCTCTTCGGGCTGAAGGACGAGAGGTCGAAGTCGGCCTCCGGTATGGTGTCCGTGCGAGGGGGGATGGAGGCCTGGGCCGCTTGGCCATGGTGGAGGCCGCAGCCGCTGCTTCCTTTGCTGCCGCAACCGTGCGCCTCGTATGGCGCACTGGCTGTGACTGGGCCTCTTTCCGCTGCGCTGCCTTGTCGGCCGCTCCCTTGCCGGGGCCCTCTTCATGCGAAGAGGCCTACTGGACTGGCTCGCCGGAGACGGCTCGCCGAAGGACACGTTTTGTCCTTTGGGCTGGGGGCTCCACCTCTTCTGCTGTCTCTTCAGCCATCTCCTAGGCCGCCTCTTCAGCAAGAGGACCCCCGGCGCCTGTGCCGCTATGCTCTCCGACGGGCTCCTCCCGCTCGGCAAAATACTCCTTCGCATCGGCCTCGTCCTCCACGGAGCCGACGCTGCCGGCCTCCTCAGAAAGAGATGCCTCTTCCGCTCTGCTGACGATATATGCCACCTCTTCGTCGGTGGTGGGGCGGATGAGCTGCATCTCTTCCCGGACGGCCCTCTCCGATAGGTTGTTGAAGAACTCCTGCACCTGCTCCACGTCTGGCTCGGCCCAGGTCTGATCAAGGCCATGGGCGTCGAACACCGGCATCATGGCGATGAGTGAGGTCAGGGCGGAGTTGTTGCACAAGGGGACCACCCCCGCCGGCAACCTGAACGGCTTGTCGGTCTTGTTGGCCTTGTCAGTCTTGTCGGCCATGTCAGTCTTGTCGGTCTTGAGCCGAAACAGCCTTTGGCAAAGAGCCGTGTGCTGCATCACCGTAAAGTTGCGGTTCAGACCGGGGCTATAACACCCCTATGTATTAGCCACTGTGATCAACTACTAATAATGCCAAGTCATATCATTTGCAGTGCCTAGTCATAGTGGTTAATCAGAACGAATCAAATCCAATTCTGAAAATGAACTCAAATTCTAAAGTGCAAAATAAATTGGCTCAAACACCTCTGGAAAAATGTTCACCATATTGCAAATAATCCCAAGACAATTATAAAATTTAAGACCAACCTCATAAAAGTTCCCAAAATGCCCTGGACATTAAAACATTAGTCCAGCAGCATATAACTTGTCCTTTTTAATTTCTAATAATATCTAACCTATTCCTTATGCCTCCAAAATAATTTTTGCCAGTGCATTATAATGCCCTGGAATTTATGGGCCAAGTTCCATAATTTTTCTAAGATACCTGGATGCTCAAACAAATCCATTTTCTTCTCTGTTAATTAGCTAAAAGAGAAAATGACAGAAAAAGAAAAGTGGCAGAAACTTACCTGGCTACTGGGCCGAGACGGCCCAGCCCACTCACTCACCTGCTCCTTCCTCCGTGTCATCGTCCCTGTGGACGCGCGCGCTCGTTCCAGCCGCTGCTCGCCACCACGATGGGGCAGCTGGGCGAGGGAATAAGGGCGCCCCGAGCCCTTCCCCCTGGTCGTCTCGAACCACTCCCCCTGGCTCGCACTCTCACTCCTCATCGCTCTCTCTCCCTGGTGTGCTCGCTTCCCCCTCTTCCTCCTCCTCCATCCCGAACGCCGCTGCCGCCGTGCCCGGCGTCGATCCACGGCCACCGGCGACCATTCGCGTCCCCGTCAAGCCCGACGTCTCCGCCTCGTTCGTCTACACCGACCACAACCCGGCGTTGAGCCTGGGAGGGACTGCTCAGACGGAATCGAGCTCGACGCCGACTCCACTGACACCGACAAATCCAGCGACCCCGAGCTCCCCTGCGCTCCTAAGCTCCCACGGGCTTTTCGTAGCCACGCGGTGAGCTCCTCCTTTTCCCCTTTTCTTCTCTCTGGGCCGTAAGCTCTCCCGTAGCGAGCCCGTCATTCCGCCAAACTTCGGTCACTGCGGCACCTCGCCGTTCCGGCCATTTTTCGGTCACCTCGAGTCCCCATTTTGGCTCAGCTCGATGCGGCGCAGTGGACTCGTTCGAATGCAACAAAAATCACGCGAAACTGCCATCTGTAGCGAAGATCCGAGGCTCGCCGGCGTCGGCCGCCATTTTTTAGCTCGCCGAAGTGCTTGACGGCACCGGCGCTGACCTAGCGTGGCGTGGGGCCCGCCCTGTGTCTCTGCCTGAGGGCCCCGCCGCTGGTTTGACCGCATTGACCGCGGTCAACGCGGGGGCACTGTTCACATGTGCCACTGACATGTGGGCCTGCCTCTTTTATTAGTCTAATTAATCATTTTGCTAATTAAGCTTAATTAATTAAACAGTTAGTGACACTGACAGGAGGGCCCCACCTGATTAATTAACCCTGTTAGATTAGATTATATCACTGTTAAATAACAGAGGCTGACATGTGGGTCCCACTGGACCCACATGTCAAGTTTGACCCTGGTCAGCCACAGTTGACTTGTTGACATCACAGTGACGTCATGCTGATGTCATAAATCATTTTCTGTAAATTAAAATAAATTCTAGAAAATCATTTAATCTTTGAAAATTAATAACTTTTAAACCGTAACTCAGATCAAAAAACTTAAAACATGAAAGTTGCTCAGAACGACGAGACGAATCTGATCGTGTCGTTTGTTTCCATACCGGAACCTCCTACGTAGGAGAACCCGTAACTTTTAGACCGATTCCAGTAGATGAATAGTGCATACTTACCGGATAATAAATCCAATCTTAAATCCTAAAATAACCGGAGTGACTTAGATGCATCTTAAGGCAACCTTGCATTGCATCCTAGCATAGCATGCCCCGTGTTACATCTATTTGCATTATGCTTACCTATTTCTTCCCCCTCTTCTCTCTCGATTAGACCCCGACGTTGACGTAGCTCCTGAGGCAGACGCCGCTCCGGAGAACGACTACGTCCCCGACGACCAGCCACTTGCCCCAGAGCTTGCAGGCAAGCACCCCCATTTTGAACATGCCTATATTGCCTATTATCTTCTCTCTTTTGCTTGCATTAGAATTGCTGCTGTTCTGTTATCCTATGTCTGTTGCATAGCCTGTTTACTTGTAACCTGCTGTTGATACTTATCTGTTATCCTAAACTGCTTAGAATAAGTTGGGTAGAGACCATCAGAGACCCCACTTATCCCGGCTGCCCCGCTGGATTATCAGAAGACCCGAACAACGGGATTGAAGATCAGACCACGACACCTCACGTCACTTCCCCTTTAGTTGCCGACACTACTGGGTTACTATCGAGTGCCGAGGGTGATACCTCGGTAGCACTTCTAATGATAACCTTGTAGGTTAGTTAATCGGTCGTGGTAAGCGAGGGTGATTCCTCCTACACCACCCCCGATAACGACGCCGTCGTGCAACGCTTCAAGAGTGGACCTCGAGGGTGATTCCTCCTTCGTTCACCTTGACGAAAACATCAAGTGGGATTCCATCGAGGGTGATTCCTCAGGGTCCCTTTGGTGTCAGACACACGGATACTTTGGTTACTATGGCTGTACACTGAAACATGATACTAAAGACGGGTCGGCCCTGAGGGGTACCCACGCGAGCTTAATAGCGAGTGATGTGGAGTCGGGTGGACCTGGATGGTGCCCGAGGGTTGAACACGAGGCGTGGCCGGGCATTCCTCGCCCTTGCCGCAAGTCCTCGAGATGGGGCGACGGGGTCACATCTTTCGTGAGTCTCTGCTCGTTACCGCACTACCAACACACTTACGGTTTGGATATTTGATCCGAGGGGCCTCTGGCCTGATAGCACTAACCATCACGTGGGCATAGTATGGGCATTCTGCGTCGTATACTTCAGCCAAAGCTTAATGGATGTCAGCGTTTGAGCGGCACGCGCTGAGTTGGACTGGTGAAGCAACTGCGCTTGTATTAAGGGGTTGCTAGGTCTGCTCTCGGCCGCCCTTGCAACGTGCAGGAGTTCCCGGGGCGATGGCCCAGGACCCCTGGGGGCATAGGTTTAGTCCGGCATGCTTACCTCTTTGTTAAGTTTTTGGTCGGGTTGCGGCGTATCGTTTGGCCGAGGCCGGGCATGACCCAGAAAAGTGTGTCCGGCCGGAGTTAATCGAGCGTGGTGGGAAAGTTGGTGCACCCCTACAGGGAAGAACTAATCTATCGATAGCCTGTCCTACGGTAATGGACACTCGGAGTTGTATCCCGATCAGTACAACTAGAACTTGAGATGAGAACTGGATAGTACGGCTCTGGGATTGCTTTCTCGCAGGGAGTCGAGGAAGAATCTCTGGCCGAGGTTGATAACATTTCTACTACTTTACATTGTGTTAATCTGCACTCTTCTAATGCTGCAAGACTAATGAAGATGCTTGAAGATGCTAGTCTTCGATAGGACTAGGCTCTTCCTCTCTATTCTGGCATTTCTGTAGCCCAGTCCACATATACAGCCTCCCTTTGAAAATGTTGCATATGTAGTGTAGATCCTTGCTTGCTGAGTACTTCGGATGAGTACTCACGTTTGCTTTATTTTATTTTTCTCCCCATATCCTTTTGTCGCAACCAGACAACGGAGCCCCGGAGCCAGTTGCCCCCGTCGACGACTACGACTACTACTACTACCCTCCCGGCGAGTACTACTACGAGGAGCCGACCGACGACCAGGAGTAGGATTTGGAGAGTCCTAGGCAGGAGGCCTACGCCTTTCTATCGTAGTTTTTATTTTGCCCCGCCGATCTAAAGGCTTATCTTCATGTCTGTAATATATCTGTACCCAGATATCTGATGCTTCCGCTGACACTCGTATGCCATCGAGCTACATATTCGAGCCCTCGAGGCCCTGGCTTGTAATATAAAGCTTGTATGACTTTATTTATGTTTTAAAGTTGTGTTGTGATATCTTCAAGTGAGTCCTAGGCTTGATCGTGTGCATTTGCATGTATGATTAGTGCACGATTAAGCCGGGGTCGTCACAGGTTGGTATCAGAGCCGACTGCCTCTAGGAATCCCCCTATCCAAATTCCTTGGCCGAAGTTGAGTCTAGTAACCGAAAACTGTTTTACTAACTTGGTTGTGTGGCTTACGGGCCCACGTCGCCAACTGGGTGGTATTAGGATCTTTTATTCCTCGTCTTTACCCTGGGACTCTAATCTCTCTTCTATTTCGGGTTTATTAAATTAACTAACACCGACACTTAGGGTCTCGTAAATTCCGTCCACCCGGAGAGCTGGATTTCTATGCGATTTCCCTATCGTTGATCTGATTAGTCTGATAATCATTTTCCTTTCCATTGTTTTGTTTAACCTTTCTTTTCAAGATTGGTTATACTTCTCATCATAATATGACAACCCTGAATTTCTTCTATTTCAGATGGATCGTCTGTTCCCACCTCGACCTATGACCCAGCTTGTGCTTCCCACTTGGGCTCGAGATGCCCCTGGGTTTCCAGCTGTTCTGATCGCTCTCTTGATCAGACTGGGATACCGCTGGTACCCTGAGTACATGGTCTACGAGGTTTACCATGAGTTCAACCAGGAGCAGTACTATGCTGATGTTCACATCTATGATCAGCAGGATAACTCAGACTCTGAGCTGTACCTTTTCCACGGTATGGGCGTGACGATTGAGATGGCAGTCCATGATGCAGCCTACTCTGCTGTCGCACGTCTTCGAGGAGAGCACAGTGCTAGCTTGGATGCCTCTGAGTACAGATACATTCCGTATGCCCCTGCTGGAGATGCTACTAGATACTACACAGCTATCTGTACCCCGTACGAGCCTCGTCGCAACAATCCGCGAGTTCTGATTCAGTGTACTCAGGCTCTGGATCGCACTATTCGGGCTCTTGCCGTCGAGTTGTTTACCACTCGAGCACGACTCTATGAGGCTAAGACGCAGTTGCTACCAGCTGTTCATGCAGGGATACATCCAGAGCACATACTTTACCCGCGCAGGATCGAGATGCCATCAGGGATCGATTGGCCTGCTGTGGGAGGTCACACACCTGCACGTGGACCTCTTCTTTCAGCTCAAGACCGGGTTCTACATCAGAGTGCACATGGAGCACAGGATCCTTCTGCGATGAACATCTGTCGTCCGCACTTGCAGCTACCCCGTTTCATTGGTTTTCTCCGACGGTGAGGTAGCCTCTGCTATGTCTCGTTGTGTACTTCTTTACCGTGTGCCTGCGTGCCACCTAGCATGTCTAGCTTTTAAATTTGCGCCATTATGCTGCCCGAATGTAACCGACTCTGTATGGATCTGTATGACTTGATGATTACTATTAAGCATCTGTTATACTACTTAAATCCCATCATGTTACATCATGCATGTTGTTAAACACTCGCAATGGCTTCTGCTAAACTACCCCTGTTGAATTAGCAGGATGGCCGATAACAATCCACCGCCGCCGCCACCACCTGACTACATGGCAGTGATGATGCAACAGTTTGAGCTCAACCATCAGTTCATGACGGGAATTATGGATCAGTTCCCTCGTCCCAATGCCAACCATCAGCTAGCCTCAATCACACTGCCAGAATTTGTGCGACTCAACCCATCGATATTCCGCAACATAGTTAATCCGCTGGACACCGATGACTGTTTGCGTGACATCTTTTATGAGATGAAGTCAGCTGATGTTCCCCCTGCCAGCTATGTCACTTTCGCGACATACTTCCTGAAGGGACCCACAGCACAATGGTGGGCCACTCACCGACAGACCCTACCTCCTAGAACTTTCGTCACCTGGGTGGAGTTCAAGACCGCTTTTCGCGCCCGCTATATTCCTCAAGCCGTTATAGCACACAAGAAGGCTGAGTTCCGTAATCTCGTTCAAGGTAACAAGACTATGGAAGTCTATCAGCGCGAGTTCCCTAACTTGTCTCGCTATGCTGAAGAAGACATCCCCAATGATGCTCGTAGACAGGAGAAGTTTCGTGAAGGGCTGCATCATGATATTCAGTTAGCTCTGCTCGTCCAAGACTATCCCGACTTCGCCACCTTGGTGAATAAGGCTATCATGGTCGAGACTGGTCTGAAGAAGCAGAAGGAAGCAACCAGACGCACCTGTGAGGCGGGCTCATCTTCGGGCTCGTCTTCCCAGAAGCGCCGCATCTGGATACCTCAGAGCATGTACCGTCCAGCAGCTCCTGTGAACAGGCCCTCTTATGCTGCACCCCGTCTGCCTCCTCCACCACCGAGGCAGCCTCTTCGTGCTCCACCACCGCGAGCTCCCGCACCACGTCCTGACAGTGGACTCTGTTTCAAGTGTGGCCAGCCAGGTCACCGTGCCAGAGATTGTTCTCAGAATCAGAATCAGCTAGCTCTTCCTTCTGCTGGCCGTGGTAATGGCCGTGGGAATTCTCAGCCTCGCTACAGCAATGTCATACCTTCTTATGGTCGTGGACAGAACTATCATGTCAACATGGCTGAAGCTCAGGATCAACCTGAAACCGTGATGGGTACACTTCTTGTTAATTCAGTACCTGCATCTATTTTATTTGATTCAGGAGCATCGCATTCATTCATGTCAAAAGAATTTGCATTCATGCATGGCATTAAATATGAAAGCTTGCAATATCCACTAGCGGTTAACACTCCCGCGGGCCAATGCCGAGCCTCCTTATTTAGCCCCGAAGTCACTATTGAAATTGAAGAGTTGAAGTTTCAGGCATTTCTGATTATCCTGAAATCCTCCAAGATTGATCTTATCTTGGGAATGGATTGGTTGAAGGTCCATTATGCCTCAATCAATTGTGCCACTAAAGTTGTACACCTCCTGCATCCATCAGGTCAGATAGTGAATTACCATGCTCACCTCACCCAGAACGCCGAGGCTCAGATTTATGCCTTGAATGCGTTGAATGCTTCTCCGCTTGAGGGAATCGAAAATGTTCCAGTTGTCTGCGAATTCCAGGATGTTTTTCCAAAAGAACTTTGAGGAATACCCCCTGCTAGAGCATTCGAGTTTGTTATCGACTTGAAGCCTGGAACCACCCCTACTGCGAAGCATCCTTACAAGATGCCTCCACATCATCTTCTTGAGCTTAAAGAAGAAATCGACAAGTCTCTTAAGAAGGGCTTTATCCGTCCCAGTTCCTCTGCCTAGGGAGCACCATCTCTCTTTGTCAAGAAGAAAGATTGTACGAATAGGTTGGTTCAAGATTACCGTCCTATCAACCAGGCAACCATTCAGAATAAATATCCGCTTCCCCGGATCAACGATTTATATGATCAACTCGCTGGATCATCGGTGTTCTCTAAACTCGACTTGAGGTTGGGTTATCACCATATCCGCGTCCGTGAAGAAGATATTCCGAAGGCTGCATTCGTTAGTTGTTATGGCTCCTATGAATACACTGTCATGTCATTTGGCCTAACGAATGCTCCAGCTACGTTCTCCCGCCTAATGAATTATATATTCATGGATTACCTCGACAAGTTCGTCGTGGTATATCTGGATGATATTCTAGTATATTCAAAGAATAAGGAAGAACATGATGAACATCTTCGCCTTGTTCTGGAGAGGCTTCGAGAGCACAAGTTGTATGCCAAGTACTCCAAATGCGAGTTCTGGCTTTCCGAAGTAACCTACCTTGGACATGTGATCTCCAAGGACGGTATTGCCGTCAACCCGGAGCGTGTTCGGGCTATCCTTGACTGGACTCCTCCGAAGAATGCCAAGCAAGTCCGAAGTTTTCTCGGCCTTGCAAGTTATTGTTGATGATTCGTCGAAAACTTTTCCAAGATTGCCAAGCCCCTGACTAATCTACTCCACAAAGGCGTTAAGTTTGAGTGGACAGACAAATGCCAAGAGAGTTTCCAAACCCTCAAGGACAAGCTTATTTCTGCACCAGTGCTTGCTCCTCCAGATTCATGCAAAGATTTTGTGATATATTGTGACGCCTCTCGTCAGGGATTAGGCTGTGTCTTAATGCAAGAGTGAAAGGTGATTGCATATGCCTCGCGACAATTGCGTCCACATGAAGAAAACTATCCAGTGCATGATCTCGAACTCGCTGCGGTGATCTATGCTTTGAAGCAGTGGAGACATTACCTTCTTGGTAACCGGTGTGAGATTTATACCAATCATCAAAGCTTGAAGTATTTGTTCACACAACCGGATCTTAATCTTCGTCAACAGCGATGGTTAGAAACAATCACGGACTATGACTGTGGTATTTATTATACCCCTGGCAAGGCTAATGTAATGGCTGATGCCTTGAGCCGCAAGTCCTATTGCAATTACCTCATGGTTAAGCAAGCTCAACCCCAGCTTTATGAAGAGTTGCGCAAGCTGAACGTCAGTATCATTCCGCAGGGTTCTCTTGAAAACCTTGTGGTACAGCCAGATCTTGAGAAGGACGTTAAGGAAGCGCAAGCCAAAGATGCTGAAGTAGATCTGATGAAGAAAGAACTTCACCTCGAGAAGTACAGGGATTTCTCGATTGCTGAAGATGGAACATTATATTTCAGAGACCGCATTGTAGTACCTCGTTTCGAACTTATGATTGACAAGGTCATGAAGGAGGCTCATGATACACCACTGTCTATCCATCCGGGTAGCACCAAGATGTATCGCGATCTCTGTCAAAGGTACTGGTGGTCCAAGATGAAGCAGGACATTGCTCGATACGTTGCTGAATGTGACGTATGTCGTCGCGTGAAAGCAGAACATCAGAAGCCTGCTGGAATTCTTCAACCACTCCCTATTCCTTTGTGGAAGTGGAATAAAGTGCAAATGGATTTCATTACTGGTCTTCCCAAGTCTCAGAAAGGTCACGACGCTATTCTTGTTGTCGTCGACCAACTTTCCAAGGTTGCTCATTTTCTACCTGTCAAGGAGACTATCACTGCTAGTCAGTTAGCAGGGCTGTATATCTCCAGAATCATTTCACTCCACGGTATTCCGAAGGAGATCAGTTCGGACCATGGCAGTCTTTTCACGTCCAAGTTCTGGGAAAGTTTCCAAGAAGCTATGGGGACTCACATTACATGGAGTTCAGCTTATCATCCCCAATCCCAAGGCCAAGTCGAACGAGTTAATCAAGTGCTTGAAGATATGCTTCGGGCTTGTGTTATATCGTTCGTTAAGAAGTGGGAAGAATCTCTCCCGTATGCCGAATTCTATTATAATAATAGTTATCAAGCCAGCTTGAAAATGGCCCCCTTCGAAGTGCTATACGGACGTAAGTGTCGAACCCCTCTGAATTGGTCAGAAACCGGGGAACGACCACTTGTGGGACCGGACATTATTCAACACGCTGAAGAACAAGTCCTAATTGTCCGAGAAAATCTCAAGGCGGCTCAGGATCGCCAGAAGAGCAACTATGATCGCAAACGATGGGGCTTGACCTATCAACCAGGTGATCAAGCTTATCTTCGTGTCACTCCTATGAAGGGCACCCGTCGATTCGGAATCAAGGGCAAGCTAGCCCGTCGCTATATTGGTCCTTTTCGCATTGTTGCTAGACGTGGACAGGTGGCATATAAATTGGAGTTGCCACCGCAATTCTCTCATATCCATGATGTCTTCCACATGTCGCAGCTCCGAAAATGCTTCAAGGAATCTCCGCACCGCGTAGTGGATCACGAGATGCTTGAATTACAAGATGACTTATCTTATAAGGAGCATCCTATCTGCATTCTCGATGAAGCTAAACGTCGAACTCGTTAGAAGACGACCAAGTTCCTAAAAGTGCAGTGGTCAAATCACACAGAAGATGAAGCCACTTGGGAACGCGAAGATCATCTTCGGGAAGAATATCCCGACCTCTTTCCTTCTACCTCCTAAATTCTCGGGACGAGAATTTCTTTTAGAGGAGGAGAACTTGTAACACCCCTGTGTATTAGCCACTATGATCAACTGCTAATAATGCCAAGTCATATCATTTGCAGTGCCTAGTCATAGTGGTTAATCAGAACGAATCAAATCCAATTCTGAAAATGAACTCAAATTCTAAAGTGCAAAATAAATTGGCTCAAACACCTCTGGAAAAATGTTCACCATATTGCAAATAATCCCAAGACAATTATAAAATTTAAGACCAACCTCATAAAAGTTCCCAAAATGCCCTGGACATTAAAACATTAGTCCAGCAGCATATAACTTGTCCTTTTTAATTTCTAATAATACCTAACCTATTCCTTATGCCTCCAAAATAATTTTTGGCAGTGCATTATAATGCCTTGGAATTTATGGGCCAAGTTCCATAATTTTTCTAAGATACCTGGATGCTCAAACAAATTCATTTTCTTCTCTGTTAATTAGCTAAAAGAGAAAATGACAGAAAAAGAAAAGTGGCAGAAACTTACCTGGCTACTGGCCGAGACGGCCCAGCCCACTCACTCACCTGCTCCTTCCTCCGTGTAATCGTCCCTGTGGACGCGCGCGCTCGTTCCAGCCGCTGCTCGCCACCGCGATGGGGCAGCTGGGCGAGGGGATAAGGGCGCCCCGAGCCCTTCCCCCTGGTCGCCTCGAACCACCCCCTGGCTCGCACTCTCACTCCCCATCGCTCTCTCTCCCTGGCATGCTCGCTTCCCCCTCTTCCTCCCCCTCCATCCCGAACGCCGCTGCCGCCGTGCCCGGCGTCGATCCACGGCCACCGGCGACCATTCGCGTCCCCGTCAAGCCCGACGTCTCCGCCTCATTCGTCTACACCGACCACAACCCGGCGTTGAGCCCGGGAGGGACTGCTCAGACGGAATCGAGCTCAACGCCGACTCCACTGACACCGATGAACTCCGGCGCCCCCGAGCTCCCCTGTGCTCCTAAGCTCCCACGGGCTTTTCTTAGCCACGCGGTGAGCTCCTCCTTTTTCCCTTTTCTTCTCTCTGCACCGTAAGCTCTCCCGTAGCGAGCCCGTCATTCCGCCGAACTTCAGTCACCGCGGCACCTCGCCGTTCCGACTATTTTTCGGTCACCTCGAGTCCCCATTTTGGCTCAGCTCGATGCGGCGCACTGGACTCGTTCGAATGCAACAAAAATCACGCGAAACGGCCATCTGTAGCGAAGATCCGAGGCTCGCCGGTGTCGGCCGCTATTTTTGAGCTCGCCGAAGTGCTTGCCGGCGCCGGCGCTGACCTGGCGTGGCGTGGGGCCCGCCCTGTGTCTCTGCCTAAGGGCCCTACCGCTGGTTTGATCGCGTTGACCGCGGTCAACGCGGGGGCACTGTTCACATGTGCCGCTGACGTGTGGGCCCGCCTCTCTTATTAGTCTAATTAATCATTTTGCTAATTAAGCTTAATTAATTAAACAGTTAGTGACACTGACAGGAGGGCCCCACCTGATTAGTTAACCCTATTAGAGTAGATTAAATCACTGTTAAATAACAGAGGCTGACATGTCGGTCCCACTGGACCCACATGTCAGGTTTGACCCTGGTCAGCCGCAGTTGACCTGCTGACATCACAGTGACGTCATGCTGACGTCATAAATCATTTTCTGTAAATTAAAATAAATTCCAGAAAATCATTTAATCTTTGAAAATTAATAACTTTTAAACCGTAACTCAGATCGAAAAACTTAAAACATGAAAGTTGCTCAGAACGACGAGACGAATCTGATCGCGTCGTCTTTTTCCATACCAGAACCTCCTACGTAGGAGAACCCGTAACTTTTAGACCGATTCCAGTAGATGAATAGTGCATACTTACCGGATAATAAATCCAATCTTAAATCCTAAAATAACCGGAGTGACTTAGATGCGTCTTAAGGCAACCCTGCACTGCATCCTAGCATAGCATGCCCCGTGTTACATCTGTTTGCATTATGTTTACCTGTTTCTTCCCCCACTTCTCTCTCGATTAGACCCCGACATTGACGTAGCTCCTGAGGCAGACGCCGCTCCGGAGAATGACTACGTCCCCGACGACCAGCCACTTGCCCCAGAGCTTGCAGGCAAGCACCCCCATTTTGAACATGCCTATATCGCCTATTCTCTTCTCTCTTTTGCTTGCATTAGAATTGCTGCTGTACTGTTATCCTATGTCTGTTGCATAGCCTATTTACTTGTAACCTACTGTTGATACTTATTTGTTATCCTAAACTGCTTAGAATAAGTTGGGTAGAGACCATCAGAGACCCCACTTATCCCGACTACCCCGCTGGATTATCAGAAGACCCGAACAACGGGATTGAAGATCAGACCCCGACACCTCACGTCACTTCCCCTTTAGTTGCCGACACTACTGGGTTACTATCGAGTGCCGAGGGTGATACCTCGACAGCACTTCTAATGATAACCTTGTAGGTTAGTTAATCGGTCGTGGTAAGCGAGGGTGATTCCTCCTACACCACCCCCGATAACGACACCGTCGTGCAACGCTTCAAGAGTGGACCTCGAGGGTGATTCCTCCTTCGTTCACCTTGACGAAAACAACAAGTGGGATTCCATCGAGGGTGATTCCTCAGGGTCCCTTTGGTCTCAGACACATGGATACTTTGGTTACTATGGCTGTACACCGAAACATGATACTAAAGATGGGTCGGCCCTGAGGGGTACCCGTGCGAGCTTAATAGCGAGTGATGTGGAGTCGGGTGGACCTGGATGGTGCCCGAGGGTTGAACACGAGGCGTGGCCGGGCATTCCTCGCCCTTGCCGCAAGTCCTCGAGACGGGGCGATGGGGTCACATCTTTCATGAGTCTCTACTCGTTACCGCACTACCAACACATTTACGGTTTGGATATTTGATCTGAGGGGCCTCTGGCCTGATAGCACAAACCATCACGTGGGCATAGTATGGGCGTTCTGCATCGTATACTTCAGCCGAAGCTTAATGGAAGTCAGCATTTGAGCGGCGCGCGCTGAGTTGGACTGGTTAAGCAACTGCGCTTGTATTAAGGGGTTGCTAGGTATGCTCTCGGCCGCCCTCACAACGTCCAGGAGTTCCCGGGGCGATGGCCCAGGACCCCTGGGGCATAGGTTTAGTCCGGCGTGCTGACCTCTCTGTTAAGTTTTTGGTCGGGTTGCGGCGTATCGTTTAGCCGAGGCCGGGCATGACCCAGAAAAGTGTGTCCGGCCGGAGTTAATCGAGCGTGGTGGGTAAGTTGGTGCACCCCTGCAGGGAAGAACTAATCTATCGATAGCCTGTCCTACGGTAACGGACACTCGGAGTTGTATCCCAATCGGTACAACTAGAACTTGAGATGAGAACTGGATAGTACGGCTCTGGGATTGCTTTCTCGCAGGGAGTCGAGGAAGAATCTCTGGCCAAGGTTGATAACATTTCTACTACTTTACATTGTGTTAATCTGCACTCTTCTAATGCTGCAAGACTGATGAAGATGCTAGTCTTCGATAGGACTAGGCTCTTCCTCTCTATTCTGGCATTTCTGCAGCCCAGTCCACATATACAGCCGCCCTTTGAAAATGTTGCATATGTAGTGTAGATTCTTGCTTGCTGAGTACTTCGGATGAGTACTCATGTTTGCTTTATTTTCTTTTTCTCCCCATATCCTTTTGTCGCAACTAGACGACGGAGCCCCGGAGCTAGTTGCCCCCGTCGACGACTATGGCTACTACTACTACTACCCTCCCGGCGAGTACTACTACGAGGAGCCAACCGACGACCAGGAGTAGGATTTGGAGGGTCCTAGGCAGGAGGCCTACGCCTTTCGATCGTAGTTTTTATTTTGCCCCGCCTATCTAAAGGCTTATCTTCATTTCTGTAATATATCTTCAAGTGAGTCCTAGGCTTGATCGTGTGCATTTGCGTGTATGATTAGTGCACGATTAAGCCGGGGTCGTCACAGGGGCACAGCCTCATGATGTCTGCCGCATTCCGAAAATCCCAAGCTGGCCTCTCTTTGTTATGCAAACAGGCGATGCGGCGGCCAAGGAAGTCGGCCCCAATCATCTCGAGCGTGAGCCCGGCAGCTCTAAGGCGATGAATTCTGGTGGTTGTGACTATGAGCTTCCCGTCTTGAGAATCGAGGTCGCCCCAGTTGCCGCCATGGACCAATTTCGTCTGCCAGGGCATACAGAACGGCTGCGGGTCCTTCTCCATGATCCAGCACCACTTGCTCCGCCATTCTTCCCACTTCTCCTTGTGGGTCCCCTCTGGGTACGTCTTCTTGCTCAAGGCCCTCGGGATCCAGGTGACGCAGCCAAAAAGAGCCCCTCCTGGCTGGATGCGAGGGACGAAGTAGTGACGGAACAGCGCTGTATTGGGGACCACCCCGGCGAAATTCTCGCAGAGGTGGGCGAAGATGGCCATAGACGCCACGGCGTTCGGCATGAAATCCAAAAGATGGAAGCCGAAGGTGTACATGATGTCGTTGAAGAAATCCGAAAATGGGGGGCAGAGCCCGCAGTAGAAGTAATCAATGAAGAAAGGGAATTTATCTGGAGCGGGCACGGCGCAAGAAGCAGGGATGACACGGGTGGCAGGATGCCCCGTTGTGTTTCTCCCCCACATGCACTGATATTGGTCCCTGAGCGCGCGCACATCGAGCGTCGGGGGAAAGACGACGTGCTCCCTTCGCATCTTCACCAGCTCGCTCTCCGGCACCTCTTCTCCCTCACTCGCCTTGGATGCTCCCTTGCCCTTGCTTGTTTTGGGCGCCATAGCAGCCGAGGGAGGGAGGGGGATCGAGAGCGGTGAGGGCGCGGCGGCGGACGGAGGAGAAAGCTCTGGTCTGGGCTCGAGGAAGAAGAAGAAGATGGCGGTTACTAGATTGGGAAAGGCAAAGGGGGTAAATGAGCAGCGCCCCTGCGGATCCCACTTTTTATGGGGAAGGCGCGGGGCTGCCTCTTTATTGTTCGATGTGAAGGCATTCTCGCAGGCGTGCTGCGACCATTCCACGCACGACCCCCACGTCGCGCACTCAATACGGACCATGGGGAAGCGCGATAGACGTGATGATTACAGCAGTTAATCCCTGCCACGCGTGCCCGCGCACTGTTTGGGCCTGGCCCAACGACGCTTCACACTCGTGTACGGCCCAGGCCCGGGGGCTCCTGTCGGTGTACACAAGTTTGGGCCCTTTTGTACCCCTTACTTCTGCGTGGGCAGTTGCAGCCGCACCTGCGGCGAGGCTTGGTGGGGGCAGTTGGAGGCAAAATACAAGACGACCAAGGCGGCATCCAAGCCAGTAACCAGAGAGCAGAAGACAAGCTGGACCGCCGGCAAGATCCTTGCCAGGGCGGCTTGCGAAGCCCCGGCAAGATCCTAGCCGAGATGGCTTGTGAAGCGCTGACAAGGCCACCACCCTTGAGGTTGAGAGCTCTGACACCATCAACAACGTCAAGACCAAGACTCAGGGGCACATGCGTAGTAGCATGCAGATCTTTGTGAAGACTGGTGGCATGCAGATCTTCGTGAAGACCAGAAGGCAAAGTTCCCAGCAAGGTTCTTGCCGGGGACGACTGCGAGGCCCCGGCAAGACTCTTGTCAGCGATGATTGTGAGGCAACGGCAAGGCTCGCGCACGACAAGGCTCCACTGCCCTGCCACTGTTCCAGCACAGCAACTGGCCTGCCAACCCGGCAGGCACCTGCGTGGTGGCATGCAAATCTTCATGAAGATCCTGCCACCGCTCCAGCGCAGCAGCTAGCCAGTCAGCTTGGCGCTGCATGCCGCGTCATCTTGGATGCGTGTCAAGACGGAGTGAGGCGGCGACAGATGGGACAGGCTCCATTTCCATCCCCGATAAAGTTAGGGGGCACGTAAGCAGCGCATTTAATGCGTTTGTCCTAAGACGTCAGTGATAAGCATGAACACTGTAGCAGCTTTACACCTCCTGTATGCTTGCTCGCCACTGTGGTAGCCCCTTGGTATAATAGGAGGCCCAAGGTGTACTGGAGAAGGATTCGGACTTTTTGGACTTTCCGGCCTTGTTTGCATGCATAGCAGCGAGCCGAAGCTCAAGAACGCTCAATATACACTCAAAGCAGGACTAGGGTTTTACGCTGCTCAGCGGCCCGAACCTGGGTAAAAGTTCATCGTGTTGATCGCTAGACCCGCTCTTTTTGGACTCTTTTCTCCCTGCCAACCGTAGAAGGGATCCGCGGGATCCCATAGGTGTCATTTCCCCGACACTACGTTTTTTCTTTGAAAGAGACACCAAAGGAAAAAATCGTCCAGTTTTACTTTGCTCCATTCCTTCTAACCTAATGCACGGATAGTAGTACCATAGTAAAGTTTCTAATTCCTATGTTTTCCTTCACTTTTTCTTTGAACCAGTGGCGACTCTAGTAGGCAGTCTTCAACAAGCTGAAGCCTGCCCTCGAAATATTCTATGAGCTTAGATTTGGTCCACATGAATATCATATAAAGGCTATCTTGCTAAACTGATTCAAATTGTGGTTCAAAAGAGCATTTAGTTTTCTCCATGTTAAATTTGTGACCACGATTCATTTATTTCTAGATTTACAACTGCTTTGAACCAAAGGATCCCTGAGGGATCGACATGAATGTAGAGTAACAAAGTGATGCGACGAGTGTACAACCTCTTTGGCATAGCGTTGTCGACCTCAGCATCATTGGGTTGGACGTGGAGGATGGTGATGCTGGTATGACTATCGGAGGCGGGGAAGAAGATCAGAGGCCTATGGAGATGGCGCCGAGGATACTGCTCCGCTGTGATGGACCGTTCCGTTGTTGGAGTGGCTCCGGTGAGGTGTACGACGGCGAGGCTAAAGCAGGACAAGATAGACAACATTAATCTGAAGTGGGAGTCTAATAGCATCTGCAATAGATGATGCAAAATACATCACCAAAAAGTGCTAGTTGTAAAATGCATCAGCCGCGCCGCGGCCGCTCTGACAGATGCTGTAAATACTGTTGACTCAGAATTTAACTGAAGAAAGTGAACTTTAGAGTCGAAACAGAATTTTACTGTCGAAACTGAATTTTTCTGATGAAACTGATTGAACTAGTAGTAGAGCACTGCAATAGAAGTTTAGGGTGTTCGAGCACTGGTAGCAGAGAAGCAGTGATCTAAATCAGCAGCCGCTCGAGCAAGGAACGCACTAGCAGAGAGCAGCTCCTGCAGCAGCATCGCGAGCGAGTGCTAAAGCAGCAACTCCTGTAGCTGCCACAGGTCGTGCAGCAGCAGCGCGAGCGAGAGCAAGAGCAAAGCAGCAGCACGAACGAGAGCAACAGTGGAGCAACAGCATGAATGAGAGCAAGAGCGGAGCAGCACCGCGACCGATAGCAAGAGCAGAGTAGAGCAGCAACATGAACGAAAGCAAGAGCCGTGCAGCAGCGTGACCGGCAGCAAGAACAGAGCCGCATCGCGAGCGAGAGCCGGAGCAGCAGCAGTAGCAGCGCGAGCGAGAGCCGGAGCAGCAGCAGCTAGTGCTGGTGTGGAAGTCGCCACCGAGGAAGCAACGAGATGGGTGAGTGACACCATGGAGGAAGTGGCTGGCGACGGCGCCATCGATCGAGACCCACCATGGCTGCTCAGTATCGAGCACTGGCAGCCCCGTGAGATCGAAGAAAAGATAAAATGCAGCGGTGAGTGCAGAACCTCCTTGGTGGCGCCGAGTAGGCCTCGAAATCATCGGAGGAATTGGTGAGGGTGTTGTGGTTACGGTGGGGCAGGTCAAGACAGCGCTGTGGGGATGGAGGTGGCGTGATAGATGAGGCGAACATCAAGGCAGCTCCTTGGAGGTGGAGGACGGGGCAGTTGATCCGACGGGATAACGAGATCGACGATGGATCCTCATCCGGTGCGGTGGACGTGGGACGTCGAGCTCTTGCTATGGACGATGTCATCGGGGAAGAGTCTCCGGCTGGGCGGCGGTCGGGAGGCCGAGGAGGAGTGTGGGTTTCGTGGGTTTTGGCGGCCTTAGTGTAAGAATGGGGGGCGAATGGGAAGGTAGGGGGGAGCCATGGCTTAGGGCCGTGCTTGTCCAAAATGTGGGGTAAGTTACGAACGTAACCCCCACCGGTTTTGACCACGCGACGACGAGGAGGCATTTCCGGCTGAGGGGTAGAAGGGGGATTTTGTGTGTCTGGGCTACGGGACCGATTTTGGATGAGGAGGGAGTTTTTGCGCGCGTTGAAATTTTGGGATAACAAGGCGCGGCGCGGGTTGAAGAGGTGGGAGTTTCGCAGCTGAAGAGACAAAAGATACTCGAGCTTGAAAATTTCGGGATAACAAGGCGCAGATTCCATGTTCGGCAGAACAAACTTAACGTGTACAAAAAAAGACAATTCTTGCAAGGCACAAGAGAGTCATGTCCCCTTTTACTACAAGAAAAATGTAAAAAAATCAGGAGAACAAGATTAGCCTGTACAATACCAAATCAATTCGCACTTCCCTCAACAACAACAAAAAACAAATAAATTCCCACCACAAGAAAGAGTCATGTCCCTTTTTATATGATTTCAAATGCTAGGATCTCGAATTTCAATTTTTGAATCCACATTATGTTGATTTTGAATATATCATTAGGTGATCTTGTGGTTTATAATGGATGTAGTCCTACATTTTGATCTTCCATCTTATATGAACATTTTACTCCACCCTATGAATATATATATTATCGTCTACCATATGGAATAAATTTGAATCAATTTTCCTTATTTGAATACGATTGTGGTGAAGTTATACCATCATTTAAATATTATCTTGATAATAGAAAACATGCATATAGTTGTAATCATATTTAAATATGAACTACATGTACCATACGATCTCCAATTCAAATATTTGTATCCTTTTTATGTTGAATTCAAATCACAATACATTGGTCTAGGTGGCGAGAAGTTTGGGATAATCTAAACCCTGTTTTCATATGTGTAAAATTTGGCCGAATTGGGACAAGTTTTGGTATAAGCTTCTTGCAAACCTGAGCTTCTCTCAAGAAGCCTCATGGTTCCGAGAGGGAACGTGTCACCTTTGTCTGCGAAACAATATACGCTGCCTCCCCCCTGATTTTCTTTAGAGAGGCAACATAGAACTATATGAGTGCCGTGTTAAATTTTGGAATTATTCCGGGTTCGTTTGGCCTTTTTTATACATTAACTGAGTTTCTGGTCATTTAATGTGCATAATTCAAATTTGAACTCCAAGCACATGCTCCGGTGCACCAAAGTTGGTTGAAAAATCACATGTGTGTCCTTGGGTGAATTTATCGGTCCCATGCAAGAAATGGGAATGAAATTCAAACATCTGAGCATCGTGGCTTGGCCGAGAACATTGAGAAACTTGGTTTTTAAATTCCTGTAAATCTAAAACTCGCCTGAAAATCATGAAACTTGGCATGGTCTCATGTCATGGCACTAACATGATGTGGTAAATTTTTTGGCCGAATTGGAACAAGTTTCGGTATAAGCTTCTTGCAAACTTGAGCTTCTCTCAAGAAGCCTCGTGGTTCCGAGAGGGAACGTGTCACCTTTGTGTGCGAAACGATATACGTTGCCTCCCCCCTGATTTTCTTTACAGAGGCAACATAGGACTATATGAGTGTTGTGTTAAATATTGGAATTATTCTGGGTTCGTTTGTCCTTTTTATATATTAATTGAGTTTCTGGTCATTTAATGTGCATAATTCAAATTTGAACTAGAAGCACATGCTCCCGTGCACCAAAGTTGGTTGAAAAATCACATGTTTGTCCTTGGGTGAATTTCTAGGTCCCATGCAAGAAATGGGAATGAAATTCAAACATCTGGGTGTCGTGGCTCGGCCGAGAACATTGAGAAACTTGGTTTTTAAATTCCTGTAAATCCAAAACTCGCCTGAAAATCATGAAACTTGGCATGGTGTCATGTCATGGCACTAACATGTTGTGGTAAATTTTTTGGCCGAATTGGAACAAGTTTTGGTATATGCTTCTTGGAAACCAGAGGTTCTCTCAAAAAGGCTCGTGGTTCTGAGAGGGAATGTGTCAGCTTTATGTGCGAAACGATATAAACTGCTTCCCCCTTGATTTTCTTTACAGAGGCAACATAGAACTATATGAGTGTCATGTTAAATTTTGGAATTATTCCTGGTTCGTTTGGCCTTTTTATACATTAATTGAGTTTCTGGCCATTTAATGTGCATAATTCAAATTTGAACTACAAGCACATGCTCCAGTGCACCAAAGTTGGTTGAAAAACACATGTGTGTCCTTGGGTGAATTTCTTGGTCCCATGCAAGAAATGGGAATGAAATTCAAACATTTGAGCGTCATGGCTCGGCCGGAAATATTGAGAAACTTGGTTTTTTAATTCCTGTAAATCCAAAACACGAATGAAAATCATGAAACTTGGCTTGGTGTAATGACATGGCACCAACATGCTGTGGTAATTTTGCTGTCCGATTTGCGAAGGCGCAGACATTAACAATCAACAAAGTCATTTTGGAACATGTGCTATCACGTTACAATCGGAAACACAAGTATTATTGAAACCGTGAGCGTTCTACTTACCATTTACGTGCCACCACGCATCCCCTTTTTTATTGGCTAGGAGGCGCCGTGCGGGGTAGCTATTTGAGTACGGGAGGCGTGCAATCAGACCCCTGCACCTGCTTACTGCGAGGAGAGCCCTTTGACCTCCATCTGCCGCCCACGTCTCTCCCAAGGTCTCCATTAATGGCACCCAAGCCCCTGTTTAATGGCGTGGCTATGTCTCACTCAACTGAGATTTAAGAGAGAAAAAAGAAAAGCTGAAAAGAAAATTTTGCACGGATATTGATGTAAGATCCGACGGACCTATATAGCATCTACTGCGACTTATAGCAAGACTGATGAATATATAAGGAAGATGACAGTGGATAATAATTGTCTTACATATTTAGGAAGATAATTAAAAAGGCACATGCGGCTATGCCCGAAATACACAAGGGCAAAAGAAGAAGGAAGACGCATACACCGATCTGGCTCGTTGATCACTACTTTCTTGATGCGCTGCAGGTCGCGGAGACTTGTTCTCGTAGCGAGCGGCGATGATCTCTTTCATCAGTTTCATGTCCTCAATACGCTGCTTGGCAGCATCCACGGATTCCTCCGCGCTCGATGCGGAGCATGGCATTCTCGTCCATAAGTTTCTTGACGATGATGCCCATCCTCTTCCACAAGGCAGCAGTCTCCTCCACCTGCTTCCCCCTTCTGGCGATCTTCGCCCTAGCAGGCCGCGCTCGGTGCGGAGCTTCACCTTGTCCTCCCCTAGTCCCCGGATGACGCCGGTAGCATTTTCAAACGAGGCATTCATCTCGTTCGGCAGCTTCATCCAGCCGGAGATCCGACCCATCAGGCCATCGAACATAGCGCGCATGCGCCTGTGAGAGTCCTCGCCTACACGCGAGACATTTTCCCAGGCCGCCGCAGCACAGGAGGACATCCCTGCTGCATTCGCAGTGCGGCAAGACATATCTACTGCTTCCATGGCGCGGCCGACCAGTATGTTGCATCGACGGTGCGGCGGGACCTCTGTGTTGCTTCGGCGGCGTGGCGGGACCTTTGTGCTGCTACGGCGGCGCGGCGGGACCTCTGTGCTGCTACGGCGGCGCGGCGGGACATGTTGGATGCTTTTGTGGCGAGGCGGGACATCTCTCGTGCTTTCACTTCCATGCTCGCCTATCCCTGGTAGTAATCTTTCGACCCAGAACTCATGCGGGACATGGCAGATGCAAGGGAAGGACGATGAAAGACTTGTTGTTTTTGTGGATGAGGAGTTGAGGAGGAATGTGCAGCCATCTTGGAGTAGGTAGTATTTATAACCGAGTACTAATACGCTCCTAAGTGGGAAACCTTTTAGGTTTTGATCGGTGTGAACAAGTTTGGAATTAAATACAGCGTGGTAGTAATCTGGAATGTGATGGGACACAAGCTCAAAATTTATTGACGGTTCTAGGGGCTGTTTGGTTTTAGGCCTAGCAATGCCACACTTTGCCATCCAATGTTGCCAAACTTGCCTAAGGTTTTAGTTCTTCAAAATGAGAGCCGCAAGTTGGCAACCCTGAGGGAATCTTGCCACATTTTTTGTGTGTATGTCATGTGTGGCTTGCCTAAGGTGTGGCTTGAACCAAACACTCACCTAAGTTGGTCAAACTTGCCTAACCTTAGGTGTGGCAACCTTTGGCAATCTCACAAACCGGCACTATTCCTGGATGGTGTAACGTGGGCACGCGTCCTCGGCCACGTACGTGGCGTTTGCACCATAGGGTGCACTGCAATAGGCGATGTCAGCACACGTCTTGTTCCATCAACTGTGCGCGCTCGTTAATACTATCGCGCACGCTTCTTTTAATTAGAATGTGTGCCCATCCTCCTCCATGAACAGCAAGCGCCGCGGCTCTGACATCGGCAGTTGTAGCTTGAGCACCTTGCCGTACTGGATCCTGTGCACGGGCATGGCATGCACGGTGCTGAAGTGGTGGGGGAGTGCCAGCGGCAGGCATTCGTAGCCTCAGACGGGCACAAGGCATTTGCTGGGCGTGAGCGGACACACGCTCTGATGATTGGCAAGCTTGTGGTAAGTGATGTAGAGCCCACAGCCTTTGTGCGGGCACTCCACACTCACCGAGGAGAGGACGGCGTCCATCACCGTGTTTCGCATATCGAAGCCGCCGCCGCGCTCGCACTTCTGGCACTGCCGCTACTTCTCGAGGCGCTCGCCGCGGCAGTCCGCATAGGCCATGTGCCCTCCCTTGCACTGCACAAATCAATCAAACAACACATCAATCAAGAAACCTGCACCTTGCTCGATCAGCCGAACGGACAAGGTGTATTCGAACCTCGTACACTGGAGGCTTCAAGGGGCAGAAGCACAAGGGGCAGTGGAGCAAGGTGAGGTCCATAGAGACCTCCATCATCGGGTCCTGTTCCGTTGGCATGATCTCGCCCTCCTCGTGCACCACGATCTCTCGCTTTAGTGCTGGGGCATTAGAAAGTTTTACCATCACATATTCATACTACTTCAAGGTGCGTTAAATCAACACATGCAAGTATCAAAAGGAAATTGACAGCATGCATGCATGCGTTGTAATTAATGCATTGGTAAACGCAAAGTATTGAAATATATCGAGTGCACTGCTTTGATGTGTCGCGTCAACTCGTACAACAAGGAGAAGCTTGATTACAACACCCTCTCCCTCGCCCATGAGCGTGGTGGCTCGCAGGACTAGGAGAAGCTTTCGCTACACGCTCTCCCTCCAGCACGCGGTGGACATGCAGCAGTTCATTCGGTGTCAGATGGTCAGAAGCTTACTATAGTAGTACCATCAAGTTCTACTTCCCAAAGAGGCGAAGAGCCAAGCGCAACCCGAACGCTCATGTGGCAGTTTCATGTGTAGGGGAGGTAGTAGTAACTAGTCTAGGATAGCGTGTACCATGCCTCTAAGCCCATAGTGGGGGTAACATAACCAGTATCATTCACTTGGGACTAGCAAACATGCTTATGTGGCAGATAATTAAAGAAGAGAGAGAGAGAGGGTTAGAGTAGTAACATAGGTAGATACCATATCATGTTTGGCAATAAATATGATCAGCTATGATACTATGCAATATGGAGGTAGTGTCATACACTAGTATCATATGCATGATACTAGTATATGATACTGTCCACATAATTGTTGGAGTCGGCTCCATGCTATGAGGCCGTCTTGAAGCATTTTTTGATTGAAATAATCTTCTGGGCCTACCTGTCATCCTGGTGATTGTAGTTTGCACGCTGATCTGGTCAAGAGAGGAATATATATTTTAATTTGTGGTGGGGTAAATGTTAGAGGTTGCAGCAAATATTGTACAATGCGGGTCTTTTAGCCAAGTTTAGAGGCAAGCATGTGGGGCCAGTGCTATGATGTGTCGCGTCAACTCATACAACGCGGAGAAGCTTGATTACTACTAGTACGCCCTCTCCCTCGCCCATGCGCACGGTGGCTCGCAGACGAGGAGATGCTTTTGCTTACTACAACAAGATATCCCTCCCGCATGCGGTGGATGGACATGCAGCAGTTGATTCGATACTGTAGAAGTAGTAACATCATTGTTTGACTTCTCGAAGAGGCGAGGAGCCAAGCGCAACCCGAACGTGGCAGTTGCGAACGCTCGCGTGGCAGTCTTTGTGTAGGGGTGGGGCGTGGTGTGGCATTTTTGTGGCAATTCTTTTCTATTGTTGTTTGCGTCCAATAGGTGCCACCATCGGATCCAGATCTTACGGTTATTGTGGCGATTGCTAGTTATAGTCATCTTACGAAAATCAAATAATCCCAAAACAAACCCGACCACGTTTCTTGTTTGTAGACATGAATAGGAATCAACCAATGAGAGATGTGGGACGTAGTACCTAGCACGGCATGCAGTGGCCAGTTCATTGCATGCAATGTTATTACTAATTAGCAAATACTCCCTCTGTTCCTAAGTATTTGTCTTTCTAGAGATTTCAACAAGTGACTACACCGTAAATGAGTACATACGGAGCAAAATGAGTGAATCTACACCGTAAATTTTTAGGAATGGAGGGAGTATTAATTCTCTTGTTTTCCTCTCCGCCTTGGTCGCGGTGCATTATATTGAGTACTACTACTGACTAGTCTCTTTTTGACAAGCATTTACTTTGATACAGCTTGACTGCCAACAAGGGAGAGGGTAGCAGTTCCCGAAACATTGAATGGTCAATGATGCATCCTCATTCAATTAGCATGCAGAGGTAAGTAATTGGAGAAGCAGAATGGAGCCAGCACGATGTGAATGCAACGTAGTTTGGACTCTCATATAAAGGCGCCCCACCACTCCAATCCATCTACTCCTAGTCTCTGTGCAACATGGCTCACTCCAATTCAAGACCAAGACCAAGTGACTAGAAGCCACAAGCACCCATGGCGTTGATGGACGCGAGTGGCAGTGGGCTATGCTAGATCATCCAAGACGCCGGCCTACGGCCCCGCACCGCGCAATGTTTCCAGAGGGTGCTGGCAACCGCCGGTGTCATAGCCCTCGCCGACGCCGGCTTCGCCTCTCGCATGTTGCGAGATGATGGTCAGCTCCATTCGCAAGTTCACCACTGTCAAGAAGCGCGCGGACGACCTTACCGTACTCCTCCATCCCGCGCGCCCAGGCTCCTCGTTGCCTGCCACCCTCATCAGCCTCCAAGGTGATGAACTCTTTGAAGCACTGGTGTCCCTGCAGCTGCCAGACGTCATGACGAAGAATGTGCACCTCGAGGCCGCGCTCGCCACGCAGCGCCTCGCCATGCAAGAAACCGTCGACCTACACATCCACGTCTATGAGGAAATCATCTACATAGGCCACTACAAGGCCAGCGAGGACAGAAAGACATTAGCCTTCTCCCACCGGCTGGAATCTTTGGACGCCATTGTTCAGAAGCATGTTGACCTGGCCACAAAAGCCATTGCTACTTAGCCGCCGTTAGGTGGGCCGGCGCCTTGAGTTGAGGAGGAGGACGTCGTCGATGGATGCATCTTTCTTCTTGCCTCCTATAACCAGCACTGCATCACCTCGTGGCCTTAATGTGTTAGTGTATGGCATTTTTATTCCAGTCGTAAATGACATGTGTGATCCCTTGCTCTTATTTGGTGTTAATTATATGTAGTATCACTATCTTCGTCCTGGTTTACTACCTACGTCCTGGTTTATTAGTCCCTTTTGTAATTTGTGCTAAATTTTGACCAAAGATTTAACTAACAAAATGTTAATGCATGTCAACAAAATTTATATCATTGGATTCATATTCGAACATAGTTTTCTATGATATAATTTTGGTGACATGCTCGAACATTTTGTTAGTCATATTTATGGTCAAAATTTGGCACAGATGACCAATAAACCAGGACGGAGGTAGACTGGTCACCATCGCTTGTTGTGCCAAATTTTGACTTCAGCTTTACTCCCTCCGTCCGGTGAAGAGTGTACATTTAGCTTTGAAATCTCTACTCTCTACTCTTATAAAAAACTGAGTTGGTAATGATGGTGTGCCTGCCATCCTGCAATATAGACCGTCGTATCTATATCTGACGGATAGAAAGCAAACTATGGCAATTTTGCAAAAAGATACCCGCACCCCTCTCCACATTTGCATATAAGGCCTTCACTCGTTCATCTTTGTCTCCCACAAGATAAACAACTTGTATAAATGCATCTTGATGTTCCGTGCGATGCATCGGCCTCTTGCGAGTTTGTCACAAAAGAGTGTACTTCTATCTTTCCACTGCACTTTAAAGTAGGAAAAAATGTTTCTCTCTCATCACACGGTAATCAAGACCAATAACATTCTACGTATGGTCTCCTTAATTTCAACATGCACTTAGCTCATTGGGGGTTGGGTAATTAAAGAGAAGATTGATGGTGACTTGCATCTTTCCAATGCATTTTTGTCATGGGAAACCACGGCCACCTATGGGGCCATGAGCCCCTTTTTGGTTCGGCGGGGGGATAGGCACGTTGCACAAAGAGCAGAGAAGCGTAGCACAGTGCGGCAGAGATCACACGGGCAGTTTTACCCAGGTTCGGGCCGCCATGAGGCGTAAAACCCTACTCCAGCTTTGGTGGATTGATGGTGGAAATATGGTAGTGAACGTAGCGCACTTGCCCGGCAAGGTTACCTCAGGGCGAGAGTGGCTACGCGCGTATGAATGTGTGAGGGTCTAAATCAGCCAACCCTTTCTACGGTTGCCATGGGCCTCCTTTTATAGATCAAAGGGGTCACCATAGTGCCAAATCAGTCATTACATACTGATTAGATAGCAAACGGTGCTACCATACCTAACTCTGCAGGCTGAGAGAGCACATTAAATGCGCCGCTCAATGTCACATCACAGCTTGCCCGGCAGGCCCTGCCGGGCTGCTTTGCCAGCCTCAGGCCTGCTTGCTTGACACGTCTCAGGACGGGTGTCGCTTGGGGGTATTTTCTGTAGGAATTGGCTGCGATGTGGCGAACAGCAGCCACTTAATCACTTTGCGGCTTGACACCGCACCGATCGATGATGTGCGTCGTGATGAGGTGGAGCGGTTGAGTGGCTTGCCCCCGTGAGCCCTAGCAGGCCTGCCGAGGTAACCTTGAGACTTGCTTCCGGGGCAAACCCAGCCTCGCCAGGCTCGCATGCCCGGCAAGGGAGGTTCCTTCCTTAGCGATCTTGCTCCTTTGCTCATCTTGGTCTCCCTGATCTGCACTTGGATCCTTCAAGGGAATTGATCCATCATGCTTGGGTTGATCATGGTGCTGTAATCTTGTCTTCAGGCCTGTGCACAGTCCGGGCAACGAACCCAGGGTTTGTTGCACCGACAGGAGCCCCCCGGGCCTGGCACGAACGTGCCCCTGGGCGTCATCGGGGTAGGCCCTAACCAGTGCACAGGCAAGAGTGCAGGGGTTGCTCCGTCCTTTGGGATCTTCTTTGCTTCTTTATTAACCCGAGCTTGGGTTAGTTTCCGGTTCTCCCACAGGTCCTGCGAAACCTTACGGGAGAAACCGAGCCACGATCCACGGATCGCCCACGTCCCACGATCACGGGATACTTATCTTTTTTTTAATCTTAAATCTGTAGGCACTTGCCAAATTTTAGTTCAAATAACGTAATCTATTGAATCCATGATTGTGTCATGTAAGGTTTGTACTTGTTTGATCAGCATATTAATGAAAAAGATAAACCTTGCCGGAGACTCATGCATGTATATGTCCATGCAGAGGTGGGATGCCTCTATATTTTTAAGTAAACGAGCTCCCCCGGCAGGCTATCCTGCCGGTACCCTCTGTTTTGTTGCCAGGGAGTTAGGCCTACCGGGCACAAATCATGAAGAGGGACTAGCCCCCCACCAGTCCTTTTCCACCAAAGGCCACTGCGACCACCCTGACCGAAGCAATGTTCGAGTCGAAGGGTGGGAGCACCTAAGTTTCAAAGGGTAGCAGGGTTTTCTCATGCACAAGACCTCACTTACAGAACATGTATGGATAAAAGGAAGAACTTATCTGTTTGGCTTGCTGAAGAACGCAGTGCTGGCTTGTCTTCTCATCTCCTCTTGGGGACTGAATCCACGCCAGGAGCGTGCAGTTTATGCAGATGAAAATGATGCTAGATGCGATCTTATCTATATGAACATGCGATGCTCATGATATGCTTATGCATGCATGCAACTTGTCGGGGGCCGCCCAGCGCTTCATTTATTTCTCTATTGCTCAGGGTCTGCGCCTGGCTTTGTACAAGGGGTTACATGCAACTGCGGCAAGGCCTGTACAAAAGGGTGGCTGCCGGACAGGGCCCGACAGCCACGCCTTACGGGTAGGACTGGCGGAGATGCTCAATATTCCATGAGTTTTGCAATTGAATGCCATCTCCGGTCTCCAGACAGACTGCGCCAGGTCTGGAGACTCGTACTACCCGATAAGGGCCTTCCCACTTCGGCGTCAACTTGTTTGTACCCTTGGCGGACTGAACACGCCTAAGGACAAGGTCGCTGTCGGATTCAGGGTTCCGCAAACCCTTGAGAGGTTCGAACTCTGGGGTGCGTGCGAAGAACTCTCCCTCCCTAGTCTGCCTGCTCAACGATTCTACAGCCTAGCTCGACGAACCCAAAAGACAAAGGGACACAACAGTTTATCCTGGTTCGGGCCACCTTGCGGTGTAATACCCTACTCCAGCTTTGTGGTGGATTGCCTCGGAGGGTTGAGGATGAACTAGTAAAGTGATGGAACGACCTCAGGAGGTGAGGTGTTCTTGAGCTCGATGAGCTGGTGAGGTGGTCAGGATGGAATGGATCCGATCCTCGTTTCATTGATCCCTCCCCCTCTATGATGGTGGCTAGGTCCTATTTACAGTGGCCTTGGTCCTCTTCCCAAATGTAGGCGGGAAGGGATCCCACAACGGCCAAATTCGAAGGGAGACAGCTAGTACAAGTTATCCTGACAAAAGTGGTCTTCGCCTACAAAAGCCTCTGGTGGTGACGCTGCAGTGGGCTCCGCGATGACCTTCGTCCTGCCGTCCTAGCGGTCCTGGTCTTGTTGCACCGATATGGAAACCTTTGCTTGATTCCTCGGGACTCCGCGCCTGCGCTTGCCCCCTTTGCACCAAAGGGGAAACTGGTACACTGCGCCCGCTGGTGCCAGCCTGATCGCGGCCGTCATGGCTCACGTCAGGTGAACCTCACGAGGTGCGGCTTGCATTGATATCTCCTCTCCTCGGGAGCCAGCCTGGGGAGGCCGCCCCCCGTGGAGGTCTTGGCGTCGTGTGCCTCGCAAGGCTTGGCCCCTCGCGAGGGTCTTGCATTGTCGTTGCCAAAGCTGGGCCGTTCCAGGCCATTGATATCGCCGACAGTAGGCCCCGGGCCCAAGGTGCCCTCGTGCTTGGCTTTGAGGCGAAGCCAAAGGGCAAGTGCGGAGCGCCGCGGGCCATAACTGCCTGCGACCTTGGTTGCCGCGTGGCGATTGATGGGACGTGGGCGCCTCTGCTTCCCCACGATGCCTCGGCAACTGCTCGACTTGACAAGACCCTACTGCATCCAGAGAAAAATCATCATTACTCACGATCGTGGGGGCCGGCGATCGGCCTTCCCTTGGCTATAAAATGAGGAGAAGGGCGAAGCCCCCTTTGCTCATCTCCGTCTTCTCGCCTCCCGCTCCTTCTTCTTCCTTCTTGCCCCACCGCCTTGCCGTGGTGCTCATGGTGCCGATTAGGAGGTTCTCCGCGGCAGAGAAAGGGAAGATCCCTCGCGAGGAGCAAGGACCACTCCCACCAAAGAAAAGGTTCAGCCGTCCCCACGACGTTGGCGTGAGGATGGAGGTGATGCGACCCTGGCTCGAGCGGCCTCCGCCGGGCTTCCCGCTCCTTCTATACGCCCGAGATCAAGACTCCGAAGGAGGTGGCGGCGCCCCGCGCCGCGTGAGCCACGGCCGTGGTGGCCAGGCTGAGGTTGTACAGGTGACTGGCCCACGAACCCACGCCGAAAGTTCTTCGCGCGAGTTCATGGTGTGGGTGGCAATGCCGCCGCGCTCGTGGATCCAGCTCCTGCGGTTCTTTGCCGAGGAGGTGCCGCCAAGGGGGTCGCTTAAGCTGCGGCTGCAGCACGCCGGGTGCTGTAGCCCGGCCTTGGGGGCGGAAGTCGAGGTCGTCCCCCCAGGCAAGATCTTCATGACCCAAGGATGGGGCGAGGTCGCCCGCGCTTGCCGCGCGGAGGGAGCCCTCGCCATCCACTTTGAGTACGATGGCGCCTCCACACTGTTCTTCAAGGTCTTCGATGAGGAGGGCCGCCGCCAGGAGTGCTGCTCCGGAGGAAGCGGCCTTCGTGGCGCGGCTACAGGCACCGAGCCCGCCTCCGGGCCTGCCGACAGCTCCTCCAGCAGCAGCGAGGGCTCCTGGGAGTCCAGCGACTCTCCCGAGCCTAGCGAGTCTCCGGAGTCGAGCGACGACAGCTATGTGCCACCGAGCTCCAGCCGTGCCAGGAGTGCGGCAGCGGCGTCCGCTCGACGTCGACGATGATCTGGATGGGGTTGGCGTTGACCTCACGTGTCCCACTGTTGATGACGGTGTCGATGGCGATGCCCGCTGCTAGGGTTTTTCGATGTTTTTCTTCTTTTGCTCCCTGTGAGGTGTCAAGGCGGACCCCGTGGGGGTATGTAAGGAAACCGTAATGCTTTTGCTTTAATGTCTATTATTCCTGGTATAAGGTTACAACTGCGTGTCTCGCTTCGGCATCGTTCCCCTTTTCGTTCTCGCGGCAGCTTTGCGTGCTACGCCGGCAGGTCCCAGTTCCCAGGCAGGCTTCAGCCGTCGCTGGTATGCCAGGTCGCAATGCCGTGGTCAAGGCCAGGAGGTGAGCGGCCCGAGGTCCGGAAAGAGCTCCTGAGGCGCGATGCTCAAGAGGTCCCCTTTGGCATGCAAGCAGCTCCCTAAAGGCCGAAAAGGAAAGTGGCATTGCCGGAGCGAGATTACGAGGGTTAAAAATTCCAGGAAGCAGGTTCGCGCTGATTCGTATCAGTAACTTATCTTGATGAACTTGAGGTGATTCCTTCGCACGGCGCCCGATTTGCGTCTTGGCGGTGGTGCTATCAGGTAGGGCTCGCGCCGGCCTCCCCTTTCCTCGCTTATCTGAATGCTCTGCGTCCTCGGGTCCCAACCCTCGAGCGAGGCTCAGCCACCACTGGTATGCCAGGTCGCGATGCCGTGGTCAAGGCCAGGGGGTGAGGGCTAGAGAGTCAGTAGGAGCTCCTGAGGTGTGGTGCTCAGGAGCCCCCCTTTAACGCGCAAGCGAATTGCGTAAAAAAAAGGGGCAGCCGGCGGGACCGCCTTAAGCTCTGGAAGTTCCTGCGGGTTAGTCCAAGAGGAGGGTATAACTTATAGTCGCGTTTGCTGTCCTGCCGCTGATCTTTCCGCAAGAAGATGAAGGCACTGAGGATTTGGTGAGGTAACGTGCGCGGGGCGGGCCACGAGCCAGAGCTCGATCCCTCAGATTTGTCAGCGTTGCAGGGACGGACCCGAGCACAAGCGCCATGCTAGCATGTGTAGCCCCCGTTGCGGGATGAGCAGGAGGCAGGTCAGCAATGCGGGGGGCTGCGAAATTCAATGAGCAAGCAGGTGATAATCCTAAAGCGACCGATAGCAGGAATAAGGCTAGTTCTGATAGATGCAAAGCGATACATGCCACAGGGACAGACCCACGCGGCTTGGGGATGATCCAGCCCGAAGTGCGCCCCCAACAAAGTGAATCAAGATGCAAAAGGATACATGTCGCAGGGGCAGGCCCATGTGACTTGGGGATAATGCTGCCCGAGGGGCGCCCCCAACTGAATAAACTAGAAAATGTCACCTGGTATCGTTGCTGAAGAGATGTTGGAGTAGCTGAAGATGTGCGCTGGAGAAGTCGCTCCTCACGAGTCGCCTGGGTCTTGAACCTCGGGAGGCTCTGGAGGCTCAGGGGGCTCACGGAGAACCATCGCCATCTCCGCCAGGACAGCCTGGTGCCTGGTCTCCTGAGCCGCCAGGACCCGCCACAGGTGGTGCTGGAAGGTGACAGCCGCGTTCGGCAGGCCGTTTGGCATGCGAACGTAGCTGTGTGGGGGGCCCTCACACCGACCAACGCGCGATGGCCAGAAACGCTCCTGAGACGCAGCCCTGTTGAGCCCGAGGTAGTTGGTGCAGGCGCACAGCTCACTGTCCTCGCCAGGACAGGGAGCCGAGCTAGGTGGCTGGCGGCGGTCACCGCGCATGGCTCTCGCCTCATGTAGCTCCTTGATTGCCTTGATGACGAACTCCTGAGCACCAGGCAGCTCGTGCCTTGTGCCCTTTCGGCGGAAGCACGCGCTGAAGCACGCCTCCACATGGTGCCCGAGCGCCTCCCTCATGACGTTGGCTAGATCAGAGGCCCTCCAGAGGAGAGCCCCCGAAACCAGCCTGAGAGGGGCGCCGGGCGCGCCTTCCTATGCGAGAGAGGGGGGCGCCCCATCCGAGGGCGCTGGTCCTGAGGTGGTGCCGGTGGGGACACTGTTCTCCTGAGGCTCTCGGTGGAGCAGTTGTTTCTTCTACTTGGGGATAGCCTCAGGAGGGTAGATGGTGCCTCCGTTGTCTGGGTCCTCAGCCGCCGCGGCCTGGTAGGCGCGCGCGAGAGAGCACACCACGTCCTTTTCCTCGCAGGCGATCGTGATGATGTCGCGGCTCCCTGGCATCTTGAGGACATTGTAGCCATGATGAGTCACCGCCATGAACTTGGCCAGGGCCGGGTACCCAAGGATGGCATTATTTGGAAGACGAATGTGGGCGACGTCGAAGTCGATGAGCTCGGTGTGGTAGTTGTTGCGTTGGCCGAAGGTGACAGGGAGGCGGATCTGCCCTATCGGGGTGGTGGAGCCGTCAGTCACTCCTAAGAAAGGCTTGGTGGGCTGCAACTAATCATAGGGCACTTGGAGGTGATCGAACATTTCGATGGAAAGGACATTGAGCCCCGCACCGCCATCGATGAGGGTCTTGGTGACGAGGACGTTGCTGATGACGGGAGAGCAGAGCATCGGGAGGGCGCCGGCGGTTGCTGCGCACTTGAGCTGGTCTGCCGAGCTGAAGGTGATGATGCACTTGGACCACTTGAGCGGGCGTGTGGCCTCGAGTCTGGGGATAGCCGCGTTCACCTCACGGGAAAACTGCTTGAGGACGCGCTGGGAGGCTGGGTCCTGAGCGCCGCCTAGGATGCAAGCGACGGCGCGAGGCTCTCAGAAGTCCCCATCCCCCTCATCCTGATGGTGGTCGTCGTTCCTTCTTGGTGGCTGTGGCAGCAGAGGGAGGCCGGTGTTGCCCTGGGGACGGTCCTCACGAGGCTGATCTCTCCAGGCGCCCTCGCGAGGCTGGCCCTACCAGCGGTCCTCACGAGGCTGGTCTCTCCAGGCGCCCTCGCGAGGCCCATGGTCGTCCCAGCGCCCTTCGCCTCGGCCTCCTCCGCGGCCGTAGCCTCAATCGTTGCGCTCGGGGCGTCGACCGAGGTGTCTGTCGCGGATGGCCCTGAGCTCATGGCAGTCGTTGGTGTTGTGGCTGTGTACGTTGTGGAAGACGCAGAACGGGCGGCTGCCCTTGGATGGCTCTGGGTGGTCGCAGCCGTGTTTCATCTCTGGTTCAGCCGCAAGCACGGCCGCCCCCTTGCGTTTCATGTCCTTGGCCTTGGCCTTCTTATCTTCTGGGTCGGCCGCTAGGAGCTCGAGGAGGGAGAGGCGTCCCTCCTCAGCTCTCGCGCACTTGGTCGCCATGTTGAACATTTCCAGAGCCGTGCATAGGTCTTCGTGTATGGCCAGCTCCTCCGTCATCTTGACATCGCGGACGCCATCAGAGAACGCCGAGATGATGGCCTCGTCTGACACCTTCGGGATCTTGAGACGGACGCTGTTGAAGCGCTGGATGTACTTCTGCAGGGTTTCCCCTGGCTGTTGCTTGATGCGTCGTAGGTCGACCGCGGCAGGCGGGCGGTCGCGGGTGCCCTGGAAGTTGGCAATGAAACGCTCACGCATCTCGCCCCAGGGGGAGATCGATCATGCGGGCAGGTTCAGGACCCATGAGCGCGCGCCATCCTTGAGAGCCATGGGGAACCATTTCGCCATGACCTTCTCGTCGCCATTGGCCGCCTCGATGCTTAGCTTGTAGAGTTGCAGGAACTCAGCAGGGTCGGGAGTGCCGTCGTAGCGTGGAGGTAAGTCGGGCTTGAACTTCCCCGGCCAGACGATGCTGCGTAGCTCGGGAGGGAAGGCTCGGCAGCCTGCGGTGGTCACGGGGGCCCGACGTGGAGGTGGAGCTTGATCTTCGTGCTCACGCGCCACCACCCCAGGCAGCGCGTGGTCTTGGCGTGGGGGCGCTGGGAGTGCAGGAGCATCTTCTTGCGGCCGATGGATCTCCTGGCAGCTTGCATCTTCGCGTGCGGGCGCCCTGCACGGCGGGTCATGCCGTTGGGCCGCGCGCCTTGGCACGAGGGCGACGTCTTGACGGGGAGGCGGTGGAGGCGCTCCGTGGGCCACGTCGCCCGCAGCAGGTGGCGGGCGAGGCAGCGAGAGAGATGGCGAAGGCGAGCCCCCTACGGCGTTGACAAGCTCGGCGATGTGCTCGAGCCAGTCCTCGTAGAAGTCGTCGACGGGACGGTAGCGCAAGAGCTCGCGCGCCATGAGCAAGGCAGCTTGCGCGTCCGCCGGCCCGCGATGAGCGTGAGACGACAAACCAGCTGGAGTCAGCGACGGAGTGGCCGTACGCCCATCACACCGCACGGAGGGGTGTAGCGACGAAGCTTGCTACTCCTGCCCCGCCGGGCCGGTGGCGGCGTTAGCAGCAGGCGATGGAGAACGGCGGGGAGGCCCGCCGGCGGGCGCCGTCTGAGGGACGCGAGCGATGAGGGCGGCCCGATGCTCAGCACGGGCTCGACGAGCGTCTGTCATGGAAGTGGTGGAGCAGCGGCGAGTCGACCGACGGGAGAAAAGCTCCGACGCACCCCTACCTGGCGCGCCAAATGTCGGATTCAGGGTTCCGCAAACCCTTGAGAGTTTCGAACTCTGGGGTGCGTGCGAAGAACTCTCCCTCCCCAGTCTGCCTGCTCAATGATTCTACAGCCTAGCTCGACGAACCCAAAAGACAAAGGGACACAGTAGTTTATCCTGGTTCAGGCCACCTTGCGGTGTAATACCCTACTCCAGCTTTGTGGTGGATTGCCTCGGAGGGCTGAGGATGAACTAGTACAGTGATGGAACGACCTCAGGAGGTGAGGTGTTCTTGATCTCGATGAGCTGGTGAGGTGGTCAGAATGGAATGGATCCGATCCTCGTTTCATTGATCCCTCCCCCTCTATGGTGTTGGCTAGGTCCTATTTATAGTGGCCTTGGTCCTCTTCCCAAATGTAGGCGGGAAGGGATCCCACAACGGCCAAATTCGAAGGGAGACAGCTAGTACAAGTTATCCTGACAAAAGTGGTCTTTGCCTGCAAAAGCCTCTGGTGGTGACGCTGCAGTGGGCTCCGCGATGACCTCCGTCCTGCCGTCCTAGCGGTCCTGGTCTTGTTGCACCAATATGGAAACCTTTGCTTGATTCCTCGGGACTCCGCGCCTGCGCTTGCCCGCTTTGCACCAAAGGGGAAACTGGTACACTACGCCTGCTGGCGCCCACCTGGTCTCGGCCGTCATGGCTCACGTCAGGTGAACCTCGCGAGGTGTGGCTTGCATTGATATCTCTGCTCCTCGGGAGCCAGCCTAGGGAGGCTGCCCCCCGTGGAGGTCTTGGCGTCGTCTGCCTCGCGAGGCTTGGCCCCTCGCGAGGGTCTTGCGTTGTTGTTGCCGAAGCTAGGCCGTTCCAGGCCGTCGATGGAGCCACGCCACGGGCCGCAGGCAAGCAAGTCTGGGCACCTCCGGTCCCAGGACGCTGACAGTCGCCTTCCTCAAAACACCAGGCACAAACCCTGCGGCTGTGATAGAGACGCAGGGCTGGCTGGTAGCGTGCATCACGCGTAGCGGCCCGGAGACGGTTCTCCTCGGGAAGCACAGCGTTGTCATGCCGGTGCTGATCCTGCGCTACTTCATCGTAGGCAAGTACTCGAGGCAACCCGTAAATGAGTTCCGTGGGGATAACTGCTTCTGCCCCATAGACTAGGGAGAAGGGAGTCAGCCCAGTAGCTTGATTTGGTGTCGTTCTGAGGGACCAAAGAACCCCCGGCAGCTCATCGATCCATCGCGTGCCGCACTTCTGCAGCTTATCAAATGTTCTTGTCTTGAGTCCTCGCAACACTTCAGCGTTCGCCCTCTCAGCTTGTCCACTGCTTCTGGGATGTGCAACAGAGGCAAATGAGATCTTGCTTCCGAGGGCATGAACATATTTCATGAAGGCGCGGCTCGTGAACTAGGTGCCGTTGTCGGTGATGATCCGGGCAGGGACCCCAAAGCGACACACCAATCCTTTCAAGAACTTGATAGCTGACTGAGCAGTCACCTTTCTCACGGCATCTACTTCCGACCACTCTATAAACTTGATGATTGCACCAAACAAGAATTCAAATCCCCCATCAGCTCGGGGGAAAGGGCCGAGGATATCGAGCCCCCGGACCGAAAACGGCCATGACAAAGGGATTGTCTGAAGAGCTTGTGCAGGCAGATGGGTGTTCTTGAAATGGAACTGGCAGGCTTCACATTTGGTGACTAGCTCGACCGCATCTTGGAGGGCTGTGGGCCAATAGAATCCTTGCAGGAATGCTTTCCCAACTAATGCCCTTGATCCAATGTGGGAGCCGCACATGCCTTTGTGTAATTCCGCCAGCAGTTCCTTTCCTTCTTCCCAGCAAATGCACTTCAATTTCACACCGTTGGGCCTCCTTCTATATAGAGTGTGTCGGGGGGGATGAACCCTGGGCAGGCAACGGAACCCGGATCTTTTTCAAAACATCGGGGCCAGCATCGCCCCTCAGTCCGGCTCGTGCTCGGCCTGGTCCCGCGACCCGGCCAAGCCCCCAACCCGGCCGAACTCTTCAATGCGACCAAGAGAGCAACCCGGACCCGCCAGCTGGCGCAAGCCGGCAGGACCCGAAGCATCAAGGCTTCCCCAACAAGCTAGCTACCCCATGGCGTATTCCTCCACCCGGCCACGGGTCAGCACCCGTCCCATCCAGCCGTATGATGGGACAAGTCTCCATTCAGAGATGAACGAGGCAATAGTGCCCCACCAACTCCTCTGACCGGCAGAAGCGTGGCAACAGTGCCCCACCTACCCGGCTGACCGAGGCCGGCGTGGCCACCGTACGCCTATCATCACTGCTGACACCAGCGGACGGCGACCAAGCGGAGCGCCACTGTAGCCGACTCGACCCGGCCACTCCGTGACATTCGACAAGATGGCGAACATTGCCCCTCGCACAAGGGGTCCTCACCCGGCGAGCCCTGACACCCGGCGAGTCCCAGCGCCGGCTCCCCAGACAATGACAACACGGCCCCACGGCCTTGTAACTTTACCATTGTAGCCCTGGGGGGTTGACCTATAAAACCCCCCAGGAGGCCTCCATGTACGCAGGCAGATAGACAACACGAGACGATCAGTAGAACACACACCAATAGGGGAGAGGGAACAACCTAAGCCTTGGCCTATCTTCCTTCTTCCTCCGAACAGCTCCAGGAGCAACCCTGTACCATATCATATAAACCAACCTCGGCAAGACTAGGGGTGTTATCTCTCCGGAGAGCCCCGAACCTGGGTATGTCTTGCATCCCACGCTCGCTCATGCCGACTTCGCCTCTGGAGCCCACCGGTGCCCTCGAGCCGCCTCCTCTCTTTAGCCATCCTTTGGCATCTGCCGTGCGCCCACCACGACAGTTGGCGCCCATCGTGGGGAGCTCGAGGTCCCGGCCAGAGTCACGTTCCAGACGGGGCCCCCTCCGACACCGACGAGCCAGTCTCGCTGGCGGACGACGTCGTCGACATGCTCGCCGCCTCCTTCGTCGCGCTGCGCATCTCCGACGCGCCCGCGGCCAGCGAGTACCCCAGCGGGGTGCTTGACTTCACCGACTCCCCCATCCCCCTCGGTGACAGTGCTTCCGTCTGGGCGATGGACCACTGCGTTCGGATGGAAGTATTCGCCACCGACGCCGACGCCTCTTCTTCATCCAGCGCGGCGAGGAAGGCCGCCAAAGCCAGGGCCGCAGTGGATCGTGCCCGCACGCCCGACCCGCTGGGCGCCACGATGCAGAGCCTCCACATCCCCATCACCACCGACGTCGACGCCTCCAACACCGCCGAGGTCCAGGCCCGGCTCGAGCAGGATCGCCAGCGCCTGCTGGATCTGACCGAGACACTCGCCGCCACGCAGCACCGTCTGGACTCCGCCCAGCGGGAGTGTGACACCGACTACGGGTTCACGCCTGCCGCCGCCAAGCCAAGCCGGGTTGCTGACGTGCGGGCCCGGGGCGGCGCCATCGGCCGCGGCCTTGGCGCAATCCCTCCCGTCTACGAAACCCCCGCGAAGAACATGCGCGCCGCCTAGGCAGCCGCAGCCGACCTAGACCAGCTCCAGGGCGAGGAGCTGAAGGACCGCCTGAAGCGGGTAAGCGACCTCCTCGACGCGGCCAACGCCCAGCAGGACCGCCTCAACCAGCTCGGCAAGCCCGCGGGATCCGGCTCGCACCGTGCCAACGGCCCCGAGGACCAGCAGAACACGGCGTCTTCGCCACCCGACGAAGCTCATTACGGCCGCACCCAGACCCAGCGTAGCCGCGCTCCAACGGCCGCTGGCGGTTTGGCTGACGAGCCAGCTCCGGAACACCGGCGCCAGCACGACCCGCCCCCGCGACCCGACCGTCGCCCGGCTTCGGCTGACCCGGCCCCCCGCGGCGCGGTCGCTAGCCGGCTGGGCCCGCGCGCCATCGACGACACCGACGCTCGCCACCGCCTCGACCAGCTCGCTTTCTCCTTGGAGCTGGAGGAGAACAACGCAGTCAGGCCGGCCTGTTTCGGCCCACGCATCCGGGACGAGCCCTTCCATAAAGGGTTCACGCTTCCCCGCGACACCCCCAAGTACAATGGCACCGTCAAGCCGGAGGACTGGCTCATCGACTACACCACCGCCATCGGCATCATGGGTGGCAATCGCCGCCTCTTCGTGCGCTACACCCCGCTCATGCTCCAGGGTTCGGCCCGCACGTCGTTGAACAGTCTGCCGGCTGGCAGCATCAATGCGTGGGTCGACTTCAAGCAGGCCTTCGTGCGCAACTTCACCGGCACCTACAAGCGGCCCGGTCATCCCAGCCAACTCGCCATGTGCGTGCAGGGGCCGGCAGAGACCGGCCGCGAGTACCTCGCACGCTAGACCGAGCTCCAAAACATCTGCGAAGGCATCCACGAGGTCCAAGCCATCCAGTACTTTGTCAACGGGTGCCGAGACGGCACCCTCCTCAAGCACAAGCTCATGCGCTCCGAGCCGACCTCCCTGGCTGCGCTTGTGGTGACAGCGGACAAGTACGCCAACGCCGACTCCGCCATGAAGATCCAGGTTGCCCTGGACGAAGTCGGCAAGGCCAAGCCGATTCCCCCTCCCAAGAAGGCCGGCGAGAACAGCCAACAGCAGCACAATCAGCAGAACAAGAAGCGCAAAGCCGACCAGCCGGCCCAGCGCTACGACAACCGCCTCGTTGCGGCCGCCGAGCAGGCACCCGTGGCCGAGCCGGCCGCCAAACGCCGGCAAACCGGCAAGACGGCGTGGTAGCCCGCCATGAGCTTCGAGGAGATGCTCGATGCTCCCTGCAAGCACCACAGCGGCGCGAGACCGTCCACGCAATGCTCCGAAACTGCGCCATCACCAAGCGCATCATGAGGGGCGACATCCCGCCGCCTCCTGCTCCGGCTCCCGGGGCTTGGCCGCCGGCTCCTCTGCCTCTACCTCTGGCCAACGAGGCGATGCGCGATGACGTCTACCCCGCCCAGAACGCAACCTACGTCGTCTTCACCAGCCTCGGTGACGACAAGCGTAGCAAGCGCCTGCTCCGGCAGGAAGTGAACACCGTCGTCCCGGCCAAGCCGGACTACATGCATTGGTCGGATCGCCCGGTCACCTGGGGCCGGGAAGACCACCCGGCCGTCATGCCAAACCCGGATGGCTACGCCCTTGTCCTCGACCCCACCATCGTCACACCCCGGCGCACATGTAAGTTCTCCCGGGTCCTCATCGATGGTGGCAGCAGCATCAGCATCCTCTATCGCGACAGCATGACCAGCTCGGCCTTGAGGTCAAAGACTTGGAGCCGACCCGGAAGATCTTTCATGGCATCATACCCGGCCTCTCCTGCTCCCCGATCGGCCGGATCCGGCTCGACGTCCTGTTCGGCACCAGCGACCACTTCCGACACGAGCCACTCTGGTTCGAGGTGGTGGACATGTCTAGCGCGTACCACGCGCTGCTGGGCCGGCCCGCGCTCGCCAAGTTCATGGCGGTTCCCCACTATGCCTACCTGAAGATGAAGCTGCCGGGTCCGAAGGGCCTCATCACCATCACCGGCGACTACCGCAAGTCCCTGGAGTGCGCCCAAGCCGGCGCCAAACTGGCCGAGTCGCTGGTCATAGCCGAGGAGCGGCGCCAGCTCGACCGGACCGTCGCGCTGGCCAACGAGACGCTAGCCGTGCCGACTTCGGCCAAGAAGCCGGCCGGCGAGGCCTCGTTCCAGCCCTCCAAGGAAACGAAGAATGTCAAGCTGAACCCGGAAGACCCCAACTGCAGCAAGTACGTCGTCGTGGGCGCCCGCCTTGACAGCAAATAGGAAGGCGAGCTCGTGGACTTCCTTCGTGAGAATCGGGATATCTTTGCATGGACCCCAAAGGATATGCCGGGTATTCCGAGGAAGTACGCCAAGCACAAACTCCATGTCCGCAAGGACTCCAAGCCTGTCCGTCAACCCCTATGTCATTTTTCCAAAGAGAAGAGAAGAACCATCAGCGAGGAGGTCGCCAAGCTTTTGGCGGCCGGCTTCATCATGGAAGTGTTCCACCCCGAGTGGCTGGCCAACCCAGTCCTCATCCTGAAGAAGAACAAGACCTGGCGCATGTGTATAGACTACACCAGCCTGAACAAGGCTTGCCCCAAGGATCCATTCGCCCTCCCGGGGATCGATCAAGTCATCGACTCCATCGACAGCTGTGAGCTCCTGTCCTTCCTGGACGCTTACTCCGGCTATCACCAGATAAAGCTGGACCCGACCGACGCCCTGAAGACATCCTTCATCACGCCCTTCGGGGCATATTGCTACATCACCATGTCGTTCGGCTTGAAGAATGTCAGCGCCACCTTCCAGCGCTGCATGCAAAAATGCCTGCTGCCGCAACTCGGCCGCAATATCCATGTTTACGTGGACGACATCATGGTGAAGACCAAGCAGCACCTCACGCTCCTCGATGACCTGAAGGAAACCTTTGCCAATCTGCGTGAGTACCAGATCAAGCTCAACCCGGAAAAGTGTGTTTTCGGCGTGTCGGCCGGAAAGCTACTCGGCTTCCTCGTCTCGGAGCGCGGCATTGAGGCAAATCCAGAGAAGATCAAGGCCATCGAGCGCATGCGCCAGCCGACCCGGCTGCGCGATGTCCAGAAGTTCACCAGCTGCTTGGCCTCGGTCTGCCGGTTTCTCAGCCGGCTGGGCGAGAGGGCCTTGCCCCAGTATCAGCTGATGAAGAAGACGACGCCGTTCGAGTGGAACGACCAGGCGGTCGAAGCCTTCCGGGACGTCAAGCGCATGCTCTCCACCTCACCCGTCCTGGCCGCGCCGACCGAGAAGGAGCCGCTGTTGCTCTACATAGCCGCCACCTCGCAGTCGGTCAGCACGGTGATGGTGGTTGAACGACCAGAGAAGGGCAAGATCCAGTCCGTCCAGCGCCTGGTCTACTACCTGAGCAAGGTGCTTTCCGCCTCCAAGCAGAACTACCCGCACTACCAGAAGATGTGTTACGACGTGTATTTCACTGCCAAGAAATTGAAGCAGTATTTCCAAGAGCACGTTGTGACCATTGTCAGCACGGCCCCCATCAGCGAGATCATGGGTTGCCGGGATGCCTCTGGCCGGGTCGCCAAGTGGGCGATCGAGCTAGCCGGCCACACCATCCTCTACGAGCCCCGCACCACGATCAAGTCCCAGGCTCTAGCCGACTTCCTCGTCGACTGGACTGAGACCCAGTACCTGCCGCCGCCGGATTCGACGCACTGGCGCATGCACTTCGACGGCTCCAAGATGCGCTCGTGCTTGGGAGCTGGCATCGTGCCGTCTTCCCCGAAGGGCGATCGGCTTTGCTACGCACTCCAGATCCACTTCGCTGCCTCCAACAACGTTGCCGAGTACGAAGCCCTTGTGCATGGCCTCCGGCTTGCCAACGAACTCGGCATCCGGCGCATCCTGTGCTACGGCGATTCAGACCTGGTGGTGCAGCAGTGTTTCGGCGAGTGGGATGCTCGCGATGCCAACATGGCCAGCTACCGCTTCCTCGTCCAGCAGCTGTCCGGCTACTTCGCCGGCTGTGAATTCCTCCACGTCCCGCGCATGGAAAACGAAGCCGCCGACACACTAGCCAAGATCAGCTCATCCCGGCAGTCCATCCCGCTCGGTGTCTCCCTCGAGCACCTGCACAAGCCGCCCATCAAGCCGTCTCCGGACTCGCCGCACCTCGACCCGGCCCAGGGGCTGCTGAACCCGGCCCGGGGGCTGCCGCGACCAACCCGGCTGATGTCAACTCCAACCCGGCCCCAGGGGCTGCCGAGCCCGGCCCGGGGCCTGCCCTACCCGACCCGGCCGCCATCGTCCCCAACCCGGGGGCTGCCGCCCCGGAACCCACCCTCGTGGCCGTCTTCGCCGTAGCGACGGCTCCATCATGGGCCTTGCCCATCTCAGAGTTCCTGGAGAACGGGGTTCTTCCCATGGACGAGACCGAGGCCCGGCAGATCCAGCGCCGAGCGTCCGCCTACAGCATCATCAACAACGAGCTCGTCAAGCGCTGCACAACGGGCGTTTTCCAGCACTACGTTGAGCAAGACAAGGGGATAGAGATCCTCCTCGACATACATCAGGGCGAGTGCGGGCACCATGCCGCCTCGAGGTCCCTGGTGGCCAAGGCCTTCCGCCATGGTTTCTACTCGCCCACGGCCCTCCAAGACGCTGAGTCGCTTGTCCTCAAGTGTGAGGGATGCCAGCGCTTCAGCAAGCGCAGCCACCAGCCGGCTTCAGCCATGCGAACCATACCGATCACCTGGCCCTTTGCGGTCTGGGGGCTCGACATGGTGGGACCTTTCAAGACCGCTCGAGGCGGCATGATGCACTTGCTGGTGGCGGTGGACAAGTTCACTAAATCGATCGAAGCACGGCCAATCAAGAAGCTGGACGGGCCAACAGCCATCCGGTTCATCAAGGATATCGCGGTACGCTACGACGTCCCGAACAGCATCATCACGGACAACGGCACCAACTTCGCCAAGGGCGCGCTCGCGCAGTATTGCACCGTCTCGGGCATCCTCCTTGACTTGGCTTCTGTTGCACATCCTCAGTCCAACGGCCAGGTCAAGTGGGCCAATGGCCTCATTCTATCCGGCATCAAGCCACGGCTCGTAGAGCTGCTCGTCCGTTCGCCTGGCAGCTGGCTTGACAAGTTGCCGGCCGTCCTCTGGAGTCTTCGCACAACGCCAAACCGGTCGACCGGGTTCACCCCATTCTTCCTCGTCTATGGAGCTGAAGCTGTCATCTCGACCGATGTCGAGTTCGACTCGCCGCGAGTCATGATGTACACCGAAGCTGAAGCCAAGGAAGCCCGCGAAGACGGCGTCGACCTACTCGAAGAAGCACGCCTCTTGGTGCTCAGTCGGTCAGCTATCTATTAGCAAGGCCTGAGGCACTACCACAGCAAGAAGATCAAGCCCCTCGCGTTTCGTGATGGAGACCTTGTCCTCCGACTCGTCCAGCAGCAAGCCGGCCAGCACAAGTTGTCCTCCCCATGGGAATGCCCCTTCATCGTCAGCAAGGCCCTATGCGACCGCAACGCCTACTACCTCATCGATGCCCGCAAGTCGAACAAGCGCAAGAGAGACACCGCAGGCGAAGAGACAACCCTGCCGTGGAATGCAGAGCTCCTCCGCCCATTTTACAGTTAGCTGTGTGCACGTATGTATCACTACCTTTTGTAACCGCATGAAAACTATGTGGTCCCCGAACGACGCTCGGGGGCTGCCCTTTCCGACCAAATTATTGTGTCTCACACACTTGTGCAATTTCCTTAAATCCCCACCACCGGGTTGACTCGCTCAAACCCGGGGGCTCGGGGGCTGGCCGGCTCGGTCACCACCCGCAGCCCTCCTTAGCAAATCGTAGCATGTTTAGGTTGCCGCGGCCCTCCACATCGCCCTACGCCAACAGAACCGGCTTCGGCTGTTGGCCGGCAAGAAACATGGGCCAAAGCACCAGCACGCTATGAATTGTAAGTTAGGTCCGCCGGGTTGGCCGACCCGGCCCCACCACCTCAACTTTGCCGCACGACCGGCTGCTCGCCAACCGGCTACGTCGGATTGCCGCCAGCCGGCCCAGTGGGTGTTTCGCTCGCGCTCAACGTTTGAAAAGCCTAAGTATTGCACACCTATTTTCAATGGCCGAACCCCTAGTCACGGACCAGAGCCCGGCAGTTCGACTCTCAAGGGGGAGGCCCGAGAAGGGAAGCAAGTAAGAAAACGGCTCAAAAACATAAGGAAAAGCGCAAACACTCACGAAATATTTACATCGCAATTGAAACAGGCCCAAGGCCAGAGTTCATTAAATACACCCAAAATCCCCCAGTGGGTGGGTGGACCTGCTACCTGACGGCAGTTTTTGAAAAGATACAAATAGGACGGCTTTGGCCTCAGGCATCTCCAGCGCCGGGTCGCGCAGCTGCCGGCTCTCCCTCGGCGGCCTCCGGGTTTGCTGAGGCGCCGATATCTTCTGCCTCGGCGTCGTCGTCCCCATAGACGCTTGTCTCCTCGGAGCTGCCCTCCGGGTCATTCAGAAGCAAGCCGAAGTTGTCAGCGGCAACGACTCCGCCGTCATCTGTTCGCTCCGGCTAGAACTCGTCGTGGATGGCAAACTCTGCCGTCCTGCAGCTGGAGCTCCGCGCCAGCTCGCTGGCCCATCAGCCGATCCAGCTCTAGATCCGGATGCCAAGACATCACGAATCGGAGTGCCAGCACGAGCGGCGGAGACCCGCCACGCGTGAAGCCGCTCCGGACCCACCTCCAACCACCACGCCGGCCGCGAGAAGCTGTTCGGCGTGACGGCACCGGGCCAGAGGGCCGTTGTCATCCCCGCGCCGGCCTGGGAGAGCCACGCCATCTGCTCGCCCAAGACATGCAGACAAGCTTCGGCGGTGGCCATGATCTCCGGGAAGGTCCAGGCAACCTACGGGTTGGTCCCGGATCCCACGACCCCCTGCAGGTCCCGCTGGAAGCGGACGGCCTCCTCCGCCAACCTGTGCGTCTACGGGAAGTGCCATATCAAAGAAGAGCAAGACAAGTCAGCAACAAGGAAAAGAAAGCTGGCTTCTCAACCCGGCAGAACGCAAAGAAAGCACTTACTGGCGAAGGTCTCGTCCAGGTGCTGCGCTTCAAGCAACGCACCGTGCCGCTCGCTGGTGATGGCACGGTCACGCTCCTCAAGCACCTTCTCCAGATCGGCGACCTTGGCGAGGGCCGCCTTCAGCTCGTCATCCTTGGCCGCGGCCACCTTCTCGTACTCCTTGCGGCTGTGGAGCTCCGCCTGGTGGGCATCCCCCAGCTGGGTCCCCAGCGCCTTCAGCCGCTCCACCTCAGCCTGGAGCTGACCCTTGTCGTCGGCCAGCTTATCGCGTTGCTGGCCGGCTTCGAAAAGGGCATGTTCGGCCTCCGCCGCCTTGGCCGCCTCCGTCTTGAGGCGGTCCACCTCGGCCTCCAGCCGGCTCTTGTCACCAGCCAGCCGCTCCCGCAGCTGGCCGGCTTCGGCAAGCCCCTGCTGGGCCCCCTCCACCTCCACCCTCAGCTCCGCTGACTCGGCCCGGAGCCGGCCGACGTCAGCAACTACCCGGTCGTACTGAAAACTGGCTCGGAACAGCCGGGTTCGCCAGGACAGCACCTCGGCTGCATGACGAAGATTCAGAAACAGAAGAAGAAAAGACTACTTTAAGATTCGACCCAACTACTACGTAGTTGGCCCGAATCTCGGGGGCTACACCCAGTGGGTGTGCTAGCGCGCCCCCACTAAAAGAGCATGCAGAACAAGTTACCTTCGGCAACGCGGAGTGCCTCCTCCATGGCGGCAAGCTGCGCCTTGAGCTGCCGGCTCTTCTCCACAAGCCAGTTGATGACGCCGACCCGGAGGGAGTCAAAGTGCTGCAAGAAACAGCAATCAACACAAGACAGCAATTTAAGATTCGACCCAACTATTACGTAGTTGGCCCGAATCTCGGGGGGCTACACCCCGTGGGTGCGCTAGCGCGTCCCCACTAGAAAGCAGCAAGAAGAAAAATCGAAGGACAAAGGAAAAAAAGCTCCCCATCACGGCGCGTTCCAGCTCCCGCGCTCGCTCTGCCTCGGCCTGGGCGAAGGCCTGAACCCTCTCCGAACGACCGCAGAGGCCCTGGCCCACGGCGGCCATCGCCGCCTCCTCCCGAGTCAGGGGCCCGAAGAAGACCTCGCTGGGCCCTGCCCGAGCCGGCTGCAACCCAGCGGCCTGACGGCTCCCCGGTCTGAAGACCAGGGCGTACTCGCCGCTGACCGCCTCCCCCGCGGCCGGCGTCCTCTCTGGTGTTCTCTCCGGCATGACGGCCAGAGTCGCCTGCGGCGCCTGAGGCACCCTCTCCGGCGCCGCCCGCGCCGCCTCCTCCAAGACGGCGTCGCCGCTGCCTCCCTCGGCCCCCGCCCGCTCGACCGCGCCGGCCCGAGGCGGGGTGTCATCCCGATCTCCACGACCTCCCGGTCGATGTCCACCACCTCCACGCGGCCGTCCTCGCCGCGCTCCCCCTCCGACGACGGCATGAAGACCGTCGCCACCGGCTCCATGCCTGCCAGCATTTCAGGCCACGCCGGCTCCTCACCGGCTCGCGCCCATGTCACGGCGGCGCTGGCCCACGCCCGCGCCGACTCCGCCTCCAGCTCCGCCATGGCCCGGTTCCGGTCCCGCCAAGCAAGACCCTCGGCGTCGGCCGGGTCCAGGCCGAGGTCCGGATCGGCCTCCTCCTCCCGCTCGATGACGCTGGACTAGGTTTTCCGGAACGCAGCGCCACCGAGGAATGCGGCATCCGCCGCCACCCGCGCCAGCGACACCGGCGATCTGAAGAACAGTAAAGTAAAAAAGCAAGAACCAAGGGAAGCTGCTCGGCAGCTCGATAAAATTCAGTAGAAGAAACTCACCCGGGTATCACCGGACCCGGTGGCCTTTTCCGGCGCCGCCTGTGGACTGCGCCGCCTCTTCTTGGCTGACGGCTTCGCGCTGCCCGCCAGATCCGCGCGCGCTTCGCGGCTAGACTCCGGGGCGCCACGTCCCCCTTCCCATGCGGCCGGCTAGCCGCCGCCGCCCCGCGAGAGGACCCGGCCGCGCCCGCTCCGCCTCCTCCCCTCGCCACCACTGCATCGACAGTCTTCATCAACACACCAGCCGACAGCCGGCACCTCAACAAGTCAAACGCAAAAATACTTACCCGCATGGCGCCTCACGCCAGCGTCGTCATCATCCGCCTCCGGCTCCTCGGGTTGCGCCGCCGCCTCCTCCGAGCTGGCCCGCGCCACCTGCGTTGGCGCCCGGTCATATGGATGCCAGATGGCATTTAGTAGCACCTCCCTCGTCGCGTCGGGATGGATGAGAAGATGAGCAGCAGCAAAAAACGAAGACCAAGGACTCACCAGCGGAGCCGGGCGCGCCTGGCCGTATGGAGTCTTCCCAAACTCCCAGTTCTTCGCTAGCCCGGCCTTGGAGATGTCATTGACCCGGCAGGCGACCTGGTCCGCCCCCAGGCGCAAGTTCGACATCCTGGTGGTGTCTTGGAGGCCCGACATCTGGCCGATGATGTGGGAGCGGCGCTGCAGCGGCAGCACTCGGCGCTCGATGAAGGCGGCGATGAGATCCGTGCCGCTGAGCCCCTCCCGCTCCTTCATCTCCACCACCCGCTGGCACAGGTTGAGCACCTCCTGCGACGGGTGCTTGGGAAGTACGTCCAGTTCTGCCTCTCCTGCGGCGGCGCGTCCAGTTCTACCATTTCTTGGCAGAATCCTCCAGCGGCATCTTGGGGCACCCCCCGCGCTCCCCACGCGTCCGCGTCGAGACGACAGCGGCCCCGCAAGAAGCCATCTCCCCAGCGGTTGGCCCCTGCTGCTTCAAGAAGAAGAGGCGCACCCAGAGGTTGATCGTAGGCTCGACCCCCAGGTACCTCTCGCACAGAGTGACGAAGCCGGAGAGCTGGAGGATGGCGTTCGCGCCAAGATGATGCGGCTGGAGCCCGAAGAAGTCCAAGAAAGTACGGAAGAAATTGCTCGTGGGAAGACCAAACCCGCGCTTGAAGTGCGTGAAGAAGGCCACGCGCTCGGTCCCCTCCGGCCGCGGCTCCTGCTCGCCGTCCGGCAGCCGCACGACGACGTCCGTCTCCCTCGGCAGGCGCTTCGTTGCGCACAGATATTCGATATCCGTGGCAGTGATGGTGGAGCCCATCCACGAGCCTGACGGCAGCGCCATCAGCGGTTCACGGGAGAGCGGAGAAAGAGAGAAAAGATTGACAGAGAAGTCCTGCTCGAAGAGCGGCAGAATGACGCAGCACACGGCGGTCGCAAGAGCAGAGGAAGAAGAAGATGGGGAGCGCGAGCGAGAATAATCTCCGCAGCCCCCCTCCCCCCAATTTATAAGCCACGTCTCAACGTGGGGAAGTGGGATCGTTTGCGCACGCCCCTCCCACTTCCCCGCAATAAGTGCGCACGTACCGCACGCCATAACTACATCGAGAATACCAACCAACTTGCGAACGCCGCAATAAATCCGCGCGCGTGGGCCGAGGGCGCGCAGTAGCGGGCCCCAGCTCGTCGCCCCGTCCCGTCGCGCTCGTGGCCTGTCAGGCCCCTTCGGCTCCCGAGCGCCATGTGGCACCCGTGCGAAGCTCGAAAGATTGCTTCAAGATTCGACGGACTCCTCGTTTCCTGCCCATGCTGGGATGCCGCGATCCAGCTTCCGGAAGCCGGCACACAGTGGGTGTTGCCGGACCCGGCGGTTTCAAGCTTCATCGACAAACGCCCGTTCAGGGGGGAAAACTGCGAAGGCCCACCCACTCGAAGCCGGCGGACCTTCACAGCTTCAGGGACTACTATCGGGGGGATGAACCCCGGGCAGGCAACGGAACTCGGATCTTTTTCAAAACATTGGGGCCAGCATCGCCCCTCAGTCCGGCTCGTGCTTGGCCGGGTACCGCAACCCAGGCAAGCCCCCCAACTCGGCCGAACTCTTCAACGCAACCAAGATAGCAACCTGGCCCCGCCGGCTGGCGCAAGCCGGCAGGGCCCGACGCATCAAGGCTTCCCCAACAAGCTAGCGGCCCCGTGGCGTATTCCTCCACCCGGCCACGGGTCAGCACCCGTCCCATCCCAGCCGTATGATGGGACAAGTCTCCATTCAGAGATGAGCGAGGCAACAGTGCCTCACCAACTCCTCTGACTGGCACAAGTGTGGCAACAGTGCCCCACCTACCTTGCTAACCGAGGCCGGCGTGGCTACCGTACGCCTATCATCACTGCTGACGCCAGTGGACGGCGACCAGGCGGAGCGCCACTGTAGCCGACTTGACCCGGCCACTCCGTGACGTTCAACAAGACGGCGAACAGTGCCCCCTGGCACAAGGGGCCCTCGCCCGGCGAACCCGGCGAGCCCTGACACCCGGCGGGTCCTAGCGCCGGCTCCCCGGACAATGACAACCCAGCCCCACGGCCTGGTACCTGTACCATTGTAGCCCTGGGGGGTTGACCTATAAAACCCCCCAGGAGGCCTCCATGTATGAAGGCAGATAGACAACGAGAGACGATCAGTAGAACACACACCAACAGGGGAGAGGGAACAGCCTAAGCCTTGGCCTGTCCTCCTTCTTCCTCCAAACAGCTCCAGGAGCAACCCTGTACCATATCATATAAACCAACCTCGGCAGGACTAGGGGTGTTATCTCTCCGGAGAGCCCCGAACCTGGGTATGTCTTGCACCCCACGCTCACTCATGCCGACCTCGCCTCTGGAGCCCACCGGTGCCCTCGAGCCGCCTCCTCTCTTTAGCCATCCTTTGGCATCTTCCGTGCGCCCACCACGACAGAGTGTCATCGACAAACTGGTACAAACTGGCTCTCCGGGCTACTCTTTCAGCTTCTTCTTGCTCATTGGGAAGTTCTCTAGTTTGGAGGAAGTGCACTATGTGCCTCGCCCAAGTTGGAGCCTGGGGCTCGGCAACAAGGACTAACGACACCTCCCCGCTCACAGGGGTGCATTCCTCGACCGTTGGGACCAGTGGCCCGGCAGGAAGGTGCAGCCCGGCAAGTGATGGGGAGTTGTTTCCGGCAGGGTCCCTGCCAGGAGCCCCGAAAGGCTCTACCGGGAGAGGCTTACCGGAGTCCAATTTCCTCCTCTTCCTGGCCATTGCTGCTGTGGATACGGAGGGCTAGGTAAGATGGAGAACAAAATTTCCTGGTTCCACTGGAAGTTTTTGCGTAGCACACTTTGACAGTTGATCAGCAATGCTGTTTTCCGCGTGGGGTACCTGCTCTGTTTGCAATCCGTCAAAGTGCTCCTCCAATCTTCTCACTTCCTTAATGTATGCCTCCATCAATGGACATTGGTAATCCTTGTTGACTTGTCTCACCACAAGTTGTGAATCTCCTCGAATGATCAGCTTCTTGATTCCCAATTCTGTGGCAATCCTGAGCCTGGCAAGGAGCCCCTCATACTCTTTTGTGTTGTTGGTTGCCTTCTCCTGGGGAAAATGCATCTGGATGATGTACTTGAGGTGCTCCCCTGTGGGAGCAATGAGAAGCACGCCAGCCCCTGCACCTTGTAGGGAGAAGGCATCATCGAAATACATGATCCATTCTTGGGGTGCTTCCTTGCCAGGGATAACTATTTCCAGCACTTCTTCATCAGGGGTTCGCATCCATTCTGCAATAAACTCTTCCAATGCCCTACTCTGAATTGTTGATGTGCTCTCAAATTTCAGGCCAAAGCTGGATAGCTCCAAAGCCGACTCCACTATCCTGCCGGTAGCCTCTGGGTTTTGGAGTATCCTTTGCAATGGGAAGCGGGTAACAACCATGATCTCATGGGCTTGGAAGTAATGGCGCAGTTTCCTTGAGGCCATGATGAGGCCAAAAATCAACTTTTGCACACCAGAGTACCTCGATCTAGCCCCCCGTAAGAGGGAGCTAACGAAGTACACTAGGCGCTGCCCCACTTTCTTCCTTGCGCGTCCTTGGGGTTGTTCTTGCTACCGTGCTCCTCTTTGTTTTGATCCACATCTAACCTTACCGGGCTGTGCTCACTCTCTGTCTCCTCTACTTCCCGCTGCGCCACTAGGGCCGCACTAACCACTTGATTAGTCGCCGCTAAGTATAGTAGCAACGGCTCTTATGGCTTGGGTGCAACCAAAGTGGGTACAGAGGACAAGTAGGTCTTCAAATCTTGCAGTGCTGTGTCTGCTTCCGGGGTCCACTTCATGGGTCCTGCCTTCTTCAAAATTTTGAAGAATGGCAAGGCGCGCTCGGCAGACTTGGAGATGAATCTGCTAAGCGCGGCAACGCATCCTTTCAAACGCCTCACATCCTTAACTGTCTTGGGTGTCTGAGTCTGCTCGATGGCCTTTATCTTATCGGGGTTGGCCTCGATCCTGCGATGGGACACAAAGAAACCAAGTAGCTTGCCGGAGGGAATGCCAAACACACACTTCTCTGGGTTCAGCTTCAAGTTGATCTTGCGCAGATTAGCAAATGTCTCTTCTAAATCCTGAATGAGGGTTGATTTGTCCTTGGTCTTGACCACAATATCATCCATATAAGCCTCAATGTTCCGGTGCAACTGTGGTTCAAAACCAATCTGAACTGCTCTTGCAAAAGTGGACCCGACACTCTTCAACCCGAAAGGCATGCGCACGAAGCAGTATGTGCCACATGGGGTGATGAATGATGTCTTCCTTGGACATGAAGATCTGATGATATCTAGAGTATGCATCCAAAAAGGAGAGCAAATAAAAACCTAATGTTGAGTCCACAATCTGGTCGATGCTCGGCAAGGGGAATGGGTCCTTCGGGCAAGCCTTGTTGAGGTCTGTAAAATCTATGCAAAGCCTCCACTTTTCGTTAGCCTTGCGCACAACCACTGGGTTTGCTAACCATGTTGGATGCAATACTCCTCTGACCAGATCAGCTACCTCAAGTTTCTTGATTTCCTCTGCAATGAATTGCTGCCGCTCCAAAGCTTGCTTCCGAACCTTCTGCTTGATGGGTCGGGCATGTGGACAGACAGCAAGGTGGTGCTCGATTACCTCCCTGGCAACACCGGGGATATCAGATGGTTGCCAAGCAAACACATCGATATTCGCCCACAGGAAGGCAACGAGCGCACTTTCCTATTTGTCATCAAGGGTGGCACTGATAGTAAAGGTACAATCAGCGCCAGCCAGCCCTGCCGGGACCTTTTTCACATGAGGTGCAGCAGCTTTGGATTTCTTGCTGTTGGAACTCTCCGGCAAGTCATCAACAGGTGCAGCATATTCCAAAGAGGTATGCTTCCCGGATTCCTTGCTGGCGTCCCTGCCGTCCTTCTTATTTTCTTTATTTTCCTTGGCGGGAGCTCTGGCTGTCGCGGTCTCTGCCGCGACTGCGTCCCGGTACATCTTATCTACGCAAATGATTGCGTCCTTCTCGTCTGACGGAATGGAAATAACTCCCACTGGCCCTGGCATCTTCAAAGTGTTGTAGGCATAGTGGGATGCCGCCATGAACTTGGCCAGGGCCGGACGCCCAAGGATTCCGTTGTACGGCAGGGGGAGGTCGACCACATCAAACACAACCTTCTCAGTCCTGTAGTTCAACTCTCATCCGAATGTCACTGGCAACTTGATCTTTCCCTTAGGATGACTCCTGCCGGGATTGACTCCGTGAAACATGCCAATGGCCTTAAGCTCTTCTTCTGCTATCTGGAGTTTGTTGATAACCTTTGGGGAAACCAGATTCAACCTGGCCCCACCGTCAACCAACATCTTTGTGACTTTGAGGTTGCGTTTTGTTGGTGAGATCAACAATGGCAAGCACCCTACCACAGTGATGCGGTCGAGGTGATCCTCTTCATCAAAGATGATGGGCGTGCGTGACCATTTGAGCGGCTTCCAAGAATCTACCGCTGGCTCCATGGCATTGACCTCGCGTGCCCACTGTTTAAGTTGGCGGTGAGAGGAGTGCAAAGATGCACCTCCGTCAATACACGGGGCGTCAGTGGCCTTCTAGAGTTCCTGCTCGCTGGTTTCCTCTTCATTCCCTCCATCAGTTTCATCATTGCAATCCTCTTTCTCTCGGCCCCTGGCGGGTTTCCCTTGGTTCCGAGGAGCTTTGCCGGGGCGATTTGCTTCACCGTCCCAGCCCTTCCCTCCAGTACCATTCTGACCATTTTCTTTATCACACTTCTCATACTCAGTCCTCTGCCTCTTGACGAGCTGCTCAACTTGATGACACTCTTGGAGATCGTGGCCCTTGGTCTGATGAATCTTACAGTACGGCCCATCACCTTTCCCAGCCTTCTCGGCAGCCGCAGCCTCCCGGCAGTCAGTGCACCCAGCAACTTCCTTGCTGGGGGCCTCGGCCTTAGCCTTCTTGCTGGTACTAGGCGTGCTTGATCCCTCAACGGTCAACACATCCTTATCCTTGTGCCTCTTGTTGTGCTTCTTGTTCTTCTTCTTCTGGCTGGTGGTCTTGTCGTCATCTTCTGAATCGATGTCGATGCAATCTTCCTCTCCAGGGAGTTTCCTCCCCTCATCCACCCGAGCACACTTGTCCACCAAGGTGTAAAGCTCCTTCACAGTCTTCGTCATCCAAACGTTCATCTTCGAACGTATTCTGCGGTTGCGCATGTTGGACTGGAAGGCAGCTATCACAGCTGCCGGGTGGATATCTGGGATATTTCTGTGGACTCTGCTGAATCTCTGCAAGTACTTCTGCAGTGTCTCTCCTTCCTTCTGCTGGAGAAGCTACAAGTCGCTGGGCCGCCCTGGTTCTTGATGGCCACCCGTGCAAGCGCCAATGAACTCATGGCACAGGTCAGCCCAGGTCTAAATGGAGTTCTCCGGCAAGTGTATTAACCAAGACCTCACATTTGACTTGAGTGCCAAAGGAAAGTAATTAGCGAATACCTTGTCATCTCTTCCCCCGGCAACCTCAACAGCGATGGTGTAGATGCTCAGGAACTCTGCCAGGTTCAGTCTTCCATCATACTTCTCTGGAATCTCTGGCTTGAACATGCGAGCGGACGGCCAACGGACTTGCCGCAGCTCGCGAGTGAAGGCAGGGCACCCGCCACTCTCGAGCACGGGCTTGTCGACATCGAGGCCATCGCACCCATTGGTCTGGCGTTGGTCGTCGTGACGTCGCTCGATGATGACACGTGCGCCTTCCCTTCATCTGTCCTCCGGGGCTCGCCGTTGGCCTTGACATGCTCGAGGGTCGGAAGAGGCCATCGAGATGTCGTCGGGTTCTTGATTTCGCGGCTCCTGTGCTGATTGTCGTGGCGAGGACTGCACCGTGAGGGTGGCCCCTTCTACACGGCCAGCAGCACAAGCCGCCGCAGTCGTCTGGGGAGGCCGTGGCGGGCTAGCTAGCTGTGAGCCCCCGGACTCTGCAAAACCAATCAAGCTCTGAATGGTGGCTCTCCACTCATCCATCTGATCAGCCGGCGGCAGAAATCTCAACAGCAGCTGGGCCCGTGCCATGGCTTCTGAAGTGGTGCTTGGCATTGGTGATGATGATGTAGACCGCAGCATCGCCCGGCTCCTAATGGTGCCGGCGACGACCGTGTCGCACCCTCTCTATTACGAACCAGCCGCTTGGATGGCGTGGTGATGCGGCGGAGGCGCTTGAGGACCAGCGGCTCCATCAGGGACAGTAGCTGGGTTGGCTTGTTCCGGGGGTGGCGCATGCCCTGCGGTCGCACTCGTAGTGGGGGCGGCCGGAGGGTTGTGATTCGCCGCAGAACAAGCGCCGCCACTGCGGCTGTGCCCTTCGACGAGGAGAAGGGGTTCAGACGGAATAATCCCTCCATCCGTACCTAGTGGAGCATGGCCGCTGGGATGTTGCTTGTGCTGTCCTCCCCTAGTGTCTCCCGCTCCTGCTTCGGCCGTCGGGGAGGTGGTGACAAAGCCGCCTACGCCGACCATGTCCCCCGTAGCGTCCGCATCCTCACGCGTCCCCGCATTCCCCGTGACGTCGACAGTCGCGGGCAGCGGAGCCTTTGAGGTGGACGGGTGGTTTGCAGCTCCGGGCTTCTTCTTGGGCGCCATAGTCGATGACGCCGCTAATGACGAAAAATGGCGATGAAGGTGACGTGCTACCGATGCTCTCGGGTTCGCGCAAGTGATGCCCCTACCTGGCGCACCAAAGATGTAGTGGGAAACCACGGCCACCTATGGGGCCATGAGCCCTTTTTTGGTTCGTCGGGGGATAGGCACGTTGCACAAAGAGCGGAGAAGCGTAGCACAGCGCGGCAGAGATCACACGGGCAGTTTTACCCAGGTTCGGGCCACTGTGAGGCGTAAAACCATACTCATGCTTTGGTGGATTGATGGTGGAAATATGGTGGCGAATGTAGCGCACTTGCCCAGCAAGGTTACCTCAGGGCGAGAGTGGCTGCATGCGTATGAATGTGTGAGGGTCTAAATCAGCCAACCCTTTCTACGGTTGCCATGGGCCTCCTTTTATAGATCAAAGGGGTCACCACAGTGGCAAATCAGTCATTACATACTGATTAGATAGCAAACAGTGCTACCATACCTAACTCTGCAGGCTGACAGAGCGCATTAAATGCGCTGCTCAATGTCACATCACAGCTTTCCCGACAGGCCCTGTCGGGCTGCTTTGCCAGCTTCGCACGTGCTTGCTTGACACGTCTCAAGACGGGTGTCGCTTGGGGGTATTTTCTGTAGGAAGTGGCTGCCATGTAGCAAACAGCAGCCACTTAGTCACTTTACGGCTTAACACCGCACTAATCGACGACATACGTCATGATGAGGTGGAGCGGTGGAGTGGCATGCCCCCGTGAGCACCGGCAGGCCTGCTAGGGTGACCTTGAGACTTGCTTCCGGGGCAAACCCAGCTTCGCCAGGCTCGCATGCCCGGCAAGGGAGGTTCCTTCCTTAGCGATATCTTGCTCCTTTGGCTCATCTTGGTCTCCCTGATCTGCACTTGGATCCTTCAAGGGAATTGATCCATCATGCTTGGGTTGATCATGGTGTTGTAATCTTGTCTTCAGGCCTGTGCACAGTCCGGGCAACGAACCCAGGGTTTGTTGCACCGACAATCTTTTACTCCACTCCATAATTTGTCCTAAAATTTCTATATGTACACTTTTCACCGGACGGAGGGAGTAAGTACAAGACCTAACCTACAAGGAGGGAGTACATATATTGGCGCGACAACCAAACTTACATACGGAGTATTCAAAAATGAGCATTACTATATGTCACGAGTTCAAGACGAGAAAGTGGAACAAGTATAACATGCCTGTGCCGTTCGCGTTGCACCCCACACTGTCGTTTCGGCCCACCGCTCAGCGCGCATTGGCTTGGCATTTTCTATCTACAAGTTAAAAAGGTAAAGACTGCCGGGTTCGTGCCGCACCCCCACATGGTCTGTCGGGCACGCTGCTCATGCTAGGGAACGCTTGTTGTCTTAGCATTTTCACTGTCAGGTGGGGCCGCAGTTGAGCAAACTGACTATCGGCAAATCCCCACCCCGCACACCGCGCGTCGGCTGAGTTAGAATTAGAAGAGAGAAACGAGGGAGAAGAGCTAGTTGTAGCACGGACATTGTTGTCAGATGGGACTTGTGTTGATAGAATAGGAGTACTGAGTACTCGTACATCTAGTACCACTAGTTGGGTGCGTGCGACCTATACTATCATTACTTTAGGTCTCCTGTTCAAACCGCAGCTACGCTTCATAGTACATAATTTTTCACGCATTTTTCCTCCTATATGTACTCCTAGGCTATTTCCACGTGCTTCCTTTCGCCGACATGTGGGACATAGAGCATCTGGGTCATAGTGCATGCACGACTCGGAGCATATGCAACCATGCCGGCGTACTTTACATTTCAGACCTGACGAATTACATGCAAACCCCTCGCAGAAGAATAAATAATTAAATGAATTACTACATGCAACACTACTGCAGGATGCTGCTAACGCGACACTACAATCAGAGACCCTTCGACGAAACTGTGCGCGATGCATTAAGTGCAAACGGTGATGTAAAAAAACCGTCAAAAAAGGTGCACAACATTTGCGATGGTAGATACACCAAACACGGTTCAGATTTTAGTTGCATGTGCGATGCTAGGCATATGGTTCAGTTCATTGAACTATTTGCGATGAGGCAGAACAACAGAAACGGGCAGCCAGATGAAGGCGTGTGCGATATACGGCATAGAGTTCACTCAGATGAACTGTTTGTGATTAGGCAACACAAAAGAAACGGTCAGCCATATCAAGGTGTGTGCGATATATGGCATACGGTTCACTCAGATGAACTGTTTGCTTTGAGCCAAGAGAACAGAAACGGTTCAATTTAACAAGATGTGTGTGATACGTGGCAAACAGGTCTGTAATCAGAAATGTGTGCGAAGACCGATAATAATAAAGACGATTGCTAATAATAAGCCATGTGTGTTGTGGGCAAATGCTTGGTGGTATACAATTGTCAGTGATTGATGAAATCATCACCGACGGGTTCCCCAGTATGGTCCATGTGCGATGTCATTGCACACAGAACAACATCATATGTACTTATAACTTATAAGGACTTGATTCCATAAACAGATTGAACATCCAATTACATATGTGGCTAGTACACACATGACCTTTGCACACACCAAAGTATGTTCCAAAATGCCTAGAAAACTAAAATAATGTATAAAAAGGCAAAATGAACCCTGAATAATTTCATATTTTTAGGACGACACTCCTATAGTTGCATGTTGCCTCTGCAAAATAAATCAAGGCGGGAAGAGACAGCATATGTCATTTCACACACACAGGTGACAAGTTCCCTCTCGAAACCATGAGCCTTTTTGAGAGAAGCTCCGGTTTGTAAGAAGTTTATACCAAAACTTGTCCCAAATTGGACTAATTTTTTACCACAGCATGTTGGTGCCATGTCATAACACCATGCCAAGTTTCATGATTTTGAGGCCAGTTTTGGATTTACAGTAATTTTAAAACCAGGTTTCTCAATGTTTAATGTCAAGTCGGCACCGCCCTAGATAGGCTTTTTCCTCATGGGTCCCGAATGACAAATCCAAATCTGTCACTACCATGCAGCTTTTCTTATTAAGAATTACAGCCCATTTGGTGTGCTAGCTGAAAATAAGTTTGTGGGTGCTGGCGGGCACTAAGAACTTGTTGGTTCTGTAATGAACAAAGATCTCATGGATCCCGCGAGAGTGATGTTCTTTCCCTAGGTTGTCAATGCTTATAATATTTATGTCTTAATTAAAGAAATGGCAAGCCATTGGCCCAGTGTGAAAGAAAATATGGGTCAAAACCAAGTTGAAAAGGGCAACAATATCTAACTCCAGCTTACAAATAGTACAAAAGCATAAGGATTAATTGCTCATCAGGTTTAGACAAAATCCAGATTCAACAGGACAATGACATCTAACTCAACCAAAGTTTTCGGCAGTCACAATCAAATGGATCGGTCTGATCCATAAAATCAAGATCCCGAGCCATAAATTCTACTGGTAAATGAGGACAAGTTGTTGTAAATAGAAGCCGAGCATGATTAGAAGCCCTTAGATCCACCTAAAACTTGTCTTTATGTTGTTCAACACTTGCAGCTGTGAGAATTGTCTTGTCGAAAAACTTAATCCTCGCGGACAATAGTGCCCTCGCATTCAACAAGAAAAATGTGACAAAGCTAGTGTTTGCAAATTGTTGTATGCATATCCTTCCAGCGTTACTGTCTTCAAACGAATGTCATGAGATCTGAGAAAATCCCGGTGCTTCTTGAACCATCGATTGGTTATACCTTTTTCTTCATGTGTTTGTGCCTAAATAGAGATGAAGATTGAAAACAGTTAATGTCTAAAAAAGTTATGTTGAAAGAGTGATAGCTGAACAATTAATTATAGTACATTATATATGGGCTTTCAATGTGCGTGATCATTACCTTTATACACAAATTCTCCAGACATGGAAAGCATTGCAGCAAGCCAATAATCGTGTTTAGATCAAAACACCACATACTGATATGTAAGGTCTTGACAGAATCCACCACCACTGATAGGATGGACAAGCTCTTCATTGAGCATAGAACATATTATTAGTACCGAAAGTGTACTCCAAGATGATACTTAACTTATGCGCACAAATGAAAAAAGCAGATTACAAAAGTTTACGTGAATAATATACAGTACCTCAATAGGTGTGGAGCCAAACACCATCTTGAACAATCTAAAAGGATCACGAATTGGACCCAAGGTCTCTAGTGTAGGCACAGAGACTACAGTTATTTGCGAAGGTACTATAGTAGAATCAAGGAGCAACCTTTGAAGTGAAGGGGCATCTTTGATGATGAGATCATGTCCAAAAAAACAAATTCCCATGCTTACAATGTGGGGCGACTTTATTTTGAGACAACGGATACGAATTTCTATTCCAAAAACAAGCAGCAAGCGCTCCAGGGCAGGGATGCGTAGTGCAGTGCGGCCTCCGACAGATCAACCACCATAAGCGCAAGTTTTTTTAGCAGTGGGAGTTGAAGCATTTGTACCCGATTATCTGCTAGATGGCACCGGGCGAAGGTGGCGGTGTGGAGAGAGAGGAGGAAAACCACGAGATGGACATCGGTGGTGAGGGCACAGATACATTGGTTCGTGGTATGTTACATACATAGTGATGGTAGAACTCAAGCTGCTGGAGTTTATCAAATTAACGAGATGTTAGCCAGGCGGCCACCGCGTAGGGTATGTCCAGCAGGTAGCATGCCGGGATGCAGATGCGTTGAACGGAGCCGTGGTGGGAGAAAATGATGGCTCCGGGGAGTTCAAAATCATCATCTACAGATAGCTGACAACAGTCGAGATTAAGAGGCGCGGCGCGCCACCGAGTGCGCCACCGAGATGCGAGGACTTGTGTGCGGCAGCCATCCTTGGATGTGAGAAGGGAGATGATCTCCCCAAGGATGGCGTCCGGGAGATCGCTGATGCGGTCTGTCGGAGATTCTACTAGTTCCTTAGGTCCAGGGGGCGTGGCCGCTTCTGGCCGCGCTGCCGGGTCCAAGATCTACATCCAGCGGCGGCGCTGGCCGGAGCCTCATCTGTGTACATACCAATCTGAAAGAAAAAAATGGCAGAAACATACATGTAGGACATTCAAAATCAATTCTCAAGATCTGGAAGAAAAAAAAGGCACAAACATATATAGGACATTCGAAATCAATACTCAAGATCTGTCCATGAATTATTAGCACGCACGCTAACCCTAGTTAGATTATTAGAAAAAAATCATTTGTAGAGAACAAACAATTAATCACTAACCCTATACTGATACAATTCAAACAATCAATACACTACGTGCATCTAACGGATCTTAATTACTCTGATTTCATGGACTGAGAGAACATAACCATACGATTTGTATTCCAAAAAAATTAGGGAGGGGGGAGTAACCAAAGAAAACACATGATATGCTTGCCGCACAAATGGGTATATAGATGACTAACCGGTTTTCCGTCGGAGTCGCAGTCGTTGCCGTAGTTCCTGTTGACCTCTGGCTCCGGCTTGGGGGGGGGGGCACGACGGTGCCGTCGAAGTCAAGGTCGTGCTGCTGCTTGCGCAAGACCTTGTTGGCGGCGACGGCAACCTCTGTGCCCAGCTTCACGCATTGCGTGGGTGCTTCACCAGCCCCGGCGTCGCCACTCCCTCCGATGGTGCACTTCGGTGGCATCCTCACACACTCTAGAGTCCAGACGATGGTGCCCACTGTGGACCGGAGCTGTGGCCGCCTATTATGGCCGGTGGCTCGGGCGCGCAATTAATACGTACCAGTGGGAGCGAGGCGGGTGGCAGTCAAAGGTGTCTCGCCTCCCGGTGAGCCTGCGCGGCGGACTTCTGGCATTCCTATACCATCATTTCACACAACTACTCGCACGCCTCCCAGTGACACTGCGCAGTGAAAACACCTCCCGTCAATTCACACACCTGCACGCACGCCTTTCGGGCTGCCTGCGCGGTGGACTGCTCACATGCGTCCCGTCAACTCACGCCTGCTCGCACGTCACACGGGGCGCGTGGCGGCACATATATTTTTTCTGTTTTTTGATGATTCATTCTGCCGCTTTACTGCTTAACCGAAGCATGGCACGGTTTAAACCACATGGTCCGAATAAATATTCCGTATGATATATTGGTTGCCAGTTATTAACAATCTCCTGTTTGTAAGTAGATTATATCAAAACTTGTCTCAAACTTGACAAAAAAATACAATATCATAGTCTACTAGTGTCCATATATGACACCACGATAAGTTTCATGAATTTCAACTAAGTTTTGGATTTACTGAATTTTAAAAATCAACATTCTCAATGTTTTGAAATTTCTTTCATGGGGAAACATGCACCCAGGGACACAGATATGATTTTGCAATCAATTTTGGTGCACATGTAGCTCAAATTTGATTTTTGCACATTAAATCCCTAGGAAATCAATCAATGTATAAAACGGGTCGAATGATCTCTGTTTTTTTTCAAACTTTAACATCACACTCCTTTGGTCGTATGTTCACTGCAGAAAAAGTTTGACATGTGTCCTCGGAGTGGAGGTGGTGGTGCGGGATGTGTGTTTTTGTGTGTGTGGGGGGGGGTGGTCCATCAGTACACTACTAGTCGCGAGCCTCCTGGGATTATTGATCATTTTGTCAGTCATGTATATATGCCACACCAAAGTCCTGAATTGGTTATTTAAAGCAGTACACAACCCTTTCATACATACATGTTCGGGCCACATGCATGCATTGGTGGTCCTCTCGGTCACTCCCTCATGCGGTTAGCAGCGACGTGCACATTCGTTAGCCCACAAAGGTTTTCAGTTTCCATCGACAACGAGAGGCATCAGACCGAAGGTGGATTAATCTTTGGCATGTGTGTTATGTGGATCATGGTGAGGTTCCATATCGAAGTTCGGGCACGTGCGTACACATGAGTCCCTCCCACTGGCTCGAAGTGAGGGGGCTACGCATCGTGAACCTCTATGTAGTGCATGCGTTTTCGGTTTGCGAAGCATGTGCCACGTCAAAGTTGTGCACTGGGTATTCAAGCATCACACAACACATGACAACATGCACGCGGTGGTTGTCCTACGACACTCGCTCGCTTGTGACTCTCTGTGGGCCCGCGAGGCTTCGCCGATCAATTGAAAGTACAACGAGAGAGGTTAATTTGACCAACAAGGACGGTTCTTTTTTTGTTTGTGTTACCTATATGAACGGTAGGAGTATGTAGTACATGTCAAAGAGGGGGCAACATGTATACTCTCTCTATATATATATATGTGTGTGTGTGTGTGTGTGTGCGTGTGTGTGTGTGTCATAACCTTGCTCCATGTGGGGACTTTCTGGTTCCCGAGGCAGGTGCCACATCAAAGTTGTGCATTGGTATTCAAACATCACGCAATACCATGCAGGCGGTGGTTACCCTATAGGAACTCACTCGCGTCCGACGTTTCCATCTGTGGGCCCGCGAGGTCGTCCTCCATCACTTTGACCCAACGAGAGAGAGGCACATTTGACGAACAAGGAGGATTAATTCTTTTGGGGCTGTGTTAGGGTAGGAGTATATATATAGTACGTGTCGAAGCGGGAATGGGACCAACATATACTAGGTGTCACACATGAACCTCACTCTATGTGGGGACTTTGCGGTTTTTGAGGCAAATGCCACATCAAAGGTTGTGCATTAGGTATTCAAAACATGACAACCACACACCTCTGCATATATATGTTTTGGCACACATGCAAGCGATGGTGGTCGTCCTATGGCACTCACCCACGTGGTTATCAGCGATGCTTCCATCTGTCGGCCCGCTTGGTCCATCACTTTCACCGACAATGAGAGAGGTTAGTTGTTTTGACTTAGGGGGGGGGATTAATTTTTTGTTTGTCTCATGATATAGGTCATGATGTGAGATTACATACATAATAGCGCATGTGTACACATGAATCCATCCCGCTGGATCGAAGGGGGGTGGGGGTGGGGCAAGCACACGACACCTCATGAACCTCTTGCTCTATGTGGGGACCTGTGCGATTTTGAACGCATGCACCACATCAATGTTGTGCATTAGGTATTCAACACGTATGCATGCATCATGCACCTCCATAAATATGTTTGGGACACAAGCATGCAATGGTTGTTTTTGGACACTCTCAATCACTTGGTTATGGGCGGCAATCATATATATATATATATATATATATATATATATATATATTCGTGGGCCAGCGTGGACGTCCATCATTTCGACCGATGACGAGAAAGGTTACCAGGGTGGATTCTTCTTCTTTGGTTCGTGTTACCATATAGTATGTCGATCATTCTAGGACTAATTAAGTTTGAGCGCATGCAGGCTACGCATCGTGAACCCTCGATCAGTGTGGGGATTTTACGGTTCCAAAGCATGGTGCCACATCAAATTTGCGCATTGCATATTCAAACACTACACACACCACTTCTATATACATAATTAGACCACATGCACAGAGTGGGTTTTGTCTTCAGACAGTACTCCCTCGCGAGTTTATCGGCGACAAGCTAGCCCATTTTGCGGGGCCATGTGGACGTCCATCGCTTTGACCAACAACGAGCGAGAGATGTTATACGATCAAGTTGGACTCTGTTTGGTCCGTGTTACAGTACGTCTTGGTGAGATGCCCTCCCCTCGACACGTGTGTGTGTGTGTGTGTATGGGGGGGGGGGGCTACTTTGCACTACCCGCAACCTTCGTGGGGTCGGGGAAGTCCGGCTCTTTTGCGAGGCACACGTGCCACACCAAAGTTGTGAATGGTAGTTAAATATCACACCACACCCTTTTCATACATATAGTATAGGGCCACCTGCAGGTGGTTCGTATGTGGTCTCACCCATCTCCCGCCACAAACACACATTTGTGGGTCGTCACATGGTCCACCTTTGTCCGGAAGCGAAAGGGGAAGTTTGACCATATATATGAAGGACTCCTATAGGTTTTGTGTTATGGTAGGGTGAGATTTCAAACCTGACTATCTGGGGGCATGCATTCGTAGCTAGGATTCCCTTACCGCCGACATGAAGTGAGGTTCGTAGGGGGTGGCTGACTAGCAATATTGTGCGCTTTGTGCGACAGGTGCCACATAAAAGTTGTGCATTGGGTATTCGAACATCAAACCACCCTTTTCATGCATATATTTGGTCCACATGCAAGTGTCTTCATGTTCTGACCCTTTCCCGCATTATTCTTTATTCCAAATTTATAAATAGCACACGAGTTGGATACAGAAACCGTCTGTGATTGGGTACGCAACAGACACGGTTTGGTCAGACTACCCGTGTGCCACGCCCGTGCCCCTGTAGTCACTCACATCAGCACAGTAGATTGGGCTCCACGAGGCTTGCCTCCCGCTCTAAAAAATATCTACTGCCTCGTAATCTCGAAAATATCTACCGCCTCGAAGGTTTTTATGTTTGATAGCACACGATTAGTATGTGCGGACCGTGTGCGATGTCTGTTACTCCCGCTCTGCTTCAATCCCTTGATTCAAATTTTCAGTAGCCCCGCCTTGTTACCCCACCTCTGCGCATCCCTCACAATCTCAAAAATATCTGCTCGCCCTTGATTCAAATTTTCAGTAGCCCCGCCTTGTTACTCCCGCCTCAGCATCCCTCGCAATCTCAAAAATATCTGCTCGCCCTTGATCGAAATTTTCATTAGCCCGACATTTTGCTCCCGCCTAGTACAATTTTCAGTTGTCGCAGTATTTCCTCAAACACCACCTTGACCCTGCCGCCCTCCCTCCACACACACCACACACTCCCTAAAACATTCGCTCACACAGACACACACCACCCCTCCCTCGCTCGAAACCATCGATAGTTTGCCGCCATCGCCGCCGTCGCCTCCATCCTCAACCTCTGCCTGTGTGCCGGGGAGCTCGAGGGCCAATGGCCCAAAAGAGGTTTATCGCAGCCTCTTTTCCCGATGCCAGCGAGGTGGCCGCCAAGGTGTCCCCGTCGTCCTTGGCGGGCTCTTTATCGATCCACCGTCGCCGGTCGCCCAATCCGCCCGCCGCCGCGCCCCTACGCCGGTTCGAGGACTTCCCCATCCTCCCTCGGACTCGACTGCCTACGAAGTCCTACCTCGAGGTCCGGCAGCGGCAGTGGGGGACATGGGTCACCGATATTACGGATCGGGACACCCACACCTGCTGGTGGCTCAGTAGCTTCCACATGGCCGAGCTCGCGGCCATGGAGTACGACCGCTGGCAGGTCCGCTACCAAGGCGCGGCGGCTAGGCTCAATTTCCCCTTTGGCACATGTCCGGTCGACCTCGTTCCACTGGAGCTAGGGGTGGTGAGCTCGGCTATGGCGCGGGAGGACCACGAGGCGTGGGAGTGCCTCGAGGCTGAGGCCGCCAACGAGGCCTACATGCAAGAGCTCTGCCGGCAGCACCTGGAGCTCGTGGAGGCAGAGCAGGTGAGCTTTGCTGGTGCGAAGGGCGGCGAGGTTATCGTGCTCTCTTCCGATGACGAGGGCGAAGGAGGCGAGGACGGTGGCGCAGAGGTCGTCGAGGTGGGCGGCGAGGACGAGGAGATCGACGTCGATGAGTGGAGCAGTGTCTTCGCCAACGACCCCGAGGACAGGACCGGCCCGGACCTGGCTCGCGGCACACCGTACCTGACGAGGAAGGATTGGCTTGACCTCCACTCCGACCGAAAGTAGTTTAGCTTAGTTTAAATTTATGTTTTATGTTCGGTTTTGCAAAACTATCTATGTTTATGTTTGAATGCATGTTACTTTCTGGTGAACCTGCTTTGAACTTGATCAATTTGAAGTTTACAACGTTAAGATTAGGGGATCGACTAGAAATGGCCAAAAATTGCTTGAGTATATATATCCACTAAGGGTTTTAGTCCGTTAACCTTTAAAGGATCGGCTAGAGATGGCCTTATGCCTTGTTTATTTCAGTTCTTCACAATGTGATGCTCTATATGTGCAACTATTTGCCGTGCAGTTCAATTTCATCAATAACAGTTTCAACAATACCACTATGAATTACGATATTTGGTTGCTGTTAAGGATGTTGCAGTTAACATGCCTTTTCATTTTTTTAACAATAACTAGTGTACTTTAGACCTGCACAATACCAGTTTGAATGACTATATTTGCTTGCTTTTAAATGTTATGCGTGTTGCAGTTAACACACCTTTCCACTTCTTGTTTTGCTTAACTAGCGTGCTTAAACCTGCACACTGAAGCTATCATTTGTAGATTATGTTGTCTACCATGGATATATTTGGTTGATGTTTAGCCTGTTGTGCTTAACATGCCTTTATATGTACTCATATAGGACAATATTGAGAACAGCTGCTATTTACCATCGAGGTTACTTTCATTGCATCGCTTATATATACTCATTGTTTAGGATATCGGTAGCTGGTACCATATAGCCTGGGGCTGATAAGGGATTAATCGTTGCATCGGACATTTCACTGAATATATCTGTAACCCATTTATCGGTAGGTTAACTAGGGCCATATCTAATATATCTGAGGCCACATAGCAACATGCATTGTACTGAATGACTAAATATGCAATCCCAGGTTACATAGCAACAAGAAAGAGTGTTACCTTAATGTTCTGATGATGTCTATATATACATGTAATAAGATCTTACATAATGGGATGGAGGGAGTGTTGTACTACATCATTTTGCAATTGTTGTTTAGGTTCTAATATTAACTTGGTGCTTTTAGGTACATATGCCATTGCCAAAGATCCATACTTCGACCCTTTCTGCGTATGGGGCAATGAGATATTCATGAACCAGCATCAAGTGAGGAAACTGATAAAGATTGTTATTAAAATGGGTCAAAAGATGTCAATCAAACTATTTGTTTACACTTTATGCAAGACAACAGTGAACTGCAGGATGGTAGGTAAGAACTTTGTAGCCTTCTTTTTACTGCCCGTAATAAGTTGTGTTAGATGACAATGTCTGAATCTTTTTCCTTTGTAGTGGATCCTGAAGCAGTTTACTCAAGATTACCTCTCAAACTACATGATTGGCGGCCGACCATCACAAGGGGTTGGACTAGAGTCGTGCGTGCCTTCTTCATCGAGGAGAGGATAATAGGGCCATTCCGCTCCACCTTGTTCAGCAACCAGAGTGTCTCTCACCTCTTTCTTTACCATCTGTAATAGTACAAGTATACAACTGTGGTTCATCATTCTTTCTTAGGTGCTTATGTAATTCTCGAACATATTTACATGTGAATCGAATAATGCATTGGTTGTTTGAACCTGATGGATATGAATAAAGCTATATCCTACTTTCAAATTCAAATCAGGTACAATTTTAAATAGCAGCAATTAAATTAGGGTGAAATTACGCTCTGCAGGTCATTACGGCGCACACGCTCTATAAAGCACAGCGTGTGCGATATACATCATAATCTGACACGGTTCACGGAGAGGAAACGTGTGTAACCATGCACACAGTTGCTGTTTGCAAACCGTGTGTGATGTCAGACAATATCACAAACGATGTGGGAAAACTAAATGTGTGTGATTGTCGCCTTATCGTACACGATTTACAATGATGAATTGTTTGTGATGTGCCAGGCATCGTAAACATAGATCCAGTTTGGTACGTGCCTGGAATGTGCCTGGACTGCGCCTGGAAAAATCATGTGCCTAGAATGTGTCTGGTTTTATGTAAAACCACAGAACTCCGACTGCCATGGCAATGTGAGCACAAATGAGTAGCAAGGATGAAGCATTTGGGATATTCAAGATACCAGAAACAGTTTTCTAGGGACAATTGTATGCATCATGGCTCCCTATCCCCGACGGTTTCTGGGTCGTGTGGGAAGGACCCCCTATCACAGTCACTCACTAGGTGACGGTTCAAAACGCCATCGCGGAAAGGGGTTAAAAGCCGTTTGTATAGCACCTCGCTGTAGCAGTGCAAACCCGATTATTTTCATAGAAACTGGAGCACGTTCATGAAATTTTGGACGTAACACATAGAAAAAAATGACCGGACCTAAACCAATCTAAGGACCTCTTTGATTCGCAGGATACTAAAAACACAGGAATGGGGAAAGTATGATGGCGATGAACCGAGAGGAGGAGGAGGAGGAAGAGGAGTAGTACTGTACATGCTAGAGACTGGACTGTAGTACATTGTTTTTTATGGCCATATCAGCACATTGTTTTCTATGGCACCTTGGTAGTTTATGCCAAATTTTGACCAAAGATTTAGCTAACAAAATGTTCATATTTGAACATAGTTTTGAATGATATAATTTTTGGTAACATGCATGAACATTTTTTAGTTCAATCTATAGTCAAAATTTGACACGAAATACAACAGGGACCAATATACCGCGTGATTCTTTGCTCCTTCTTATGTCGTCGACATGTGGGAGAGCCAGCACCCGGGTCGACATGTCATGCACAAGATTAGAGTGGGGAATGAAAGGGGGGCATCACCCTGGTGGTAGCGCTGCAGTAATAATGACTATAATGAGCAGTCATATCACAAGACCCCATCTTTCCAGCAGTAACGAGCCGTCAAATCACACAGCCCTGCCTTTCCAGCATTAAGTTGAATCCGCTAGTCCCTCACCCTCCTCGCCTCTCTATCAAGCCGGCTACGCGAAAACTGCCACACGTACTGCCCGGGAAAAGCCCCACCCTCAACTTTTAAATACTCCTAGTATAATTTTGTATCGATGAATTGCACCATGGAGCATAAAACCAAAAGAAAAAGGTGGTACATGTAAACAAATACAATTCAAGCTCTAGCTAGTGATTCGGACTGTAAACCGTGCATGTGTTTATATGTATAGGTTACTTCAAAGTACTGAGTCCATTGATGCAATGTGGTCAAACTATACCATCGATATCTCAAAGCCAAAATACTTCGAGCTTGTTCGTTCTATATAAATTGTACTACTCGTACTATATGTTTATTCACCCGTGGTGTTGCTCAATGAATGGAGGGCTGGGGAGCACAAGTGAACAATACTACTAGTAGTACTAGTAAGTCAGAGTAGTACAGTACAGTACAAAGTGCGACATGCAGTTACTCACATTAAATATAGAGTTTCTTTTCTTTAATGCCACGTACCAAGGATGATCAACATACTGTCGTCCTCGGGAATATCAAGAATAACAAAGTCTGTTAAGATAGTAGCATTTGCAACCATGACACGCACATCTTCACAAATACCGATGGGTATAGCAGTTGATTTATTGGCCATTTGCAAAGAGATTTCAGTTGGTGTCAACTTATTCAAGTCAAGCCTACGATATAAAAGAGAAGGGCATAACACTAACACCGGCTCCCAAATCACGTAAAGCAGTTTTAACATAGTTTGTTTTAATGGAGCATGGTATAGTTGGTATTCCTGCATCTCCTAGGTTGAGCATCAACATGAACATCATCATTAACATTATCACTGGGTTCATGTTCATCACCAGATTGTGTTTCAGCATCAGAAATAGCAATATCATTTGGATTCTCGGGTGTGTCTATAACAGGTTCACTAGAAGCATGCAAAGTCCTATCATCTTTCTTTTTCTTTTTAGAAGGACTAGGTGCATCAGTATTAATTCTCTAAGAGTCTTTTTCTACTCTCTTAGGATGGCCCTCAGGATACAAAGGTTCCTAAGTCATTTTGCCTACTCTAGTCATAACTCTAATAGCATGATCATTGTTCTTATTATTCAACTCATTCAACAAATCATTTTGTGTCTTGAGAACTTGTTCTACTTGAGTTTTTACCATGGAAGCATGTTTACTAATAATCTTTAGATCATTAGCAGTACTACACATATAGTCACGCAAGCAGTCAAACATATAAGCATTACGTTTCAATTGTCTACTAACATATGCATTGAAGTTTTCTTATTTAACAATAAAGTTATCAAATTCATCCAAGCATTAACTAGCAGACTTATTATGAGGAATGTCACCTTCATCAATCTATAGAGAGACTTTAACCTCAACTACTGTGTCTCGGGTTATCAAGACATGTATTCTCTTCAATAGGTGGTAAATTCTTCTCTTCTTCTTCTTCTTCTTCTTCTTCTTCTTCTTCTTCTTCTCTTCTTCTTCTTCTTCTTCTTCTTCTTCTCTTCTTCTTCCTTCTCTTCTTCTTCTTTCTTCTTCTTCTTCTTCTTCTTCTTCTTCTTCTTCTTGCTCTCTTTTCTTCTTCTTCTTCGTATCTTTTCTTCTTCTTCTTCTTCTTTCTTACTTCTTCTTCATTCTTCTTCCCTTCTTCTTCTTCTCTTCTCTTCTTCTTCTTCTTCTTCTTCTTCTTCTCTTCTTCTTCCTTCTTCTTCTTCTTCTCTTTCTTTCTTCTTCTTCTTCCTCTTCTTCTTCTCTTATTCTTCTTCTTCTTCTCTCTTCTTCTTCTTCCTTCTCTTCTTCTTCTTATTAGTATCCTATCTCTCTCTTCTTCTTCTTCTTCTTCTTCTTCTTCTCTTCTTCTTCTTTTCTTCTTCTTCTTCTTCTTCTTCTTCTTCTTCTTCTTCTTCTTCTTTCTTCTTCTTCTTCTTCTTCTTCTTCTTCTTCTTCTTCTTCTTCTTCTTCTTCTTCTTCTTTTCTTCTTCTTCTTCTTCTTCTCTTCTTCTTTCTTCTTTTCTTCTCTTTCTTCTTCTTCTTCTTCCTTCTTCTTCTTCTTCTTCTTCTTCTTCTTCTTCTTCTTCTTCTTCTTCTTCTCTCTTTTCTTCTTCTTCTTCTTCTTCTTCTTCTTCTTCTTCTTCTCTTCTTCTTCTTCTTCGTTCTTCTTCTTCTTCTTCTTCTTCTTCTTCTTCTTCTTCTTCTTCTTCTTCTTGCTTCTTCTTCCTTCTTCTTCTTCTTCCTTCTTCTCTTCTTCTTCTTCTTCTTCCTTTCTTCTTCTTCTTCTTCTTCGTTCTCTTCTTCTTCTTCTTCTTCTTCCTTCTTCTTCCTTCTTCTTCTTCTTCTTCTTCTTCTTCTCTTCTTCTTCTTCTTTTCTTTTCTTCTTCTTTCTTCTTCTTCGTTTCTTCTTCTTCTTTGCTTCTTTCTTCTTACTTCTTCTTCTTCTTCTTCTTCTTCTTCTATCTTCTTCTTCCTTCTTCTTCTGTCTTCTTCTTCTTCGGTTTCTCTTCTATCTTCTTCTTCTTACATCGTTCGGTCTTCTTCATTCCTTCCTTCTTTCCTTCTGTGCTTCTTCTTCATTCTTCTTCTTCTTCTTCCTTCTCTTCTCCTTCTTCTTCTTCTTCTCTTCTTCTTCTGCTTACTTCTTCTTCTTCTTCCTTCTTATTCTTCTTGCTTCTTCTTCTTCTTCTTCTTCATAGGGTCATTCTCTTCTTCTTCTTCTTCTTCTTCTTCTTTCTTCTTTCTTCTTCTTCTTCTTCTTCTTCTTCTTCTGTCTCTTCTTCTTTTCTTCTCTTCTTCTTCTTCTTCTCTTCCTTCTTCTATCTTCTTCTCTTCTCTCTCTTCTTCTTCTTCTTCTTCTTCTTCTCATTTCTTCTTCTTTCTACTTCTCTTCTTCTTCTTCTTCTCTTCTTCTCTTCTTCTTCTTCTTCTGTGCTTCTGTCTTCTTCTTCCTGTCTTGCTTCTTCCTTCTTCATCTTCTTCAGTGGGCGTTCTTCTTCTTCTTCTTCGTCTTCTTCTTCTTCTTCTTTCTCTTCTTCTTCTTCTGGTCTTCTCTTCTTTCTTTTCTTCTTCTCTTCTTCTTCTTCTTCTTCTTCTTCTTCTTCTGTCTTCTTCTTCTTCGTTCTTCTTCTTCTGTCTTCTCTTCTTCTTCTTGCTTCTTCTGTCTTCTTCTTGCTTCGTTCTTTCTTCTTCGTTCTTCTTCTTCTTCTTCTTCTTCTTTGGTTCTTCTGTCTTCTTCTTCTTCTTCTTCTTCTTCTTCTTCTTCTTCTTCTTCTTCTTCTTCTTCTTCTGTTTCTTCTTCTTCTTCGTCTTGCTTCTTCTCTTCTTCTTCTTCTTCTTCTTCGTTCTTCTTCTTCTTCTTCTTGCTTCTTGCCTTCTTCTTCTTCTTCTTCTTCTTCTTCTTGTGCTTCCTTCTCTTGCTTGTGATCTGCTTCTCTTCTTCTGCTTCTTCTTCTTCTTCTATCTTCTCTCTTCTTCTTCCTTCTTGCTTCTTGCTTCTTCTTCTTCTTCTTCTTTCTCCTTCTCTTCTCTTCTCTTCTTCTTCTTCTTCTTCTTCTTCTTCTCTCTTCTTCTTCTTCTTCTTCTTCTTCTTCTCATCCCTTCTTTTCTTCTTACTTTCTTCGTTCTTCGCAGGTCTCTTATCTTCTATCTTCTTTCTATCTTCTTCTTCTCTTCTTCGTTCTCATCTCTCTTTTCGTTTCTTCTTCTTCTTCTTCTGTTCGTTCTTCTTCTTCTTCTGTCTTCTCCTTCTTGCTTCTTTCTTCTTCTCCCTCTTCTTCTCCTTCTTCTTCTCTTCGCTTCTCCTTCTTTCTTCTCCTTCTTCTTCTTCTTCGTCCTCCATTAAACTTCGCCTCCTCTCCTCCCTCCTCCTCCTCTTCTCTTCTTCTTCTTCTTACTTCTTCGTTTCTTGCGTTCTTTGTCTTCTTTGCTATCTGTCCGTGCCTCCCTCCTCCCGTTCCTCTCTCCTCCTCCCTCCTTCCCTCCTCCTGCCTACCGTCAAGAGTCCGGTGCCTGCCTCCTCCTCTCTTCTTTCTCTTCTTCTTCTTCTTCTTCTATCCTTCTTCTTCTTCTTCTGTCTGTTCTCTTTTCCTCCTCCTCCTCCTACCTCCTCCTCCTCTTCTTCTTCTTCTTCTCTTCTTCTCCTTCTTTTCTTAAAACTAAACTAAACTAAATAAATAAACAAACTACACTAAATAAACTAAACTAAAATAAACTAAACTAAACTAATCACTAAAACAAACTAAACAACATAACCCTAAACTACACTCTCCCCCTCTTTTCTTCTCTCTTTTCTTCTTCTTCTTCTTCTTCTTCTTCCCTTCTTCTCTTCTTCTTCTTCTTCTTCTTCCATCTCTTCTTCCTTCCTTTTCTTCTTCTTCTTCCCTCTTTCTTCTTCTTCTTCTTCTCTTCTCCTCCGTCCCTCCGCCTCCTCCTCTTCTTCTTCTTCTTCTTCTTCTTCTTCTTCTTCTTCTTCTTCTTCTTCTTCTTCTTCTTCTTTTCTTAAACTAAACTAAACTAAACTAAACCAAAATAAACTAAAATAAACTAAACTAAACTAATCCTAAACTAAACATAAACATAAAACAAAACTAAAGTAAACATAAACCTAAAAGTAAAAAAACAAAAAAAGGGTGAGGAGCTCACCACAGGGGAGGGGGTGGCCGGTGGAGGAGGGGGCGGCCCGATGGAGTAGGTCCGTCGCAGGGGAGGGGGGCGGCGCCGCGGCCTGCCTCACGGCGGCGCTCGGTCGGCCACCGCAGGGGAGAGGGGCGGGGCGGCCTGGGTAGGGCGGCGAGGCAACGCGGCCGGGGCGGCGGGATGGCCGCCGCAGTGTGGGCGGGACTGCCGTGGGGCGGTGGGGCGACGCGCGTGGACGGGGCGGCAGGGGCGCGGTGGGGGTTGGGGGCGCGGTGGCCGGCGGCGGTTAATTGGGGTCGGGTGCGGGGGGTCGGGGAGGGAAGGGAGAGAGAGAGAAGGGAGAGAGGAGGGGGCGGGACAGCCGTTAGATAGTCAATTCTTTGCCGTCGGCTAGCGGACGGCAATGAGGTGCGGATGGTGGGCCGTTATGGTTTAGGTCTCCACTAGACCCCACCCACCTCTTTGCCGTCTGCTAGCGGACGACAAAGATTCTTTGCCGTCAGCTAGCAGATGGCAAAGAATTGGCTGATCACAACTAAGCTCTTTGCCGTCAGCCAAGTCTTTGCAGTCCGTTTTTTATAAGCGGACGGCAAAGGCCTTCTTTGCCGTCCGCTAGCAGACGACAAAGAGCTGACTGATGGCAAATTCTCTGTTTCCAGTAGTGACTCAACTAGCACCTCCGAAGCACACTGAGCATGCTCGACTTTTCGGACATCCAGACTTTGGTGAACAAGGCTCTTATTGTAGAAAGAGAACACAATCTCATCTATGATAACAAGCCAACTTATGAAGACCGCAAACGCAAGTTCGAGCCTAAGAAGGACGGACAGATAGTTTAGAAGGCTCGTACCAGGCAGCAACCCCAGTTTAAGTTCAATCCAACATGGCAGCAGAATACCGACAAGACCGACAACCGAGTCAAGAATATTTTGACCAACCCTGTACGGGAGGATTGTCAGGTTAACAATGCATGCTTCACTTGTGGACAGACCAGGCACTATGCGAGGCAATGTCCCAAGAACGGCAAGCCTAATGCACCACTCAAGCCTCAAGTCAACAACATGGAATCCTTCCCTGCGCAGAAGCTTATCGAAGGGCAAGTGCATCATCTCTCCGCCGAAGAAGCCCAATAAAACCCCGAAGTGGTCATTGGTATGTTCCCTCCTAACAACAAACCTGCAACAATTTTATTTGACTTTGGGGCTTCTCATTCTTTTATTTCGTAGAGTTTCATTGCCTAAAACCAGTTTTCTTGCTCTCTTCTTGAGAAATTCATGGTGATACAATCCCCGGGATCCTTGCTCAAAACAAATGTGGTGTGCCATGGCTTGCAGATAAATATACATGGAGTTATCTTCCCTACCACCCTGGTAGCAATTGAATCCGTAAAGTTGGATGTCATACTAGGAATGGATTGGCTGACAAAGCATCAACTCTGTATTAACTATGCAACAAGAGAAGTTACATTAGTAAACCCGGCAGGACAAGCAGCGCAGTTTGTGGCTGGCAGAACCATGCCTAAAAAGGATATGATTTTCACAGCTGTAACCTCAGGCATGGAATTAATCCCAGTGGTCAGCGAGTTTCCAGACGTATTCCCTGAAGAATGGCCAGGAATGCCGCCAGATCGTGAGCTCGAGTTTGCTATTGATCTCATGCCAGGGACATCACCCATATACAAGAAATATTATCGGATGCCTACATCCGAGTTAGTTGAGCTAAAGAAGCAGCTGGATGAGATGCTCAATAAAGGGTACATCCGCCCCAGTTCCTCACCATGGGGATCACCTGCCATATTTGTGGACAAGAAAGATGGTAGTCTTCGGATGTGTGTAGACTACCGCCAACTCAATGATGTCACTATCAAGAACAAGTACCCGCTCCCCAGGATTGATGATTTGTTTGATCAACTGAATGGTGCCCAAATATTTTCCAAGATTGATTTCAGGACCGGGTACCATTAGCTCAAAATCAAGAAGACATTCCTAAGACCGCATTCACCACTCGCTATGGTCTATATGAGTATACAGTCGTGTCTTTTGGTCTGACAAATGCCCATGCCTTCTTTATGCATATGATGAACAAAGTGTTCATGGATTTCTTGGACAAGTTCGTGGTGGTCTTCATCGACGATATCCTCATATATTCTAAAGGAGAAGAAGCGCATAAACAACACCTTCGAGCAGTATTGCAAAGGCTCCGTGATCACCAGTTATATGCAAAATTCAGCAAGTGTGAATTTTGGCTTAAGCAAGTAGGATTCTTGGGGCATATTCTCTCCGCAGAAGGAATAGCAGTGGATCGAAGTAAAGTCAAGGATGTGCTAAAATGGCTAGCACCAACGATTGTGACCGAGATCAGGAGTTTTCTGGGGCTTGCTGGTTATTACCGTCGATTCATTGAAGGCTTTTCCAAGATTGCTAAACCAATGACAGAACTTCTCAAGAAGGACCAAAAGTTCGTATGGTCTAAAGTCTGTGAGAAGAGCTTTAATGAATTAAAGACTCGTTTGACCTCAAAACCCGTATTGACGCTTCCGAATATTTACCTAAGCTTTGACCTATATTGCGACGTATCAAGAAGAGGTATAGGGTGCGTGCTCATGCAAGATGGCAAGGTTGTAGCCTATGCATCCAGGCAGTTACGACCACACGAAGGAAACTATCCTACTCATGACTTGGAGTTAGCGGCAGTTGTGCATGCCTTAAAAATCTGGAGGCATTATCTCATTGGCAAGCGGTGCCAAATATTCACCGATCGCAAAAGCCTCAAGTACATATTCACTCAACCCGACCTAAATCTCCAACAAAGAAGATGGCTGGAGTTGGTCAAAGATTATGACCTCGGTGTAAATTACCACCTGGGTAAAGCTAATGTGGTTGCCGATGCTCTCAGTCGCAAACCATCCACATTGAACGCATTGATGTCACCTTTGCCTCGCGAGCTACAAGAAGAAATAGTCCAGCTCAACCTGACCATTGCTGAGACTGACTACACCGCTATGCTAGAAGTCACTCCCACTCTGGAGGAAAGGATTCGCAAGGCCCAAGTAGAGGACCCATTGCTGCAACACCATGTCACACGAATGCAAGCCGGCAGGACTCAAGATTTCCTGATGGATGACCAAGGAACCCTAAGATTTCGAGGGCGAATCTGTATACCATACACTGAAGATCTAAGGAAGAAGTTATTAAAGGAAGCACATGAGTCGTCATACTCGATCCATCCGGGCAGTACCAAAATGTACGAAGACCTCAGGCAATTATTCCGGTGGGATGGAATTAAGAAGGATATTGCATATTTTGTCGCCTGCTGTGACATATGCAACAAAATGAAGGCGGAACATCAGAAACCCGCCGGGCTACTTCAACCTTTACCAGTCCCTTAATAGAAATGGGACGATATCTACATGGATTTCATCACAGGACTCCCTAAAACTCCTTGAGGCAACGATGCTGTATGGGTCGTGGTGGACATGCTGACGAAGGTAGCCCATTTCATTCCTATTCGGACCACCTATCGAGCAGATCAACTTGCTCCACTTTATGTGTCCAGAATCGTCAGTTTGCATGGAGTGCCTATGTCGGTGCAACAAACCCCAGGTTTGTGTTGCCCGGACTGTACACAGGCTTAAGAGCAAGGTTGCAGCATCCAAGGCAAGACCAAGCCGAAGAGATAAGCTCTTTGAGAAATCAGAGGACGGATCAAGAAGACCAAGACCAACCAAATGAGCAAGATATCACTAAGGAAAAACCTCCCTTGCCGGGCAGGCGAGCCTGGCAGGGTCGAGGTTATCTCAAATAGCAGACGAAGAACTCAAGGATACTGGTACTTTCCAAGGAATCAACCCCGGCAGGAGTAGTCCTAAGGGGAAGATCACACTGTCGGTAACTTTCGGAGGGGATTTGAACTACCGGACTGAGAAGATCGTGTTTGATGTGGTTGACCTCCCCCTGCCATACAATGGAATCCTTGGTCACCCAGCCCTCACAAAATTCATGGCGGCATACCACTATGCCTACAACACTCTGAAGATGCCAGGGCCGATGGGCGTCATTTCCATTCCATCAGACAAGAAGGACGCAATCATATGTGTGGATAAGATGTACCGAGAAGCAGTCGTTGTAGAGGCCGTGGAAGCTACCGCTCCCACCAAGGAAAGCAAGAAAGGGAAGAAAGCTAGCAAGGATGCCAGCAAAGAATCCGGGAAGCGTGCCTCTTCGGAGTGCGCTGCGCCTGTTGATGACTTGCCAAAGAGTTCCAATAGGAAGAGATCAAAGGTTGTTGCGCCTGCTGTGAAGACGGTCCCGGCAAGGCTGTTTGGCGCTGATGGTACATTTACTATCAGCTCCACCCTTGACGACAAATAGGAAAGAGCGCTCGTTGCCTTCCTGCGGGCGAATCTCGATGTTTTTGCTTGGCAACCGTTTGACATCCCCAGTGTTCCCAGGGAGGTAATCGAGCACCACCTTGCTGTCTGCCCACATGCCCGGCCCATAAAACAAAAGGTCCGAAAGCAAGCTTTGGAGAGGCAGCAGTTTATTGCCGAAGAGATCAAGAAACTCGAAGCTGCTAGTTTGGTTAGAGGAGTATTGCATCCAACTTGGTTGGTGGATCTAGTGGTAGTGCGCTAGGCGAGTGGGAAATGGAGGCTTTGCATAGTTTCATAGATCTAAATAAAGCATGCCCGAAGGACCCATTCCCCTTGCCGCGCATCGATCATATTGTGGATTCCACCTCTGGATGCGACCTGCTTTCCTTTTTGGATGCCTACACCGGGTACCACCAGATTTTCATGTCCAAGGAAGATGAGGAGAAGACCGCGTTTATAACCCCATGTGGCACGTACTGTTTTGTACGGATGCCCTTTGGGTTAAAAAGTGCTGGATCCACTTTTGCAAGAGCAGTACAGATTGTCTTTGAGTCCTAGCTGCACAAGAATATTGAAGCCTACATGGACGATATAGTGGCCAAAACCAAGGACAAATCGACTCTCATTCAGGACTTGGAAGAGACCTTTACAAATCTACGCAAGATCAACTTGAAGCTGAAATTCCTTCCGGCAAGCTACTTGGCTTCTTTGTGTCCCACCGGGGGATAGAGGCCAACCCCGACAAGATCAAGGCGATTGAGCAGATTCAAGCACTAAAGACAGTTAAAGACATGAGGCATTTCACTGGATGTGTTGCCGCGCTAAGCAGGTTCATTTCCAAGTCTGCCGAGCGCGCCCTGCCGTTCTTCAAAATCTTGAAGAAGGCAGGGCCCGTGGAGTGGACCCCAGAGGTGGACGCTGCGCTGCAAGATTTGAAGACCTATCTTTCCTCTGTTCCCACCTTAGTCGCTCCTAAACCACAAGAGTCGTTGCTGCTATACCTAGCGGCAACCAATCAAGTGGTTAGTGCAGCGCTGGTGGCACAACGGGAAGTAGATGAAGGACGGGAAGTACATGAAGGAGCAGCCGCAACTGCCGTCCCCTCTGGAGAGGAAAGCGAACTCGTCCCGGCAAGGTCAGATGCAGATCAAAACAAGGAGGAGTGGGGCAATGGAGACAGTTCTAAGGTCACGGCAAGGAAGAAGGTAGTGCAGCGGCCAGTGTACTTCGTCAGCTCCCTACTGCAGGGGGCTAGGTCAAGGTACTCTGGCATGCAAAAGTTGATCTTTCGCGTCATCATGGCCTCAAGGAAACTGCGCCACTACTTCCAAGCCCATGAGATCACGGTTGTCACCCGCTTCCCCTTGCAACGCATACTAAGGAACCCTGAGGCCACTGGCAAAATAGTGGAGTGGGCTTTGGAGTTATCTAGCTTTGGTTTGAAGTTTGAAAGCACGTCAACTATTCAGAGCAGAGCACTAGCGGAGTTTATTGCGGAGTGGACGCCTACCCCTGGTGAAGAAGTGCTGGAGACAGTTATCCCCGGCAAGGAAGCACCCCAAGAATGGATCATGTACTTTGATGGTGGCTTCTCCCTACAAGGTGCAGGAGCTGGCGTGCTTCTCGTTGCTCCCACTGGGGAGTACCTCAAGTACGTAGTTCAAATGCATCTCCCTGGGGAAAAGGCTACCAACAACACTGCAGAATATGAAAGACTCCTTGCCAGGCTTAGGATCACAACAGAACTGGGAATTAAGAAGTTGATAATTCATGGAGATTCGCAACTTGTGGTGAGGCAAGTAAACAAGGATTATCAAAGCCCATTGATGGAGGCACACATAGAGGAAGTGAGAAAGTTGGAGGAGCGCTTTGATGGATTACAAACAGAGCTCGTGCCGCATGTGGAAAACAGCATTGCTGATCATCTGTCAAAGTGCGTTGTGCAAAAACTCCCTAAGGAACCACCGACTTTTGTTCTCCGTCTGACTCAACCCTCCGTATCCCCGGCAACAATGGCCAGAAAGAGGAGGAAACTGGACTCCGGCAAACCTCTCCAGGCAGAGCTTCCCGAAGCCCCCAGTAGAGGGCTTAGCGGGAACATCTCCCCTTCGATTGGCGAGCTCCACCCTCCCGCCGAACTACAAGTCTTTGTGGTTGTGGCATGCGCTCCCGTGAACGAGGAGGTGCTGCTGGTCCTTGTTGCCGAGCCTCAGGCTCCAACTTGGGCACGACACATAGTCCATTTCCTCCAAACAGGAGAACTTCCCGAAAAGCAAGAAGGAGCTGAAAGAGTAGCCCGGAGGGCCAGTATGTATCAGTTCGTTGACGACACGCTATACAGAAGAAGGCCCAACGGTGTGAAATTGAAGTGCATTTGCCGGGAAGAATGAAAGGAACTGTTGGTAGAGATACACAGGGGTATGTGTGGCTCCCATATTGGATCAAGGGCCCTGGTTGGAAGAGCTTTCCGGCAGAGTTTCTACTGACCCATGGCCCTCCAAGATGCAATCGAGCTAGTCACCAACTGTGAAGCCTGCCAGTTCCATTCCAAGAATATCATCAGCCTGCTCAAGCTCTCCAAACGATCCCTTTGTCATGGCCATTTTCGGTCTAGGGGCTCGACATCTTGGGCCCCTTCCCCCGTGCTACAGGGGGCTTTGTATTCTTATACGTTGCAATCGACAAGTTTACAAAGTGGCCAGAAGTGGAGCCCGTGAGGAAGGTGACCGCACAGTCAGCTATCAAGTTCTTAAAAGGATTGGTCTGCCATTTCGGAGTACCCGCTAGAGTCATTGATGACCCACAAGTATAGGGGATCTATCATAGTCCTTTCGATAAGTAAGTGTGTCGAATCCAATGAGGAGCAAAAGGAAATAACAAGCAGTTTTTAGCAAGGTATTCTCTGCAAGCACTGAAATTTTCGGTAGCAGATAGTTGTGTGATAAGATAATTCGTAACAGGTAACAAGTAACAATAGTAAACAAGGTGCAGCAAGATGGCCCAATCCATTTTGTAGCAAAGGACAAGCCTGGGCGAACTCTTATATAAAGCAAAGCGCTCCCGAGGACACATGGGAATTACTGTCAAGTTAGTTTTCATCATGCTCATATGATTCGCGTTCGTTACTTTGATAATTTGATATGTGGGTGGAACGGTGCTTGGGTGCTACCCTTCCTTGGACAAGCCTACCACTTATGATTAACCCCTCTCGCAAGCATCCGCAACTACGAAAGAAGAATTGAGATAAATCTAACCATAGCATGAAACATATGGATCCAAATCAGCCCCTTACGAAGCAACGCATAAACTAGGGTTTAAGCTTCTGTCACTATAGCAGCCCATCATCTACTTATTACTTCCCAATGCCTTCCCCTAGGCCCAAATCATGGTGAAGTGTCATGTAGTCGACGTTCACATAACACCACTAGAGGAAAGACAACATACATCTCATCAAAATATCGAACGAATACCAAGTTCACATGATTACTTATAACAAGACTTCTCCCATGTCCTCAGGAACAAACGTAACTACTCACAAAGCATATTCATGTTCATAATCAGAGGAGTATTAATTATCATTAAGGATCTGAACATATGATCTTCCACCGAATAAATAAACTAGCATCAACTACAAGGAGTAATCAACACTACTAGCAACCCACAGGTACCAATCTGAGGTTTTGAGACAAAGATCGGATACAAGAGATGAACTAGGGTTTGAGAGGAGATGGTGCTGGTGAAGATCTTGATGGAGATTGACCCCCTCTTGATGAGAGGATCGATGGTGATGACGATGGTGATGATTTACCCCTCCCGGAGGGATGCTTCCCCGGCAGAACAGCTTCACCGGAGCCCTAGATTGGTTCTGCCTCGAGACGGTGGCGCTTCATCCCGAAAGCTTCCCGATGATTTTTTCCAGGTCAAAACACACCATCTAGCAGAAGATGGGTGTCGGGGGCCTGCCAGGGGGCCCACAAGACCGGAGGGCGCGCCCTCCATCCTTGTGGATGTAGGTGGCCCCCTTCTGTTGCTTTCTTCGCCCAATATTTTTTATATTTTCAAAAAATATTCTCCGTGAAGTTTCAGGACTTTTGGAGTTGTGCAGAATAGGTCTCTAATATTTGCTCCTTTTTCAGTCCAGAATTGGAGCTGCCGGCATTCTCCCTCTGCATGTACGCCTTATAAAATAAGAGAGAATAGGCATAAATATTGTGATATAACGTGTAATAACAGCCCATAATGCAATAAATATCAATATAAAAGCATGATGCAAAATGGATGTATCAACTCCCCCAAGCTTAGACCTCGCTTGTCCTCAAGCGAAAGCCGATATCAAAAAATATGTCCACTTGTTTAGAGATAGAGGTGTCGATAAAATAAAATATTTACATGAGGGCATCATGATCATCTTTAGAACAGTAACATATATTGTCATATAATTTCTTATGCTAAAGTAACAATTCATTCACAAGGTAAAGTATAAATCAGAAACTTCATTGTAAACTAACAAACTATGATCTCAGTCATTGAAGGATATGCAATTTATCATAACATCGGAAAGAGCTTTTCAGCAAGTCCATATACTCAACTATCATTTAGTCTTTTACAATTGCTAACACTCACGCGATACTTATGGGTACAAAGTTTCAATCGAACACAGAGAAAGATAGGGGCTTATAGTTTCACCTCCCAACCTTTTACCTCAAGGGTAATGTCAACAATAATACTTTATGAAAACCTACATCCGAGTGGATATATATATCCGGATCTCTCCAACACATAGTGCTTGCCAAAGGAAAAAGTGTAAAAAGGAGAGGTGAAGATCACCATGACTCTTGTATAAGGGTAAAAGGTAAAAATAAAAGATAGGCCCTTCGCAGAGGGAAGCAGAGTTGTCATGCGCTTTTATGGTTGGATGCACAAAATCTTAATGCAAAAGAACGTCACTTTATATTGCCGCTTGTGATAAAGAACTTTATTATGCAGTCCGTCGCTTTTATTTCTTCCATATCACAAGTTCGTATAAAGCTTATTTTCTTCACACTAATAGATCATACATATTTAGAGAGCAATTTTTATTGCTTGCACCGATGACAACTTACTTGAAGGATCTTACTCAATCCATAGGTAGGTATGGTGAACTCTCATGGCAAAACTGGTTTAAGGGGTGTTTGGAAGCACAAGTAGTATCTCTACTTCGTGCAAAGAATTTGGCTAGCATGAGAGGGAAAGGCAAGCTCAACATGTTGGATGATTCATGACAATATAACTTCTATTCGGATATAAGAAAACATAACCCATTATGTTGTCTTCCTTGTCCAACATCAACTTTTTAGCATGTCATATTTTAATGAGTGCTCACAATCACAAAAGATGTCCAAGATAGTATATTGATATGTAAAACCTCTCTTTCTTTATTACTTCCTATTAATTGCAACAATGACCAAAACTATGTTTGTCAACTCTCAACAACTTTTATTCATCATACTCTTTTATATGTGAAGTCATTACTCTCCATAAGATCAATATATGATCTTTTTATTCCTTTTTTTATTTTTTAATTCCCTCAAGATCATAGCAAGATAGCAAGATAGCAAAGCCCTCAACTCAAAACTACTCTTTATTATATAACTCACGGACTCGATTACATAGATAGAGATCAAAACAAAACTCAAAGCTAGATCATATTAAAACTTTATTCTACTAGATCAAGATATAACCAAAAAGATCGAACTAGGAAAAATGATAAAAGTAAAGGTGTGATGGTGATACGATACCGGGGCACCTCCCCCAAGCTTGGCAATTGCCAAGGGGAGTGCCCATACCCATGTATTTTTGTCGCTTTCTTCGGAGGTGGTGATGATGGAGTTGTTGATGAAGTAGTGCCACACATCGATCATAGGAAATGCTCCAATTTATGAATAATGCCCTTGAGTGCGGTGATATGCTCTTGCAAAAGAATATTTTCATGCATGAGATATTTATTTTGCACACAAACTATTTCAATGATCTTGAAAGCTTCAATTTCAGTAGGGGTAAGATGATTATAGTAAGTTTCAAGGATGTCTTCTTCTTCTGCTGCCGGAGCTTGATCTCCAGCGACCTTCTTGATCTTATCATCCTCGTTAGTTTCCCAAGTTCTTCTCTCTTCATCTCTACCTTCATCAGCCAAGCATCGTCGCCCGCGTTGTTGGAGGAGGAGGTCGACATGATGCCTGGCCTTGAAAACTCTGGCAGAAAACAGCTCAAAACGAAAACAGGGGATTTTGCCATGGTACGGTGGTCAAAACCTTCGGGAGATTATATAATGAATTTTTACCGACCAAAAGAAGTATTGTGGAGGAAAATGGAGTCCGGGGGGCACACGAGCTGGCCACAAGGCAGGGGGCGGGCCCAGGGGGTAGGGCGCGCCCTCCACCCTTGTGGTCTCCTCGTGTCTCTCTCGGACTACTTTTAATTTTCCTAATTTTTTAAATATTCCAAAACGGAGAAAAATTGCTATTATAACAGTTTTGGAGTCGGTTTACTTACCGTACCACATACCTATTCCTTTTCGGAGTCTGAAACATTCTGGAAAGTGTCCCTTATGTACTCCTCAGGTGTTACGGTGTCAATTATATTGGTCTCAACATTTATGGGATTACCTGAGATATAATGTTTGATTTTTTACCGTTTACCACCTTCAGGTTTGTGCCTTCAGCGTTGTTGATTTTGATGGCACCGGAACGATAGACCTCCTCGATAATGTAAGGACCTTCCCATTTAGAGAGAAGATTTCCTGCAAAATATCAGTTGTATAGCAAAACATGATCACCTACATTAAACTCACGCTTTTGTATCCTCTTGTCATGCCATCTTTTAACATTTTCTTTAAACAACTTGGCATTCTCATAGGCTTGGGTTCTCCATTCATCAAGCGAGCTAATGTCAAATAACCTCTTCTCACTGGCAAGTTTGAAATCATAATTGAGCTCTTTAATAGCCCAATATGCCTTATGTTCTAGTTCGAGAGGTAAGTGACAAGCCTTTCCATAAACCATTTTATACGGAGACATACCCATAGGATTTTTATAAGCAGTTCTATAATCCCATAATGCATCATCAAGTTTCTTGGACCAATTCTTTCTAGATCTATTAACAGTCTTTTGCAGAATCAATTTAATCTCTCTATTACTCAATTCTACTTGACCACTAGACCGAGGATGATAGGAAGATGCAATTCTATGGTTAACATCATATTTAGCAAGCATTTTACGGAAAGCACCATGAATAAAATGTGAACCATCATCAGTCATTAAATATCTAGGGACTCCATACCTCGGAAAAATAACTTCTTCAAGCATTTTAATAGAGGTGTTATGATCAGCACTACTAGTTGGAATAGCTTCTACCCACTTAGTAACATAATCAATAACAACTAGAGTATGTGTATACCCATTAGAGGAAGGAAAAGGTCCCATATAATCAAAGCCCCAAACATCAAATGGTTCAATAACAAGTGAATAATTCATAGGCATTTCCTGACGTCTACTAATATTACAAATTCTTTGGCATTCATCACAAGACAAGACAAACTTACGAGCATCTTTGAAGAGAGTAGGCCAATAAAAACCAGATTGCAATAGCTTATGTGCAGTTCTATCTCCAGCGTGATGTCCTCCGTAAGCCTCGGAGTGACACTTGCGTAGGATCTATTCCTGTTCATGCTCAGGTACACAATGTCTAATAATACCATCTACTCCTTCTTTATAAAGGTGTGGGTCATCCCAAAAGTAATGTCTTAAATCATAGAAAAACTTTTTCTTTTGCTGGTATGTGAAACTAGGTGGTATAAATTTAGCAACAATGTAATTAGCATAATCAGCATACCATGGAGTATTATGAGAAGCATTTATGACAGCTAATTGTTCATCACGAAAGCTATCATCAATAGGCAGTGGGTCATCAAGAACATTTTCTAACCTAGACAAGTTGTCTGCAACAGGGTTCACAGCTCCTGTAACAGCCCCAAAATTGGGTTATCAATTTTTGTGCTGTTATTTCTTCCTGGCAATCATTTTCCCAATCTTTCTCCTGAGTTTGCTGGATGACTCTGATAATTCTTGTCATTTCCAACCTTTCAAACCTTGCTCATGTCTTTGTTAGTGGGCAAGATCTCATTTGCATCATCTCAAACCCTCTCAAAACCCTAATTCCAAAATTTGGAATTTGGATATGCGCTTTGTGAATACAAAGGAGCCATCATTTTCCTTAATCTGTTGATCCTCCCAATTATTCCCAGAGACCCTCCTACCTTTCTAAACCTTGTACATGCAAAAATATTGCTAAGCCCTGTGCAATATTTTTCATTTGTGATTTATTCCGTTTCTTGTCTTTCTGAGGAATAAAATCCAAAGCCATAGCTAGCCTTCTCCAAAATTCATGAAAATTTGTGGAGATGATATTTAGGCCTAATCCAAGCTCTGGCAAAAATATTGGCCATAATTAAATAAGGAAAATTGCCTTTTCCTATTTTAAGCCAATATTCCATTTTTGCCACTTTCTAAAGGAACTACCGTTTTTATAGCAAGAAAAATTCCCAAATAATTTGTGGAGCTTGTCCTTCCTATATCTTCACTAGTTCCATCCAAATCTCATGTTCCACAGTTAAAAAATTGGGCACATCATCCAATGCAAGTTTCTGCCTTGTCTGAAATTTTGCAAAGGAGGTGCTTGATTCCTAAATCCATTTGAGATGAAATTTTGCAGGGTGGTTAATGTTGATAAATCATCCCTGGATACCAAAAATCAGCTCAATCCCTTCATCCAATATCCCTGTGCAATTTTCCAAAGTTTCTGACCAGATTTCAACTTTGTGAAGGAAGTACCTTCATAGAGTGTCCAAATGGGATGAAACTTTACCAGCTTCTCACATATCCCAAATCATTAGTCTCCACCAAAATTCAGCTCATTCCATTGATCTATGTGAGCCCAGGATCAATTCTTTGTTTCTGTCCAAATTTTCAGTTTGTGAAGCAAGTATATTTTATCTTGCTCCATTATGTCTGAAAATTTTCCTAAGACTTCTCCTATCCACATAACCTATCTCCACAACATTTTGGCTCATTTCATCTAGCCATTTTCCCTCAGGATTTTTCTCAAGTTTCTGGGCACAGAAGATAGCTGTGAAGGAAGTACCATTTTGGCAAGCCCATTTGGTATGAAATTTCGACAGCATCATTATCTGTCCAAATCATTAAGCTTTGCCAAGTTTTAGCCCAATCCAACACTCCTAGTGAGTGCTTCTTCATCATTTGGTAAGAGTTGGCTATTCCACAGCAACTATGCTAAATACTTGTCCAAACCAGCTCAAAATTTGCAGCACTGTAGTCCTTGCTCCCCTAAACCTCCCTGACATCAAGCTTCTCTCTTAACCTCACAAAGTAAATCACAAAAGTGCGGTCAAGTTTGCTACAACAAACTTGTGAAGCTTGTTTCTCTCTTCTCCCTGTGCCTCTGCTCGGCTCATTACCGTGGTTCTGACCCATCTTGGTAGGACTTCACGCTAGACATGAGCTGGCATCTTGAAGGAGTCCAGAGCGCGCCTTGTCGGTGGTGACCACGGTTGTAGCAGGCCAAATCGGTGGTCTGCACACTGTTCTCGTCGGCAGCCCTGCTCCGGCCGGTTCTGGTTCGTCCAAACGTGTCCAACCGCTTCCCCTCGACATCCTCTTCCCCCTGGATCTCTTTCCCCCTTCGTTTTCTTCCTCGACGTGCCGTCGTCATCGCCGCACAGTGTCTGCCCATGAGCGCCGGCGTCTTCTACCTCGGTGTCCTCTTCTTCCTCGTGTCCTCGAGCATTGCTCGTCTCCATGATCGTCTGCGGCTCGTCCGCTTCCACCTCGTTGTCTTCCTGTGCTTCCCCGTGACCTCTGCAACCGGCAGAGCCTCGGCCCGACTCGGACGGCGGAGCTCGGCTCGGCATCTTCGCCCCGGCTATACATAGCCCACCCGAGACCATTTGGAGACCATCAGCAGCTCCTCCACCTCTCTCCACGCCTCCCCGAGCAGCCCATCCATTCCTGTTGTCTCTCCCCGACCCTCCCCATCGCCATGGCCGCCGCCTCGGGAACCGCCCAATTCCGGTGATCCTCAGCGCTCTTCCCCATTCTTCCACCACCACTGCATTCCCCTGACTCCGGCGAATCTCCCCGTGGCCTCGGCCTCTCCTTTCACCCACCGTAGTTCCTTGTTCCCCAGCGACCGCAGACCCTCCCCGCCGCGAGCTCGACTGTTTCCTCTACAGAGCTCTTCGGCAGCAGAAACCACCACCGCTCGATGCGCCTCGTTCCCTTGAGAAGATAGGTAGGTCACACGCCCCCTGCCGTGGCCGGAATCGCAGGCAGTTGAGGTGGCCGCCTCCCTCGGCCAGGCGCACTCCGCACGGGAGGAAGAAGAAGACCAGCCGGTTGGGAACCACTCCGCGCGACTCCACGTGTCGGCGAGACAAGGAGCTCCACGTCAGATAAGTGGAGGCACCTCGGCCTCTTTGCATTTTCTGTACTCTGAAGGCGTATTGCCTGAAATACGCTTCCTCTTTATCGAAAACGTATTCTGAAGTGTGCGCTTTCTGTTTTTAGCCCCGCCCGCCGAAGAGGTTATATTGTGAACGTTCACTGTTTTGCCCCTTTTCTGCCTAAAAAGTGAACGGCCATAACTTTGCAACCGTGACTCCGATTGAGGTGATTCCAGTGATCACGTTCTCTGTTCATCGAGCTCTTTCCGATGGGAATATTTTCTTGATGTTTACACATTTTGAAAATGCCCATTTTACCCCTGCCCTAATCCAGCCCCTCTGAGAGAGAACCGTTCTCCGGCAATTTTTCCGTGAGGTGATCGCATTCATTCCCGGAGTATTCCTTGACCCCCAGGCAAGCCAACCTCTTATCATGAGCCCCGAACTTGCATGTTGACTTTGCTTGCACCTTGTGTGTGCGTAGTTGCAGTAGTTTCTTATCTGTTTTGTCTGCCGTTAGTTTGGTTGTGGTATATGTTGTATTGCTTGCCATGTCATGCTTTTGCTTTCATGATATCTTCTGCCATGCTAGCTCGGATATTGTTGTTGATAATGTCATGCCTCTGTTTTGATCTAGTTTCATGCCAGTAGTATCGATGCTATGATGGTTCTGTTACATTGTTGATATGATAGTGCTTTGTTTCGCCTTGTCCCATATGCTATAGTTGTTCACTTGAGAAGCTTGGTATTTTGGTTAATGCCTTTGTATGCTACATGCTCATTGTTGCATTCATGTTAAATATGCTCATAATGTTGATGATGATGGAGAAGATAATAATATGACTTAATAACAAACCACCTCCGTCATCGATGGGATCGAGTCATAGTGCCACCAAATCGAGCTTCTCCAGTGCAGCCACATTTTCCTTTTATGGGAAGGTCCTAACTGGGTCTATTGTCATGCCTCTCGTTGGTGCCTCTAACGAGGGAAGGTTATGCGCGAGCGCTACCTTGGCCGGGTAGGACAACATAAGCCTTGTGAGCCCGAGTTTGCTTATGTGCACATGTCCTTGTTTGGGACCGTTTATTGTTTTGCCACGACGGTGGCCGTTGGGAGTCTTTGGTAGATACGGGGCCACCCATGACTTAGCCCAGAGGGGAGTTTGTCGGAGTGGCTGGGAGAGTGTCATGGGCAATAGATCGGTTTTGTCGGAACGCCGTTGGTCCACCCGAATGGGAGTGCGAGGCCATGGGTTCCGTGGTGTGTGTACAGTGTACTAACCTCTGCAGAGTGTGTGTTAAATCTATCGATAGCTGCGTCCTCGATCATGGGCACAGTTCATAGTAGGTCACACTATCGGGTCTTGGTCGAAATGGAGGATAAATCTGAAATAACTAATGTGATAACTAATGTGCGATAAAGAATGTGGTGACTTGGACTATGAGATAGTCATGAGAAGTCACGGTGATGTTTTGATATGATCACGAGATGAGATCTCGGTGAGTCATGAGTTTGCTCCGAGGAGCCATGGCAGAGTAAGAGGTTGTTGCATAAAGTTAATACTGTATGTCTTCACGAGAGGTAACTGGTAGTTTATTTTCAGCATAGTTTCATGATGCCATGCCATGCTTTGATTGAAATGCTAGATTATGCCATGTTTTGATATGCTATGCTATGCCATGTTTTGAGGTGCTATGCCATGTTTTGCTATTGCCATGTTAGAAGTATGTTTTGATATGCCATGTTATTGCCATGCTATGTAGATGCTATGATGTTGATGCTTAGTTTGATCTATGTCTCTAGTTAGTATCATGCCATGCTTAGTTTTGTTATGAGATAGGTTGTTGCATGCGCTTGGTTCTTGCTTTGTCATCTGTTTGTTTGGATGCCATATATTTGGTAGTCTTGCAAGTACATTCAATGTACTGACCTGGCGTGTCATGCCAGTTTGTAGGTCGTGTCTGGATTGTTTGCTTGTTTGGTCGCGCTAGGCCGTAACCTTGCCCGTCATGTGAGTTGTGGAGCCCAGCTTGAGTCGATATGCTACCAAACCAAGACTTTCGTCGCCATTTAGATAGCCTTAGAGCTATGCCAGATGATTGTATTCGTCAATGATGTAATCCTCTATACATGTATTTGATGAATATTCTTGTACCTGGCATGTTGTATCATGGACCTGTCGTGCGTCAGGTGTTATCCTGGGCTGACGTGCGAAGGCCCCCTGCTCCAAGCGGATCGGGGTGCCACAGGAGATGGTATTAGAGCAGCCAGGCTGGCATAGGATTACCCTAGCATTAGATCCCCATTACCATCAACCCGTAATGACCCTAAGGGATTTGACCCGTCCTTGGCATCTGGCATGGCCACTGTTGAGCAGCAGGTGGCGCAGCTGGGATTGACACGTCCCTTCCCCGCTGTCGCCGCCTAGTTTTTCGTGGATCGGATAGCAACCCTATCCTTTTTGGTCGGCCGCATAGTGTACCCTTCGCCATTAAGGAAAGGGACCGCCCATGCGGTTGTGTCCCGCATAGCTGCCTATAAAACCCCCTTTCTGTTAGCCGCATCGCTCCCCACTCAGTCAGCCATGTCTCTGCATAGAAGCCTAGCTAGTAACTCGAAAGCCATGACTCGCTCTCTCAAAGCACCCAAGTTTTACACCCGAACCTTTGCAGTCAATCATGCTGGCTTTCCACCCCTTCTTACTGATATGCTCACCAAAGCCCTTGGCTGTAATGCTAGCCCCGATTACCTGGTGTTCCAATCGGCACCCGTCCCTCACCTTCACCGATACGATGCAAGAGTGCATATCTGCCCAGGTCCCGCGGAAGATGGTCAGCCCTTGGTTTTTCAGGGCAGACCCATGCCCACTACTGAGTTGGCAATTCAGGCCGCTGCTGTGGAGGCTATCTTATACCTCCGAACCAAGTTTCTGCAAGTGGCGGAGAAGTGGGAGTTCTGCTTTTTCCCCGTTGTGGCAGAAGTAGGAAGTAAGCATCCCATCACTATCCAGGAAGATGACCCAGCAATCGCTCGCCTGGTGCAATTTATCACTGCCCAGGGGATGATGATTGCTAAGATGATTGCCGAGTTTAGAACCTTGGACCGCGATGCTACTCGGGTTGTCACGGAAGCTTATCGTGAGGCTTGTCAATTTGCATCTCAAGCCACTCACCCAATGCCATCCAACCCAGTGCTAGCCTCTCAGCCTGTGCCGTGGCTAAACCCAGACATCATCAACCTTGACTACTTCAACAAGGCTCTTTACCGTATTCACTAGCAACATTTACTTGGATCAGTTCTAGCCGCACCCCCAGCAGTTGAGCCCCAACCCATAGAAGTGTCAGACGATGAAGGTGAAGATTGGCTCAGTCTTCGTCTTCCAGGAGAGCCCCAACAAGACCAGCCCTCTGTGTGACATCAGTCACGTAGTCAGGTGATTCTGCGAGTAGTCCAGTCTGTCTGTTAATCCTCGATAGGAGGATAGAACTCTGTATCCCAGAGTGAGTTGCTTCGTTTAGCGCATAGCGTGTTCGTGCTTTGTTGTATGCTTGTACTGTTTGTAACCCGTATGTTGTGTTTTATGTATGCTTTCTTGCTTTTCGGTTTTGTTTTTGTTTGTCTCTCGGTCAAGCAGAAATGTTTGACAGGGTTGGCAATGTGTTGCTAACAAAGATTTTAATCAGTAGAACACATACACTAAACAACATTGACTCGTCCCGAGTCTATAATAAAATGCGCGCCGGTGTAGGTATATGTATACCAGGATTACATATACCCACTAGCATTAAAACACCTTAGTATGATTTGTCTGATGTGTTTTTCCTTTGCATATGAGTTGCATCTGTCTGTTTGTTAGTTTAGATTGCACTGCATCCTACACGCATACTAGGTTCACCCACGAGTACATTTGGGCAGTACTCAGATCGATGCATAGTCATCCTATCTATCTCTATCTGTGCATACCCCGTGTGCTAGATTTCCAGACCCAGAGCCTCAAAGAGACATTTCCATCTGGCCATTCCTCCTCCCTAATTCTTTTTCGATAGCCCCAATTGCGTCTCTGGAGAAACACTGCCAACTTTATTTCACTCGATCCAGTACATCTACCCCAATGCAGATTTCAACTCCGATTCTACCTCGATGCCTACTTTTCGTGGAGCTATCCGCGAAATTTTTCCCCGTGCCCTAGTGTGATTCCTGAGCTGGCGCAGCGACCTCATCTGCATCCGAACCCCATCAAAACCACCATCACTACCTTGCATGGCGTAGGCAAGTCGCCACCACCGCTCCACCGCATCACGTGATTACTCCGCCGGCGCGAAGCGACGGAGAATCAAGTGTGGCGGAGGACCACCCAGTGCACCACCATCTCCCACATCTCGAGCCCCCACCCCAGGACGCGCGTTGCCTCGAGCCCACTCGTACATGATGATCATCACAAGGATGACCGATGAGCCGATCAGCGTGCCCAGCAGCGCAGCTAGGAACCACCGCAGCGCCACTAGGAACACGGCCTCGCCGAAGGAACTCGGCTCGAGCTCGTCCAAACCGAAGAGGTAGTAGAGCAGCATTGTGTTTGTGAGTTGGAGAAGAGCCGCACTTCCATCTTTTATAGCCCAACCCCGGTGTGCGGTTGTCGCGGGAAACCACGGCCACCTATGGGACCAGGAGGCCCCTTGCTGGTTCGGCAGGGGGGAGTAGCGTTGCACAAAGAGCAGACGAGCGTGAGGCAGCATGGCAGAGATCACACGGGCAGTTTTACCCAGGTTCGGGCCACCGCGAGGCGTAAAACCCTACTCCTGCTTTTGGTGGATTGATGGTGCAAATGTGGTGGTGGAGCATAGTACACTTGGCCGGCAAGGGTTGCTTCAGGGCGGCAGCGACTACGCGCGTATGGGGGTGTGAGTTATCCAACCTTCTAACCCCGTTTACGGTTGCCAAGGGCCTCCTTTTATAGATCAAGGGGTCACCACAATGGCAAAGTAGTCATTATGCATTGATATGATAGCAAATAGTGCTATCATACCTAACTCTGTGGGCTGATAGTGCGCATTTAATGCACCACTCAACGTCGCATCGTTGGTTGCCCGGCAAAGCTGGTTGGGCTATCTTGCCAGCTCCACGCCTGCTTGTTCAACACGCCGTAGGATGGGTGTCATCTGTGGGTTTTTCCTGTAGGGAGAGGCTGCCATGTGGTGAATGGCTGCCACTTAATCACACTGCGGCTTGACACCGCACTGATAGACGACGTGAGTCGTGGTGGAGTGGTTGGTGAGGTGATTTAGCCTCCGCAAGTCCCGGCAGGCCCTGCCGGGACGCCTTGGTTGTCTTCTTCTGGGGGTGGCCTCGTCCCTTGCCGGGCTCACCTGCCCGGCAAAGGAGGCCTTTCTCTTGACGATATCTTGCTTCTCTGGCTTGGTCTTGGTCCCTCTGATCTGCTTGTTGGTCCTTCGAATCTCTTGGTTTCTTGTACATCTTGGCTCGATCTTGGCTTGTCCATGCATGAGTCAGGGGAAAACATATACCCCTTATATTTTCCTCGACATAAGCCCCCGGGCCTGAGCCACATGTGTCGCGTGGCACGTTGGTTTAGGTCCCAGACCGTGCGCGGACACGTGGCAGGAGAGGGCTGCACATGCTGGTTTGCCATGATGACTAGTCAATCCAACATCCACTTTGCGTAATTACTACGCGTCGTGGCGTTGTGGGACTGTTGCAGTTAAGGTGAAACGGTAACTTTCTGAAGCGTCGTGCCCATGTTCCGCTTTTCCCCCTTAAGAGCAGGGAAAACGGAGCAGCACGATTCACCTATCTCCTGCCCCGTTTTCCCATCTTCTTCCTTCGCAAGCCATGCGACAGTTCCTCCTCTCTCCCTTCCGCCACCGCCCTTCCCATCTAATCCCTCTCCCTTCCGCATCGCCGTCACCGGAATGGGGAAGAAACCCGTGGAGAAGAAAAAGTAGACTATCATGGCGAAGGAGGTTACCGCCGAGGGAAGCAGGAGAGGGGCAGAGCTGAACAAGAAGCGGTGTGAAGATGTCGTCTTCATCCCGTCGAACTTGAGCGGCCCAGTCCTTCAAGCAAGGTATGGGTATCTGTGGGGGAGGCCCGTTGAAAAAGGGCATGGAGCGCCCGTAGTTTATGTGGCGGGGAAGGAGGATCCGCTGGATTCTTATCAATTCTTTGCGCTTACTTCATCTGCGGCACTTTATTCTCCGCTGCATCTCGCCATTGCAGGAAAGGGACAGACCTGCGTGGCTGTATGGTGATGCTGTGGATAGGATGAGGCTGCTCCCAGGGTTGGCTAACAACTTATCAGTTTATGGCCATGGCTGGTTGTGCGACCAACTGTTTGGTCGCTTCGAGTTGTTCAAGCTCCCGGCAACTGTCATCCCTCTGAACATCAATTCTGCCCGAGACCATATATTGAAATGGATGCCGGACTGCAACGCCGAAGGGGTAACGAGCACTTGGCAGCTACACAGCCTGGATGAAGAGCTCGAGTGGTCGAACACCCTGGTGGAGAGGGCCACCAGGACCGAAACCAGAATGTATAAACGCACCTCCTCCGCGGAGGTAGCGTATATTTTGAAGAGGGTCGAGGAGGACAAGGCCGCCCACCTCGCGGAGATGGGGAAGGCAGGACAGGTCGGAAAGGGCAAGGGGAAAGCTGAGGACGGGAATTCTTCCCAGGGCGGCAGCGAGGCGCAAGCCACGGAAGGAGCTACCGGGGAAGAGCTTGCCGGGGACAACTTTGCCGGGCTAGATGCCCTAGCCGCGGCAGCAATGGAGCTTCAGGAGGAGGAGGAGGTCAGTGAGGTGGTGGAGCTTGAGGAGTGGCTCGCGGCGGGGCCGCAAGCCCCCGAGTCGGACTCCAAGCAGCGCACCCGCAGGCGCGCCGCTGCCCGAGGGGCGGCCTCCAACCCGACCACCAAGAGAGTGAAGAAGACCACCACCAAAGCCACCAAGGCTGAGGCGGCGTGCCGCCAATCTCCTCATCTTGCCCAGACCAAGGCCTCCTCCGCCAAGCGATCGGCGGACGTGGAGGCGGAGTCCAGCCCCTACTCCGGTTCGAGCTCCTCGCAGAGCTCGTCTTCCCTGGAGCCCCCGGCGCCGTGGCAAGCACCAAAGCTGCCGGGAAGTTCTGACCCTCCGTCTCTAAAGAGAAGACGGGACTCTCCACCTCCCATGGAGTTCAATTTGAACTCCATGCTCATTGCAAAAGAGTAAGGAGGATTTTTTCCATTCATGGATAGCTTGTGTATACCCAATTATTTTTGCTGACTGACCTCTTGCTCTTGTTGTCACTGGCAGGGAGGTGGAGGAGGACACGAAAACCCTCTCCCACTGCTCCCGGAAGAGGCTCCGACGTCTTGGATCATTGAAGGGCGCAGAGAGCTCGGCCTTGGTGGGGGGTGATGCAAAGGACCCTGTGCCGAGCCCCCAGCCCAGCCCTCGGCCCGGGAGTGGAGACTTGGTTCCACCCGTCAGGGGCGATGGGGACGGCCTTCTTGTTCCCTCAGGTGGAGGGGGAGGTGAGACGACGCAGGGCGAGCCCCTCCCTGAGGGGCACGCTTCCCCGCCGCTCGAGCTGGAGAGACCCCCACGGAACCTTTCGTAGATGATTCTGCACAGAAGGGTGCCGGGACTACCATGGCAGAGGGCGAAGTCCGGGACCCGGCAACAGTTGTTGCCGTTGAAACAGAGGTTCCTGCCCGGCAGACTTCCCCAGGTACTTCATTTGTTCCTTCTTTTCTTACTTGCTCTGGTTGCTTCTCCTGGCTTCTCTATTTGCTTAAGACTTTCGTTTCTTCGTGATTCACTGGCTCTCTCATATGCAGCCCCTCAAGCCGAGGAACCAGACCTACTGGAGGTGGTGGCTGATATAGGAAGGGCCGCCGCGGATGAAGCCGTAGAGCTTGCTGCTGCTGAGGGACAGGATCTTGCTGCCGGGGATGCGCAGGGTTCCATGGCAGTGATGGAGCATTCTCCGGAGGACCTCCCGGTAGGGGAAGTGGCCATCAAGGTGAAGATCCCTCTCCAGACAATGGGCCCACTCCCCGCCACCGGGACCGTCGCTGAGATCCCGCCATCCTCCTCGAGCACGCTGGCCATGGTGCTGTCACCACCCGGGACTGGAACATCCAGCCCATCCTTGCCAATGAGCGCTGAGCTCAACGAAGAACTTCAGTGCCTCTTGGCGCCGTTGTACCAAGAAGCTGGGGAGGCCGACGACTCGACTGCCGTCACAATGGACTTGTCCTTCTTGGAGTCCGTGGTGACATGCGTGAGGGAGATGCAGGCTCGGCACAACTAGAAGTGGCAGGTGCTCAAGGAGCAGCGCGAGTCCGTCGACAGGATGAACCAGAAGCTGAAGGATAAAGGCCTGGAGCTGCGCGAGTGGCATGACAAGCAATTCAAGGTGCTCTTGAGGCAGCAAGAGGCGCTCCTGATAACGCGGGAGGATGTCATAGCCTGCGAGGCGCGCTTGGTGGACCGCAAGGTATCCCTGGACGCCAGAGAGCAAGAGATTTCCCTCCGGGAGGAGAAGCTTGAAGCCACTCTTCGCGCCAAAGATGACGACCTGGAGGTTCTTGTTCGCCAGCGCACTAAGGACCTGGAGGACAAGCATGGGGCAGCTCTGGACGCCGTTGCCGCTGACTCTGCTTCCCAACTGAAGAAGCTCACTGACGACCTGGCTGCCGTGTCTGCTGCCAAGACTGACCTTGATCGGCAGGTGTCTAAGTTGGCGGAAGATCTTGCCGAGAACGCCAAGGAGTTGGAAACTCTTAAGGAGGAAGCACGGAAGGCGGAAGCTCTCTTGGCTGACGTGCAGTCGCAACTCTCCTCCAAGGCTCAGAATCTCGACTCCGCCAACCATGCCATCGCCGATATGAAGGCCAAGATTGGGTCCTTGGAGAGCGCGGCAGAGTCCTCCGAATCCCATCAACAGCTGCTGTCCAAGGATCTGGACACTGCCAGGTGCCTCCGGAAAGATGTAGAAGCCAAACTGGAGAATCAATCTGAGCAAGTCAACCTCTGGATCAGGAGCTTGATTGATATCGCCAAGCGCCTCACTGCTCAGACTGCGGTGATGGGTATGGACGGCCCAACTTTTTCGCTCAGCCAGCACGAGGTCCCAAGCGCCAAGTTGGGAGTCTTCTTTAACGAGCTGATCCAGAAGCTGAAGGCACACGAAGAAGGGAGGGACGAGCGCTTTGCGACTGAGTCCCGGAAACTTGCCTGCGATGCCCTCTTCATGGTTCTAAGCAACATCGCTTTCCTCCACCCGGACCTCGACCTTGATGATGGATTCAGGAAGCCGCCAGCGGGTGCCGATGTTGCAGCCGCCAAGGAGAAAGCTGCGCCACGGGCCGACAGGGTTCTCCATGTTTGAACCGCTCCATCTGGTCACCAAGCCAAGTATCGGGCCGCTGTTGCTTCTGCGCTGCCCTGTAATGAAACATGGCGTACATTTTGTGTTTAGTCATTCTATCTCTGGTGTTTGCGCGAAACTGATATTCCTAGCTGAATTTTAAATGCGTGTTTATCACTTTGAGCCCTGTACGTTTGCGTTCGTATGATCGATCCCTATGTATGCTTTGGATGCCTGCCGGTATCATATTGCCGTGATTTTCGTAAGGGTCCGGCCCTTATCAGTCATCTTGGCGTGGATGCGTCCCGGCAGGTTTTTCCCAGGTAGTTCTCGGTGCAGCCTCTTGTCCTGCGAGCATGGCTCTAGACAGGACAATCGTGCGACCAAAGAAACTAACCAAGGTTCCATCACACGAGGGTTTTCACAATACGAACGCTCACTAGAGTTAAGGGATAAACGTCCGCAAAATTCTCAAATGTATCAATCAAGAAGTGATAATGTAAACTTAGCTTTCATTCTGAGCTTCTTTCTCCTCTGCCGGGCCGCGCGCGTCAGGTGCGCCCGTGGCACCTGGAGGAGCAGAAGTCAACCAGGTGGTTTCATCGTTCCTGGCAGGGAATGATATGCATTTCATGCGGTTGGCGGGCATCGGGGCATAATGCCGGGCTTCTCTGGTCCTCCTCCCTTTTTCTCCTCTTCTTTCGAGTCAGTCCGGCGGCTGCCGATGCATGGGTCGTGCCGATGCAGGCAGCCTTGCCGAAGTACACTTGCCGGAGCATCTATTGATGGACTCATACCAGCGCTTCGCTCAGGATTACACAAAATAGGGGAAATACTGGACCGAGCGTCGCACGGTAATCCTCGACATCGACGACGCCGGGGCTAAAGCGGTTCGACTGCTGACGAAGGGAAGGGACGGGGAGAAGGGAGCTCGCGCCCGCATGTTTCGTGCCCTTTCTCCGAACGGCGCCCGAATGGTGGGTACACCATGCGGGCCGCCGGAACGTGTCTCTTGCCACCAGCGGAGATCTTCGCTGTAGCCGTGGTTACGGCGAGGCGTGGAGACCAACAATGTGGCGCGGGGATGGCCCCGCTTTGCTTCTGCTTCTTCGTGGGCACCAAGGTCGATGGCGTCGTCGAAGACGCAGATGGCGACGAAGGTGACACGCTGCTCACGTCTATAGGTTCGCGCAAGCGATCCCCCTACCTGGCATGCCAAAGATGTTGCTGGAAACCACAGCCACCTATGGGACCAGGAGGCCCCTTGCTGGTTCGGTAGGGGGGAGTCGCGTTGCACAAAGAGCAGACAAGCGTGAGGCAGCACGGTAGAGATCACACGGGTAGTTTTAACCAGGTTCGGGCCACCGCGAGGCGTAAAACCCTACTCCTGCTGTTGGTGGATTGATGGTGGAAATGTGGTGGTGGAGCACAGTACACTTGCCCGGCAAGGGTTGCCTCAGGGCGGCAGCGACTATGAGCGTATGGGGGTGTGAGTTATCCAACCTTCTAACCCCGTTTATGGTTGCCAAGGGCCTCCTTTTATAGATCAAGGGGTCACCACAATGGCAAAGTAGTCATTATGCATTGATATGATAGAAAACAGTGCTATCATACCTAACTCTGTGGGATGATAGTGCACATTTAATGCACCGCTCAACGTCGCATCGTTGGTTGCCCAACAAGGCTTGTCGGGCTATCTTGCCAGCTCCACGCCTGCTTGTTCGACATGTCACAGGACGGGTGTCATCTGTGGGTTTTTCCTGTAGGGAGATGCTACCATGTGGTGAATGGCTGCCACTTTATCACTCTGCGGCTTGACACCGCACTGATCGACGATGTGAGTCGTGGTGGAGTGGTTGGTGAGGTGATTTAGCCTCCGCAAGTCCCGGCAGGCCCTGCCGGGACGCATTGGTCCTCTTCTTCTGGGGGTGGCCTCATACCTTGCCGGGCTCGCCTGCCCGGCAAAGGAGGCCTTTCTCTTGACGATATCTTGCTTCTCTGGCTTGGTCTTGGTCCCTCTAATCTACTTGTTGGTCCTTCGAATCTCTTGGTTTCTTGTACATCTTGGCTCGATCTTGGCTTGTCCGTGCACGAGTCAGGGGAAAACATATACCCCCATATATTTTCCCCGACAATGGTGAGCGAGGTCCAGGAGAACTGCTCGTCGCCTGATCACCGGCGTCTAGGAGGCGAATCCGCGAGAAGTGCTGACAAGGTGTTGGCACACGACGTGAGTGCTCTCTGCACCGGCACCGTGCATGCCGCGCAAGGCGGCACTAGGGTCCTCATCTCCCTAGGAGCTTGATGCGCGCTGCACCAAGCCGCACACGGAGCAGCAGCGAAGGAGAAGCAGCAAGCTGGAGGTAGAAGAAGGAGGCCGCCAGTGGGCCTTGGACCCACGTGTCAGCAGGTTAAACCACTATTCATTGGGGTGCATCCAGCATTTTTCGAGAGTTTGATCTCGAGTGCCCCTAGCCGTGGAAATAACCTTGTCTGCCCATATCCCTCCCTGGGTGTACCAATTATCGGTGCCCCCAACTTGTTTGAATCTGACCAAAGGGTTAAAAATTAACCCAGAGGTTTTTCCCCGGAGTGGCTATCATTTCATCTTTGCTGTAACCCTAGGAATCTTGAGGACGAGATTCTTTTAAGGGGGGAAGGTTTGTAACAGCCCCAAAATTGGGTTATCAATTTTTGTGCTGTTATTCCTTCTTGGCAATCATTTTCCCAATCTTTCTCCTAAGTTTGCTGGATGACTCTGATAATTCTTGTCATTTCCAACCTTTCAAACCTTGCTCATGTCTTTGTTAGTGGGCAAGATCTCATTTGCATCATCTCAAACCCTCTCAAAACCCTAATTCCAAAATTTGGAATTTGGATATGCCCTTTGTGAATACAAAGGAGACATCATTTTCCTTAATCTGTTGATCTTCCCAATTGTTCCCAGAGACCCTCCTACCTTTCTAAACCTTGGACATGCAAAAATATTGCTAAGCCCTATGCAATATTTGTCATTTGTGATTTATTCCTTTTCTTGTCTTTCTGAGGAATAAAATCCAAAGGCATAGCTAGCCTTCTCCAAAATTCATGAAAATTTGTGGAGATGATATTTAGTCCTAATCCAAGCTCTGGCAAAAATATTGGCCATAATTAAATAAGGAAAACTGCCTTTTCCTATTTTAAGCCAATATTCCATTTCTGCCACTTTCTAAAGGAACTACAATTTTTATTGCAAGAAAAATTCTGAAATAATTTGTGGATCTTGTCCTTGCTATATCTTCATTAGTTCCATCCAAATCTCATGTTCCACAGTTCAAAATTTTTGCACATGATCCAATGCAAGTTTCTGCCTTGTCTGAAATTTTGCAAAGGAGGTGCTTGATTCCTAAATCCATTTGAGCTGAAATTTTGCAGGCTGGTTAATGTTGATAAATCACCTCTGGATTCCAAAAATCAGCTCAATCCCTTCATCCAATATCACTGTGTAATTTTCCAAAGTTTCTGACCAGATTGCAACTTTGTGAAGGAAGTACCTTCATAGATCGTCCAAATGGGATGAAACTTTACCAGCTTCTCACATATCCCAAATCATTAGTCTCCACCAAAATTCAGCTCATTGCATTGATCTATGTGAGCCCAGGATCAATTCTTTGTTTCTGTCCAAATTTTCAGTTTGTGAAGCAAGTATATTTTATCTTGCTCCATTATAGCTGAAAATTTTCCTAAGCCTTCTCATATCCACATAACCTATCTCCACAACATTTTGGCTCATTTCATCTAGCCATTTTCCCTCAGGATTTTTCTCTAGTTTCTGGGCACAGAAGATAGCTATGAAGGAAGTACCATTTTGGCAAGTCCATTTGGTATGAAATTTCGACAGCATCATTATCTGTCCAAATCATTAAGCTTTGCCAAGTTTTAGCCCAATCCAACACTCCTAGTGAGTGCTTCTTCATCATTTGGTTTCTGGACCAGAGTTGGCTATTGCACAGCAACTATGCTAAACACTTGTCCAAACCAGCTCAAAATTTGCAGGACTGTAGTCCTTGCTACCCTAAACCTCCCTGACATCAAGCTTCTCTCTTAACCTCACTAAGTTAATCACAAAAGTGTGGTCAAGTTTGCTACAGCAAACTTGTGAAGCTTGTTTCTCTCTTCTCCCTCTGCCTCTGCACGGCTCATTACCGTGGTTTTGACCCATCTTGGAAGGACTTCACTCTAGACATGAGCTGGCATCTTGATGGAGTCCAGAGCGCGCCTTGTCGGTGGTGACCACGGGTGTAGCAGGCCAAATCGGTGGTCTGTGCACTGTTCTCATCGGCAGCCCTGCTCCGGCCAGTTCTGGTTCGTCCAAACATGTCCAACCACGTCCCCTCGACGTCCTCTTCCCCCTAGATCTCTTTCCCCCTTCATTTTCTTCCTCGGAGTGCCGTCGTCATCGTCGCACAGTGCCTGCCCGTGAGCGCCGTAGTCTTCCACCTCGGTGTCCTCTTCCTCCTTGTGTCCTCGAGCTTTGCTCATCTCCATGACCGTCTGTGGCTCATCCGCTTCCCGCTCGTCGTCTTCCCGTGCCTCCCCGTGACCTCTGCGGCCGGCAGAGCCTCGGCCCGAGTCAGACAGCGGAGCTCGGCTCGGCATCTTCGCCCCGGCTATATATAGCCCACCCGAGACCATTTGGAGACCATCAGCAGCTCCTCCACCTCTCTCCACGCCTCCCCGAGCAGCCCATCCATTCCCGGAGTCTCTCCCCGACCCTCCCCATCGCCATGGCCGCAGCCTCGGGAACTGCCCGATTCCGGTGATCCCGAGCGCTGTTCACCATTCGTGCACCACCACTGCATTCCCCTGACTCCGGCGAATCTCCCCGTGGCCTCGACCTCTTCTTTCGCCCCACCGTAGCTCCTTGTTCCCCGGCGACCGCAGCCCCTCCCCGCTGCGAGCTCGACTGTTTCCTCTACAGAGCTCTTCGGCGGCAGAAACCACCACCGCTCGATGCGCCTCGCTCCCCTGAGAAGATCGGTAGGTCGCACGCCCCCTGCCGTGGCCGGAATCGCTGGCAGTCAATGTCAAGGTGGCCGCCTCCCTCAGCCAGGTGCACTCCGCGTGGGAAGAAGAAGAAGACCAGTCGTGCGGGCCCCACTCCACGCGACCCCACCTGTCGGCGAGAGGAGGAGCGCCACGTCAGATAAGTGGAGGCGCCTCGGCCTCTTTGCGTTTTCTGTACTCTGAAGGCATATTGCCTGAAATACACTTCCTCTTTACCGAAAACGTATTCTGAAGTTTGCGCTTTCTGTTTTCAGCCCCGCCCACCGAAGAGGTTATATTGTGAACGTTCACTGTTTAGCCCCTTTTCTGCCTAAAAAGTGAACGGCCATAACTTTGCAACCGTGACTCCGATTGAGGTGATTCCAGCTCTCACGTTCTCTGTTCATCGAGCTCTTTCTGACGGGATTATTTTCTTGATGTTTGCACATTATGAAAATGCCCATTTTGCCCTTGCCCTAATCCAGCCCCTCTGAGAGAGAACCGTTCAACGGTAAATTTTCCGCGAGGTGATCGCATTCATTCCTGGAGTATTCCTTGACCCCCAGGCAAGCCAACCTCTTATCATGAGCCCCGAACTTGCATGTTGACTTTGCTTGCACCTTGTGTGTGCGTAGTTGCAGTAGTTTCTTATCTGTTTCGTCTGCCGTTAGTTCAGTTGTGGTATATGTTGTATTGCTTGCCATGTCATGCTTGTGCTTTCATGATATCTTCTGCCATGCTAGCTCGGATATTGTTGTTGATAATGTCATGCCTCTGTTTTGATCTAGTTTCATGCCAGTAGTATCGATGCTGTGATGGTTCTGTTGCATTGTTGATATGATAGTGCTTTGTTTCACCTTGTCCCATATGCTATAGTTGTTCACTTGAGAAGCTTGGTATTTTGGTTAATGCCTTTGTATGCTGCATGCTCATTGTTGCATTCATGTTAAAATGCTCATAATGTTGATGATGATGGAGAAGATAATAATATGACTAAATAACAAACCTCCTCCGTCATCGATGGGATCGAGTCATAGTGCCACCAAATCGAGCTTCTCAAGTGCAGCCACATTTGCCTTTTATGGGAAGGTCCTAACTGGGTCTATTGTCATGCCTCTCGCCGGTGCCTCCAACGAGGGAAGGTTATGCGCGAGCGCTACCTTGGCCGGGTAGGACGACATAAGCCTTGTGAGCCCAAGTGTGGTTATGTGCACATGTCCCCGTTTGGGACCGTTTATTGTTTTGCCACAATGGTGGCCGTTGGGAGTCTTTGGTAGACACGGGGCCACCCATGACTTAGCCCAGAGGGGAGTTGGTCGGAGTGGTCGGGAGAGTGTCATGGGCAATAGATCGGTTTTGTCGGAACACCGTTGGTCCACCCGAATGGGAGTGCGAGGCCATGGGTTCCGTGGTGTGGGTACAGTGTACTAACCTCTGCAGAGTGTGTGTTAAATCTATCGATAGCCGCGTCCTCGGTCATGGGCACAGTTCGTAGTAGGTCACACTATCGGGTCTTGGTCAAAATGGAGGATAAATCTGAAATAACTAATGTGCGATAAAGAATGTGGTGACTTGGACTTTGAGATAGTCATGAGAAGTCACGGTGATGTTTTGATATGATCACGAGATGAGATCTCGATGAGTCATGAGTTTGCTCCAAGGAGCCGTGGCAGAGTAAGAGGTTGTTGCATAAATTAATATAGTATGTCTTCACGGGAGGTAACTGGTAGTTTATTTTCAGCATAGTTTCATGATGCCATGCCATGCTTTGATTGAAATGCTAGATTATGCCATGTTTTGATATGCTATGCTATGCCATGTTTTGAGGTGCTATGCCATGTTTTGCTATTGCCATGCTAGAAGTATGTTTTGATATGCCATGTTATTGCCATGCTAAGTAGATGCTATGATGTTGATGCTTAGTTTGATCTATGTCTCTAGTTAGTATCATGCCATGCTTTGTTTCTGTTATGAGATAGGTTGTTGCATGCGCTTGGTTCTTGCTTTGTCATCTCTTTGTTTGGATGCTATATATTTGGTTGTCTTGCAAGTACATTCAATGTACTGACCTGGCGTGTCATGCCAGTTTGTAGGTCGTGCCTAGATTGTTTGCTTGTTTGGTCGCGCTAGGCCGTAACCTTGCCAGTCCTGTGAGTTGTGGAGCCCAGCCAGAGTCGACATGTTGCCAAACCAGGACTTTGGCCGCCATTTAGATAGCCTTAGAGCTATGCCAGATGATTGTATTCATCAATGATGTAATCCTTTATACATGTATTTGATGAATATTCTTGTACCTAGAATGCTGTATCATGGATCTGTCGTGTGTCAGGTGTTATCCTGGGCTGATGTGCGAAGGCCCCCTGCTCCATGCGGATCGGGGTGTCACAGCTCCCTTTCTATCAATAACATGCAAATCAAATTCTTGCAGCAAGAGAACCCATCTAATAAGTCTAGGTTTAGCATCTTTCTTTTCCATAAGATATTTAATAGCAGCATGATCAGTGTGAACAGTTACTTTGGAATCAACAATATAAGATCTAAACATATCACAAGCAAAAACAACTGCTAAATATTCCTTTTTAGTAGTAGCATAATTTCACTGGGTACTGTCTAGAGTTTTACTAGCATAATGAATAACATTCAATTTCTTATCAACTCTTTGCCCTAGGATAGCACCAACAGCATAATCACTAGCATCACACATAATTTCAAAGGGTAAATTCCAATCAGGCGGTTGAACAATTGGTGCAGAAATCAAGGCTTTCTTAAGTATTTCAAATGCTTCTACACAATTATCATCAAAAACAAAAGGAACATCTTTTTGCAAGAGATTAGTGAGAGGCCTAGAAATTTTAGAGAAGTCTTTAATAAACCTCCTATAGAAACCAGCATGACCGAGGAAACTTCTTATACCTTTGATATCTTTAGGACACGACATCTTTTCAATAGCATCTACTTTAGCTTTATCAACTTCAATACCTCTTTCAGAAATTTTATGCCCAAAGACAATACCTTCATTAACCATAAAGTAGCACTTCTCCCAATTCAAGACAAGATTAGTTTCTTCACATCTCTGAAATACGCGATCAAGGTTGCTTAAGCAATCATCAAAAGAAGTTCCGTAAACGGAGAAATCATCCATGAAAACCTCAACAATCTTTTCACAAAAGTCAGAGAATATAGCAGTCATACATCTTTGAAAGGTAGCAGGTGCATTGCATAAACCAAAAGGCATACGTCTATAAGCAAAGGTACCGAAAGGGCAAGTAAAAGTGGTATTTTCCTGATCATCTTTTGACACAGGTATTTGAGAAAAACCAGAATAACCATCTAGAAAGCAAAAATGTGTATGTTTGGATAGTCTTTCTAGCATTTGATCAATAAAACGGTAGAGGGTAATGATCTTTTCTAGTAGCTTTACCTAATTTGCGAAAATCAATTACCATTCTATAACCTGTAACAATTCTTTGTGGGATCAATTCATTCTTATCATTAGGAACAACAGTAATACCTCCCTTCTTAGGGACACAAGAACGGGAATTACCCATCTACTATCAGAAATAGGATAAATTAGACCTGCCTCCAAAAGCTTTAGTATTTCATTTCTTACCACTTCTTTCATTTTAGGATTTAACCTTCGTTGGTGGTCAACAACTGGTTTAGCATCGGGTTCCAAATTAATTTTGTGCTGACATAGAGTGGGACTAATGCCCTTAAGATCATCAAGAGTATATCCAATAGCAGCATGGTGCTTCTTTAGAGTTTTCAATAGCTTCTTTTCTTCATGCTCTGAAAGGTTAGCACTAATAATAACATGATATATCTTCTTTTCATCAAGATAAGCATATTTCAAAGTATCAGGCAATTGTTTAAGCTCAAATACGGGATCACCCTTGGGTGGAGGTGGATCCCCAAGGATTTCTACAGGCAAATTGTGTTTCAAAACAGGCCCTTGATTAAAGAATATTTCATCTATTTCCCTTCTTTCATTCATAAACATATCATTTTCATGGTCTAGCAAATATTGTTCTAAAGGATCAGTAGGAGGCACGGTAATAGAAGCAAGACCAATAATTTCATCCTTACTAGGCAATTCTTTATCATGGGGTTGTCTACAAAATTTAGAGAAATTAAAATCATGAGACATATCCCTTAAACCGACAGTAACAATATCTTTCTCACAGTCTATCGTAGCATTAACAGTATTCAAGAAAGGTCTACCAAATATAATGGGACAAAAATCATCTTGTGGGGAAGCAAGAACAAGAAAATCAGTAGGGTATTTTATTTTCCCACACAAGACTTCAACATCTCTAACAATCCTAATTGGTGATATAGTATCTCTATTGGCAAGCTTAATAGTAACATCAATATCTTCTATCTCAGCAGGTGCAATATCATTCATAATTTCTTGGTATAAGGTATAAGGTATTGCACTCACACTAGCAACCACATCACATAAGCCATGATAACAATGATCTCCTATTTTAACGGAAACAACAGGCATGCCAACAACAGGTCTATGTTTATCTTTAGTATCGGGTTTTGCAATCCTAGCAGCTTCATCACAAAAATAAATAACATGCCCATCAATATTACCGACCAAGAGATCTTTAACCATAGCAATACTAGGTTCAACTTTAATTTGCTCAGGGGGTGTAGGTGTTCTAGTATAACTCTTACGAACCACAGTTGAAGCTTTAGCATGATCCTTTATTCTAACAGGAAAGGGTGGTTTCTCAATATAAGCAGTAGGAACAATAGGATCAACATTGTAAGTAATAGTTTCTTCTTCAACTTAATAGGTTCTACTACTTTCACTTTGATGGGAGGATGATATTTAAACCACTTCTCCTTAGGGAGATCAACATGAGTAGCAAATGATTCACAAAAAGAAGCTACTATCTCAGAGTCAAGTCCATATTTATTACTAAAATCACGAAAGGCATCGGTATCCATAAAAGATTTAACACAATCAAACTTAAGGTTTATACCTGACTCCTTACCTTCGCCGAGTTCCCAATCTTCAGAGTTGTGTTTAATTCTTTCCAATAAATCCCATCTAAATTCAATAGTCTTCTTCATAAATGAACCAGTACAAGAAGTATCGAGCATGGATCGATCATTACGAGAAAGCCGAGCATAAATTTTTTGAATAATAATTTATCTTGAGAGCTCATGATTAGGGCATGAATATAACATTGACTTAAGCCTCCCCCAAGCTTGAGCGATACTTTCTCCTTCACGAGGCCAAAAATTATATATATAATTCCGATCACGATGAACCAGATGCATAGGATAAAACTTCTGATGAAATTCCAATTTCAATCGGTTGTAGTTCCATGATCCAATATCATCGCATAGCCTAAACCATGTCAATGCCTTTCCCTTCAAAGATAAAGGGAAGACCTTCTTCTCGACAACATCCTCGGTCATACCTACAAGCTTAAATAATCCACAAACTTCATCCACATAGATTAGGTGCATATCGGGATGTAATGTTCCATCTCCTGCATAAGGGTTAGCTAGCAGTTTCTCTATCATGCCCAAAAGAATTTCATAATAAATATTTTTAGTAGGTGCAGTAGGTTGAGGAGCAACTCTTTGCTCTTCCGGTCGAGGTGAAGATACCCTGAACAAGCCCCTCAAAGGATTATTTTCCATAGTAACAAGTAACAGTAAATTTCAGCACACTATATAAATGTTTCCTTACCAAATTCCACTTACCAAAGGCGCTTCACTCCCCGGCAATGGCACCAGAAAAGAGTCTTGATGACCCACAAGTATAGGGGATGTATCATAGTCCTTTCGATAAGTAAGAGTGTCGAACCCAACGAGGAGCAGAAGGAAATGACAAGCGCATTTCAGCAAGGTATTCTCTGCAAGCACTGAAATTATCGGCAGCAGATAGTTGTGTGATAAGATAATTCGTAATGGGTAACAAGTAACAAAAGTAAACAAGGTGCAGCAAGGTGGCCCAATCCTTTTTGTAGCAAAGGACAAGCCTGGACGAACTCTTATATAAAGCAAAGCGCTCCCGAGGACACATGGGAATTACTGTCAAGTTAGTTTTCATCATGCTCATATGATTCGTGTTCGTTACTTTGATATTTTGATATGTGGGTGGACTAGTGATTGGGTGCTGCCCTTCCTTGGACAAGCCTCCCACTTATTATTAACCCCTCTCGCAAGCATCCGCAACTACGAAAGAAGAATTGAGATAAATCTAACCATAGCATGAAACATATGGATCCATACCAGCCCCTTATGAAGCAACGCATAAACTAGGGTTTAAGCTTCTGTCACTCTAGCAACCCATCATCTACTTATTACTTCCCAATGCCTTCCCCTAGGCCCAAATCATGGTGAAGTGTCATGTAGTCGACGTTCACATAAAACCACTAGAGGAAAGACAACATACATCTCATCAAAATATCGAATGAATACCAAATTCACATGATTACTTATAACAAGACTTCTCCCATGTCCTCTGGAACAAATGTCACTACTTACAAAGCATATTCATGTTCATAATCAGAGGAGTATTAATTATCATTAAGGATCTGAACATACGATCTTCCACCGAATAAACCAACTAGCATCAACTACAAGGAGTAATCAACACTACTAGCAACCCACAGGTACCAATCTGAGGTTTTGAGACAAAGATCGGATACAAGAGATGAACTAGGGTTTGAGAGGAGATGGTGCTGGTGAAAATGTTGATGGAGATTGACCCCCTCTTGATGAGAGGATCGATGGTGATGACGATGGCGATGATTTCCCCCTAACGAAGGGATGTTTCCCCGGCAGAACAGCTCCGCCGGAGCCCTAGATTGGTTCTGCCTAGGTTCCGCCTCGAGACGGCGACGCTTTGTCCCAAAAGCTTCGCTCTGATTTTTTCCAGGTCAAAACACACCATATAGTAGAAGATGGGCGTCGGGGGGCTGCCAGGGGGCCCACAAGACCGGAGGGCGCGCCCTCCATCCTTGTGGATGGCTGGTTGCCCTCCTCTGGTGCTTTCTTCGCCCAATAATTTTTATATTCTCCAAAAATATTCTCCGTGAAGTTTCAGGAATTTTCGGGTTTTGCAGAATAGGTCTCTAATATTTGCTCCTTTTCTAGTCCAGAATTCCAGCTGCCAGCATTCTCCCTCTTCATGTAAGCCTTATAAAATAAGAGAGAATAGGCATAAATATTGTGATATAACGTGTAATAACAGACCATAATGCAATAAATATCAATATGAAAGCATGATGCAAAATGGCCGTATCAGTCATCACTGACAATGGCACCCAATTCACAAGTCGCGCCTTCATGCAGTACGTTCATGCCCTCGGAAGCAAGGTCTCATTTGCCTATGTTGCCCATCCCAGAAGCAACAGACAAGCTGAGAGGGCAAACGCTGAAGTGCTGCGAGGACTCAAGACAAGAACATTTGATAGGCTACAAAAATGTGGCAGGAGATGGATCGACGAGCTGCCGGTGGTTCTTTGGTCCCTCTGTACAAGACCAAATCGACCTATCGGCCAGACTCCCTTCTCCCTAGTCTATGGGGCAGAAGCAGCGATCCCCACGGGACTCATCTATGGGTCACCTCGAGTACTTGCCTACGATGAAGTAGCACAGGAATAGCAACGGCGTGACGATGCTGTGCTACTTGAAGAGAACCGTCTTCGGGCTGCTATGCGTGCTGCATGCTACCAGCAAGCCCTGTGTCGCTATCACAGCCGCAGGGTTCATGCCCGGAGCTTTGAGTAAGGCGACCTTGTCCTTAGGCGTGTTCAGTCCGCCAAGGGTGCAAACAAGTTGACGCCGAAGTGGGAAGGCCCTTACTTGGTAGTATGAGTCACCAGACCCGGCGCAGTCCATCTGGAGACTGGAGATGGCATTCAATTGCAAAACTCATGGAACATTGAGCATCTCCGTCAGTTCTACCCGTAAGGCGTGGCTGGCGGGCCCTGCCCGGCAGCCACCCCTTTGTACAAGCCTTGCTGATGTTGCATGTAACCCTTTTACAAAGCCAGGCGCAGACCATGTGCACCATATAAATAAATGAAGCGCTGGGGCCCCAACAAAAAACTTGCATGCATGCATGAGCATATCATGAGCATAGCATGTTCATGTAGATAAGGTCGCATGTAGCTCTGTTTTCATCTGCACTACGCTACAGGGTTCTTGCCGCGGACTTGGTCCTGAAGAGAAGAAATGGAGACAAGCCTACATAGCAGTCCCCAGCAAGCCAAACAGATAAGTTCCTTGTTATCCATACATGTTCTGTAAAGTGAAAACTTGTGCATATGAAAACCTCGTCACCTTTGAAACATAGGTGCTCCCATCCTTTGTCCCGAACATTGCTTCGATCAAGGTGGTCGCAGTGGCCTTTGATGGAGAAGGTTCAACGAGGAGCTGGTCAATTTTTTATAGTTTTATGCCCGGCAGGCCTTGCCCTGCGGCAGCAAACTACAGGCACCGACAGGATAGCTTGCTGGAGGAAACTTGTTTACTTAAACGTATAGAGGCATCTCACCTCTGCATGGACATGTTCCATGCACAAGTACCCAGCAAGGCTTGTCTTTTTCATTAATATGCTGATAAGCAAGTACAGATCTTACAGAACACAAACATGGATAAAGAAGATTAAATATTTAGACTAAAGTTTGGCAAATGCCTACACATTTTAGACTAAAAAAGATAAGTGCCCCGTAATCCCTTTCTTGTCCCTCTCCTCCTAGGAACTACAGTTGGAGGTGAAGAGGGCAAAAGGAGTGCCTGAGCAGAAGCCAGCCCGATCTCGTCAGGGCTTGCCGGGCGCAGCCTGACAAGATCGGGAGTGGTGAGGCTACAAAGGAGAGGGACGGAGGTAGCAGCTCGGCGGTGTCCTGGTAACCACCCCAGGGCCAGCAAGAAGCCCCAGCACAAGCCCCGGCGGGGAGAGCCGCCGGAGCTCAGCTGGAAGAATGCTGGAGGAGGCAAAGGCACCAAGAGAGCGGCCTCCTCCCCGACAACCGTCCTGAAGAGGCTGGTGATGATGGTGCCGGGGAGGGGGGGGGGAAGAGAGGAAAGACGAGGCAGCGGGCTGGCAATACGAGACGAAGGCGTCGGTGCCATCGTACGCTGACCTGACGGCCTGCCACCCGCCTTCTCTGTCTTCCCTCATTCTTTCTTCATCACCACCGCTCCAGGAGGACGCCGGCCCCTCGGCCCATTGCCTCCCCCGAAGAAATAGCAGGCGACGGCGATGTCCGACGCGCGCGAGGAGCACCGCTCCCCACCTTGGAGGGCAGGAAGGCGCCGCCGTCTTCAACGTTCACCTCGACTTCGCTTGAAGGAGCAGTGCTGGGATCACCAAGGATCCCGAGCACTGCACCCCAGACAGGCACCAGAAGCCCCAGGAGCCTCGCCGTCGTGATGACGAGCCTAGGCGACTTGCGGCCGGGACAAGCACTCCCCACCAGGCGGCCGGCTCATGTGGGGGAGGCAGGCGCTTCACCATTTTGGAGAAGCGTAACGCCTCCCACACTGTGGACGGTTCGGCGCCCACACCTTCGACCGCCGCGTCTCCTACGGCCCCAGACCAGACTCACTCCCCGAGCGTCAACACGAGCATTCGGCATCATCGACCCTGAGCTAGAGTCCGGGGCCCGGCCCCGGTCTCTCTCCCTCGACATAATAAAGAAGAAAACAATAAATGAAAGAGGAGAGGTGCGTGGATGGACACTTTCGTTCCTCCTCACCCCCTTTTTTATAGGCAGACTGGGTCTGGGGGCTGCTCCTTCACCCCCACCCCAGAGGGGTTCTTTCTGATCCGACCTGTCTAAACTACCACCGACGGCCAGATCCGATAACCGTCCCCTTACAACAACCCCCGCGCACCACATGCCTCCGTTACCTACCCCACTCAATGCATGAGGCATACGTGGCAAAGGATAAGGGCATGGTGGGATGAGTGAATTGGTAGTTACTCCCCCGTGTGTTAAAGTCATTCATGGGCCATTATAGGGATGGCCCCATGGCAATTGGCGTCACACGACACGCGGAAAAACAGGAAAATGATTCAAGAACAGGTTAATGAAGAAGCAAAGAAGATCTCAAAGGACGAGCTACCGCAACCCTCTCGCCTGTGCACTAGACAGGGCCTACCCCGACGACGCTCGGCAGCGCGTTTAGGCCAGGCCCGGGGGCTCCTGTCGGTGCAACAAACCCCAGGTGCGTGTTGCCCGGACTGTACACAGGCTTAAGAGCAAGGTTGCAGCATCCAAGGCAAGACCAAGCCGAAGAGATAAGCTCTTTGAGAAATCAGAGGGCAGATCAAAAAGACCATGACCAACCAAATGAGCAAGATATCACTAAGGAAAAACCTCCCTTGCCGGGCAGTCGAGCCAGGCGGGGTCAATGTTATCTCAATGGCAAGTCTCAAGACTCCCCCGGCAGGCCTGCCGGGGACGCCGAGGGCGGATTACCCCGCCAAGGCTCCACCGCTCCACCTCTCAGCAACACAAGTCACCTATCGGTGCGGTGTCGAGCCCCCAAGAGATTAAGTGGATGTTATTTGGCACGTGGCAACCATTTATGAGGAAGAGCAGCCCTAAATGAGCCCCGTTCAGGAGACGTGTCATGCAGACAGGCGAGGAGGTGGTTGCATGGGACGGCAAGGCTTGCCGGGCTACACCCACGATGTGACACTAAGCGGTGCATTTAATGCACCTTGTCCTATCTGCAGAGTTAGGTATGATAGCACTGTGGCTATCTAATCACTAGATAATGACTATTTTTCCATTTTGGTAAACCATTGACCTATAAAAAGAGGGCCGTGGCAACCATAGAAAGGATTCGGGCCCCTGTACACTCATACGTGCATAGTTGCTCTCGTCCCAAGGCGACCTTTCCGGGCTAGAGCGCTGCGTCTCCACCACGGCCGTTTCATCAATCCACCAAAGTAGGAGTAGGGTTTTACACCTCGCGGCGGCCCGAACCTGGGTTAAAACTGCTCGTATCATCGCTGCCGTGCTGCTCTATGCTCTCCGCTCTTTGTGCAATGTGTTCTTCCCCCTTGCTGAACCACAAGGGGCAGATGGTCCCATAGGTGGCCGTGTTATACCACGACAGCCTAGAACCATTCACTGGTACCGTATCGTGCTATACAAACGGTTTTTATCTCCTTTCTGCGATGGCATTTGGAACCGTCACCTAGTGAGTGACTGTGATAGGGGGGTCCTTCCCACATGACCCAGAAATCATCGGGGATAGGCGAGCAGCTACTGACGATCACCATAGAATAAACGTATGAGAAGCCGCCCCAGTCCCACACATTACATCTCGATGTTACGTTTCTGATCAGAGGGACATCCCATACGATATGCCGCTACAGTCATGTGAAAAAGGTGGACATCAACATTTAATCTAGCGATATGTTTGTGATAGGTACGTTATCGCACACGGTTCAAGAATGTAAAATGTGTGCGGTGCCTCTACTAAAGCCAACGTGTCCATTTTCATAACTGTGTGTGATTGGTATTCCTATCACACACACACACACTAGTTTGAAACGTTTGCCATATTACCATGAATCGCACACACATATGAGACGAAATCATGTGTGCGTCCATCGGGTATCGCAAACGTTTCACGTCAAAGAATCGTTTGTTCTCTATTTTTCATCGCACACGCTGTTTTCTTTCTAACCGTGTGCACATTATTTTATTTTCTCCTGTATAATTTTATTTTTCCCTGTAATTTATTATTCGAATTGGAAATTTTGAATATGAAACATGGAATTCAAATTCTCAGCACAATGGTTCAACAATGAATCCATAAATAAAAGGGTTTTGACATCTGTGCCCCTGGTTCCTTAGCTCTACTCATTCATCCCCGCGCTCTTAACTTTTGCTCAGTTTTCCCCACTCCCTTGCCCGAAACCCTCAGAACTGGTCACAACAGACATTGCCGTCGGGTCAATGGCTTGATCATTAACTCTGACGAGTGGGGACGTGCTGGACTGTGTCATCCGTTGGACCTGACAAGTGGGGCCGCGTTGGGCGGTGTCGCTGTTTGACCGTTGGGCCGTGGTTTCGTTGGGCCGTCCGTTGCATTAAACACCTGTGCGCGCCGCCATGACAGAAGCCTGCTATGCATGCACCCAGCAAAGCCTACCTGCATGCATTGATGTGCGCCGCCACGATGCACCGACCGAGCCTACATGCGCTGACCGAGCCTGCATGCGCTGATGCGTGCCGCCACGATGCACTGACCGAGCAGCTTTCTTGCACACCAGCCGCCACGGATGCAGCGACGGTCACTGCCGCTGGTTCCTCTCTTCTAGCTAGGTGGCTACATATTTGTGGCTTGTGTAAAAAAAAGAGAAGGGTTCATTGTGGCTACATGCACTAGGTGGTTACTAACAAAGCGAGCTCTCTAAGAAAACAATCAACAAATAAGTAGATAGGGCCAACAAGCCCATAGCAAGATCACATAGTTCAAACTAGGAAGAACTTAATAATAGAATAGATAGAAAACTTAATAATAGAACTTAATAAAAGGGCCAACAAGCCCATAGCATCTCCAACATAGTTCAATTACAACTTAACGTAACATAGACTAAAAAAAAGAAAAATAGATAGAGGGTTTAGAACCCTAGCCGCCGCCTTCTCCACCTCGCTCCTCCTCCGGGCACCCTTCACTACTCCTCCGGGGTGTTGTCGATGGGGTATGGAAGAGTGTGCATGCGCGACGCAGTGGGGAAGATGTTGGTATACTCCGTGAACATGTTGTGGGTGGTGAAAGCGATGAACTCGCAGCCAGACCAAAACACCCAGCCGAGGAGGTAGAAGGCGTTGAATGTGTTGGTGAAGTGGGCAAGGAGAGCAACCACCACCCCGTTTTGGATAACCTCCTCAACGCGGAACATCATTGGAGATCCCCGCGGGAGGTGGCGGTAGCCGGCCGTGAGGAAGAACTTGGTGAAGTTCCTTGTGGTCCTCCACCTTGCTATCGCCCACACACGTAGTGTGCGCTCAACATACATGCCGGTAGGGTGGAGCCTCTCTGGCACGGTGGGTGGGAAGCGGTAGATTGGTCCGGTGTACTGCATGGCTGAGGGATGTGCAGAAGAAGGAGAAGGGGTCGAAGAGCAAGAAGGGCAGATGGCAGAGGATGGGAGATGTATGAGGGATGGCAGAGGCAGAGGGTGGCTTAAATAGCCGTAGTGCTACGTGTTACTTCGCCGTGGCAATAACGGGGTCAAATGTGAAGTAGCCCGTTTTCACACCCACCGCGGCATCGGGAGTGTACACGCGTGGGAAACCGTGGTTTGAAAAGAAGAAGAAAAATAAGCTAATTACACGTGTGGGACTCCGTGGTCATATATATTATATGAACAAAAAGAGACAATTTTTGAATAGTTTGTAGCCATTTTGCATGATAAAAATAAATTTGCCCCTTATAAATTTGGTCATTTTGCATTTGTATTGAACAAAAATAACTAAATTTTCTAGGCAATGTCAATTGTTGTGTAATTTCAAATGATGCAAAAAAACAGAGCCAGCACGTTCACAAAAAATAGAGCAAACGATGCAAAAAATGACGCAATTCGATGGCCCAACCAGAGCTTGGTTTCCTTTTGGGCCATTAACTACTTTTTTTTCGCGGAGTTAGTGGTGGGCGAGCAGCCGAGCACAACCAACAGGATCGCCTCTCACGGATCGCCCCACGATCCAATGATGCGGAGCCGTCCATGTGATCCAACGGCGCGGAGCCTGCCCACCGAATTCCTTCTAGAAGACAACATCTGACGGTTGTCGCTTGGCGCCAGGGTATGATCGGACGGCTGACGTTCGGAGCTAGGGTTAGGCGAAACCTCGCGGGGTTTATAGGGCTTTTGAGCTGGTCAACGGGGTTTCCAAGGCTTTGACTGAGCATAACTAATTTAAAAAAAATCAAAAATATATGAAACCTTTGTTGTTCGTCGTTTTATAAGACACATTAACATGTAAAAATACTAAACTTGGTATACGGACATTTAAAAAAAAACCTAGCTAGCACGATCGAGGTCAAATGAGCACCATTAATTTAAAAAAAATCAAAAAAATATAAAACCTGCGCACAATGTTGTCTTATGTGACATGTTACCAACCAAAAATCATAAACTTGGTCTATGGTCATTTTCATGAAAAAACCTTGACACATATGAGCTATCATGTACAACATTTCATAGAGTTTAAGGAGAGGAGGTAGGGTTACCTTCTGTTTTTGAAAAATTTTAAAAAATCAAAAAAATCACCAAAGCTTTATTTCAAAGTGAATAAGAAGGATCTGAACTTAGTTTTCCATTTTCATATTTTAAACATGTTTTTAATAATTTTTATATTAAAGCATATTTTTTCAAAAGAAAATGTAAAAATATGAAGATTACTTCAAAAAAATACTGAGACTTCGAATCTACACTATATAGATTTAATAGGTGTCAATAAAAAACATTTGGCTCATTTAGAGTAGGTCCAAAAAAACTTGATTACAAATGGGGCTGTTTACCCTAGCCTGGGAGCTCATTTGGAGCACATTTCTCAAATTCAAATTTCTTTGACCTCCTCTAAATCACTTCAAATTTTGCACACACGATCTCCTACACAAACATAGATAGTTTGCCAAGGTTTTTTTTGCATTTTTTTGAATTTATACTGTCCTGTCGAATGTCAGTTCAAAACATCGGATAATGAGACATGCTGGTGGGAAAAAGCATGCATTTGATTAATAAACATGATACAAATAATTAGGATAATACTCCTTTATGATCAGTGAAAAAGCAGCATGTCTCATCAGTGAAGCAACACTGAAACAACACGTGTGATCATTGCAGCACCTAAACTGGTGAGAAAAAGCAGCATGTCTGATCAGTGAAGCAACACTGAAACAACATGTGTTATCATTGCAGCACCTAAACTCATAGCTCACAACATCTAAACAGAACTAACCATACACCACAGGCAAATTTAAGGACAGACAAATATATATAGCATAATACATTACTACCATAGATTCAGTTCATCACATCATAAACAGCCACATTCAGTTTACCAAAAGTAACCCAAAAGATAAAGATAAAACATGCTGCCACATTCAGTTCATCACATCATCACATCACACCGGAGTCAGGGCCTTCGCGAGGGCAGCATGCTGCCCCCTGATCATGTAGTTCTCCCCGCAAATTGCTACATCCTCTGCATGAGACACAAAGTGATCGAAGTGGCCATCCTTTGGCTTTGGCTTGGTGGTGCAGTAGGGGCAGTGCCACTTCTTGATCTTGCGGCTGTAGAAGGAAGCAACTCCCTTGGTCTTGATCTTCTCCACCTCCTTCGCTGTGAAGGACGCGACGTTGCCCTTGTACACATCTTCTCCAGAATCATACTGCACACATGAATGAATTACATTAATACATTATAGATTCATATACACCATGTCAAAGGAACTAAATGAACAATCTAAATTTCAAGTAGGCTTACCTCATATTCTTCGTCGTCACTATACTCTGGATCGTACGGGTCGAACCCAGTAAGGGCTAGCTTCCTCTTTTTCCCCCAACCATATCATCCTCCTGAATATACAATTACATCCATCACTAGTAAATACAGAAGCCAATTGAAAATTTAGATATGCACACATGACACATTGATCATAGGGCTAATATACTATGATCCTATTTGCATTTTCCATTGTCATGCACACACATTGAACAACAGAGCTAATATAACTACATATTGTGGACAAATTTATATACTAATGAATCAAATAACTTCTTAATCAATGGATTCCATTTGGGAGTATGACATTCAAAACCCCAATCTGTGTAGCATTCAAAAACAAATCTAATAGGGACCCAATCTAATAAGCATACATGTCTATAGCATTAAAACCCCCAATCTGTGTAGCATTAAAAACAAATCTAATAAGCATACATCTGTGTAGCATTGAAGCACAGAGATCCCTATCTCTCATACAGATCTATCTAGCATTTTTGCAACGACTGTAATCCAAAAAACCCTAGTACAAAAAACCCCATCCCCCCCATTTAGAAAACCCCGGCCCATCCGTCAAACCAACTACTCTAGCCATCTGTACTACCGTAAGAATCACAATCTAATCAATGCAACTAACTCTACAAGCTAATATCCTAAATATTGCAACTAACAAGCAATTGCAAATACCTCCTGCTCCTCACCAGGCTGCGCATTAGGATGGACTGCGCCGCTCGACGCCGTCACCTTCTGCCCCGGCAGCGCTGAGGCGGAGCCTGCCACCTCCTTCTCCACATCTGCAGCGCTTGGGAGTTTCCCCGCACCGCCGTGGACGCCGCCAACGTCCTTCACTTCATCCGCGGTCACCACGCCCTGCAGCTCCACTACATCTCCGGCCGCTACGCCGGCGTCGCCACGAGCTTCCGCCATCGGACAGATGGAGGCGATGAAGGTGAGGAAGAGGATGCGGTGGGGGAGAGCGAGACGTTGCGGTGGAGGCAGTCGAGGAGAGCGAGACGACGCCGGTGGAGGAAAGGAAGACGATGCGGCAGGGAGGGGATTTGGGGGAAAATGGTAGGGGCGATGCGCCGGCAGGTGGTTCCCCCTCTTTATACTATGGGACGTTTCGGGCATGTCCCATGGACACGTGCTACCCCACGACTGCGGTTAGTTGCATGTGCCCACGTATACGAATACCACTGTATGGTCAGCATACGAAACCACTATACGGGTAAACGATCAAAGGTGGACTCGGCCCCACTCGTCAGAGTTAACGTTCAAAGGCATTGACCCGACGGCAACGTCCGTTGTAACCTGTTCTGAGGGTTTCGGGCAAGGGAGTGGGGAAAAGTGAGCAAAGGTTAAGAGAGTGGGGATGAATGAGTACAACTAACGAACCAGGGGCACAGAAATAAAAATCCCTAAATAAAATTGTCAGTACAATATGTTCAGTAATTACAGGATTAGACAGCAATTAACTATGATGAACCACAATATTTAGAGGCGGTAAAGGTGAAGAGACAAGTGTAAATCATTTTGACTGCCGATGGTGTTGAAGAAGCGGAATGCCATAATGTGCCTTCCTGCTTGCCATAGGCACGAACAACTTTTGTCCAACCCCTTGTGATGATCGCCCGCCCATCCTTCACCGCCTTCGGGAAGACTTCTAGAGCATTATCATGGTAGCATGAATTATATACTTTAACCTTGGTTGCCTCCACTCAGGTCATGTAGTTGCAAGGTAATCATCAGTTAATAGCTTCGGAAACCACTGAAAAGAGAAAAATATTAGATACTGAGGTCTAATAGAGTAACTTGTTGTGGGCAGGGGAAAAGGCAATACATTACTTACAATCCTAAAGTTCACTGTTGTCTTGGACAAAGTGTAAAAAAAGAGCTTAATTCCCATCACCCGTTTCTTTCCCCTAACAATCTTTCTTAGTTTCCTCACTTGATGCTTGTTCATGAATATCTCATTACCCCATACGCAAAAGGGATCAAAGCATGGATCGGTACCGCTCATATATGTACCTACAAGCAACCAGTAAATGTTAGAAGCTAAATTGAGATTGCACAAATGATGTAAAATACAACTACCTATGTTCCTAAGTACAAGTATTTTTAGAGATTTCAATATGAACTACATACGGATGTATATAGAAATATAGATATAGTTTAGATTAGAATCTAGATTCACTCATTTGCTCCTTATGTAGTCTATATTGAAATCTCTAAAAATACTTATATTTAGGAACAGATGTTGTATAAGACATGGGATGCAGCTAACCTCGACGGCAAACAACGGCATCGCCCATTGTAGCCCTGTGTAAGTACATGGAAAGCCAATATTAACTAAAACAGGGTTAACATCCACCAAAAATAGCAAATGGTAATAAAACGGCAGCATCTGTAGTGATATCTTCATTGCGAAAGAGTAGCACGGTAGCAAAGGGATGTATTAAAAAATGGATACAACTGTTAATTGCAACAGGCTTAACATCATCCTAAGTCATGTTTTGTAAGTTTGTAGCCATTGAAATACGACTGTTTAAAAATGGATACAACTGTTAATTGCAACAGGCTTAATAGCCATTGAAACCAGTACTGATAAAAATGCAATTGGCAGAAATAAACATCACAAGGCAAGTGCTGCCAGAGCAGAGAATGGCCCAGTTGTCTATAAAAAGATAGGGAAAGTAGCTAAAACGTGTTAGGCATGTTTACTACAACATGCTTAATATATCGACCGTACAAAACATAGCCATTAATTGCAACTGGTATTGGTAAGATTGAACTGGTGAGTACATACTTGGTAAGTCCTGAGAGGTATTTGCTGGGGCACTTCATCTTGGCCAGAGCCCGCCCAAAGTCAGCGGCGGGGGAGGCGAGATGTTCCTCTGGGTCGAAGTGTGGATCAGTGCCACTAACATGTGTACCTACATGCAACCAGTAAATGTTGGAAGTTAAACTGCAATTGCACAAATGATGTGAAATATTGTAACACATGGGATGCAGCTAACCTCGACGGCAAACAACAACATCGCTCGTTATGGCCCTACGTAAGTACATGGAACGGCATGTTAAGTTCAACAGGGTTAGCATCCCAAAAATAGCAAATGGGCAGCATCTCTAGTATATCTTCATTGCGGAGAGTAGCATGGTAGCAAAGGGATAGATTAAAAAAATGGATACAACAGTTAATTGCAACAGGCTTAACAGCATCCTAAGTCATGTTTTGTAAGTTTGTAGCCATTGAAATACAACTGTTTAAAAATGGATACAACTATTAATTGCAACAGGCTTAATAGCCATTGAAACCGGTACTGATAAAAATGCAATTGGCAGAGTTAAACATCAAAAGGCAGGTGCTGCCAGAGCAGAGAATGGCCCAGTTGTCTATAAAAAGGTAGGGAAAGTAGCTAAAATGTGTTAGGCACATTTACTACAACATGCTTAATACATCGACCGTACAAAACATAGGCATTAATTGCAACTGGTATTGGTAAGATTGAACTGGTGAGTACATACTTGGTAAGTCCCGAGAGGTAGTTGCTGGGGCACTTCATCTTGGCCAGAGCCCGCCCAAAGTCAGCGACAACGGAGGCGAGCTGTTCCTCTGGGTCGAAGCATGGGTCAGTGCCACTGACATGTGTACCTATAGGCAACAAGTAAATGTTAGAAGTTAAACTGCAATTGTACAAATGATGTGAAATACTGTAAGACATGGGATGCAGCTAACCTCGACGGCAAACAGCAGCATCGGCTGTTATGACCCTGCGTAAGTACATGGACAGGCATGTTAAGTACCACAGGGTTAGCATCCACCAAAAATAGCAAATGGGCAGCATCTCTAGTGATATCCTGAGTCATGTATTGTAAGTTTGTTGCTGGTATTGGTGAAATTGAGCTGGACAGTTAATACTTGAACATCACACAGTGTGCAGTACTGAAATAAACAAGGCACGAACATGCTTAATACATCAACCGTACAAAACATAGCCATTGCAAGTGGTATTGGTAAGATTGAGCTGGTCAGGTCATACCTGTTAAGTCCTGGGGGGTAGTCGCTGGGGCCCTTCATCTCGGCCAGAGCCCGCACCATGTCGGCGGCAGCGAAGGCGAGGTGTTCCTCTGGGTTAACGCGCACAACGGCCATCCCGCCATGGACCGCCATCAACTCCTCTGTGGCGCCCCCGGCTCGATCGTACACTAATCATGCACGCAAACGTGTACGATCAAGATCAGGGACTCACGGGAAGATATCACAACACAACTCTAAAACATAAATAAGTCATACAAGCATCATAATACAAGCCAGGGGCCACGAGGGCTCGAATACAAATGCTCGATCATAGACGAGTCAGCGGAAGCAACAATATCTGAGTACAGACATAGGTTAAACAAGGTGCCATAAGATGGCTAGCACAAACAGGGATACAACAGATCGAACAGGCGCAGGGCCTCCTGCCTGGGATCCTCCTAACTACTCCTGGTCGTCGGCGTCCTGGACGTAGTAGTAGGCTCCGTCCTGGTGGTAGTAGTCGTCGTAGGTGGCGTCTGGCTCTTGGGCTCCAGCATCTGGTTGCGACAACCAGCAAGAAGGGAAAGGGGGAAAGGAGGGGGAAAGCAACCGTGAGTACTCATCCAAAGTACTCGCAAGCAAGGATCTATACTACATATGCATGGTATATGTGTAAAGAGGCAATATCGATGGACTGAACTGCAGAATGCCAGAATAAGAGGGGGATAGCTAGTCCTGTCGAAGACTACGCTTCTGGCAGCCTTCGCCTTGAAGCAATAGAAGAGATTAGATGGAAGTTAACCAAACAACAACATAAAGCATAATCCTACCCGTCGATCCTCTCGTCGCCACCATGCGAGAGAGCGACCACCGGGTTATATCTGTCACTTGTAAGGGTGTGTTTTATTAAGTATCCATTTCTAGTTGTCATGAGGTCGGAATACAACTCCGGGTCGTCCTTTTACCGAGGGACACGGCTATTCGAATAGATAAACTTCCCTGCAGGGGTGCACCACATATTCCCCAACACGCTCGATCCCCTTTGGCCGGACATACTTTCCTGGGTCATGCCCGGCCTCGGAAGATCCACACGTCGCAGCCCCACCTAGGCTCAACAGAGAGGTCAGCACGCCGGACTAATCCTAGGCACTCTGGGGTCTGGGCCCATCGCCCAGTGCGCTCCTGCACGTTGCGTACGCGGCCGCGAGCAGACCTAGCAACCCACACGATCACGGCGGTTACGTTAGCGCGGTCCAACACGGCGCGCGCCGCTCAGTCGCTGACGTCAAGAAGGCTTCAGCTGATACCACGACGCCGGGATACCCATAACTACTCCCGCGTAGTTGGTTAGTGCGTATAGGCCAGTGGCCAGACTCAGATCAAATATCCAATCTCGTTAAACGTGTTATTATGAAGTAATCGCGAACGCCGACCAGGGCCTGGCCCACCTGTCTCCTAGGTGGTCTCAACCTGCCCTGTCGCTCCGCCACAAAGATCCACTCAAAGGGCCGTTGGGACAAAGGTCCTTTCAGCCCCCAATCCGCGAATCACTCGCGGGTACTCTTCGAGCCGACCCGACTTTAGTCACCATCTGTATAGTATGCATATATGTATAGTATACACCCGTGATCACCTCCCGAGTGATCACGGCCCGATAGTATAGCAAGGCAGACTGACAAGAATGCAGGGCCAATGATGATAAACTAGCATCCTACACTAGGCATTTAGGATTGCAGGTAAGGTATCAACAACAGTAGCAACAATGACAGGCTATGCAGCAGAATAGGATTAACCGAAAGCAGTAACAGGCTACACTACTCTAATGCAAGCAGTATAGAGAAGAATAGGCGATATCTGGTGATCAAGGGGGGGGGCTTGCCTGGTTGCTCTGGCAAGTAGGGGTCGTCAACAACGTAGTCGGTCGGGGCACCAGCAGCTGCGTCGGTCTCGTAGTCTACCGAAGAGAAGAGGGGGAAGAAACAGTAAACACACGGCAATAATGCAACAGGGATGCATGACATGTCTAAATGATATGCCGGGGTGATATACAGCCTAACTAAGCGATTTAGTTAATTTAGGAATTTATTCGGATTTATTTAATTAAAGTTAGACACTATTCATTTATCGGAATCGGTCTAATTGTTCAACGTTCTCATAGCTGCGGGCGTCTGACGGAGATACCGAGGGCGTATCCGGGTTCGTATCGTCGTTCTGAGCAAGTTTCATGTATAAAATATTTTCATCGGAGTTACGGTTTAAAAGATATGATTTTCTAAAGTTTTTATTAATTTCTGAAATTTTAATTAATTATTTAATTCAACATTATCCGAAACAGTGCTGCGATGATGTCAGCATGACATCATGCTGATGTCAGCAGGCGCCCTGACAGGGTGGGTCCCACCTGTCATAGACTGTTAAATTAATTAGGGTTAACTAATTATATTACTGTTTAATTAACACTAATTAGTTAATTAAATTAACCTAATCAGGATTAATTAACTAATTAATTAATTATTTTTATTATTTTTATTTTTATTTTTATTTCCTTTTTATTAAAACGTTCTGGGGCTGGGCCCCACATGTCAATGGGCCAGGGGGACTTAACGGGCGCTGGGTACGGGTAACGGGCGGGCGAACCCGCTCGAACGGGCACGGGCGATGGGGCGCGCCAGGGCGCCATCGCCGGTCGCGGGAGATGGCCGCGAGGGTGCGCGGCCGGCGGCCACGGCGCGGCTGGAGCCGCGGGGGGGGGGAGGACCGGTGGCCGGAGGCGGCGTAGAGGGGCGAGGTGGGACTGGCGGCAGAGGTAGGCGAGGGTGAGGCGCAGGCAGCGCGCGGGGTAGTGAGTAGGGGCCGGCGAGGCAGAGAGGCCTCAGCGGGGCGAGGCGCTGGGCGCGGTGACCGCTGGGCGACGGGCACGGCCGGACGGCGCGGCGCATGGCCAGGGCACGGCCCGACCGCGGTGAGCGCGGGGCCGGAGCGCGCGAGGCGTGGTCACGGCCGGAGCGGAGCAACGGTGGGCGCGGCGGGAGCGCGGCAGGCGAGCGAGAGAGGAGGACCGGGGGCCTCACCGAGGGAGCGTAGGGACGGGGCAGTGGAGCGCGAGGAGGAAGACGGGGACGACGGCGGAGAGGAGAAGCAGGCCGGCGGGGGAGCGCTCCGGCGACGGCGTCCAACGGCAATGGCAACGGGGCGGCGTCGGGCGGCAGGGTCGGGGCGTCGCGGCGACCTCCACCTCTCGATCCCGATCCAATCGGGGGAGAGGGGGGGATATATCGGGAGAGGGGGGAAGTGGGGGGTGGCTGGTTAGGGTTTCCCCCCCCATGGGGATAAGGCAGGGGATGGGGCTGGGCCGGCCAGTTGGGCCAGGTGGGTCGGCCAGCTGGGCCGCCTGGCCCAGTTGGCCAGGGGGGCCTTTTCTTTTCTTTTGTTTTTCTGTTTCTTTTCCCTTTTCTTTATTCTCTTTTCTCTACTGTTAAATGTTTAGGCCCCAAATGGTTTTTGTAAAAAGTGTGACCTATTTCATAAATACCAGTGCATTATTCCTTAACACCTAAAATTAGTTTGGACAAAACATAATTCCATATTTATTTCAGATTTAATAAATGGTTATTAAATATTATCTTTATCCACTGTTTGAGGTTGTTCGAGTCACTTATCCAATTCCAATGATGTTGGTTTCAATTTTAGAATAGCCTCTGGAATATTTGTTATTTATCTGACATTTTAGTTTCTATGTTGGACAACTTTTATATCCCACTTTCATTTAAATTTGAATTTGACTTAGGAGTTGAAATGCAACATGATGCTAATGATGATTATGCACTATTAATCATGATGACATGGCCTCATCAAAAGGGTGATCTCTGTAGCTTAATATAGGGGGTGTTACAAATCTCCTCCACTACAAGAAATCTCGTCCCGAGATTTAGGAGGTAGAAAGAAACAAAGCGGGGTATTCATCGCGAAGACGATCCTCGCGTTCCCAAGTGGCTTCATCCTCAGAATGGTTTGACCACTGAACCTTGAGGAACTTGATAACCTTCTGGCGTGTGCGACGCTCGGCTTGATCGAGAATGCGGACCGGATGCTCTTTATAAGAGAGGTCTTGTTGCAGTTCAAGCAATTCGTGATCTACTCCGCGGATAGGGTCTTTGAAGCAGCGGCGGAGTTGTGATACGTGGAACACATCGTGAACCTGAGAAAGGTTCGGTGGAAGTTCCAACTGATATGCCACTCTACCACGCCTTTCAAGAACAGTGAAAGGACCAATATAGCGAGGAGCTAGCTTGCCCTTGATCCCGAATCGGTGTGTACCTTTCATCGGTGTGACTCGAAGATAAGCCTTTTCGCCAGGTTGATAGACCATATCTTTGTGTTTGCGGTCATACTGACTCTTTTGACGTGACTGAGCAGTCTTCAAATGCTCGCGGACAACGCGAACTTGATCTTCTGCAAGTTGGATAATATCCGGACCGAAGAGTGGACGTTCCCCAGTTTCTGACCAATTCAGAGGGGTTCGGCACTTTCGTCCGTACAATACTTCAAAGGGGGCCATCTTCAGACTGGCTTGATAGCTGTTATTGTAAGAGAATTCGGCATATGGAAGAGATTCTTCCCATTTCCTTCCGAAGGATATGACACAAGCTCGAAGCATGTCTTCGAGAACTTGGTTGACTCGTTCAACTTGTCCTTGAGACTGAGGGTGAAAAGCGGTGCTGAAGGACAGATGAGTTCCCATAGCTTCTTGGAAACTTGCCCAGAATCTTGAAGTGAATAAGCTGCCACGGTCTGAACTGATAACCAGTGGAATACCGTGAAGTGAAACAATTCTGGACATGTAGAGAGTTGCGAGCTGACTAGCAGTGATCGTCTCTTTGACGGCTAGAAAATGTGCAACTTTGGAAAGTCGGTCAATGACGACAAGAATAGCATCATTACCTTTCTGTGATTTGGGAAACCCAGTGATAAATTCCATTTCAACATGGTCCCATTTCCATTCAGGAACAACAATTGGTTGCAGAGTTCCGGCGGGCCTTTGATGTTCTGCTTTGACGCGACGGCAAACATCACATTCAGCAACATAGCGAGCAATGTCTTGCTTCATGTTTGACCACCAGAATCTTTGACGGATGTCTTGGTACATCTTGGTACTGCCGGGATGAATAGACAACGGAGTGTCGTGAGCTTCTTGCATGACCTCCTGAGTCATACCCAGGTTACCTTTAGAGGGGACCACTAGACGACTTTTAAAGAACAATGTGCCAGTATCATCAATAGTGAAGAACGAAGGCCTTCCTTCAGCGAGATAGCGCTTAATCTTGTGGGCTTGAGAGTCATAACCCTGCAGCGTCTTGATGCTGTCCACGAGATCTGGTTTAGCAACCAGGGTATTAAGAGAACCCTGGGAAACAACGTGGAGGTTCATTTTGTAGGAACCTTCAGGAGGGGGAGCGAGTGCTCCAGGAGGAACGATGTGGAGATTCAGCTTTCTGAATTCTTCAATAAGCGAAGGTTGAACTTCGTGAAACTGGAGGTGACTGCAATAAGACTTGCGGCTCAAGGCATCGGCCATTACATTAGCCTTGCCAGGGGTATAAGAAATACCCAAGTTAAAATCCGCTACGGTCTCCATCCATCTCTGTTGACGGAGGTTCAGGTCTGGCTGAGTGAACAGATACTTCAGACTTTGATGATCGGTGTAGATCTCGCAACGATTACCGAGAAGGTAATGTCGCCACTGTTTTAGTGCATGGATGACGGCAGCAAGCTCGAGGTCATGTACTGGGTAATTCTCTTCGTGCGGACGCAATTGACGCGAAGCATAAGCAATTACTCTGCGGTCTTGCATTAGGACACCGCCTAATCCTTGACGGGATGCATCACAATAGATGACAAAATCCTTCTGGGAATCAGGAGGGGCAAGCACTGGGGCAGAAGTCAGCTTGTCTTTGAGTGTCTGGAAACTTTCCTGACACTTTTCCGTCCAATCGAACTTGACGCCTTTATGAAGCAGGTTAGTCAGGGGCTTGGCGATCTTGGAGAAGTTCTCAACAAATCGACGGCAATAGCTGGCGAGTCCGAGAAAACTTCGAACTTGCTTGACGTTCTTTGGAGGAGCCCAATCAAGAATAGCCTGAACTCGCTCGGGGTTGACGGCAATACCATCCTTGGAGATGACATGCCCAAGGTATGTTACTTCGGGAAGCCAGAATTCACACTTGGAAAACTTAGCATATAGTTGATGCTCTCGAAGTTTTTTCCAGAACAAGTCGAAGATGTTCAGCATGTTCCTCTTTGTTCTTGGAGTATACTAGGATATCATCCAGGTAAACCACGACGAACTTGTCAAGGTATTCCATGAATATATAATTCATCAGGCGGGAGAATGTGGCGGGAGCATTGGTTAAGCCGAATGACATGACAGTGTACTCGTATGAGCCATATCGAGTAACGAAGGCGGTCTTTGGGATATCCTCTTCACGAACACGGATCTGGTGGTAACCCAACCTTAAGTCGAGTTTAGAGAACACTGATGAACCCGCCAGTTGATCATACAGATCGTTTATCCGAGGAAGGGGATATTTGTTCTGGATGGTTGCTTGGTTGATAGGACGGTAATCTTGGACCAATCGGTTTGATCCATCCTTCTTCCTGAAAAGAGAGAAGGTGCTCCCCAAGCAGAGGAACTTGGGCGAATGAAACCCTTACGAAGTGAAGCGTCGATTTCCTCCTTAAGTTCAAGGAGTTCATGCGGCGGCATCTTGTAGGGTGGCTTGGCGATAGGAGTGGTGCCTGGTTTCAAGTCGACGACAAATTCGACAGCTCGAGCAGGGGGTATCCCTGGGAGTTCTTCTGGGAAAACACCTTGGAATTCGCGAACAACTGGAATGTTCTCGATGCCTTCAAGTGGTGATGCGTTTAACGCATTCAAGGCATAAAGTCTCGCCTCGGCATTTTGGATGATTTGAGCCTGGTAGCTTATTATTTCATCAGAAGGGTGTAGAAGATGGACGATCTTCGTGGCGCAAACTATAGAAGCAGTATGCGCTTTCAACCAATCCATTCCGAGAATGAGGTCGATACTACAAGACTTTAGTATGAAAGGGGAGGCATGAAACTCCAGCCCTTCAATTTCAATGGTGACGTCGTTGCTACCCATGGAGGTTTGACATTGACCCGCGGGGGTGTGTATTACTATTGCAGTGTTCATGACCTCACATTTAATGTCGTGTTTGTATGCAAATTCTTCGGACATGAATGAATGCGATGCTCCCGAATCAAATAAAACAGAAGCTGGTACTGAATTAACAAGGAGAGTACCCATCACGGTGGCAGGCTGGTCCTGAGCTTCTTTGAAATCGGTGTGGTTGGCCTGAATACGCCCATAAGTCTTGGCATTGTTGTTGCGAGGCTGATTGTTCCTACGGCCAGTTGCAGGAAGTGCCAGTTGGTTCTGGTTCTGAATGCAGTTCCTGGAAAAATGACCTGCCTGCCCACACTTGTAGCACAGACTATCATTGGGATTAGGAGCAGGAGCTCGGGGTGGTGGAGCTGGAAGTCCTGGCTGCCTAGGTGGTGGAGGCAGGCGTGGTGCAGTATAGGACCGTCTTGGAGCAGGTGCAGCTGGACGGTACACGCTGTTTGGAATCCAGATCCGACGCTTCTGTGCAGGCTGGCTCGAAGATGAACCAGTGTCACGGTTGCGCCTAAGAGATCCCTGGTGTGCCTGCAGACCAGTCTCGACCTGGATAGCCTTGTTCACCAAGATGGAGAAATTATCAAATTCATGCACAAGGAGCGCTAGCTTGATGTCAGCTTGAAGTCCTTGGCGAAACCTTTCCTGACGGCGAGCATCAGTGGGAATGTCTTCTTCAGCATAGCGGGATAATTCCAGAAACTCCCGCTGATAAGCTTCCACTGTCTTGTTGCCCTGGGTGAGGTTGCGGAAACTCTGATTCTTCCGGTCCCTGATTCCCTGGGGAATGAAACGGGCACGGAAGGCAGCTGGAGAATCCGGCCAAGTGATGACTGTGCCAGTGGTTGAGTGCGCCTGTGGCTGTCCCACCATTGAGCAGCGGGGCCCTTGAGAAAGAAGGAGGCGAAGGTGACATAGTTTGCAGGGGCACAAGCACAGATTCCAACTCATAGGTGATGTCGCGAAGCAGTCATCCATCCAGGGGCGATGAGCCGCGGTAGACGGTTGGGTTGAGGCGCATAAAGTCTGCAAGGTCCCTGGGCCCGGATACTGGTTCATATTGGGACGAGGAAACTGATCCATGATCCCTTGCATGAACTGACGTTGCAGTTCAAATTGCTGACATATCAGCATATAGTTCGGCGGTGGTGGATCGTTGGCACCACGTCCACGGCCACGACCAGCGGGTCTAACCATCTGCTAATTTACAACGGGGGGGTAGTTTAGTAAAAGCAAGCACGAGTGCTTAGGACAAGCATGATGTAGCTCGACAATAGTTTAAGCAGTGCACAAATACATAAAAGTAGCGATTAAGACTACAGATCCATACACAACGTCGGGTACAAGCGGACAGCATAACGGCGCAAATCAAAAGCTAGACATACTAGGCGGCGCGCAGGCACGCGGTAAGGGAGTACACCAACGAGAGATAGCAAGCTACATCAACGTCGGAGAGAACCACTGTATCGGGGTAGCTGGAGTGCGGACGAACGAATGTTCGTCGCGGAAGATCCTGTGCTCCATGTGCACTCTGATGCAGAACCCGGTCTCGAGCTGTAAGAAGAGGTCCACGTGTCGGTGTGTGACCCCCAACAATAGGCCAGTCAATACCAGCATCAATCTGAGTCCTGCGCGGATAAAGGATGTGCTCGGATGTATCCCTGCACGAGCAGCGGGCAGCAATGCGTCATAGCATCGTAGAGACGTGTCGAGTGGCAACCAACTCGACGGAAGAGCCCGAACAGTGCGAGAGCCTGAGTGCACTGAATCAAGAACCGCGGGGTCGTAGCGACGAGGTCGTAAGGGGCACAGATAGCTGTGTAGTATCCGGTAGCATCTCCAGCAGGGCATACGGAATGTATCGGAACTCGGAGTCATCCAAGATAGCATTGTGCTCCCCTCGTAGACGTACGACAGCGAGAGCTGAGTAGCGGCATCATGGACTGCCATCTCAATCGTCACGCCTAATCCGTGAAAAAGGTGTAGCTCGGTGTCTGAGTTGTTCTGCTGATCATAAATCCGAACTTCAGCCTAGTACTGTTCCTGGTTGAGCTCGGATAAACCTCATAAACCAAGTACAGGGTACCAACGGTAGCCAAGTCTGGTCATGAGAGCGTCAGGACAGCTGGAAACCCAGGGGTATTACGAGCCCAGCGAAGCACAAGCTGTGTCGTAGGACGCGGTGGAAACAAACGGTCCATCTGAAAATAGAGGAAATTCAGTTTGTCAAACGACAATAAGAGGTTTAACACAACTCGGAGAGAAAGGTTAAACAAAACAATGGAAAGGAAAATGATTATCAGACTAATCAGATCAACGACAGGGAAATCGCACAGATATCCAGCTCTCGGGGTAGATAGAATTTACGGATCATAGTGTCGGCGTTAGCAAACTTCATTTAACCCGAGTAGAAGAGAGATCAGAGTCCCAGAGTATAGACGAGGATAAAAGATCCTAATACCACCCAGTTGGCAATGTGGGCCGTAAGCCACACAGCCAAGTTAGTAAAACGGTTTCCTTTGTCTAGACTCAACTTCGGCCAAGGAATTGGAAAGGGGTTCCTACAGGCAGGGCTCTGATACCAACTTGTGGCGCCCGGCTCGATCGTACACTAATCATGCACGCAAACGTGTACGATCAAGATCAGGGACTCACGGGAAGATTCACACACAAACTAAAACATAAATAAGTCATAAAAGCATCATAATACAGCCAGGGCCACGAGGGCTCGATACAAATGCTCGATCATAGACGAGTCAGCGGAAGCAACAATATCTGAGTACAGACATAGGTTAAACAAGGTGCCATAAGATGGCTAGCACAAACAGGGATACAACAGATCGAACAGGCGCAGGGCCCTCTGCCTGGGATCTCCAACTACTCCTGGTCGTCGGGTCTGGACGTAGTAGTAGGCTCCGTCCTGGTGGTAGAGTCGTCGTAGGTGGCGTCTGGCTCCTGGGCTCCAGCATCTGGTTGCGACAACCAGCAAGAAGGGAAAGGGGGAAAGGAGGGGGAAAGCAACCGTGAGTACTCATCCAAAGTACTCGCAAGCAAGGATCTATACTACATATGCATGGTTATTGTGTAAAGAGGCAATATCGGTGGACTGAACTGCAGAATGCCAGAATAAGAGGGGGATAGCTGTCCTGTCGAAGACTACGCTTCTGGCAGCCTTCGCCTTGAAGCAATAGAAGAGATTAGATGGAAGTTAACCAAACGACAACATAAAGCATAATCCTACCCGTCGATCCTCTCGTCGCCACCATGCGAGAGAGCGACCACCGGGTTTATCTGTCACTTGTAGGGTGTGTTTTATTAAGTATCCATTTCTAGGTGTCATGAGGTCGGAATACAACTGGGTCGTCCTTTTACCGAGGGACACGGCTATTCGAATAGATAAACTTCCTGCAGGGGTGCACCACATATTCCCCAACAGCTCGATCCCCTTTGGCCGACACTTTCCTGGGTCATGCCCGGCCTCGGGAGATCCACACGTCGCAGCCCACCTAGGCTCAACAGAGAGGTCAGCACGCCGGACAAATCCTAGGCACTCTGGGGTCTGGGCCCATCGCCAGTGCGCTTGCACGTTGCGTACGCGGCCGCGAGCAGACCTAGAACACCACACGATCACGGCGGTTACGTTAGCGCGTCAACACGGCGCGCGCCGCTCAGTCGCTGACGTCAAGAAGGCTTCAGCTGATACCACGACGCGGAGGGATACCCATAACTACTCCCGCGTAGTTGGTTAGTGCGTATAGGCCAGTGGCCAGACTCAGATCAATAATCCAATCTCGTTAAACGTGTATTATGAAGTAATCGCGAACGCCGACCAGGGTCTGGCCCACCTGTCTCCTAGGTGGTCTCAACCTGCCTGTCGCTCCGCCACAAAGATCCACTCAAAGGGCCGTTGGGACAAAGGTCCTTTCAGCCCCCAATCCGCGAATCACTCGCGGGTACTCTTCGAGCCGACCGACTTTAGTCACCATCTGTATAGTATGCATATATGTATAGTATAAACACCGTGATCACTCCCGAGCGATCACGGCCCGATGTATAGCAAGGCAGACTGACAAGAATGCAGGGCCAATGAAGATAACTAGCATCCTACACTAGGCATTTAGGATTGCAGGTAAGGTATCAACAACAGTAGCAACAATGACAGGCTATGCAGCAGAATAGGGTAACCGAAAGCAAGTAACAGGCTACCACTACTCTAATGCAAGCAAGTATAGAGAAGAATAGGCGATATCTGGTGATCAAGGGGGGGGCTTGCCTGGTTGCTCTGGCAAGTAGGGGTCGTCAACAACGTAGTCGGTCGGGGCACCAGCAGCTGCGTCGGTTCGTAGTCTACCGAAGAGAAGAGGGGGAAGAAACAGTAAAACACACGGCAATAACGCAACAGGGATGCATGACATGTCTAATGAATATCCGGGGTGATATACAGCCTAACTAAGCGATTTAGTTAATTTAGGAATTTATTCGGATTTATTTAATTAGGGTTGGACAATATTCATTTATCGAAATCGGGTCTAATTGTTCAACGTTCTCATAGCTGCGGCATCTGACGGGAATACGGAGGATGTATTCGGGTTCGTATCGTCGTTCGAGCAAGTTTCATGTATAAAATATTTTCATCGGAGTACGTTTTAAAAGATATGATTTTCTAAAGTTTTTTATTATTCTGAAATTTTAATTAATTATTTAATCAACATTCCGAAACAGTAATTGATGACGTCAGCAGACATCATGCTGACGTCAGCAGTTTATTAAGTTAATATTTAATTACGTTTAATTAACACTAATTAGTTAATTAGATTAACCTAATCAGGATTAATTAACTAATTAATTAATTAATAAATTAATTAATTATTTTAATATTTAATTATTATTTTTATTTCTATTTTCTTAAAACTGTTACTGGGCCGTGGGCCCCATTCGTCAGCGTCACAGGGGTTCGGGCCCCATGGGCAGTGGCCAGGGGGGAACGTCCGGGGCTGCCTTCGGGACCGGACATGTCCGGTGCCAAAGGGGACGCACGGAGCCTCCCTCTCCGCCAGAGGTAGGGGGACCGAGGACGGTCGGCACAGAAGAGGCCACGAACGGCGAAGGACGGCGGGCGACAGGAGGCTTGGGGGAGGAGAACGGAGCCTGGCAACACGGAACGAGTAGGGGATGGCTAGAGCGCCGGGAGCGGTCTGGGCAGCGGGCGGACCGGTAGGCAGGAGGGAGCGAGAGGGGGGGGTGGCAGGACTGAGCAGGCGAGGATGGCGGGAGGAGAGAACGAGGGGCGCAGAGAGGAGGGCAGTGCGGGGGCGCGCGGAGCGTGCGAGGAGACGCGGAGGGAGGATGCGGTTGGCGCGGGAGCGGGCGAGCAGAGGGGGGGGAGAGGAGAGGCCTACCGGGATCCGTAGGGACGGGGCAGAGGGGGTCGGGGTGGTCGACGGGGACGAGGCGATGGGGAGGCAGGCGGCGGGACAAGGCGGGGAGACGTAGACGAGGAGAGAAGGAGAGGATGAGTGGGCAGGTGGCGTCGTGCGGCGAGGGCGCGGCGGGCGGTCGGCAGGTGGGGACAGCGGCGTGAGGGAGCAGGACGGCGAGGAGAGCGGGTCCGGGCGGTGGCGTCCAACGGCGAGGCGCAGGGCGGACGGGATCGGGGGATCGCCCCGATCCAGATCCAGCCGAGGGAGAGGGGCGACCGAGCGCCAGGCGGCTGGTCGGGGAAGAGGAGAGGAGGGGCGACGTCGGTGTGGCGGCGGGCGTGGCGGAGCGGCGTCGGCGAGGGGCGGACGGGATCGGAGGATCCGATCCAGATGGGGGGGGGGAGGAGAAAACGAGGGGGAGGGGGGATCGGGGGTAGGGTTAGGGTTGGCCGGGGGGGTGGCGGCTAAGTAGGCGCCGGTGGGCCGGCCTGGCGGCCGGTGGCTTGCTGGGCGAGGCCCAGGCGGGGGGGGGGGGGGGGGGGGGGTTCCTTTACCTTTTCTGTTTTTTTTTCCTTTTCTTTATTCTCTTTTCTCTACTGTTAAATGTTTAGGCCCCAAATGGTTTTTGTAAAAAGTGTGACCTATTTCATAAATACCAGTGCATTATTCCCTAACACCTAAAACTAGTTTGGGCAAAACATAATTTCATATTTATTTCAGATTTAATAAATGGTTACTAAATATTATCTTTATCCACTGTTTGAGGTTGTTCGAGTCACTTATCCAATTCCAATGATGTTGGTTTCAATTTTAGAATAGCCTCTGGAATATTTGTTATTTATCTGACATTTTAGTTTCTATGTTGGACAACTTTTATATCCCACTTTCATTTAAATTTGAATTTGACTTAGGAGTTGAAATGCAATATGATGCTAATGATGATTATGCACTATTAATCATGATGACATGGCCTCATCAAAAGGGTGATCTCTATAGCTTAATACAGGGGGTGTTACATCCTCGACCTCCAGGTGGTATGTGGTTGGGATTCCACGGCGATGCTCTGGAGGTAGGGGCGGTGGGGATTTGGAGGCATGAGGATGTTTCGCAAGCGCCATTTAAGCAATCAGGCTGGGGCCGTGATAGAGATCGGTGGGTTACCTATCTGGATCCGAGCAGAACGTAGATGTGGTTGAAGTTGTGGTTGTGGTGGCGGCGGTTTGAACTGCCGGTAGGGGGAGGGGGGAGGGGGGAGATACTGAGGAATTTTGATGGGTGGGGATGTGGTTGCAGGAATAAATTCTAAAATCGTGCGCCAATGAAAATTTAACTGTGAAACTTGAAACTTGGGCGGGAGAAACACACAACACAGACGAAGCGCGTAAAATACTCGTCTGCGAGAAAAGAGAAAATTGGCAGATCCCGTCTCCAAAAAAATGTACACGTGTAGTTGATTTTTTCGGTCAATGGTACGCCTGGTTTATTAGGAAACATCGCACAGGTAACTGACTTACGGATCATTAACGCAAAAAAACGCGCACAGGTACACCATAGAAACCGTGTGTTTTGTGATCTTCTAATAATTCTTATATCTATCAGCATCTCTAACCACACCTAATTTCAAAAATCTCTTTCATTGTATCAGGATTATTCAATGTACATGAACGAGGCAAGGTGACACCCGATGAGCAATCATCAGTTTATGAAATGCAATCAAGTGCCAACCTGCCTCGCTCGCGTAGCCAGATTTGATCCTATGCAATAAGAGAGAAGCTTGCTGCCATCCGCCGGCGCAGCAATTTAAGATGGTGTGCGGCCAACTCGCGCGGCGAGGTGGGACTAAAAACCAGCTGCGGCCAGCTCTAGTCTCCTCCGGTGGCTGCGGGTGGATGTTTCGGTAGTATTTGGGGCCGGGGTGCGGCTACAAAACTTCAGTGAACACATGCTAATCAACGCTCAAAGCCGTCAAAGGATGCGCTTACCGACATTGTACGTTAATAATAGATAGTACAAACTTAAAGTAGTACTGGTAATTTTCTCTAAGACTACGGGCGACACACGCACTAACTACTTCTCACATGCTGCCATCGGGGCATGCTGGCCAGACGCTGGCGTTCTCCTTCGCGGCCTTGTAGGCGGCAGCCCACGGTGCTTCGATCTCCGCCAAGCTCTCCTCAGCACGGCGTGCAGCTTCTTCTTTCTTGCGGCAGTGGGACTCTCTTTTCTTGTCTGCTTTCTGCCTTTTCCGCTCCTTCTGTGCGGCTTTGGCCGCCTCTAGATCCACCGCCCATTCGGCCATGGCAGCCTCAAAAGTCCGCCCACGTAACTGTGTGGCAGCTAGCGGCGATGAACTCGGCGCGGCGAGATGCCATCGCTTCCTTACCATGTGTGCGGTCGCGGGCGGCGAGGAGCGCGGCGCGGCGGTATGCCATCACTTCCTTACCAGTTACTGTGCGCCGCGGTGCCATGAACGATGCCTGGAGAGAGCTCTGGGATGGAGGGGCCGGGCAGCCGTACAGTGTGGTGGTTTTTAAGAGCTCAACAATGACGAACGAAATTTGGCTTCCCTTACAATTTTTCTCATTCATTATCGCACACGGTTCATCTCCGTCACCTCCAGAAACAGTGTGCGCTGGGCCTATTGTGTGCTGCGTTATGATTGGCCAAAACTCTAGCCACGTGGATAGCGCGTGTGCACCATAGGATGCGCCGCAATCGAACGGCAATCCATGTCCCTCACATCACACCCGTGCAGCTGTAGCTGGATTGGATTTATATGCGCTAAATGCCTAGAAAATGCACATAATCCCCTAAATATGGTAAATGAGCCCGAAAAAATGCCAAATTTGAACACGGTGATTTGCAGGGTGTAGGTTCGTCGTATAAAAAAACTCTAGGGCAAAGAACGAAGAAAATTTGGATTCCCCTTCAATCTTGGTGATTTGCTTCTTGAAAGCATGGAACTTCCTCGGTGATGGTTTGATTTATGAAGGACGTGCATGAAGACATAAGCCAAACTTTCTCAAATTTTTACCAGGGCATGGTGAGGCCATACCATGGCACCATGCAGGCGTCATGTTTTTCAAGCATTTATTTCATTTTTTCTATAGTTGAAAACCCAGTAAACAAACGTTTAATGTTGACTATTGCCACACATTTCATCAAAATATCTGCCCATTCCTTGTACAAGGCATGAGAATTTACTAAATGGCACGAGCATGGTTTTCCAGGCCGTTCTTGAGCACCCTTTCATGCACCGATTGTTTGAACTTGAATTATGTGCATTAATGCCTAGAAAATGCACATAATCCCCTAAATATGGTAAATGAACCCGGAAAAGTGCCAAATTTGAACACGGTGATTTGCAGGGTGTATGTTCATCGTAGAAAAAAACTCATGGACAAAGGACAAAGGAAATTTGGACCCCCTTCAATCTTGGTGATTTCCCCCTCGAAACCATGAAACTTCCTCGGTGATGGTTCAATTTATGAAAGGTGTGCATGACGACATAAGGCAAACATTCTCAAATTTTTACCAGGGCACGGTGAGGCCATACCATGGCACCACGCCAGGCGCCATGTTTCCAAGCATGTATTTCATTTTTGTATAGTTGTTAACCCAATAAACGACGCGTTTATGGTTGACTATTGTGACACATTTCCTTGAAATATCTGCCCATTCATTGTAAAAGGCACGTGAATTTACTAAATAGCACGAGCATGGTTTTCTAGACCGTTCTTGTGCACCTTTTCATGCACTGATTGTTCAAATTTGAATTATGTGCATTAATGCCTAGAAAATGCACATAATCCCCTAAATATGGTAAATGAGCCCGAAAAAATGTCAAATTTGAACACGTTGCATTGGAGGCGGCATGTTGATCGTTGGAAAAAAAACTCAATGACAAACTAGGATGAAAATTTGGATTCCCCTTCAATCTTGGTGATTTCCCTCTCGAAAGCATGGAACTTCCTCGGTGATGGTTCGATTTATGAAGGGCGTGCATGATGACATAAATCAAACCTTCTCAGCTTTTTACCAGGGAACGGTAAGGCCATACCATGGCACCATGCCAGGCGTCATGTTTTTCAAGCACGTATTTCATTTTTCTATAGTTGATAACCTAGTAAATGACGCGTTTGTGGTTGACTATTGCCACACATTCCCTTGAAATCTCTGCCCATTCCTTGTAAAAGGTTTGAGAATTTACTAAATACCATGAGTATGGTTTTTCCAAACCATTCTTGTGCCCCTTTTCATGTACCGAATGTTCGAATTTGAATTATGTGGATTAATGCCTAGAAAATGCACATAACCCCCTAATATGGTAAATGAGCCCAGAAAAATGCCAAATTTGAACACGCTGCATTCGAGGGGGTATGTTGATGCTAGAAAAAACTGAATGACAAGCTAGGAAGGAAATTTGGATTCCCGACCCCTTCAATCTTGCTGATTTCGCCCTCGAAACCATGAAAGTTCCTCGGTGATGGTTCGATTTATGAATGGCGTGGACGACGACATAAGCCAAACCTTCTCAAATTTGTACCAGGGCATGGTGAGGCCATACCGTGGCACCATGCCAGCCGTCATGTTTTTCAAGCATGTATTTCATTTTTCTACAGTTGAAAAACGAATAAACGATGTGTTTGTGTTTGACTATTGCCACACATTTCCGTGAAATATCTGCCCATTCCTTGTAAAAGGCATGAGAATTTACTAAATAGCGCGATCATGGTTTTCCAGACCGTTCTCGTCCACCTTTTCATGCACCGATTGTTTGAATTTGAATTATGTGCATTAATGCCTAGAAAATGCACATAATCCCCTAAATATTCTAAATGAACCCGGAAAAGTGCCAAATTTGAACACGGTGATTTGCAGGGTTTATGTTCATCATAGAAAAAACTCATGGACAAAGGACAAAGGAAATTTGGATTCCTCTTCAATCTCGGTGATTTACTATCACACACGATTCATCTCCGTCGCCTCTGTGAACCGTGTGTGTTCACCCACACATGCACAAGGAAAAAAGAAATCCCTCGCCCACTTCGTCCCCACCCACTTGCCGCGGACTCCTCCGAAACTCTGCACATCATCAACTTCTATCGTGGCGGCCACCCTAAGCTTGACGGCTGTTGTCGGCGGGCGGAGGTCGCGCTCCAAATGGCATGGGATTTCGCCCCTACCACTTTTCGCCGCCTATCTGCACCGACATTCTAGACTCTGGTCGATTGGGGTTTTCTGCGGGATTGGGCCGGGGATTTTTCTCATGGAGAAGGTAATCAACATAGTGAAATATTCACTCATCTCTTATCGCAGTCCGTCCATCGCTATTAATCAACCGGCGGAAATTGCCGAGGATTCATTTTTCTTCTAGCTGATTCATGGGTGTTCATTCATGTGTCCACAGTGCGAGCACAAATCGGGCAAGTGTGGTCGCGGCCAGTTGGAAATGAAGTTCTATCTCACCATTCCGGATGACTTCAGGGAGCACTCGGTATGTTCAATCTCAACCTACCACAGTCGGCATGGCCTAAATTTGTGAATATATATCGTCTGTTTCTACATTTGGATAAAAGGTACGGTGCCACATGCAGCCTAGATGTCGAAGCCAATTCCCCCCCCTATATTAGGCAAATATATGATGTATTGTTCATTCAGTTACTCTCATATTTGCATCAAATCTTTGTTAGATTATCTATTTTTAATTATATTTTTTGTACTTTGTTTCATCTATATATTGATCTATTCTATCAGTTACTCCCATATTTGCATCTTGCTCTGTTATTTCCGTATATCCAATTTACGATCTTAATTTTGATTTCAAGCAATACATCCCATGCTTTGCAAGAACAGGAGTAGAAGGAAATCTTGGGGTTTACTTTGTTGATGACTCCATGGATGTCACAACGCAGCATGGATTTACAATGATGGTTAGCGTAAAACTTGATAAAGATGGTCACTCCTATTTTGATGTGGACCTTTGGAGAAAAATGTCTAAGTGTTATGAACTGAAAGCTGGCAATAAAATTCTAGTGCGTGAACCACAGCCTGGTCTAATTAACATGGATGTTTACTTCCCCAACGTCATCAGCAGATCAAAGTCTGATCGAGGTTAGTGTCCTTTCAACTTTCTCCATGCTGGCATATTACTTAGCAAAATCGGGGTATTTGTTCTGACTAATTGATCACTATTTAAGCAACCAATTGTGATTTCATTTTCTGACTCCGTTCCTAGGCAGTAACAAATTCTATTTACCAATTTATGCGCACTATATATTCTTCTGCCATGTTCTGAATAAATAAAACCTTTCCACCTTTTAAGCAGGATATGTTGGATGCATAGTGAACAATCTGTATGTAACTAAGTGTGCCAAATTTCACTGGAAGGACTTGAAGCATGTCATAAACTTTGTTGATAATCTGACAGAGATAGCACAGCGTATGAACGCTAGATTTTGGATGGGATTAATTATACCTATGGTGCACACATTGAACAAGACCAATTGTGTGCACAAAACGCTGGTACAAAGTCTTATTTTTATGTTGATGCTCATAAACTATATATATGTCAACGATATGTTACAATTGGTTTTTATGCTACATTTCAACAGAAATTGCCCGCTGTAGCAGTTCCTGGATCGATTTCCCAGCATGGTCGAATTACACTTGTGCCTACTAATAACGCCAAAGTGATTGCAAGGTACTGCATTTCCTGCAGAAATGGAACCATTCAAACTAACAAGTTCTCGCTTGTCGTGGCAATGCATCCATATTGGAAAAATTGGAGACACTGTTCTACTCATGCTCTACCAGGGCACAGGAGGGCTCTTCCTTTTCATTAACGAGATGCCGAGTCGCCGTGATCAAGCTGCTTCTAGTGGATAGTTTTGGTTGTTGGCCCTCAGCCTCTTAAAATGTGCTAGCTGTTACTATGTTAAGTATGTAGATATGGACCATATGGTTGTTGGTCCTCAGCCTCTTAAAATGTGATAGTTGTTACTATGTTAAGTATGTAGATATGGACCATATGTTTGTCAAAACCGTGTTACGAAGATCCTCCTTTTGTCGGATAGTGTAACCACTATATATATGTTACTCAAATGTTGTTAGCCAAGTTCTTAAATTTTCATGGAAAGTATTAGTATCGTACACAGTTCATTGAGTTTAAGCGTGTGCCCGATGTCCAAAAGGCATTTGCATATTTCCTGTCCATATTGCAAATTCACACACGTGTTAACATAAGGAAATGTATGTGTAACTTACTAATCATCGCACACGAGTACTCACAGACGCATCATGTGCGATACTCCTAGCCACCGCAAGCAACTAGTTTGCAATTTTCAAAGTTTTTTGTACACATAGAATCGCACACGAATTAACTGTAGTAACCGTCTTGTCGGATTCAGGGCTCCACGGACCCAAGAAAGGTTCGAACTCTAGGGCGTGTGTGAAGAACTCAACCTCTCCAGCCAACCGATTCGTCGCCTCCACGGCCTACCTCGATGAACAAGAAGGAAGAAGAACACAACAGTTTACCTAGGTTCGGGCCACCTTGCGGTGTAAGACCCTACTCCTGCTTTGGGGTGGATTAGCCTCACGAGGGGCTGAGGATGAACTAGTACAGAGGAAGAACAACCTCGCGAGGTCGTTCTTGTGTGGGTGTGAGCCGAGGGTTTGATCCCTCCGCTATGGTGGTGGCTAACCTATATATATAGAGGCCTCGGTCCTCTTCCCCCAAAATGAAGGCGGGAAGGGATCCCACAGTGGCTAGTTTTAAATGGGGACAAGAACTACATCCTATCCTGACGAAAGGTGGTCTTCGCCTGCAAAGCTTCTGGTCATGACGTCATGGTGGGCTTGGCGATGACATCCATCCTAGTGGTCTTGGTCTTGTTGCACGGGAATGGAAACCTTTGGGTGATTCCTCAGGACCCCGTGCCTGCGCTTGCCTCCTTAGCACCAAAGAGGAAACCTGCTACTCTGCGCGTGCTGGTGCCCGCCTGGCCTTGGTTGTCATGGCTTGTGTCACCTCAGCCTCATGAGGTGGGCACTTGCATAGAAATCTCCGCTCCTCGGGAGCCAGCCTGGGAAGGCCGCACCCTCCGGAGGCCTTGGTGTCGTCCGCCTCGCGAGGCTTGGCCCCTCGCGAGGGTCTTGTCTTGAAGGTGCTAAAGATGGGCCGTACAAGGCCGTCGATGGAGCCATGCCATGGGCCGCAGGCAGGCAAGTCTGGGTACCCTGGTTCCCAGGATGTCGACAGTATCCCCCGGGCCCAAGGCGCGCTCGGACTTGGCTTCCAGGCGAAGCCAAAGGGTAAGGGCGAAGCGCCGCGGGCACCAATCGCCTGCGGACCGAGTCGATGTGTGGCGCTTGATGGGACGTGGGCGTCTCCACTTCCCCACGCTGCCTCGGCAACCGCCCGACTTGACAACTGCCTGTCGCATGCAGAAAAAACCATCATTACTCTGAATCATGGGAGGCCGGCGGTTGGCATCCCTCCGGCTATAAATGGGGGAGGGGGCGGAGCCCCTAGCCCATCTTCGCCTTCTCGCCACTTGCTCCTCCTTCTTCCTCTTCACTCTGCCGTCTTGCCAAAGCGTCTATGGCGCCAGTGAGAAGTTTTTCTACCATGGAGAAGGGAAAGGCCCTGAAGGAAGGGTCGGGCTCGCCGCTGCCCAAGAGAGGCCGCGGGCGCCCCCACAAACATGCCGCGACGCCGGCGGTGGCCCTCGAGGGCGCGGACGCGCCCCTTCGAAGGCTGGCGCCACCTCCGGGAGCCGCGGAGGTGCTTCTTCCCATGGCGGGAGTTACCGCGGCCGGGGCGGCTCGGGCGACGGGGGGAGGCACGTGGCAGGCCTTCGACCACCGCGCCCGCGCTCCCACTCGGCCGACACGATCCCGGAGTTCATGGTGTGGTCGGAGAGGCCCGCAGGCATCTGGTTCTAGCTTCCGTGCTTCTTTGCGGGCGCGCTGCCGGTCCGGGAGACCCGGCGGCCTCTGTCTACTACAGCAAGGCCTCGTGGTTGGAGGTCAAGTTCACCGCCGCCGGCAACCTGTTCTTGAACCGCGGGTGGCAGTCGTTTGCCCGCGCGCACGGCCTGCATGGGAGGTGCACCCTCCACTTCAGGTATGACGACGTCATGATCCTCTATGTCAGGGTCTTCGCGAAAGACGGCCGGCGCCTGGGGTGCTGCCCGGAGAGCGACAGCGACGACGAGGATTATGACGACGGCATCGTCACTGGTGGTGAGCTTGCCCTTGGCGACGACCGCGCCGCCTCCAGCAGCGGCGGCTCCTCTTCTGGGGAGAGCACGAGCGACGGCGACTACGACAAGCTGCCACAGTGCCGGGCTCGGACCGGGGATGGCGACGAGCTACCTCGCCGGCGTGCCCCGGTGAAGCAGGAGGAAGACTCCGACTGAGCTCGGGCGCCAGAACCGGGCCTCAGGAGCCGCTGTAGTCATGCGGTTTGCTTTTGTTTCTTTCTTTTTCCTGCATTGAAAAAGGTAGAAGGCCCTGTTGGGGCGTGTGTTGAACCATGGTGCTTGCGCCATTATGGTATCGTTTCCATATTGCATCGTGGTATCCGTGTTGCTGCTGATTGTGATTGGGGTGACTTAGCTTAATATGCTTGTGGTAGACTCCCTTGCCGCGAAAGCGTGCCTCTCCATGATTCGGATTTCCTGCATGCCCCTCATTCTTGAAGATTCGGAAGTCGCCGAACCTCGGGAGGCACCCTGTGGCTGTAGGATTAGGAAACCTTCAGAGCTGCCATGCCTCGCGCGAGCCCCCAAGCGTGAGCTGGCCCCTCTTGGCACGTTACGTCGCGATGCCCGGAGGCATGGACTCAATAGGGCATGGGTGCCCGTGAGCTCATTTGAGAGCGTCGCGCGAGGATAAAGACGTCGAAGGTCAGGACACTGAGGCTTTGGTGAGGTGTGTTCGTGGGCGGGCCCGAGCGAACACACCGTGCCCAGCCCCCGCGCGCGAGAGGCACGAGGGAGAGCAGCAGGCAACTGCCACTCCCCTAAGACAAGACCTGGAAGAGCGAATGACGCAAGGGAGAAAAAAATTTCCCAACCCTCTCAGAAAGGAGACGTGAAAACTTCAAATTTCATTCAAGAAGTTGCAAACCAGCTACAGAAAGCAAGCAAACACAACAAAAAAATACACTTCCGTGATGATACATGTTTGTCATAGTAGGTCACGTTTTCTGTCATGCATGTACATCCATGATGATTTTATGACAGAATCAAGATAGTCATACCTGTGCTGTCGTAGAAATGTTCCATGACATTACCAAAATTATCATCACGGAAGTGTCCACTTCCATGACGATTAATCGCGCGTCATAGAAGTGCTTTTGTCAAGGGTGACCAACACGTGGCATCCACCGTAACGGGTTGCCGTTAAGCTATCGGGTCCGGTTTTTGATCCGATAACCCGCTAACAGCCCAGACCAATGGCAATTTTCCATGTGTAAAATTCTCATTGGCCGAAGGAAACACGTGTCGGCGCACCGTTGGGACAGATGTCATCCACTCATTGGACCGAAGGCACCTATGATACGTCGACACGTGGCACGGCCCAACAGAGGCCCATTCCGATGAAAAGGCCGGCTCGTTTGACTTGGTTAAAAGGTAGCGGGCCGGCCCACGGAAAACTTGTTAACGGCCTATTCGCATATAGCCCATTTACAGCCCGCTACGGCCCGTTACGGCCTATCCGAATTAGGCCCAATAGCGTCATCAGGGCCGTCCAATATGATTCTAGCCCATGTATGGCCCATGACGTCTTTCGGCCCATATGAGGCCCTTTTTAACTCTTGGCCCATTAACGGCCTGTGGTGAAACTAGACCGTAATGAACAGTGTATCACTTTATATCCATTAACGGCCCATTATTCCATTGGGCCGTTTCCAGCCCGTGTTATCTTTCGGCCTTCACAGGGCCCATTTATTCTTGGGCTCATTTCCAGCATTCGTTTACTTACGGCCCGTTATTGGCCTTTTCTGCTTGTGGGCCAAATTCAGCCCGTGGTTACAGTCGGCCCGTTTGTGGCCCGTTAATCCAGTGGGCCGTTTTCATAGCGTCATCAAATACGGCCGATTAATGACAGCCCGTTATGGTCAGCCCATGAACGGACGATTCCAACTCTAGCCCATTTACAGCCCATAATGCGGTCTTATTGGCCCATGTTTGGCCAATCGATCATACGGCCCGTAGAAGGCCCATTGATGATACGACCCGTAGCCCATTGATGATACGGCCCGTATAAGGCCCATTGTTTCTACGGCCCGTAGAGGGCCTATTGTTTCTATGGCCCGTAGAAGGCCCATTGTTTCTACGGCCCGTAGGAGGCCCATTGTCACTACAGTAAATATGTAGCCCATGGTTATTGTGGCCTAGTTTTAAAAAATAGGTTATTGCGGCCACTAGCAAACCGCAGAAAAAGAACTGCACTAACTACAAGCAAACAAATAAAGAAGACAACAAGGAAATAAATAAGCAAGCAACTTATGCTAGGCAATCATGGTTATTACACATATTACATCCACTGGGCATCAAAGTTCGCCACCAATGCAAATATAGGGAACAAAGCCGCATATCACATACACTGGTTGTCAAAGTTGGCCACCAGTGCAAATACACTCCGCAGCAAAACAAGTCCAGAACTAAAACCACTTTAGAAGAGCTCAAGAAACAATATCCTGGGTACCCATAATGCTGGCAAGATGCTTAGCAAGCTTATTAACTTTCTCTTGTTTGGCGGTTAAATCCTCCAGCGCTTGCTGTTGCACCAGAAAGTATGGATCTGAATTCTGCAGGGACTTCCTCAGTCCTTCGGCTTCTTGCCGCAGCACAGCTGACTGATGCCTTTCAGCTTGTAGCTGAGACTGAAGAAGCCGAAGTGATTCAAGCAGCGAGTTCGGAGAGCTTGTGCCAGTGGTAGTGGCCAGTAACTCGAACACTACATCAAGACAGGACTTTTGGCTTGTCTCACTGTCGTCAAAATAGTTTTTATCAGCTTTCTTGGAGACCAACAGGGATGTCTCGCTATCTTGAACCTTATCTGCATTACTTCCTTTACCATTGCATAGCGGGGTACTCTTCTCCAATATTTTGTTCGCATTCTAAAAAAGAAACAAGCAGACACATCACAGGTTTACCATGTTGTATATGAAACTCATTTTGGTAAATCAGTTCAGTAGTAAAGTGGACAGGATAATAGCATGAAACAAACATGTATCTATGTACCATGGTCACTGTATGGTCTATATCATTCTAGTTTTTGTTGCCAAATCAAGATAGAGACACGGTTCAAATAATATTTGTTTAAGACAAAGCAGAATAGACAGAATATAAGTGTGGGAAACTACAGAGCAATAACAACACTTGTAATGTGCATGACATGAGAACATAATTGTTTATTCAATTGAAACTGAAATCAACATAGAGCAAGTTACAACAGCAAACCAGTTAAAGAAACAGGTTTAAAACATACCTATTGCACCATTGGAGTTTCAATTCCATCCTTCAAATTTGAAAATAGTTGGTATGAGTAAATACATTGATGCAAGAGCAAAGGAGTATGAACCATAGCTACAGAACCAGACCTGAGAACAATTCTTCTTCTGCTTTAAGTGTTGAGTTGGGATTCGGAGTGGTGGTCCTCATGCTTTGGGCACTGCAGTTCCCTTACTAACTGCTCGTGTTTGGGTGCTCTGTGGTGGAGACAGTGCTGTGTCAACTGGAACTGGGTTACTATCTGCTGGTGTTGGGGTTAGAAGGGGTGTAGCTGGTTATCTGTCCAACTGGGTAGGGGTACAATCTGTGAGAGTCTGGGCTATGTGTGGTTGGGCTGGTTCTTTGGCAAGTACAACCGTGGTTCTATCTGCATTGACTGGTAGCACTATCTTTTCTGAAGACCGTGTTGTTACTCCCTTAGATACTGCCATCACCCTCTCCAATTCAAATGGCTGATAAACAAGAAAAGTAATTGAATGTACAGACATTGTATGATAGACAGGTGCAATGGATAGTGGGGAATAAAAGAGGGTATGAAATAATTCACATTTATGTTGTCTAACCAAACAGGATAGCATGATACAATTTCACATATATGATGGCTAACTAAACAGGATAGCATGACACAATTTCACATATATGATGGCTAACTAAAAAGGATGGAAAGACATAGTTCAAAATATGATGACTTTGTAAACAGGATGACATGATATAACTATATAATGTATTTATTAAATAGGTTGGGATGCCATAATTCACATACATGCCGCCTATGGAAACATGATAGCATGCCATAATTCACGGATAGAATGACATAATTCAAAATATGATGACTGTAAACACTAAACAAGATGAGATGATATAACTATATGATGTCTTTATCAAATGGTCTCGCATGCCAAAATTCAGATAAATGCTGTCTATGTAAACATGATGGCATGATATAATTCAAATATATGATTTATATAATAAGCAAGTAAGCAGATGGCAATCGCATATATCATGTAAAAACTAAGCAATGGAAGACAACATGCATGACATGAGTAATATAACCCTGCCAAGTTTGAGCATAGACCTCAGGGGGGAAATAGGACTGGTCATCGGTCTTTGAATCCTCCTCTGAGGAACTATCTGTAACCAACAAGATGTCTGCTTCAGCAGGTAGCATTGTCTGCTCTGAATACCTTGTTTTCACTCCAAATACTTCCATCACCGCTTCAAATGGCTGATGCACTAGAAGAGTAGTTGAATATACAAACGTTGTCGACAAATGGAACACGTAATACAAAAAAAGGATAGCATGATATAATTCACATATATGATGATTGGCTAAACAGCATGGCATTGCATAATTCACATATATAATGCCTTGCAACAAGATAGCATTGGATAATTCACATATATAATGTCTTGCAACAAGATGGCATTGCATAATTCACATATATGGTAATTAGACACTAAACAGGTGGCATTCACACAAAGCATGTCTAAACTAAGCAGATGACATATTTGATGTATAAAGTAAGCAATGCAAGGCACCATATGCATGATATTACCAACATCAGCATGCCAAGTTAGAGCGAAGACCTCAAGGGGTAAATAGGAGTGGTCTTCTCCTTCTGAATCCCCCTCAGAACTGTTGTCTTCCTCTTGATTACAATCCGAAATGGATGGAGGGGGCTGCCTTTGCACCCACCATGGAGCGACGTCTGCATGAAATTTTATTGCCACGCAAGGCTCGTCTCTTTTGCTCTATATGTTCAGTTCCATTGTGTATAATAACTGACATGCATAGGAATAAAACATAGTGAGATTATGTAAGGAGTGCATGCAGAAATCCAGAGTGATGGTAGCAAACTGTGGATAGACCCAAAACCAATGATAGCAGGCAGATAATGGCTTCAGTTAAAAAATACAGATAATGGCTTCTTTACTGTTTGTTTTCCACCCAACATGAAACTCATAGTAGACACCAGAGATTAACCAGATAGTAGATAGATACTATTTATTGCGGGCCTGATATGTACCCCACAACCATTTAAAAACTCAAGTTTGAGAATTAGTTTGGAGCTGACTTAGAGTCTAATCGGTGAACATGATGATAAAGTAGCATGTAATATTAAGCGATGCATAACATAAGCAGACACGAAAGAGTGCGACCTCTCTTGCGGACCCATGTAGTCCTCGAGGTCATCTGCTCGGTTGATGATGGTAATGCAGTTGTCGTGGCTGCCGGTGGCGGGGAAGAAGATCCGAGGAGGCGAAAGACAGTCTGGAGGGCGGATCCCTGCTATGGTGAACCCTTCCGTCGTTGGAGCAGCTGAGCTGGGGTGGAACACAGCGCAGCAGGAGCGGGCCAAACCACACAAGGTTTTCTTTGACACATATCTGTAAAAGAAGTAATTGGGTAAGGTCTTGTTTAAATTTGAGGATTCTAACAATGCAGGGATTGGAAATACACAGGAATAGGACAGGAATGCACGTGCAAAACAGAGAATTTAAAAACACAGGATTTCTGCCAATCTGGGTGTTTGGTTCACAAGAATTGGAAGATCACAGGGTGCAAAGAAGCATGGTGAGATTAAGTCAAACCACAAGAAAATGTACGGTTATAATGCTATTATGCTACTATCTCTTAGTCTTGTGCTTCATGAATAGGAATTTGAAAAGGAGGACAAGTGGATATTAAAATTCCTACGGTTTTTATTTCAAGGAGACACTAAAGGAACAAATCCTACAGTTTTCCTTTGCTCCATTCCTTTGAACCAAATGCATGAATAGTAGTACCATAGGAAAATTTCCACTTCCTATGTATTTCCTTCACTTTTCCTTTCAAGCACTGGCGATTCTAGTAGGAAGGCTTGAGCAGGGAAAAGCCTACACTCAAAAAATGTTTTTGTGCTACTTCTACTACTTTGGACCCAGGCCACTGCCCTACTAGCTCAACTCCCAGGCCCATCTACATATGCACAGCTCAAACACGCAGAGATAAATAATGATGGCGTTCAAGAGAGTCCATCATGGATAGCTAAGTTGCCTGGTACCTCACTTCTTGTCATATAGTAGGCGAAACTAATCATATTTCATGTTACTACGTGTGCTCAGTGGACAATATATATAACATGTAGAGTAAAAAAGTGATGCAACAAGTGTACAACCTCTTTGGCGAAGCCATGTCAATCTCAGCGTGTTTGGGTTGGTCGGTGAGGATGCTCCGGCTGATTTGGCTGTCGGAGGAGGGGAAGAAGATCTTAGGCATCTGGAGATGGAGCCCGGGGTACTGCTCCGCTGTGATGGAGGGTTTCGTCGCTGGAGCAGCTCTAGTGAGTTGTACGACGACGAGGCTGAAGCAGGACAAGAGAGACAACGTTAACCTGAGTGGAATTCTAATAGCATCTCCAATAGATGACGTAAAATACATAACCACAAAGTGCTAGATGTAAAATACATAAGCCGCTCATCTCTGAACTTGACTGTTGAAACTAAATTTAACTGTTGAAAATAATTTTGCTGTCGAAACTGAATTTTACTGTCGAAACTGAATGCACTAGTAGCAGAAAAGCAGTAGCAGTAGCAGCGCCCGGAGCAGCAGCACATGCGAGAGCCGGGGCAGCTGGTCATGTAGTAGCATCTCGGGTAGCAGCTGCAGGGGCTCGAGGGAGAGCAGGATCTGCTGCTCGTGCAGCAGTAACACGCGCAAGAGTAGAGCAGCAGCACAAGCAAGAGCATGAGCAAGAGCAGCAGCGCGAGCAAGAGCAGACCAGGCAGGGACCGAGAGCAAGAGCAGAGCAGCGGCGCGAGCGAGAGCCAAAGAAGCAGCAACTCCTACTGATGTGGACGCTGCCACCGAGGGACCGACGCCATGGAGGAAGTGGCCGGCGACGCCGCCGTGGATGGAGCTGCACATGTCGGCTCGGGACCGAGCGCTGGCAGCACCGTGAGATCGAATCAAGAATAAAATGCGGCGATTAGTGTAGAACCTCTTTGGTGGCGCCGATTAGGCCTCAGCTTCATCCGAGGAATCGGTGATGATGCTGCTCTTCCGGTGGTGCAGGTGAAGACGGCGGTGTGGGAATGGAGGTGGCGCGAAAGACGAGGGGAACATCGGGGCAGCTCCTTGGAGGTGGAGGACGGGGTGGCTGAACCGGTGGGACGACAAGATCGACGATGGATCCTTATCCGGTGCGGTGGATGAGGGACATCGAGGTGTTGCTATGGACGACGTCGTCGGGGAAGAGGTTTCGGCTGGGTGGTGGACGGAGGAGGGTGTGGGGCTTCACGGGTTTTCACGGCCTCGGTGTACGAATGGGTCAGCGGATGGGATGGGAGGGGGAACCATGGCTTAGAGACACGCTTGTCCGAAATGTGGGGTAAGTTACAAAAGTACCCCCACCGATTTGAGCTAGGCGGTTCTTTTGGCAGGGGTATCACGGGCATTTCGCGTGTCGGGATTTCACAGGAGGTGGGAGTTTTAGCGCGCGTTGTAATTTTGGGATAGCAAGGCGCGGGTTGAGATGGAGGGAGTTTTCGGAGCACAACGAGACAAAGATATATCTTAAATATTTCGGGGTAACAAGGAGCGGGTTGAAATTTCCAGACAAGCCTAACGTGTACTTTACCAAATCAATTCGCACTTCCCTCGACGAAAAAACAAAAAGAAATCAATTTGCACCACACAAGAGAGTCTAGTCCAGTGTACTGTACCAAATCAATTCGCACTACAAATGCCATTCAAAACTTTGAATTCATGTTATGTTCAATTAAAATATTTCGCTACGTGTATAATGCATGCAACCTGCTACTCAAATGAACGTTTTAGTGCATTCCAAACGTATATACTACCGCTTCAATATGAACTAAATTTGAATTCGTTTCTCTATTTGAATAAGATCTACAATCATGATTGTTGTCAGGTTAAACCATTTGAATTCGTTTCTCTATTTTAATAAGATCTACAATCATCATTATTGTCAAGTTAAACCATCGTTTGTATATTATCTTCACAGCACACCACATGATTACTGTCGAGTTAGATATGAACTATGTGTACTATATGAACTCGAACTCAATTTTTTGAATCCACTTTATGTTGATTTCAAATCACAGTACATTTCAAGCTCTAGCTAGATCTTCATAATCTAAACCATGTCTCATATGTATAATGTGTTTATCACATAATGTATGGTGCCCTGCCCCCTACGCCTACAAGTATTTAGACGTGAGGTGCAAACGCCACACATTATCACAAATTCAAATAAAATGTGAGATTGTTCGATATATAGTATGGTTTAGATTGTTCGATATTTAGTTGTGAGCTGCTAACGCCACACATTATCACAAATTCAAATAAAATGTGAGATTGTTCGATGTATAGTATGGTTTAGATTGTTCGATATTTAGCTGTGAGTTGCCAACGCCATGTATTATCACATTATGGTATAACATGTCCAAAACCACACCATGCGTATCACGGCTATATTCATGCATGCATATGTTTATAACACTATGATCTCCTATTCAAATATATGAATCCACTTTCATATTGAATTATGATCTTTGTTAGTCTCTTACACCCACACAATCCTCTAACCTTTGTAACTAGCACTAACTTTCTCTCGTGCATGCACACGCCCTTCTCGCCGTCCCCCTCCCTCAGCATTCTATCCATCGCGCACATTCATTTTTTTTCTTTAGGTCGGTCTCCCATGGTCTCCACAACTCCTTTCCGACACACACCGATCGATAAACCTCTCCAGCGATGTCTGCCTACCACATACACGCGCACCTTCCATCTCCTCCTTTCTGTGTCCATGCCTCGTGTCTCTCATACGGTCCCACACACGTGTAAGCTCTCGCCCTTCTTTTCATCGATCTCACAATCGCACAGTCCTCCCCCTATCTAGCTAGTAGGCCTCTCGCACCACCTCCTAGCTCCATTCTCTCTGTCTATCCGACTCGCTGGGCCTTATTTGCCTCTAACAAATGGATGTACACCGACCGATCTCCCGCTATACATATAGCTAGCTAGGTCATTATAACTCGTTTTCCCCAAGCGCCGATCGATCTACCTCATTCGTTATGTCTCTCCCTTCCTCTGGCACACAACAATTGATCTACCGATCTAGTTAGGTCTGCTTACCAAACACATGGTCCCCCTTCATCATCCATGCATGCCTCCCGACACATCTACCACACACACGCACACGCACACACAGAAACACATCCCCACTCTTATTGATAATATTGCAGTTATACCCTCAGTTTGTCTATTAGGCCTCTCCCACCATCTTCGAGAAGCAACTCCACCACCCATCCAGCACTCTACCCCTCTCCCTCTCTCTCTCTCTCACGCCCCCCTCTCTCTCTCTCCCAACCTATTTCCCATCCTTCACTTATGTATGGATGTTGACCGATCTCCCTCAAGACATAGTTGGGTCTCTCCTTCTCAACACATATACGAGTCGATCTACCTCTCTAGTTAAGTCTCTGCCTCCCCCTCCCCCCCCCCCACACACCGATACATCGAGCGCTCTAGTCATGTCTCCCTGCCACAAACAAACTTGCCCCGTGCCCTCTGACGTTCCGGTAGGTCAGTCGCCCTATATCTTTGACTTGCACACACACAATTTCGATGACTCTCTTCATCGATCTCGCACCCACCCACTTAATCCTCTCTTCGACTCTATCGATATCTATGACCCCTCCCTCTCTTCTCGTGGATCGCCCCCTCTATATATGATATAGATAGGCCTCTATTTCACACACATTGCATGTGTCAAATTTTTGTTTGAGATATCATCGACACATATTCCCACAAATACATTCACGAAATCACCCCCCCAACAAAAAATACTCATGAACGCACACGCCATCTGTCTAGGTTTGTATCTCTCTCTCACACACACACGTAGGTGGGGGACGTGCAAGAAGAGAAGAGGTGCACGCACTGCATGTGCACGTACTCCCATCTCTTTCCCAACCACACCCGCGCAGGTACACGGTGGAGCTCATTTCTGTACTAAAAGGCAGCCCACGTGGTAATTTGACACGTGAACTGGTTGTCCACTTTATGCAGGATTGTGTACCACGAGTGAACAAACACATTGCGACTTGACACGTTATGTTAAAAAAGAGGCAAACCATGTGGGGCCTACCTTAGAGGCAAGGCTCTATACACTGGAGATGCTCTGTACGTATTTCTTTTGATGTGTCCCGTCAACTCGCAGAACGAGGAGAAGCTTGCTTAGTACACCGTCTCCCCCGCCCACGGGCGCAGTGGGTCGCAGAGTCGCAGGACAAGGAGAAGCTTGCTTACTACGCTTGCGCCCGTTCCCTCGCCCACGCGTGTGGTGGCTCGCAGGACGAGGAGAAAATTTTACTACTCCCTCCGTTACTCCTCGTCCCTACCTTGGTTAGAGAGATTATCATATTGTTTGAAATATATGTCTTTTACTCCCTCTGTCCCATAATATAGGAACGTTTTTGACACTAGTATTATGGGACGAAGGGAGTAGTAGATTTCAATATGAACTACTAGTACATACTCCAAACACCAATGTATATAGACGTATTTTAGAGTGTAGATTCACTCATTTTGCTCCGTATGTAGTCCATATTGAAACGGACGTACTAGTACGCAGTCTCCGTCGCCCCTCGACCCTCGCTCGACCCTCGCCTACGTGGTGGACGTGCAGCAATTCATTCGGTCTCAGATAGCCAGAATGACATACTGTAGTACCATTATTGCTCGACTTCCCCAAGAGGCGAAGAGCCAAGCGCAAAGTTAATATTTTTGAGATGCCAAGCGCAAGGTTTGTAGGAGAACGAGTAGTAGTAGTACTAGTAGTACGTACCAGTGGTACATACTGTATGAGGAAGAAGGCAACAAGATGTATGTTTTGCATGACAGTCTCTTCTTACAGGACGTGCGAGACCTAGTGGACCTGATTGTTGCAATGGGAGTACTATCATAGATGGCACGATTCAGAGTGGTGGGCAGCGGGAATAATTCGGAGCTGCTTAGTCTTAAACCCCATGAAGAAGTTCCATCGAAAGGAATAGCCATCCTCTACACGTGCTCCTATGTAAAATGAGTAAATGAGACAAAAAGAGAAAGAGACAAAGTAAAAAAAATCACCAGCCTTAGAGCCAGCACTATTGTATCAGTGAATTATATTTCTACGTCGTGATTGACATGGCTATATTATTAACCATGCTGCGGAGGTAGAAGCAGATTTTTATTTATTTGCGGAGGTAGCAGCGGATGGATATTCAACGAGGAGTGAAATGATGGCTGCTTCCTCGGTCAAACATAGAGAAAGGTGGGCCTCGTGATTTGACGGCTTATTAGTCATTATTACTGCCTATACTCTTTGCCCATATAATAACCGCGTGGTAGAGTAGTGGGCTATACTTTTAATAACCATGCTTGAAGAGAAGAGGTGAACGCACCCACGCACGTAGTACTAGTAGCACTCTTTGGGTCTTTTGCGTCTTCCCCAACCACACACGTGACACAGTGGAGCTCATTTCTGTACGATGATGCAGCCCACGTGATAATTTGACGCGTCTAGTAGTAGTTACTCACTTATAAATAATGGAGGGTCGGGAACCACGCATGAACGGTGCCGCGTCATTTATAAATAATGTTTTTTTTCTTCAGTGGCATGTACGCAATATAAATAGTTTCATATGGAGAGAAAAAGAAACCGCTCCACTATATACATAGCCAGGACGAGCCTACACGGTTGCTTGCTGGGGTTGCTCTCATCACACTCTCTCGCACAAAATGACTGTGGCCACATCTCTAACATCCGGGTGGATCACGTCCACCGGGGGAAGGGGTGGATGCTTTGTGTAGATGCGGTCACCGTCGCCGACGGCGAAAACACACTGTCGGCATGTCCCGATCAGGGGTCCTCGCCGTTCTCTCTCACAAAGCCGGTGCAGTTGCCTTCGTCCCTTGCTCACTGCCGCGACGTGGGAAGTTGCAGCCTCCCACTGCCCTCCTCTAGGTTGTGGTACGTCCCGACATCCCTCAGGTACAACTTCCTTTACAGCCGGCTTACACCACTGCCCCAGCTGCCCACATCGCTCCATGTGGATATTTCTCTACTTCTTTGCCCCGCACGTACCTCTACTGGATTCTACTGTATTTGTGATGAGTTTATGTCTCATCAACTAGTCCCAGTAATCTTATTCTAATCACGCTTCTTCAATTTCTTTGCCACAGGGATGCTCATCTCGATTTTAGTGAAACTGCACAAATTGATCTGATGGTTAAAGGGTTGCAAACTTCATTTCTTTGGAAGGTTCAACGTCCCCAGCAAATTAAAGCCCGGTTTGGGTTTAGGGTTCAAGGGCAAGGGACTGCGTGGATCATTTTTTTCTTTAGCTGTCTCTGTTCCAAAATAAGTGTCAACTTTAGTAGAAGTACAACTTTGTACAAAAGTTTGCATAAAGTTGAGACACTTATTTTGGAACGGAGGGAGTACATATTGGCTATGATCTCTTAATCATTGAGATGCAATAGCATGCATCTTAGTCTCCTTTGTATTTGATGAAATGTTGCAATGGGGCAACCTTGGACGCAAGATACATGAAACAGAAGCTGGAAGCTTCATAGCATTGTACAAATTTATCTCGCTGAGAAATTATAGTACGTACTATACTACTATGTAAGGAATTAGGTGTCGCACGGTGTCTAGAAAATATGGTGATAGTGTGAGGTGGGCCATGTAATCACTGAGCTTGCGTGTTTTCACTGCTTTCACACTCCTCCGTTGTAAGAATGGAGAAAATTGTAATGTACCTCCTTTCGTCGAAACATGGGACATCCAGCAGTCGTACCACCTCAGTAATAATGACCAATGAGCCATCAAATCAGATAGACCCAGCAGTAAGTTGGACGGACGAAGCAACCATCACTCTTGAATCCGCTTTCTTCAACACAGGCGCCAGTGAGAGGTCGCGTCCACTCTTCCTGGGCATGAATGCGGCACCGATTCTCTGGAGCAGCGCTGACCGTTTCGGGCGGGAAGCACGCTCGGGCAATGGTGGGGCTTTGGGTGGGCCAGGCTGGTCAGGAGCGGGCGTGGCAGCTGTCCCGACCGAACGCCCGGAAACGAGAGGATGCACCGACTCTCGCGGCTAAATCGTACACTACACACCATCTCTCTGTAGGAGTAGGTCGATGTGTCGCTCTCTCTAACACACACACACACGCACGCACACACAGGTTCATAGAATAGGATTATCGTGCGAGTGGGAAGCCATAGGAATTGAGATAAATGGAGGACGTATAAGAAGAGAAGAGGTGACGAATATTCCATCAAACCTGGACTGAGGAGTAGAGTAGTACTCCCTCCGTCTAGGAGTTAAGTCATCTTACAAAAATCAGATATTCCCAAAATGTTTAGGTGTCGTCCATTAACTTCGCATCTCAATCCCCTCCTAGCCTCGTTGCTAGCGAGCGTTGTTAGTACTTACTCTGCCTTATTATCTCCCTCGAAAACCGAATGCATGGAGCGCAACTACGTGTTGATCAGTCAAGGAATCAAAGTCGGCTTGCATGCGAGTTAATACGTGGCCCTGCATGGTAGCTAAAACGGCATCTCTTAATTGTTGTGTTTAGAGACAGAAATCAGGGCTTTGATTGGAGGAAGGACCGGTCAAGTTTCTCCTTCTCCTCCAATCTGCTTGCACCTTGGTCCCATTGCACCTTCTAATGTGATATACACCTAGACGGAGGGAGTAGTACGAGATACGGCGGCACACTGACTTAGGTCGAATACAAGTGCCAAAAATTATTGGAAGAGAGCAAAGTGTACAAACCAAATAATTAAAATTTAATTTCTAGTTTTTTTTTGAAACGGAGGCAAAAGATTTGCCTCATCCACTAAATAAGAGGAGAATAGAGTTTCACAGTTTGCAAGTGACCCTACAAATAAACGGCATGGCAATTACTCTCAATATGCCCTAGTTTCTTAGCACCCGCTGTAACCCTTAGTACATACGGTGGTACACCGACTTAGGCTGAATACAAGTGCCCAAAATATTTAATATTTTTTTTGAAACTCAAAATATTTAAAATTGGAGGATGGTGCAGCCCACCTTTTCGATATTTTGACCGTGTGTGGTTCAGTTGTTGTTCACCACTTCGGAGGGTCGTGTACCACACGTGAACGTTAGTAAGCGCGACCGGGAGGCATGCAGCGTTAATTGCGAGTTGACTCCTTGGAGCGTTAAATTTTCTTCACGTATTAGCATTGCCCCTAGTATTTTTCTTCACTACGTTAAATAAGGATTTCCGTTTCGTGCACAATTTAAAATGATTTTTTTGGAGAGAAAAAGAAAACCACTCCATCTATATACGCTGCAGCCTCGGCGCTTGTTTTCTAGGGTTTGCTCTCTTCACACTCTCTCTCCACTATATATATACACGCTGGAGCCTCAGCGCTTGTAGTTGCTCTCTTCACACTCTCTCACCTTCTGCTGATCTAAACAAGACTTCGTTAGCCTCTCTCTCTCTCTCCCCTCACTGCTAGTCAAAGAGCCGGCAGGATCCGTCCACCGGGAAGGGAAGGAGGCTTAACGCTGTTGCCGTCGGCGAGGGAGGGAATCCATTAGCGGCGCAGCTGTTCTCTTTCACCCAGCGGCGGCGCGAGAGGGCCTCCGACCCCTTCTTCCTCTCTGACGTACATTGTGTGGGCAGATCGGCCTTCGGCCACCCACTGAGCCACACCCCGAGAAGCTTAAGGTATAATTTACTTATTCCACATGCATTGCTCTAGCTGCGTGTGGGCTTTTTCCGCTTCTACACTCGAATCTAGGTGTTCGATCAAACAAGAAAGTAGTGGGGAAAGTTGTGTAGCATGAATCTAGGATGTGGTTCAAAGAGGAAAGGAAGGGGGGAAGTAGTAGAGACTGGCCATCCAGCACCTACGTTGGTCGAAAAGGGAAAAGAATGACAAACGCAGTACGCACATCTGTAATGAACTGATCTTTCTGTTTTGGGGGACAAGGCTGTAGAGTTTGAGCAGGACTAGATTTGCTGCCCTCACATAGGGAAAGGTGTCTAAAGATAACAAAACTGGGACCAACACAAATATGCTCCTTGGTTGTTTGTTCTTTGTTGCAACAGACTGTGCATCACCCCTTTATACATCGGTAGATGCACATGGTGCTGGTGCGTCCATTCTCCCGTACAACTCTTTAGCTGTTGTTAATCTAATGCCCTATTTGTTTAAAAAGTCCTAGGACTTTTTGTAGTCCTAACTAAAAAGTCCGTAGTCCCTGCCTGTTTGGTTCCAGGGACTAAACATGGACTAGAGGTTATTAAACGACATGCTAAAAGACCATGTTACCCCTAGTAATGAACTAATAGAGATAAGGTGGGATGCGGGGCAGGGGCAACTGTTGGAAAAAGTCCCAAAAAAACTCTCCCTCGGGGTCTTCTTTCTTTAGTCCCAAATGCCCACTTTTAGTCCCTAAAAGTCCCTCCTGTTTGGTTTAGATGGGACTAAAAGGGACTTTTTTTAGTCCCTACACCAAAAAGTCCATGTAAACGAACACCCTCTAATAATGCCGCTAGAAAATTGAAGCAATGCCACAGTCAAAAGCAAATTACATGTTTAACGAATTTTATTGATAATATAATCTCTCTGTTAATTTGAATCAATGCCAATGTTTGAGAAATTCTACTATCTTGCTTTCTTTCCCATTTAGATAAGTTAGATGCTTCTTTTTGTAGGCTTCTGTGTCATCCACCGATATTGACCAGAACTTGTTTCCTTTGCACCTTTGTGTAAACAGGGTTATCTACTTCACCTCGTTGCTATTGCGACCTTTTGTTGCACTGCACAAAACACTTTTGTTTTAAGAGTGTTTTTTGCAGTTCAACCAAAATGTCACACCGACAATGTTGCTTGATTGCTTGATCTTAGTGGAACTGCACAAGAGGAGATCTGACTTCCTATCCTTGTTGGCAAATTTGTTTCAGATCTTCTTCTTGTGAGTTGTTTGAATTTCACGTCATGAGAGGTCAGTACTAGCCTTCTTTCACATGATTGTGCAGTGTGCTTTCATATGTTGTGCTAGTTATACGGTAATGTTGCTTGATTTTAGTGAACTGCACAAATGAAGACAAGACTTCCAATCTGTATTTGCACCGTAATATCCCATTGAGGTAAGATAATGATATTTCACAACTGTTAGCCTGTATTTTGCTACTGTCATCAGAAAATTAATGTCGTTGTTTAGTGCTATACTTGTGCTCCCTAATTGACATGCCAAATCTTACATTGAAGGCGAAGCTTGTCTGTTATTGAACCAAGTGATGAAGGGGAAGAACAATCTGAAGAAAAACAAAAATCAACTCCTGGTGCTGTAATGAAGTACTGGAACTGTGATGACACAAGTAATGATCTAGTTTTGCATCTTAATTTATTGCTATGGCTGGAACGAGCAATTGTTTTGCCACAGATTTGATGCCACTCTTAATGTAATATGTAATTATCTCTACTTGTGCAAACATGGATCTTCTTATAAGATCACATTTATTTTAGTGGAACTGCACAAGAAGATGTTGGAAACATTAAACTAATCGAGGAGTATATAGTAAGCATGGCAACCACAGTAGATAACAACAGATGGTTCCGGAGAAGTGCTTCATCTATATGCTCTACACAATAAGCCTCCTAACAAAGGTTGGTACCGGCCCACGGATTTCATCCATATGATTCAGCTTTGTCATCTCTATTGGTGTTGTGCTACTATTTAGCTACTGTCATGAAGTGCTTCATCTGTGCTGTTTTAAATATTTCCTTTCCTTTTTTTCGAGCATTGCACAATAGGATCATCCACCTCTGAAGAAGAATATGGAGAACGTGAAGTGCCTAGTTCCGATTATGCCAGGATAAAGAAGCCAAGCATCTCTTCTTATCAGAAGGGAGCAGTTGAAGGATGGTTTTATTACCCACAAGAACAAACTAACTTCAGCTCAGAAGCATTCACGGATCTCCATCTTGGTTGTTGTGATGGCCAATACAATGTTGTTTTAGGATTCCTTTCGGTGAGTTCCATTTTTTAAAATGTGTGCTCTCCATGGATCATGTAGGTTGCCTGTTTAAACTGTCAATTCATAGTACAGTTTGCTTTATACTAATCACTTTTTTGTATTTATGCAAACAGGGGTGCTCAGCTTGATTTCAACGGGAACTACACAAAATGTTCACAAATACATCGAATATTCTTGAATCATTCATTTCGACCACAAGAAAGGAGGTGCCGATATGTTCAAAGCGTTGCAACATATAAAGGCAAAATCATACAAGCTACACGCGAATTTGGTTGATTTTGGTGGAACTTCACAAAAAGAACAGCTGGTTTATTTAGCACGAGGTGCCATGTCAATGTCCGAACTAATGGCAAACCCTGCCCATTCCACAATCGTAGGCATTTGATATTTTGGAATGGGAAAACCTTGTCAAAGTTTGCTCATTGATGTACGCAAAACAACACACATTTGACATTTTGGAATGCGAAAACCTTGTCAAATTTTGCTCATTGATGTTAGCAAGAAGGCATGCATTTGATATTTTCGAATGGGACGCCCTTTGCTATCAGCAGCATCGATCGATTTTTCTTTATTCTTTAGTTGTGAAGTAAATATTGGCTCTGACATGTGAATCGCTGAGATGGATAATCATCAATTGTTTTGAATGCTCTATGAATTGCCAGGCATGTGTGTTTGATTGCAATGTACAGGAACGCTAAAAAGCTGCTCAAACTTTTTGTACTCCCTATGTTCCTTTTTACTTCGCATATTAGATTTCTTTCAAGTCACTTGATTTTACATTGTGAATGTTGATACTTTTTTCTATAAGATTGGTCAAAGTAGAGATACTTTGACTTCAAACAAAACTTATATGCAGACTAAAAAGGACTGGAGGGAGTACGTGTGAAACTGCTGCAAATGAGGTGATCACCCTGGGAATAATGTCGTATTGTTGTGTGAAGCTGCTGCAAACGAGATGATCACCCTAGGAATAATGCTAGTACATATTGTTTTGCATGTTCATCCAATGCCAGTGATACAAGAATTCAAACTAATCGAACTAAATTCATTCATACACAGCCGGATTTCATATAAACATGCCAGATTTCATTACATTTCATACATTCTTCAACTAAAAAGGGGTGCGCTGGAGGTATAATTAATTAACCTAATCTATGATCTCCGGCGCCCATTTCCCGTGTCCGGCTGGCTGAGCCGAACACAAGTTTATTTTCCAGCACACCTCTCCGACTCCACGTCGCCACCAAGAAGCTAATTGGCCGTCAATGCTCAACCCGCCCAGCTTGGCTTCAACCGGAGGGTAGCAGCGGTGGCCTTACTTGGACCCAAGCAGCGGCGACCTACCGTGTTCTACTATTCCTCATTTTTTGTGTGGCGTGGCCTCGTTGGAAGTGGGGCGGGGCCTCGACGGAGCCGGCGATGTCCTCTGTCTCGTTGCCGGCGGGGCGGCGCCTCGGCAGAGCGGGGGAAATCCTCCCCCTCGTTGCCGGCAGGGCAGGGCCTCGGCGGAGCCGGTGATGTCCTCTGCCTCGTTGTTGGCGGGGCGGGGCTTTGGCGGAGCAGGGCCTCGCCGAAGCCGGCGAAGACCTCTGCCTCGGTGCCGGTGGGGCGGGGCCTCGGCAGAGCTGGTGATGTCCTCTGCCTCATTGTTGGCGGGGCGGGGCCTCGGCGGAGCAGGGCCTGGCCGAAGCCGGCGAAGTTCTCCGCCTCGATGCCGGTGGGGCGGGGCCTCAGCGGAGCCGGCATTGTCCTCCGCCTCGTCGTCGGTCTCGGCAAACAGCGCCTCGCCCGCTTCATCGTCCAGTGCGCGAGGCGGCTCACGCGGGTGTCGGTGTACTAAGTATTGGGCCACTAGTACCCCGTACTTGTGCACGGATAGTTGTATCCATCCTCGCGGCAAGGCTTGCCGGGATCAGCTCGTGGTCGATTCAGCCCATCAAGGAAATCATCAAGTCAGAGATTTGAGGTTCAGCAGATAAGCAGAGCTGGAATCCGAAGGCCAGCCTCCCGGGCAAGATCCTTGTCGGGATGGCCTTTGGGGCCCGGCAAGGCTTAGCGCCCGGCAAGGCTTGGCGTCCGGCAAGGTTCGGCGCCTGGCGAGATTCTGCCACTGTGCCACCGCTTTGGCACAGTAACGTACCTGACATTCTGGGTCCTTCTCTGGATGCGTGGCAACGCGCCAGTGGAGGAGAGCTTAAGCGGTGCTGATGGGATGGCCCCTTTTTCCATCCCCAAGAAAGTGAGGACACCTAAACGGACACCTCATGGTGCATTAAATGTGCTTGCCCTAATCCGTCGGGGGTTAGGTATGATACCCTGTAGCTACTTTACACCTCAATGTATGTACATTTTGCCACTGTGGAGACCCCTTTGAGCATATAAAAGGAGGCCCAAGGCAACTGCTACAGGGGAGGGGGACTTCTGGCCCATTCTGCATGCGTAGCTGCTCTTTGAACGTACTGTTCATTGCGAGCGCTCCTGAAGGCTGGGCTCAAGAGCATCAATAAGAACACAAAGCAGGAGTAGGGTTTTACGCTGATCAGCGGCCCGAACCTGGGTAAAAACCTCACGCGTCGATCACTGGTTCTGCTCTTTGCGTATACCTCTCCCCCCGCCGAATCGTAAAGGGGTCTCTCGGGATCCCATAGGTGTCGTGCCCCGACATCTTTGGCGTGCCAGGTAGGGGGATTGAAGGTTGCGTGAACCTGATCTGGTGGTCGGCGCCCTAGTTTCTTCATTATCTTCATCATTATGCCGCCCAAGAAGAAGAGTGCTGCGACAGCGCAACCGTCCGAGTCCATTTTGCCTGCGCCTTCGCGTACAGGCGACGGTGTGGGTGCAGAAGGAAGAGGACTAGAACCCTCGCGGCGTTCTGGTGACCCAAGCCAAGCGAGCGATATCGTTCGCAGTGGCAGTGGTAACTTGCACGCCGCTGGATCTAGAGATGGTGCTGTGTTGCCTACGGGTGGCACAACTAACTCTAGGGTTCGAAGGGCGCCTGCTGGAGCTCCCACGCCGGCGCAAGCCTCGCGACCTACTCAGGTCGTGCAAGATGAGCGACATCATGGCGCTGGTGGTTCGGGGCGTCCCCACGAAAAGGTTTCTGCGCATAGATCCCAAGATGCGCGGGACCAGCATGCACACCGAGCTGCCGGCGGAGGTGGTGCGCGGTCGCGTGACCGTGGTGGTGCTCCTTCTAACTTGGTTAGGAGTCAGAGCACCTCACGTACCTCACACTTGTCGCCGCCACCTACGCCAGTGGAAGCCTTGGCACGTGCACAGCTGCTCCTCGATTTTCCTCCCGCCCCGGAGAAGATGGAGGAGTGGCGAGCTACTATCCAGAGCCTTATCGGCTTCGCCAACAAGGATGGACCGCAAGAGGCAGGGCCCTCGCAGCGGAGGCCCCTCGATCCGGCGCGAGCCGATGCAGAGAAAACCGGAGGTGGTGCAACTACTGTGCACTCCCCTCCGCGGCATCAGCGGCGGCCGACAGCTCGGCAAGTCGACCGCCATGAAGAAGTTTCCATGGCGTCGTCCGATCCACGGATGCGCCATGATCAGCGTCTAGTTCTCCAGGAACGAGGCAAAGAGGACGCTCGAACAACCATCGAGCGACGACGGGAAGCGCGCTATCACTCTGTTAAGCGCGCGGGGCCGGCTGTCGACGAGCCTGCGCCGGGGGACATAGGAGACTTGCCTTATGAGGTAGGGTCTCCAGCGTTTACCCATGAGCTGCGGCAAGTCCGGTGGCCCAATTCCCGAACCTTTAAGCCAGAGGTTCCGGAGAAGTATGACGGAAAGACCCATCCCTCGGAGTTCCTGAGCATCTACACCATTGCGGTGCAGGCTGCCGGGGCCCGAGATGACAAGGTACTTGCCAACTACTTCCGATGGTGCTCAAGCCCAACGTCAGGTCGTGGTTGATGCATCTGCCGGAGAATTCCATTTCTTCCTGGTCAGATCGGTGCCATCAGTTTGTTGGCGCCTTCGTTGGAGGCCACCAAGCTCCTGGCCAAGAGAGCGATTTGCACATCATCCCTCAGAAGGAGGGCGAGTCCCTGCGCAAGTTTATGCAGAGGTTCAGCCGAGTGCAGTACAACATTCCCGACGTTCATCCTGCCGCTGTCATTAGCACGTTCCACCAGAACGTGCATAACCGCAGAATGCGGGAAGAGCTGGCAATGAACAAAGTCAGGAGTATTGCCGAGCTTTATGCTCTGGCCGACAAGTGCGCTCGAGCTGAAGAGGGGAGGAAACTCCCTGGTGAGGCTGTTGGCGCGGCAGGCGACTCCGAAGATGAAGACGCCATGGCCCCGTCAAGGAAAGGCCGGCGGCGGAACAGGAAGCGCGGAGGCAAGGCCGTGCTTGCTGTCGAGGAATCTGACAACCCCGGCGCCGCCAAGAAGGCCAAGGTTAGTGACCCCGGCAAGGATCTTGCCGGGTGCCCTTCCTGTCAGGCCTTGGCGGCTGCCGACAAGTCGGAGAACTCCGGCAAGCAGTATTGCAAGATCCATCGCACTAAGGGCCACGATCTCCAGAACTGCCGGCAAGTTGAGCAGCTTGCCGAGAAGTAGAGGGCCGAATACGAGAGGCGAGACAAGGAGAAGGCCCAAGATGGTGCTGAGGGGTCCGGCAAGAAACGCGGTGGCCGAGGGGGTCGCCGTGGCAAGGCCAAGCAGCAGAAGGATCGGCCCGCTCGGGGCCGAGATAAAGAAGGAGATGATGAATCCAGTGAGCAGAAATTCCAGAAGGCTACGGAGGCTATGTGCATTGATGGGGGTGCCTCGCTGCATTCTTCCCACCGCCAACTTAAACAGTGGATGCGGGAGGTTAATGCGCCAGAGCCATCCCCCGATGCGTGTAGGCCCCTGAAGTGGTCCAGCACGCCTATCATCTTTGACGCTGAGGATCACCCTGATCGCACAACTGCGGTCGGGTGTTTGCCATTGTTGGTTTCCCCAACAATTCGCAACCTCAAGGTGACAAAGATGTTAGTTGACGGCGGGGCCGGCCTAAACTTAATCTCACCGGATGTGCTCACAAAGCTTCAGATTCCTGACGAAGACCTCGAGGAAACGGGTACGTTTCAAGGGGTCAATCCGGGAAGGACCCAGCCTAAGGGCAAGATCACGCTGCCGGTAACATTTGGTAGCGAGTTTAACTTCAGGACCGAAAAGGTGGTGTTTGATGTCGCCAAGATCCCATGTCATACAATGGGATCCTTGGTCGGCCAGCGCTGGCTAAGTTCATGGCAGCATCACACTACGCATACAATGTTTTGAAGATGCCCGGGCCGTTGAGCATCATCACTATCCATTCCGATAAGAAGGATGCGCTCATCTGTGCCGACCAACTTTACTGGGAAGCAGTTGCAGCACCTACCATCAAGGCATCTGCTCCTGCCGCTGGAAATCCCGGGGGGAAGAAGAAGACCGGCAGGAACCTTGGCGCGAACTCCGGCAAGCGCGCCTCCTCGGAGTGCTGCGCTTCCGTCGATGACGTACCAGAGAGTTCCACCGGCAAGAGCAAGAAGTCCAAGGCTGCCCCACCGGAAACCAAGAAGGTGCCTGCCAGGGAGGACGGAACAGGGGGAACTTTCACCATAAGTTCCGCCCTAGATGACAAATAGGAAAGCGCGCTCGTTGCTTTCCTGCGGGCGAATGTCGACGTGTTTGCATGGCAAACGTCTGACATCCCCGGTGTTCCCAGGAAAGTGATCGAGCACCACCTTGCTGTATGTCCTCATGCGCGGCCCGTCAAGCAAAGGGTGAGGAAACAGGCCTTGGAGCAGCAAGAATTCATTGCCGAAGAGATTAAGAAGCTGGAGGCGGCGGGACTGGTCAAAGGAGTGCTCCATCCAACCTGGTTGGCCAACCCGGTTGTAGTGCAAAAAGCGAATGGGAAATGAAGGCTTTGTATCGATTATACAGACATAAATAAAGCTTGTCCAAAAGATCCCTTTCCCTTGCCACGCATCGACCAGATTGTGGATGCCACCGCTGGTTGTTATCTCCTGTCCTTCCTTCACGCCTATTCAGGGTATCATCAGATTTTTATGGCAAAGGAAGATGAAGAGAAGACCGCCTTTATCACCCCATGTGGTATGTATTGTTTTATACGAATGCCTTTCGGGTTGAAAAGTGCTGGTTCAACATTCGCCAGAGCAATCCAGATTGGTTTTGAGCCACAACTCCATAGAAATATGGAGGCATATATGGATGATATAGTGGTCAAAACTAAGGATAAAGCAACGCTTATTCAACACTTAGAAGAAACATTTGCAAACTTGCGCAAGATCAACTTGAAGCTCAATCCTGAGAAGTGCGTGTTCGGAGTTCCTTCCGGCAAGCTCCTTGGATTCTTTGTATCTTGCCGAGGAATCGAAGCGAACCCCGACAAGATCAAAGCCATTGAGCAAATTGAAGTGCCGAGATGCGTCAAGGATGTGCGTCGTCTTGCCGGCTGTGTTGCTGCTCTAAGCAGATTTATTTCCAAATCTGCTGAGCGCGCCCTGCCCTTCTTCAAAATTTTGAAGAAGGCAGGTCCAGTGAAATGGACTCCGGAGGCGGAGGCTGCGCTGCAAGATTTGAAGTAATACCTTTCCTCTCCGCCGACGCTAGTCGCGCCTAAACCACAAGAGCCGTTGCTGTTGTATCTGGCAGCAACAAATCAAGTGGTTAGTGCTGCACTAGTGGCGCAGAGAGAAGCTGATGAGGAAGCAACACCAGCGGCAGGACCGCCGGATGATGCGGCAAGATCTTCCCCGGCAAGGGTTGATCCCGGCAAGACAGGATCTGCGCAAACAGAAGAACTTGTGCAGAAGAAGAAGGTGGTGCAGCGCCCAGTTTATTTTGTTAGCTCTCTTTTACAAGGGGCTAGGTCAAGATATTCTAGGCTGCAGAAGCTGCTTTTTGGCCTCCTTATGGCCTCAAGGAAGCTGCGCCACTATTTTCAAGCACATGAGATTACCGTCGTCACTCGCTTTCCGTTGCAACGGATTTTGCAAAATCCGGAGGCAACCGGCAGGATCGTGGAGTGGGCGTTGGAGCTGTCCAGCTTTGGCCTTAAGTTTGAAAGCACTTCGACAATTCAGAGTAGGGCCTTGGCGGAATTCATTGCAGAATGGACCCCGATGCTAGACGAAGAAGTTCAAGAAACAACTCTCCCCGGTAAGGAAATCGATCAGCAATGGATTATGTACTTTGACGGGGCTTTCTCGCTGCAAGGCGCCGGTGCTGGCGTGCTGCTTGTTGCACCCACCAGAGAGCACCTCAAGTACGTAGTCCAAATGCACTTTCCCCGGGAGAGTTCGACCAACAACACTGCAGAATATGAGGGTTTGCTTGCCGGTCTCAGGATCGCGGCAAACCTTGGTATCAAAAAGCTCGTCATCAAAGGCGATTCACAGCTTGTCGTCAGGCAAGTTAACAAGAGCTATCAAAGTCCATTGATGCAAGCCTACGTAGATGAAGTGAGGAAATTGGAAGAGCGCTTTGACGGTCTCCAAATGGAGCACGTTCCTCGTGCCGAGAACAATATTGCTGATGACCTGTCAAAGCGTGCTGCCCTCAAGTTGCCTGTGGAACCAGGAACTTTTGTGCTCCAATTGACTCAACCATCCGTGGCGCCATCGATGCGGCAAGAAAAAAGAAGGAAGTTGAACTCTGGCCAGTACATCCCGGCAGAGCTCCCTGGAGCCGCCGGCAAGGAAGTTGCCGGGATCGACACGCCTGCCGGGGGACAACAGGCGCCGACAAGGCCTCAGGCTCTCGTTGTCGAGACAAATGTTCCCCCGGCGGAGGAGATGCCTTTAGTCCTAGCTGTCGAGCCTCAGGCTCCAGCATGGGCGCAGCACATTGTCCATTTCCTTCAGACAGGTGAACTCCCTGAGGAACAAGAAGAAGCCGAGAGAGTAGCCCGTCGGTCTGTTATGTACAAGTTCGTCGATGACGTCCTGTACAGAAAGAGACCAAACGGTGTGAAATTGAAGTGCATTTCTCGGGAGGATGGACTACAACTGTTGGCAGAGATTCATGGGGGCATATGTGGTTCTCACATAGGGTCGAGAGCGCTTGCCGGGAAAGCATTCCGGCAAGGTTTCTTTTGGCCTACCGCCCTCCAGGATGCGACTGCACTAGTAACCAAGTGTGAAGCGTGCCAGTTTCATTCGAAGAAATTACATCAGCCAGCTCAAGCTCTTCAAACAATCCCTCTCTCCTGGCCATTTTCGGTCTGGGGGCTCGACATACTGGGCCCCTTCCCCCGTGCTACCGGGGGCTTTGAGTACTTGTAAGTTGCTATCGACAAGTTCACAAAGTGGCCGGAGGTGGAAGCAGTGAGGAAGGTGACAGCGCAGTCGGCTGTCAAGTTCTTCAAGGGAATTGTTTGCCGTTTTGGTGTGCCTAACAGGATCATCACCGACAACGGCACGCAGTTCACAAGTCGCACCTTCATGCAGTATGTCCAAGACCTTGGCGGCAAGATTTGTTTTGCCTCTGTTGCTCACCCGAGAAGCAACGGCCAAGCGGAGAGGGCCAATGCTGAAGTGATGCGCGGTCTCAGGACCAGAACTTTTGATAGGCTGAAAAAGTGCGGAAGACGCTGGATTAATGAGTTGCCGGCGGTTCTTTGGTCAATCAGAACGACACCAAATCGAGCCACTGGCCAGACGCCCTTCGCTCTGGTCTACGGAGCGGAATCAGTTCTCCCCACGGAACTCATATACGGATCTCCTCGAGTGCTCGCTTATGATGAGCTCGAGCTAGAGCAACTGCGGCAAGATGACACTGTGCTCCTTGAGGAGAATCGTCTTCAGGCTGCTGTGCGAGCTGCACGCTACCAGCAAGCTTTGCGCCGCTATCATAGCCGCAAAGTTCATGCCTGAAGCCTTGAGGAAGGCGACCTTGTTCTTCGATGGATTCAGTCCGCCAAGAATTCAAACAAGTTGACGCCAAAGTGGGAAGGCCCTTATCGGATAGTACGAGTCACCAGGCCCGGCGCTGTCCGCCTGGAGACCGAAGATGGCATTACAGTGAACAATTCTTGGAATATCGAACATCTTCGCAAGTTCTACCCATAAGGCGCGGTTGTCGGGGGCTCCCGTCAACCACCCTTTTGTACAAGTCTTGCCGGCAAGGCATGTGATCCTTTGTACAAAGCCAGGCGCAGACCCTGAGCACAGATGAATAAATTTAAGTGTTGCACATTCCCTTATGTATTCCCATGTTCATATTTATATATGCATGTTTGTCTAAGATGTTGTATGAGACCTGATCCCGGTAAGTTCTAACGAATCGCCAAGGTTTCATCCCTTTATTTTCTCTTCTTTCTTTTTCTCAAAGACAGAAGGATTCCTCGCGTGCACATTTGCCGGGCGGGAAGGGAGATATGAATACCAGTTGGTGACATTCGGAATCGATGCTTGCCGGAGGAAGAACAAAGCCAGAAAGCTAAGTCCGAAAAACTTAGAGCAAGTTTTTCTTTTATTACAAAGTTATTTCCTTGGATGATTCCGACTCTTGTATGGAAAATCTGCACGCGAAGGAATCCTTGTTGTAATCAGTTGCGCCCTTATTTTGTTTCGAGTCCGCTCAACGATTTAAGTGGCTGCACTGAGAACGCCAAGGAGTCTTGCCGGCCGCTGCGCCTCCAGCAGGCTGCTGAAGTCCCGCACCCAGTGCTCGCGGCAGGTTGCGCGCTGGCAAGTTTTTTTTCAGTAAGCGTAGGATGAATTCCATACATAAAGGAATCAGACAAGGAAAGTAGCAAGCATGAGCCTAAACATATTCAGATTATATTGCATCAATGAGTTACCGTAGTTCTAACTTGAGACATAATTGTCTTTTACATGAGATGATGGCGGCAAGAATAAAAGGAAAACACTCAATCCCTGCGCTGGCCTTCGATCCTTTTGATGGAGTCCACCTTCTCAAGGATTGGCGCAATACACTCTTCAAGCGCCTCAACATTTGCATCCTTTGGCAGATGGCCGAGCGCGCTGGAGAGGTCGATGCCGGGATTGCTGTGCACCACCTTGATGAGCACCTTGCGAAGAACGGCCCGGCAAAGCCGGCGAGTCTCGTTCGCCTGTTGGGTCGCCCGGCTGGACTGGAGCGCCCTCAACGCGTTGATGATGCTTTCAAAGAACATCGTCAACCTGGCACTTGGAGATATTCTTTCCTCGGAAGAATACTTGAAGTTCGGCAAGCCCATGGTTGACAGTTCTGCGGTAAGCTTCTCTGCGGTGGCGATGAGACGGCCAGTCCAGATCTCCACTCCCTTCTCGTACTCGCTTTGGGCAGCGGCGGCACTCTTTAGCAGGTTCCTCTCTCCTTGGAGATCCTTGAGTAGAGCCTTCTCACGGGCCTTGCCGGCCTCGAGAGACTTCTGCAGCGTGGTCAGCTTCAGCTCCAGAACCGCAATACTATCAGCCGCAGAGGAGAGCTGCTTGGTCTTGTCGGACAGGGTAACTTGCATCTCCGCCAAGGAGTGGAGGGTTTTTTCCCTGTCCCCCTTGAGCGTCGAGAGCTCCTTGCCGTGCTCTTCGAGATCTGTTTCCAGCCTCTTCACTTTGTCGCTCAGCTCGTTTTTGGCGGCCTCTGCAGCTTCGGCAGCATCGACGGCCTCCTTGAGCTTGCCGGCATGACTTGCAGTCAGAGCTTCGAGCGCCTCCTTGTGTTTCTGCTCCAGCTCCTGGGTCCGCCGCGCGACAAGATTTTTGGTGTCTTCATCCTTGCTACGAAGCTTGGCGGCGAGCGCCTGCTCACGTGCGGTGAGATCTTCTTCGTGAGCATCAAGAGCAACGCGGCGCCCCATCAGGAGAGCATCTTCGGCAGCAATCCTTTGAATAGCTTCATCATGTGCCTTATCCATATCTGATTGCTTCAGGAGGATCTCATTCCATTGCTGGCTCACTTGTTCAAGGCCGGCAACCAGCTCTTGGAGGGCCTCGGCGTGCCAGATTTGCATTTGTGCGACGCGCCTTTGAAAATCCACTTCGGCTGCCTCGACAACTGCCATTCTCGAGTCCGCCTTCTCTTTTCGGGCGCGATGAAGAGCCTGGAGTTTGCGGCAGTTCTCGCCCATGGCATGAAGGAGCTGATCCTCTTCAGACTTGCCGCTGCTAGCGCTGGGATCGTCAACGACTTCGAGCCTGGCAGCGGCAATAATCTCCTCGAAAATTTCTCCTTCGGCTGGTGCCTCAGTGCTTGCCGTCCCCGGCAAGTTGATGAATAGATTCTCGCCAACCTTGAGATACTTGCTAGATGAGGGGCCTTCAGATGTTGATAGCTGGTCTTCAGTGGCCGCCTCACCAGTGACAGGGGGCTCTGTGGCCGGTGCAGCGCCTGGCGCTCCTGCAGCAGGAATGTTGTCAGTGCTGTCCTCAGTCTCCCTGTCGCCCTCTTCAGCAGGTTCTTCGGCGATTTCCTTTTGTGCTGACTTGGCGGCCTCCCCGTCAAGAGAATCACCAGCCCCGGCAACGTCATCCTTGGTGGCCTCGCTGGCAGCGATCCTATCCGCTTCAGTGGCGGCATCCCGGGCGGTCTCCTCGATGACGACGTCGACGTCCATATGTTCCATCACAGGGAACTCTGAAGGGCGAAGGAGGAAGACAGAATAAGATCGAGGTTTGGATTTTGAAGTGACTAAAGATAAAGAGATAAGAGGAAAAGGATAACAAGCACTCTAAGGCGATTGAGTACCTCCGTCGGGCTGTCGAGAGGTGGCTTCGCCTCTCCCGGCAACTCCGGTTGCCGGGGGTGGGTTGCCGGAGTCCGTGCTTGTCGGCTCCTCCTCGGTCAGGACGGGCTCGTCGGCAGGATCTCTTGCCGGGGATGTGCTTGTGGGCGGAGCGGTCGATGAAGGAGGCACAATGGGGATATCTTCTCCTTGTTGCCATTCTTCTCCTGCGAACCCAGAGATATCAGCGGCAAGAATGAAAGCCTCGTCACCAGCCAGCAGAAAAGGGACGATGAACTTATGCTGGGGGCTGTGCTGGGGGCTGTGTTGAGGACTGGACTCCGGGCTGACAACGACAGTTTCCGGCACGCTCGTGGAGCCCGCCGGGGGCTCGTCGCCCGTAGAAGTCCTTGACCTCTTCGCCATCCTCTCCAGCAAGGTTTCTGTGTCACTGCAGAAACAATACAAGCAAGTCAGTAAGATTGATGCAAATTGGAAGGTAGAAGCTGTGGCAAATACTTACTCTTCTTCCTCTCGCTCTGGACTAAAGCCGGAGATGTCGAAGTCGACCTCTGTTGCGGTGTCTAAGTGGGGAGGCGGAGGAGGAGTCCTAGGCCGCTTGGCTATGGCAGGCGCTGGGGCAGCCTCCGGCGCGGTAGTACGAGACCCTCCTGCCGCCCCAGTAGTGGTCGCTGGTGTGGGTCTCACGCGCCGCGCGGGCTGTTGACGAGCCCCCTGCCGCGGCCCAGTCTTGCCGGCCACTTTCTTGCCGAGGGATTCGCCGCTCGAAGTAGGCTGGCTTGCCGGGATGCCTGATGCAGCCTTCCGAAGGACACGCTTTGTCTTCTTCGGGGGCGAGGGCTCTTCTCGCGTCTCCTCTTCGGCTGTGTCTTCGCCGGACGAGCTCTCAGCGGCTGCGCCGCCTTCGTCCCCGGCGACCTTGTTCTCCTTGGCAGGCTTTGCCTCCACTACCACCTCTGCGTCGCTGGCTTCCCACTCTGTGAAGCCAACGTTGCCGGCCTCCGCTGCAAGATTCGCCTCCTCCACTCTGGTAGCGATGTAGGCTACCTCCTGATCAGTGGTGGCATGGATAAGATCTGACTCTTGCCGGACAGGCTTCTCCGTCAAATTGTCAAAGAACTTCTGCGCTTCTTCCTCGCTTGGTTCGGCCCAGGTCGGGTCAAGGCCGTGGGCGTTGAACATCGGCAAGAAGGCAATGATTGACCCCAAGGCAGAATTGTTGCACAAGGGGACGATCCTTGCCGGCAGCCGGTGCTTGTCTTCGCGCTGGAATAACTTTTGGCGGAGAGCACCAAGCTGCATAGCGGTCAGATTGTTGTTCAGCCCGGGGCGCAGTCTCATGACATCTGCCTCGTTCTTGTACTCCCAGACTGGCCTTCCCCTGTTCTGCAGAGGGGCGATGCGGCGGCGGAGAAAGTCGAAGCCGATCATCTCCATTGTCAGCCCGGCAGCCTTCAAGCGTAGGATCCTGGTAGTGGCGATTGTGAGCTTCTCGTCTTCTACGGCGAGATCGCCCCAATCCTTGCCGCGGATCACCTTCTGTTGCCGGGGATGACAAAAAGGATGAGGATCTGCTTCCTAGATCCAGCACCATTCGGCCCGCCACTCGTCCCACTTTTCGTGGTAAACTCCCTCTGGGTATATCTCTTTGTTCCAAGCCCTTGGAATCCAGGCAATAGATCCAGAGAGAGCCTCTCCTTTTTGGATACGAGGGTAGAAATAATGGCGGAAAAGAGCAGAATTGGGGATCACGCCAATGAAATTCTCACAGAGATGAGCAAAGATAGACATGCAAAGTACGGCATTCGGCGTGAAATCAAGAAGGCGGAAGCCGTACGTGTACATGATGTCGTTGAAGAAATCGGAAAAGGGTGGACAGAGCCCGCAATAGAAATATGCAGTGAAAAAGGGGTATCTGTCCGATCCACCTTTGGAGCAAGCACCTGGGATTACGCGTGTGGCAGGGTGAGCTTGCGTCCCCTTCGCCCACATGCATTGATATCGCCCCTTCAAAACTTCGGCGTTGAGCGTCGGAGGGAAGACGACGAGCCTCTTCCGCATCTTCACCAGTTCGCTCTCCGGGACTTCGGCTTTCGCCTCCTTGCCCTTGCCTTTGCTGGCCTTGGGCGGCATGGCGACTGTGAGGATGGAAGCTGGGGGCGGAGAGAGCGCGGGAGCAGCGGGCGGAAGAGGAAGAAGGTTTCGCTCTGAGTTCGAGGAAAGGAAGGCGATGGCGATGGCCAGATTGAGAAGAAGGGGGGTAAATAGGTTTGCGCCTCTGCGACTTCTTTTTATGGGGAAGGAGCGGGGCCGCCTTGTTTATTCCCCAATATGAATGCGCCTCTATAGGCGCGAGACAGTTTGCAGCCTTTTTGGCACGCTTCCCACGTCACGCGCTCCGTGCGCGTAGTGGGGGGCAAAGTGAAACAAGATATTTACGAGCAGTTAATTCCCTGCCACGCGTGCCCGTGCACTGTTTGGGCCTAGCCCAACAACGCCTCGCACTCGTGTATGGCCTAGGCCCGGGGGCTCCTGTCGGTGTACTAAGTATTGGGCCACTAGTACCCCGTACTTGTGCACGGACAGTTGTAGCCATCCTCGCGGCAATGCTTGCCGGGATCAGCTCGGGGTCGATTCAGCCCATCAAGGAAATCATCAAGTCAGAGATCTGAGGTTCAGCAGATAAGCAGAGCTGGAATCCGAAGGCCAGCCTCCCCGGCAAGATCCTTGCCGAGATGGCCTTTGGGGCCCAGCAAGGCTTGGCGCCCGGCAACGCTTGGCGCCCGGCAAGGCTTGGCGTCCGGCAAGGTTTGGCGTCCGGCAAGATTCGGCGCCTGGCGAGATTCTGGCACTGTGCCACCGCTTCGGCACAGTAACGTACCTGACATTCTGGGTCCTTCTCTGGATGCGTGGCAACGCGCCAGTGGAGGAGAGCTTAAGCGGTGCTGATGGGATGGCCCCTTTTTCCATCCCCAAGAAAGTGAGGACACCTAAACGGACACCTCACGGTGCATTAAATGCGCTTGTCCTAATCCGTCGGGGGTTAGGTATGATACCCTGTAGCTACTTTACACCTCAATGTATGTACATTTTGCCACTGTGGAGACCCCTTTGAGCATATAAAAGGAGGCCCAAGGCAACTGCTATAGGGGAGGGGGACTTCTGGCCCATTCTGCATGCGTAGCTGCTCTTTGAACGTACTGTTCATTGCGAGCGCTCCTGAAGGCTGGGCTCAAGAACATCAATAAGAACACAAAGAAGGTGTAGGGTTTTACGCTGATCAGCGGCCCGAACCTGGGTAAAAACCTCACGCGTCGATCACTGGTTCTGCTCTTTGCATATACCTCTCCCCCCGCCGAATCGTAAAGGGGTCTCTCGGGATCCCATAGGTGTCGTGCCCCGACAGCGGGCGGAGCGGTACGACTCCAGTAGTGCCTCCTTCTCCGCCCGCTCCACGGCGATCTGCTGCTTTGCCTGCAGGTGCTCCTGGAGGAGACGGTGGTTGTAGCCGGCGTCGGCCTGCGCCTCCCGGAACTGCTCCTCACTCTTCTGCGTCACCGTGTCCATGTATTGGGCACGGGCCTCACTGATGGCCATGGTGCAATGCACCGGCGAGGATGGCGCGGAGGAGGGGGTGGCGCCGGGTCGTCGACTACCACGTTCTCCATTGGGAAGTCGTCGTGCTCCGGTTGCCTGCCGGCCAGCCAGTCGGCAGCAATGGCTGCCATCTCCTTCTTGTCCGTCGTCCACCCGTCCCGAATAGCGCTGGAGCACGAGGAAGACATGGTGGGCAGTAGTGGTGTGGACAGGAGAAAGGGAATGGAGGCGGATGACTGTAGCTATGGCCGGCACAGCAGTTTATATAGTAATGGTGGGCGGCAGAGGGATGGATGGGTGGCGCTAGAGTAGCCACCTCGGTATCCGCGTATCATTAATGTGGGCGGCAGACGGATGAACGGGCGACACTTGTGTCATTTGAACACGGAGCAATCGCCTGCACCGGGAAGCGGCGCTGGTGGCGCTGACCGTTTCAGGTGGAAAGCGTGCGCGGGCGAGGGAGGCGGTCTGGGTGGGCAAGGGCGGTCAGAATCGTGCTTGGCAGCAGTCCAGGCGTCCCGCAGCCGGACATGCTGGCTCGCGAGGAAACGGGCCCAGGATATCCAGCCCCCAGACCGCGAACGGCCATGAGAGCGGGATAGTCTGGAGGCCTTGAGCGGGCTGTTGGATCTGTTTGGCACGGAATTGAGAGGCCTCACATGATCGCACCAGCTCGGTGGCATCGTTGAGCACTGTGGGCCAGTAGAACCTGCTGCAGAACGCCTTGCCCATGAGGGTGCGCGATGAAGAATGGTGCCCGCAATCCCCGCCATGGATGTCAGCCAGCAACTCGCGCCCTTGCTCCTTGGAGATGCATCGCAGCGAGACGTCGTTTGGGTGCCTTCGGTAGAGCTCGCCGTCCTGCTAGCAGTAAGTGGTGGCCTAACGGGCCACGTGTTCTGCATCTTCCTCCTTCTTCGGCTAGGTGCCTCGGAGCAGGTATGCCTTGAACTCTTTGGTCCAGCACCCCTCCTGAGGTTCGAGCACCAGGAGCAGGGGGGCTCCTGAGGTCGGACCGCAGGCCGGGGCGCCTGTGGAGGGGCCAGGGGCGGCTCCTCCCGAAGCAGCGCAGGGCCTGCAGTGGGGGGGGGGGGTTGCCGATGGCTTGAAGAGCCCCTCCTCGAAGACATGGCTCCTCCCGAAGCAGCGCAGGGCCTGCAGCGGGGGGGGGGTAAGAATCATTTTTAAATCTTGCGTACCTCTCTAGGTATGCCTCCATGTGCTCGTCCTTAGGCTTGTATTCCTTGTTGGAGAAGTTGACGAGGAGCTGAGAATCACCCTTGATGGTGAGACGCTTGACCCCCAGGGCCGCCGTGGCCCTGAGGCCAGCGATCAAGCCCTTGTATTTCATGATGTTGTTGGAGACCTTCTCACCACATGCTGAAAGCAGAGCTGCACGGCGTAATATAGCTTGTCCTGGGTCGGCGAGATGAGTACGACCCCAGCCCCTGCGCCCTAGCGCGCGAACGCCGTCGAAGTACATGACCTAGCCATCAGCCACCTCGTCTCCTGCGCGAGGGAGCGATCTTCACCCATCCCCTGGTCAGGGGCTTCAGTCCATTCTGCGACAAAGTCAATGAGGGCCGCGCCCTTGATGACCCTGGTGGCGCTGAACTCCAGCTGGAACGCCTGCAGCTCGATGTTCCACTCGGCAACCCTCCCCGCGGCGTTGGGGCTATGGAGCACCTTCTCTAGGGGGTACGCGGAGATGACCTTGATGGGGTGGCCTTGGAAATAATGGCGCAGTTTCCTAAAAGCAACGAGGAGCGCGAGCAGGAGCTTCTGTGGCATGGGGTAGCGCACACGCATCACACAGCACCATGCTGACGAAGTACACGGGGTGCTCGACGAGGGAAGAGGTGTCGACGGCGTCTCGCTCGGCTTGAGACGAGGGGGCCTCGGGAGCCTTGCCGCCCAATGAAGCAGCTGATGCCTCAGGAGCACCACCTTGAGGCAGCGAGGGCGTGACCGCGCGGTGGGCGCTACGCCGCACACCCGCACCTACGCGCTGCGCCCTGGCTGCAACGAGCGCAGCACTAGCCCAGTGGGGCGTGGCAGCCAAATAAAGCACCAGGGTCGCAAGAGGGTGAGGCGCCACCATCACCGGCGGGCTCGTGAGGTACCTCCTGAGGTCTTGGAAGGCTGCCTCGGCCTCCGGAGTCCACTCAAAGGGGCCCATCTTCTTCATCAACTTGAAGAATGGGAGGGCTTGCTCACCAAGCTAGGAGATGAAACACCCCAGCGAGGCCACGTAGCCCGCGAGCTTCTGCATCTCCTTGAGGGTCTGTGGCGGGCTCATCCTTTCTATCGCCTTGACCTTTGCTGGGTTAGCCTCGATCCCTCTATGCGACACCAGGAAACCCAGCAACTTGTCGGACGGGACACAGAACACTAACTTCTCCGGATTGAGCCGCAGGTTTACCTTGCGCAGGTTGGTGAACGTTTCTTCCAGGTCTTCGACAAGGGTACTTGCTTCCCATCACTTGACCACTACGTCATCGACGTACGCCTCGGCGTTCTGCCCGAGCTGTTGGCCCAGAGCAATGTGCATCAATCGCTGGAAGGTCGCGCCGGCATTCCGCACCCCGAAGGGCATGCAGGTGTAGAAGTACACCCCGCACGGGGAAAGGAAGGTTGTCTTCTCGACATCCTGCACCGCCATCTTGATCCGGTGGTATCCCGAGAAGGCGTCCAAGAAGCACAGCAAGTCGCACTCGGCGGTGGAGTCAACGATCTGATCAATGCACGGAAGAGGGAACGGGTCCTGAGGGCTCGCCTTGTTGAGGCTCGTGAAGTCGACACACATGCGCTCCTTTGCGCCCTTCTTGGGGACAATGACCGGGTTGGCCAGCCAATCCGGGTGCCGCACCTCCCGAATGACGCCGGCCTCTTGCAGCTTGCGGACCTCTTGGACGATGAACGATTGCTTCTCCGAGGCTTGCCGCCGTGCCTTCTGCTTTACCGGGCACGCACCGAGGGACACCATCAAATGGTGTTCGATCACATCTCGCGGGACGCCGACCAGGTTGATCGCCTCCCATGCAAACACATCCTTGTTCGAATGGAGGAAGCCGACGAGCGCCTCTTCCTGATCTGGGGGGAGGCCGGTGCCTATGGTGAAGGTGGGGCCTGAACCCTCGTTGTCGACGGGCACCTGCTTCATCTCGGCCCGATCCTGAGAGAACAATTGCTTCTTCTTTGGGAGCGTGGCTTCCGGGATCTCTGGAGTGTCTTTAGCACCTGGTCGTGTGGCTGCCGCGGCCTTGAAGGCGAGCTTGAGGGCCAGGAGTGCATCCTTGGCGTCCCCCGCCATGGTGATGATGCCACTACTTCCTGGCATCTTGACAACGTTGTAGCCAGGGTGCATCGCCGCCATGAACTTGGCAAGGGCCGGATACCCAAGGATGGCGTTGTACGGGAGGCTGATGCGGGCGACGTCGAAGTCAATAAGCTCAGTGCGGTAGTTGTAGCGCGTGCCAAAGGTGACTGGGAGGCGGATCTGCCCTAGGGGGACAGTGGAGCCGTCGACTACCCCTGAGAAGGGCCTGGTGGGGGTGAGCGGGTCATAGGGCACTTGAAGCAGGCCGAAGGCTTCCACGGAGAGGACGTTGAGGCCAGCACCGCCGTCGATGAGGCTCCTGGTGACCACAACGTTGCTGATGGTGGGCATGCACAGCATGGGGAGCACGCCGGCGCCGACCGTGGTCCTGGGGTGATCCCTGGAGTCGAAGGTGATGGCGGTCTCAGGCACAACGCGGCCCAGAGGAGACCCCTGCCGCGGCTGAGCACCTCCCAGCCAACGGAGGAGTTGCTTGACATGGTGGCCCGAGGATGGCTCCTGCGACCCGCCGAGGATGGACGCAATGACGTGGGGCGCTGGTGCCGCAAAACGCGTGATGAATAGACCACGCAGCTCCTCCCAGGAGTCCATCGAAGACTCCGGCAGGCTGAGCATCCAGGAGCGTGGCGCGCCCAAGTGGGCCATAGGGAGCCAGTTCGCCATGACCTTGTCATCGCTGCCCACCTCCCAGATGGCCTGCGCGTACAAACGGAGGAATTCCTCGGGGTCCCCCATGCCGTCGTACCGCGGGGGCAGCGCCGGCCTGAACTTCTGCGGCCATTGCACCCGCTGCAGGTTGGGGGTGAAGGCCAGGAGGCCCGCCATGAGAGCCGCGAAGCGCGAGCAGAGCGTGGTTGATGAAGAGGCTGAACTTCGACACGCCCCTACCTAGTGCGCCGAATGTCGGATTCAGGGCTCCGTAGACCCAAGAAAGGTTTGAACTCTAGGGCGTGTGCGAAGAACTCAACCTGTCCAGCCTACTAGCCCGTGGCCCCACGGCCTAGCTCTATTCACACGAACGAGGAAGAAGATGAACAAGGCATTTTACCCTGGTTCGGGCCACCTTGCGATGTAAGACCCTACTCCTGCTTTGTGGTGGATTGTCCTCACGAGGGGCTGAGGATGGACTAGTACAAGGGATGAACAACCTCGCGAGATTCGGGGGTGAGGGAATGAGTCGACCCCTTCTATGGTGGTGGCTAACCTATATTTATAGTGGCCTCGGTCCTCTTCCCCCAAAACATAGGCGGGAAGGGATCCCACAGTGGCCAATTTGAAAGGGGACAAGTAGTACATCTTATCCTGACGAAAGGTGGTCTTCGCCTGCAAAGCTTCTGGTCGTGACGTAGTGGTGGGCTCGGCGATGACATCCGTCCTGCCGCGCTAGCGGTCTTGGTCTCGTTGCATCGGAATGGAAACCTTTGCCAGATTCCTCGGGAACCCACGCCTGTCCTTGCCTCTGTAGCACAAAAGAGGAAACCGCCTTCTCTGCGCCCGCTGGCACCCGCCTGCCGCGGTCGTCATGGCTTGCGTCATGGTAGCACCCTAAGGTTGGGTACCTGCATAGAAATCTCCGCTCCTCGAGAGGCCGCCTGGGGAGGCCACTCCCTCGGGAGGTCTCGGTGTCATCTGCCTCGCGAGGCTTGGCCCCTCGCGAGGGTCTTGTCTTGGCGGTCCTGTAGATGGGCCGTACCAGGCCGTCGATGGAGCCACACCATGGGCCGCAGGCTGGCAAGTCTGGGTACCCTGGTTCCCAGAACACCGACACTATATGCCTATATGGTGTAACTGAGTGCTGAAGCTATATGATGTTGTACTCTGATGTATTTCAATTATGAAATCCTGCTTCCTTAATACGAAAATGAAATATATTGTGTGCTTAATATGAAATGTCAATTTGATTAATAAATGGATTATTAATAATAGGCCAATTAGCCTGCTAATTGGGTTTTTCTATTACAAACGGTTATTGGGAAAACACCGTGGGCGATGACCTCAGACAATGCACATAGTTTCTAGGAAGAAAATGTGTTGGATCAATGAACAATCACACACGACTTCCTCTTGTAAACTGTTTGCGTTAGGCCACCTTGCGCAAACGTTTACCACATAAAAAGTGTGTGTGATGGACAGCCTATGCCACACAGTTTCTTCTACGCACCGTGTGATGCATTCAATAACGCAAACGATAAAATTGTTAGTATCATCTGCAATGGTAACGCTGTCACAAATGATTTAATGGGGAAAATTGTGTGTGACGTACATGTGAACGGAAACGTTTCCTAGGATTGACTGTGTGGGATGTACATACGAACGGAAACGTACTTCTTGGATTGACTGTGTGGGATGTACATACGAACGGAAACGTACTTCTTGGATTGACTGTGTGGGATGTACATACGAACAGAAACGTATTCCTTGGATTGACTATGTGGAATGTACATACGAACGGAAACGTTTGTCTGGGACTAACTGTGTGGGATGTACTTATGACCAGAACCGATTGGGCATGTATAATTGTATTTGAACGCTCGCCCGTCACACACGATCTCATTTTGCCAAGCGTGTGTGACCGGAGGGCCTATCCCCGACGATTTCTGGGTCGTGTGGGAAGGACCTTCCCTATCGCCCACACTGACTAGGCGACGGTTCAGAATACCATCATGGAAAGGGGTTAAAAACCGTTTGTATAGCAGCTCGGTGTACTAGTGGTGGTTCAGGAGCCTAGGAGAAATGAAGGTGAAGGTTATGGTGCTCCACTACTGCAGGATGCTGCTAACGTGACACTACGATCAAAGACCCTTTGACGAAACTGTGCACGATGCATTAATCGCAAACGTTGATGCAAAATAACCGTCAAAAAAGATGCAAAATGTTTGCGATGAAGGATACATCAAACACGGTTCAGATTTTAGTTACGTGTGCGATGCGGGGCATACGTGTTCGCACACAAACACGTCACCGTGTACCTTTGATGTCGGGGTGATGCACCGCAGCTCACGTCGAAGGAGACCCAACCGGAAGCGCGGTACGCAAGCAATCCGGCGGGCGCTTTTGCAGACCCGAAACCCCACACGCCCGGGAGGCACCCCGTCAGGGCACGCGGCGGCTATGGGCTGCCCTAGGTCGACCTGATCGCCCCTAGGGCTCGTGGATCGCTGCCCTCCTTCACAAAGAATGAACGAAGAACGAGGAAGAAGAAGAACAAGGGAGAAGATAAAGGTAAAGGTAAAAAGTGATATATTGATAGATCGATTGTGTGTTGTTCAATCGGCCGTCACCTCTTATATATGAGGCGGCTGGACTTTCCATACAAGAAAAGGACTCAGATCCCGTCCAAACATCAAAAGTTAACCTAACTCGGACTAGAGGGGCCGGAACTTCTGGTCGGCCCGGAACTTCCGGGCTAAAATTACATCAAGTAGCCCTCTTACAGCGCTCCTGCAGGTCGCATATGGCTTCAGATCGCAATAGTCCCAAAAGCAAAGTTGTAGATCTTGCAATGGAGAAAAATTCTTCAGCTGATCACTTTTTCATCGGAGGTCATCTTGATGTTGAATTCGGGCCCAAAAATCTGCAAATAATGTTAAAACTCCAGTTTTCAGGGCGCACCGCGTGCAAACTTTCGGTTTAGCCCGGAACCTCCCCGGAAGTTGCCCGGAACTTCCAGGGCAGATTTTTGCAGCACACTATTTTGGCTCTAACTTTTACATACAAACTTTGATTGAGATGATTTTTATATTCAAATCGACCGTTTCGACGAGACGAAGACTATTCATGTAGAAAGTTTTCTCATATGAGGCCATCTTGAATGCGTAATCAGCCGGATAGTGTTCTGGATACGAATCTCAGTACTTCAAACACAACTTCGGCCTTAGAGATGAGATCGGATGGCTACGTCCCAAATATCAAAATATCTCCTTTTGACGATACGGAACTTTTTCGCTTTTAAGACTTTTCCATTTGAGGCCTTCTTAATTATGTTTTTGACCATGCCAAAATCTGGTGTCAACACATGCCCCCCTGTTTTTCGGCAAAGCTTGTGTGCCGAAAAATAACTTGCGCATAGCTCATTGTAAGGACGATGTCAACACTCCATCGGCCATTTTGCATGTTCTTAGGATGATAAGTATATATCGGCCATTGCTTGTTTGAACCTCTTGATCCAAACTTGGGTGAAAACTTCTCAACTTCTATAACAATCCGGTGATAAGGTTCCTTAGATCAAAACCATCCTCCGAACCATATTGTTCACCCTTTCGCTAGGATTTTGCAGATAATCGAGAATGAACTTCCGCCAATCCTTGCTTCACCTGCATAACAGTTTCATTAGTGGCCGAGGTTGTGAGCTCCAACTCGGCCTTACCTATGTTGGCAAGAACAAGCATCGTCTATTGATAGACGTGCAATACACCATGACCAACATGGTAGCCGTATGTTTGCTATGCCAACCCTCTCCAATTTTCATGTCTAGATATATGGTGAATATTAAAACAAGGGGCAATTCTAGTTCTGCCCCTAACTTGAACCCACTACTCAGTTTTGCCCCTAGTTTTTGGATATGCTCAGTTTTGCCCCTCTGCCGTCAAGTCACCTTATAGAAATGCCCTTCCGTGTCTTTACCGTCCGGTCAAAGGGCTTTGACCATCTGGTGAACAATATCAAAAAAATCTGAAATTTTGTGGGATCGAAGATACTCAGGTGCGTACAAATTTTCGTGATATTTGGACATTCCAGGAGCTCGTGGCAAAGGAAAATAGTAAATCTGTACGCCGGTGAACAGTAAATTTGAAAAAAATAGCAAAAAAATTTAAAAAAATATGAATTTTTTTGGCATCCAAGATGATCGGGTGCGCAAGATGTGTGCAAATTTTTGTTGTGTTTAAACTTTGTAGGAGCTCGTGGAGAAAAAAACAAAATTTGGCTTAGAAAAAAACTTTGAAAAAATGCACTATTTTGTTTTTTTTCGCTAGAGCTCCTCGCATGTCATTTGATCACAAAAACGTGCAAGAACCTTGCACACCCAAGCCTATTTGATGCCAAAAAATTTCATATTTTTTTGAATACTTTTGCTATTTTTTTGAATTTACTGTTCACAGGCGTACAGATTTACTGTTTTTCCTTTGCCACGAGCTCTTGGAATGTCCAAACAACACGAAAATTTGCACCCACCTTGCGCACCTTAGTATCTTCGATCCCATAAAATTTCAGTTTTTTTTTATGATGTTCACCAGACGGTCAAAGCCCTTTGACCGGACGGTAAAGGCACGGAAGGGTATTTCTATAAGATGACTTGACGGCAGAGGGGCAAAACTGAGCATACCCGAAAACTAGGGGCAAAACTGAGTAGTGGGTTCTAGTTAGGGGCATAAATGTAAATGTCCCTTAAAACAACCCAAGGTAATTTTTACGTCTAGACATACCTCAAGATAAACTAAAAGTGATTCGTCAAAACATTGATATCCATTGGATATTTGTTGCACTACTAATAATGAATCACCGGAAGCCTCAATATGTATAGCAGCTATAGCAAGGAAAAGCTCCAATCCGAATAACAATGTATATTCGGCTTTGATCATTTGTGCATAAATATTTTAACCAGCATGAGGCTTCACAAAATAGCACCATAAGGAGATATATAAACAACACCGACACCTTGGCCATTGCTACAAATTTAACCGCAATATAAAATCTCTGTGGTACTAGAGAGATAAAGCTAAAATCAATATTATGCATGATGTCAATATGATGCTCAATAATAAAATCAACCATGATTTGGCCTTGCGTAAATTCTAAAAACTAATAAGCCAAAGCACACCCAATCAAAGAATAAGTTCACTTTGCAATTTTGGTGAATTGGTCTATGCATAATATCTTCAATGGCATCAATTTGATAAATTTCTATGCAAGCACTTGTCTCAATGTCTACTCAAACTAAGGACGATGTTAGAATACTACACCGGCCATGCTTTGACATATTCTTAGGGCGATAGATAAATATCGGCCATTACCATAAGGTCCATGTAAACTCCATCCACCAAAGCACATATAGCCGAAATAAACAAGTGCAATGACAAATCAAGTATTTTGGCCCTTTGGATCAGCATAAAACTTGTAGCTAATCAAATGTATAGTGATTTGGTAATACCCTTTCATCATGATATAAGAAATTATATTGCATGCATGGTTCCAAATAAGCCCATGGAGGGAGACCGGTTGTACCTGAGGATGAATTCCATGGCAAAGACATCAATGGCATGTTTGGCGAATATGGACGATATGCTAAGCGAAGATTTTGATGGGGTGATGCAAACCTTTGGATTAATCGTTTTTGCCTTCCACCCTTCTCTTTCTTCACTTTTGTAACACTTGTTGCAATAGAAGGTTGCACATCATTTTTATTTTGACTGATCCTCTTGGGAACCCATGAGTTCTTCCTTTTCAGCTCTTGTGCACTAAGCTTTTGTAATTCCTTCTTTTGCCAATATGATAAACCGAGTGGGCACCCTGGCTGTGATTTTATTTGAAGCAATGGCAATTCTTGTTTTACCTTGTGCACTCTCAACTTCTTCTCTTCAGATTTGGCACATGATTGACTTGCCGCATTGCCTTTAGTAGCCAATGTCAACACTTTAATTGGCTCTTTTTCATTTGAGATCAAATTTAAAGTAGCACTCTTATGACCATCTTTTTTAACACGGTAAACTTGCTTGACAACCTCTTTCTTGTTCCTTGAGCTCCGGACCGATTCCTCATGATTGAAACGGTCTTTGGCATGTGATTGTTCATCAAATGTTGATCTTTTTGGAGCTCCATAATGTTGGTGATATGGTCTAAAATAAGATGGATAATGTGCCCTTGTATCATACCTGTCCCATGATGGATATGTATTTGCATGAGCATAGGGAGGTATCCACGACATTGGCATTGGCGGCCCAAAATAAGGATATGAATATGTTGTATTAAAACTCTCCCTTTGCCAATACCGATCCTCATATTTGCGCCTTGGGGGTGATCTTGGTTTCTTTGCATGATTTGGCCGATAAGCATTCTTCTCTTCACTCTTCTTTTGATATTTATCCAATTGTTCAGCGAAGGTGATTTTTGATCTCTTACACTTGCGCATATTTCGGCCTTTGTTTTCTTTTGGTTTGCTTTCCTTGATCATTGGATTTGCTTGTTGCCTCCCAGTCCTTGGCGTCTTCATTGTAGCTTCGATGGAATTCTCGCCCTCAAGTTTATGTTCATTGTGCTCTTTAACAACTTCTTTACTAGAAAGCTTGATCCCGTCACCTGTAGTTTTTACCTTCTCATGTTTAAGTGGATCGACTTGAAGCAGCCAATGCAAAAAACTTTTTCCATGAGGACCAATTGGAATAGACTGGTCATCTCTTGGTGTTTCAACAAATTTCAATCGTCCTTTATCAATGGCCGATTTAACTATTTGACGAAACATGTTGCAATCCTCAAAATTATGCTTGGACGAATCATGCAACTTACAATACATTCGTCCTTGGACTGCTGGCTTGACATGGTGATCAAGATTTCTAATATAATTATTTCTCAACAACAAATCAAAGATTTGATCACACATGTTTGAATTGAAGGTATACCTTTTATCTTCTAGCCAGTCTTGATGTGAGAACAGCTTTGGAGGTAAGAAAACGAATGGTTCAGATTTTGTATCACCCCATTCGGCTATGAATTTTATTTTGCATTCTTTTACCGATGTCATTGGATAAGATATTATATGAGAATCGGTTTGCTCAAAAGATTTTAACCTTGGCTTTAAATTTCTGAAATCAAAGTAGTTAGAACATACATGTCTCAATTGAGACCATGCGTAAGCCAAGTATGAAACAAGCAAAGCTACCCATGTAGATATAAACTCTGAAAACAATGGGGAAAGCTTTGATTGTAATAATTTTTCACCATCGGTCTCTATAAATGGCGCAATGGGTTGACCGATATGCTCAATATCAATTTTATTGCTAACAAGTAAATTACCCTTCTTCATTGGTCTTTCAAAATTAATTATGAGGATTTTTCTAATAGATGCATCAACAATAAAGTTGTGACCTAATCTGAAAATAGTTAAATTACTTGCAAGCCGTACCTCTTCAAATATGTCGGGAGAGCATGATGGTGGTGCGACTTGAATAACATCTTTCTCCGTCTTTGAATGGCTCCCCAACACCTTGTCATCATCTTTTTCTTGATTCCATGCATCATTGATTTGAAGATCCATGTCAGTCGAACTTTGTTCGGCTACTTGTTCTTGTCCTTGAGGCTTGTCAATTTCTATGGGACGGAACTCATAGGGCAGGAAGTAGGTTCCATTGACTTCAGAAAAATCAAGCATGGTTGTTTTGCTATGCTTGCCATGCCCTTTCTCAATAATGCTTGCCTATCTGGATTTGATGGACTCGGAATATACACTACTTGATTCGGCTTTTTCAATCGAAGCACTTCCATGTTCCGAATCATCCTTCTTTTCATTGATTCTACCAATTAGCAATGCTTCTTTTATTTGAGCCAATTCTTTTTCTGTTTGTTTCTGGCGGCGAGTGGCAAAATTGGCTTTAAGCTTTATCTCAATTTCAGCCCACTCCGGATATGATTTCCCCCTAATGCTTTTAGATTCTTTCGGCAATGACACACGGGTGTTGCCGAAACTTTGCAATTGTGTAGGGGGGTGTATAATATGATGTAGTACTAGGTGAAGGCATATGCATTGTTGTAAAACCATATTTTTCCTCGCCAATTTCACTAATTGGTAAAGATTCATCTTCTTGTAAAACTCTAGCTTTTATTGCATTATAATCAGGAACTAACCCCTTATCATGTTCTTCAAGGCAAAGAGCACTAATCTTGTTATTTCGGGCTATATCCCTTTTTAATGTAGCCACTTCCCATTCTGTAAGGGATTGCTCCACAATATTTTTAGATTCTTTCGGCAATGAGGTGTTGCCGAAATTATGCAATTGAATAGAGGATGCATGATATGCTACACTATTAGATGATGGCATGTGCACTCCTGGAAAATTTTCACTTATTCGGCTGTGACCATGAAGGTGTGGAGCCAAATTATGAGCATCTACAGTGTATACGGTGCCGAAAAATTACTAAGATGAGGTGTAGCATATGACGGTTGAGAGTAACTAGCCGAATAGCCTGTAGTAGCATGGCCAATTCTTTCATTCATCGACATGTTTGGATTAGTATATTGCACATTAGTTGCCGATGAATAAAAGGGTGAAACACTTTCTTGCATGGCATTGGAAATTCTAACTTGGGGAGTTTCAAATTGATTAACCGAACTCATCATGTTGCTCATCGGCATATGAATTTGCTGGGTTGCCGATGCATGTGAGTTGGTGTCGTGGGAAACCACGGCCACCTATGGGACAAAGGGCCCCTTGCTGGTTTGGCAGGGGGGATGTCACGTTGCGCAAAGAGCAGAGGAGCGTGGGGCAGCATGGCAGGGATCACACGAGCAATTTTACACAGGTTCGGGCCGCCACGAGGCGTAAAACCCTACTCCTACTTTGGTGGATTGATGGTGGAAGAATGGTGGTGGAGTGTAGTACACTTGCCCGGTAGGGGCGGCAGTGGCTACGCGCGTATGAGTGTCTAACTATCCAACCTCGCGAACCCCTTCTACGGTTGCCATGGGCCTCCTTTTATAGGTTAAGGGTCACCACATTGGCAAATCAGTCATTATGCACTGATAAGATAGCAAACAGTGCTATCATACCTAACTCTGTAGGATGACAGAGTGCATTAAATGCGCCGCTCAACGTCACATCGTTGCTCGCCCAGCAAGCCTTGCCGGGCTTGTTTTTCAAGCTCCACGCCTGCTTGTTTGACACGTCGCGGGACAGGTGTCATCTGTAGGCTTTCCTGTAGAAAGAGGCTAAGCCATGTGGCAAATGGCTGCCACTCAAACACTTTACAGCTTGACACCGCACTGATTGACGACGTGGGTCGTGGGGGAGTGGTTGATGATGTGTTTCTTGCCTCCGTGAGTCCCGGCAGGCCCTGCCGGGACGTATTGGACGCACTCTTCCGGGGGTGGCTCTGCCCTTGCCAAGCCCGTTTGCCCGGCAAGGCAGGCTTTTCTCCTGGTGGTATCTTGCTTCCCTGGCTTGATCTTGGTCCTCTCGTTCTCCATGCTGGTCCTTCGAAGATCTTGGTTTCTTGCTCTTTGGCATGGCCTGATGCCATAATCTTGTTCCCGTGCCTCTGCACAGTCAGGGCAACATACCCAGGGTCTGTAGCACCGACAGAAACCCCCGGGCCTGCCCTGATCGCGTTGCCGAGCGTCGTCGGGGTAGGCCCTAATAAGTGCATAGGCAGGGGCGCCGAAGAGACTGGCCTCTTGGGGTCTTCTTTGCTTCTTCATTAATCTTGAGTCCGGGCTAGTTTCTGGTTTTCCCGCGCATCGTGTAAAGCCAATAGTGGTGGGGCCGCTCTTGTAATGGCCCGTGAATGACTTTAACGCACAGGGTAGAAACCGCCAATTCACTCTTCCCACCACGCCCTTATCCTTAGCCACGTATGCCGCGTGCATCGCGCGGGGTAGGTAATGGAGGCGCGTGGCATGGGAGAGCATTATGGCGAGGGCCCAGTCTTCTTGAACTGGTGGAGGAGGACAGTGGTTACCTGTTGTGGATTCAGCCCCCAGTCCTCTACTCCTCCGCCTTGCTTCGTCTTGAGTATGCTGGAAGGGAGAGCCCGGGGCCGGGCCCCGGGCTTGGGCTTGGAGCTGATGATGCCAAGCAATGGTGTTGGCGCTCGGGAAGTGGGTCTGGTCCAAGTCCAAGGCGAAGGGCTTGGAATCATTAGAAATACTAGTACTGCCCCTCTCCTTGGAACTAGGGTTGATGTTGATAAGGAGGGCGCCTTCCTGCCCGCCGAGGTGGGGTGTGGCGCGCCTCGAGCCCCCTTGCCGCCTTGGTCACTCTCCGTTTCTCCGGACAGGGTGCCGGACCGCGAGGCCGGCGCTTCCCTGGAGAGGTGTTGATGAAGATGAAGCCAGGGAAGACGGAGAAGGCAGGAGGCAGGCCGTCAGGTCAGAGTACGATTGCATCGACGCGTTCGTCTCGTCCTGGCGACCTGCCGCCTCGTCTTTCCTCTCTTCCCCTCCTCCCCGACACCATCATCATCAGCCTCCTTTTCGCCGGGGAGGGGGCCACTCTCTTGGTGCCTTCGCCTCCTCCAGCAGTCTTCCAGCTGAGCTTTGGTGGATGACTCCACTGTAGCTCGAGCTGGGGCTTCTTGCGGGTCCTGGTGGCGGTGACCAAGGCGCTGCCGAGCTGCTCCATCCGCCCTCCTCCTTCGCAGCCTCGCCACTCCCGATCTTGTCAGGCTCTACGTCCGGCAGGCCATGACGGGATCTGGATGGACTCCCGCTTGGGCGCTGCTCCTGCCTCCTTCCCTTCCCACCGCACTACCTGGGGTAGAAGGAACAGGGAGAGGAGTTTACGGGGCACTTATCTTTTTTCAATCTTAAACCTATAGGCACTTGCCAAATTTTAATTCAAATAATGTAATCTCTCAAGTCCATGTATGTGTTATGTAAGGCTTCTACTTGTATAATCAGCATATTAATGAAAAAGATGAGCCTTGCCAGGAACTCGTGCATGTGTATGTCCATGCAGAGGTGCGATGCCTCTTTAGTTAAATAAACGAGTATTCCCCGGCAGGCTATCCTGCCGGTACCCTTTTTCTATTTTCTTGCCGGGGGCCGGAGTCTACCGGGCAAAAACTAAAGGGACCAGCCCCCCGCCAACTCTTTCTCAGCAAAGGCCACTGCGACCACCTAGGCTGAAGCAACGTTCGAGCCAAAAGTTGGAGCACCTAAGTTTCGAAGAACGACAAAGCTTTCTCATGCACAAGTTTTAGCTTGCAGAACACTTATGGACAAGAGGTAGAACTTATCTGTTTGGCTTGCCGGGGATCGCAGTGCTGGTCCATCTTCTCAACTCCTTGTAGAAGCCAAGTTCACGGTAGGAACCTACAACTTTATGCAGATGAGAATGATGCAGGATGCGATCCTATCTATATGCATATGCAGATTTCTCTGGTGCACAGGGTCATCGCCATGGCTTTGTACAAGGGGTTACATCCAGCTGAGGCAAGGCCTGTACAAATGGGTAGCTGCCGGGCAGGGCCCGACAGCCACGCCTTACGGGTAGAACTTGCAGAGATGCTCAATATTCCATGAGTTTTGCAATTGAATGCCATCTCCGGTCTCCAGACGGACTGCGCCAGGTCTGGTGACTCGTACTACCCGGTAAGGGCCTTCCCACTTTGGCGTCAACTTGTTTGTACCCTTGGCCGACTGAACGCACCTAATTAAGGACAAGGTCGCCTTCCTCAAAACACCGGGCATGAACCCTACGGCTATGATAGCGACGCATGGCTTGCTGATAGCGTGCAGCACGCGTAGCAGCCCGGAGACGGTTCTCCTTGAGTAGCACAGCGTCATCACGCCAGTGCTGATCTTGTGCTACTTCATCGTAGGCAAGCACTCGAGGCGACTCGTAAATGAGTTCCGTGGGGATAACTGCTTCCGCCCATAGACCAGGGAAAAGGGAGTCTGCCCGGTAGCTCAATTTGGTGTCGTTCTGAGGGACCAGAGGACTACCGGCAGCTCATCGATCCACCGCTGTCGTGCTTCCGCAGCGTATCAAAGGTTCTTGTCTTGAGGCCTCGCAACACTTCAATGTTCGTCCCCTCAGCTTGTCCATTGCTTCTGGGATGTGCGACAGAGGCAAATGAGACCTTGCTTCCGAGGGTGTGAACATATTGCATGAAGGCGCGGCTCGTGAACTGGGTGCCATTGTCGGTAATGATCCTTGCCGGAACTCCAAAACGACACACCAGTTCTTTCAAGAACTTGAGAGCTGATTGAGTAGTCACCTTTCTCACGGGAGTCACTTCTGGCCACTTTGTAAACTTGTCGATGGCAACGAACAAGAATTCAAAGCCCCCAATTGCTCGGGGGAAGGGCCGAGGATATCGAGCCCCCAGACCGAGAATGAACATGATAAAGGGATTGTCTGAAGAGCTTGGGCAGGCAGGTGGATGTTCTTGGAATGGAACTGGCAGGCTTCACATTTCGTGACTAGCTCGACCGCATCTTATAGGGCTGTGTGCCAATAGAATCCTTGACGGAATGCTTTCCCAACTAATGCCCTTGATCCAATGTGGGAGCCACACATGCCTCTGTGTATCTCAGCCAGCAGTTCCTTTCCTTCTTCCCGACAGATGCACTTCAATTTCACACCATTGGGCCTCCTTCTGTACAGAGTGTCATCGACAAACTGGTACATACTGGCCCTCCGGGCTACTCTTTCAGCCTCATCTTGGTCATTGGGGAGTTCTCCGGTTTGGAGAAAGTGGACTATGTGCCTTGCCCAAGTTGGAGCCTGGGGCTCGCCAACGTGGACTAGCGGCACCTCCTCAACTGCAGGGGCACACTCCTCGTCCGTGGGGACCATGGTCCCAGCAGGAGGGTGCGGGCCGGCAAGATGTGAGTTTCCGGCAGGGTCCCTGCCAGGAGCACGAGGCTCTACCGGGAGAGGCTTACCGGAGTCCATCTTTCTCCTCTTCCGGGCCATTGTTGCTGGGGATACAGAGGGCTGAGTAAGATGGAGAACAAAAGTTCCTGGTTCCACAGGAAGCTTTTGCGCAGCACACTTTGACAGATGATCAGCTATGCTATTTTGTGCACTGGGTACGTGCTCTGTTTGCAATCCGTCAAAGCGCTCCTCCAATCTTCTCACTTCCTCAACGTATGCCTCTATCAATGGACTTTGGTAATCCTTGTTGACTTGTCTCACCACAAGCTGTGAATCTCCTCGAATGATCAGCTTCTTGATTCCCAATTCTGTGGCAATCCTGAGCCCGGGAAGGAGCCCTTTATACTCTGCTGTATTGTTGGTTGCCTCTTCTCGGGCAAAATGCATCTGGACAATGTACTTCAAGTGCTCCCCTGAGGGTGCTACAAGAAGCACGCCAGCCCCTGCACCTTGTAGGGAAAAGGCACCATCAAAATACATGATCCATTCTTGGGGTGCCTCCATACCGGGGATAACTATTTCTGTCACTTCCTCATCAGGGGTTGGCATCCATTCTGCAACGAACTCTGCCAACAACCTGCTCTGAATTGTTGATGTGCTCTCAAATTTCAGACCTAAACTGGACAACTCCAAAGCCCATTCCACTATTCTGCTAGTAGCCTCAGGATTTCAGAGTATCCTTTGCAACGGGAAGCGAGTGACAACCGTGATCTCATGGGCTTGGAAGTAGTGGCGCAGTTTCCTTGAGGCCATAATAAGGCCAAAGATCAACTTTTGCTCGCGAGAGTACCTCGATCGAGCCCCCTGTAGCAAGGAATTGATGAAGTACACTAGGCGCTGCACCACTTTCTTCCTTGCCGTGTCCTTGGGGTTGCCATCGCTGCCGTGCTTACTTCTGTCATGATCCTTATCTGACTTTGCCGGTCCTTGCTCACTCTCTGCCTCATCCACTTCTCGCTGTGCCACCAAGTCTGCACTAACCACTTGGTTGGTTGCCGCTAAGTATAGAAGCAACGGCTCTTGTGGTTTGGGAGCAACCAAGGTGGGCACAGAAGATAAGTAGGCCTTTAACTCTTGCAGGGCCGCATATGCTTCTAAGGTCCACTTCATGGGTCCTGCCTTCTTCAAGATTTTGAAGAACGGCAGGGCGCGCTCGGCAGACTTGGAAATGAATCTGCTTAGTGCGGCAACGCACCCTGTCAGATGCCTCACATCCTCAACTGTCCTTGGCGCTTGGATCTGCTCGATGGCTTTGATCTTGTCGGGATTGGCTTCGATCCCCCGATGGGACATAATGAACCCAAGTAGCTTGCCGGAGGGAACGCCAAACACACACTTCTCTGTGTTGAGCTTCAAGTTGATCTTGCGTAGATTCGCAAACGTCTCCTCCAAATCCTGGATAAGAGTTGCTCTGTCCTTGGTTTTGACCACAATGTCATCCATATAGGCTTCAATGTTTCTGTGCAGCTGTGGCTCGAAACCAATCTGGACTGCCCTTGCAAAAGTAGACCCGGCACTCTTTAATCCGAATGGCATGCGGGTAAAACAGTACGTACCACATGGGGTGATGAACGAGGTCTTCTCTTCGTCTTCCTTGGACATGAAGATCTGGTGATATCTAGAATACGCATCCAGGAAGGAAAGCAAATCACAGCCTAAAGTGGAATCCACGATCTGATCGATGTGCGGCAAAGGAAATGGGTCCTTCGGGCAAGCCTTGTTGAGATCTGTGAAATCTATGCAAAGCCTCCATTTCCCGTTAGCCTTCCGGACTACTACTGGATTTGCTAGCCAAGTGGGTTGTAGCACTCCTCTGACCAAACCAGCTGCTTCAAGCTTCTTGATCTCTTCTGCAATAAACTGCTGCCTCTCCAAGGCCTGCTTCTGGACTTTCTGCTTGACAAGTCTGGCATGTGGGCATACAGCAAGGTGGTGCTCGATTACCTCCCTGGGAACACCGGGGATATTAGATGGTTGCCAGGCAAACACATCGATATTCGCCCGCAGGAAGGCAACGAGCGCGCTTTCCTATTTGTCATCAAGGGTGGCGCTGATGGTGAAGGTACCATCAACACCAGCCAGGCCTGCCGGGACCTTCTTCACTTGTGGAGCAGTAACCTTGGTCCTTTTGCCGTTGGAACTCTCCGGCAAATCATCAACAGGCGCAGCGCACTCTGAAGAGGTACACTTCCTAGATTCTTTGCTAGAGTCCTTGTTATCCATCTTCTTTCCTCTGTAAATGTCTGCTGCCGTTGCCTCTGCTGCGACCGCATTCCGGTACATATTGTCCACGCAAGTGATTGCGTCCTTCTCATCCGATGGGATGGAGATGATTCCAAGTGGCACAGGCATCTTCAAGGTATTGTAGGCATAGTGGGGTGCCGCCATGAATTTGGCCAGGGCTGGTCGTCCAAGGATCCCATTGTATGGAAAGGGGAGGTCGACCACATCAAACACAATCTTTTCTGTCTGATAGTTCAACTCCCCTCCAAATGTCACAGGCAACGTGATCTTTCCCTTGGGATTAACTCCTGCCGGGATTAACTCCTTGAAACGTGTCGGTGACCTCTAACTCCTCTTCTGTTATCTGAAGCCTACTGATAACCTTTAGGGAAATCAGATTTAACCCGGCCCCGCCGTCCACCAATATCTGACTGACCTTGTTGCGAATTGTCGGAGAGACCAACAATGGCAAACATCCTACCGCAGTGGTACGGTCAGGATGATCCTCTTTGTCAAAGATGATGGGCGTGCATGACCATTTGAGTGGTTTCCGGGCCTCTGGTGCTGGTTCCACGGCATTGACCTCACACGCCCACCGTTTGAGTTGGCGGTGAGAGGTGTGCAAGGATGCACCCCCATCAATGCACAGGGCATCAGTGGCCTTCTGAAACTCTTGCTCACTGGTTTCTTCTCCACCCCCTCCATCACTCTCATCATCACAAGCTTCCTTCTCTTGACCTCTGGCGGGTTTTCCTTTGTTCCGAAAAAGTTTGCCGGGGCGATTTGCTTCACCGCCTCGACCCTTACCTCCAGCTACATTCTGACCTTTTTACTTGTCACGCTTCTCATACTCAGCTCTTTGCCTGTTGACCAGCTGCTCAACCTGATAACACTCTTGAAGGTCGTGGCCCTTGGTCTGATGGATCTTGCAATATGGCCCATTGCCCTTGCCGGCATTCTCGGCAGCCGCAGCCTCCCGGCAGTCAGCGCACACGGCAGCTTCCTTGCTGGGGACTTCAGCCTTGGCTGTCTTGCCGGTACTAGGCGTACCCGACCCTTCAACAGTCATCACTGCCTTATCCTTGTGCCTCTTATTGCGCTTCTTGCTCTTCTTCTGACTGGTGGATTCATCATTATCTTCTGAATCAATATTAATGCAGTCCTCCTCTCCGGGTAACTTCTTTCCTTCCTCCATCTGAGCACACTTATCCACCAGAGTGTAAAGCTCCTTCACAGTCTTGGGCAACTGTACATTCATCTTGGAACGAATCCTGCGGTTGCGCACATTGGACTGGAAGGCGGCTATCACAGCTGCCGAATGGATGTTTGGGATGTTCCTGTGGACTCTGCTGAACCTCTGCAAATACATCTGGAGTGTCTCTCCTTCCTTCTACTGGAGAAGCTGCAAATCGCTGGGCTGGCCTGGTTCTTGATGGCCGCTAGTGAAGGCGCCAATGAACTCATGGCAAAGGTCAGCCCATGACGAAATGGAGTTCTCCGGCAAATGCATGAACCAAGAACTCACATTGGACTTGAGAGCCAAAGGAAAGTAGTTGGCGAATACCTTCTCATCTCTTCCCCCGGCAGCTCGGACGGCAATGGTGTAGATGCTCGGAAACTCTGCCGGGTTGAGCCTCCCATCATACTTCTCGGGTATCTCTGGCTTGAAAGTGTGGACGGACGGCCAACGGACTTGCCGCAGCTCACGAGTAAAGGCAGGGCACCCAACCTCGAAAGGTAGGCACCCGCCAATATCGAGCGCAGGCTCGTCGACGTCAGGACCGTTGCATCCATTGGTCCAGGGCTTACCGTCGATCTGGGCGCACTCGAGGGTCAGAAGAGGCCATCGATACGTCATCAGGTTCTTGATGCTGTTGAGCTCGCACTGGTGGCCGTGGCGGGGACTGCACCGTGGGGGTGGCCCCTTTCGTACGACTAGCAGCACGAGCCATTGTCGTCGCTTGGGTGGCCGTGGCGGGCTAGCTCGCTGTGAGCCCCCAACCTCGGCGAAATCGAGCATGCTCTGGATGGTGGCATGCCACTCGGCCATCTGCTCAGCTGCTGGCGGGAATCTGAGTACCAGCTGAGCCCGCGCCATGGCCTCCGTAGCTGTGCTCGGCATGGGCGATGACGATGCAGATCGTACCATTGCTCGGCTTCTGACGGTGCCAGCAGTGATAGTACTATGCCCCCGCTGTTGCTGGGCGGCCACCTAGATGGCATGGTGGCGCGGCGAAGGCGCTTAAGGACCAGCGGCTCCATCGGGCGCAGCGGCTTGGTCGACTCGCCCAGGGGAAGGCGCACGCACAGCAGTCGCTCCGTGACAGGGGCGGCCGGAGGGCGGCGGTTCGCCCCAGACTGAGCGCCATCACTGCGGCTGTGCCCGTTAGCGAGAGGAAGAGGTGTGGACGGAATAGTCTCCCCACCCGTACCTCGTGGAGCGTGGCCGTCGGGGTGTTGCTGATGTCGCTCTCCCTCGCTGTCTCCTGCTCCTGCTTCGGCCGTGGGGGAAATGGTGACGGCGCCGCCTGCTCCGACCACATCCCCAGCGGCGTCCACATCCTCGCGTGCCTCCGCACCTCCCGTAGCATTGGTAGCTGCGGGTGGCGGAGCCTTTGAGGTGGACGGTTGGGCTGAAACACCGGACTTCTTCTTGGGCGCCATGACTGATGGCGCCGTCGAAGACAAAGATGGCGGTGAAGATGACGTGCTGCAAAGGCTTTCAGGTTCACACAAGTGATCCCCCTACCTGGCGCGCCAAAGATGTCATGGGAAACCACGGCCACCTATGGGACCAAGGGCCCCTTGCTGGTTCGGCAGGGGGGATGTCACGTTGCGCAAAGAGCAGACAAGCGTGGGGCAGCACGACAGGGATCACACGAGCAATTTTACCCAGGTTCGGGCCGCCGCGAGGCATGAAACCCTACTCCTGCTTTGGTGGATTGATGGTGGAAGAATGGTGGTGGAGCGTAGTACACTTGCCCGGCAGGGGCTACGCGCGTATGAGTGTCTAACTTTCCAACCTCATGAACCCCTTCTACGGTTGCCATGGGCCTCCTTTTATAGGTTAAGGGGTCACCACAGTGGCAAATCAGTCATTATGCACTGATAAGATAGTGAACAGTGCTATCATACCTAACTCTGCAGGTTGACAGAGCGCATTAAATGCGCCGCTCAACGTCACATCATTGCTCACCCGGCAAGCCTTGCCGGGCTTGTTTTGCCAGCTCCACGCCTGCTTGTTTGACACGTCACGGGACGGGTGTCATCTGTGGGCATTCCTATAGAAAGAGGCTGCCATGTGACGAATGGTTGCCACTCAATCACTTTGCGGCTTGACACCGCACTGATTGACGGCGTGGGTCGTGGGGGGGGGTGGTTGATGATGTGTTTCTTGCCTCCGTGAGTCCCGGGATGTCTTGGACACTCTCTTCCGGGGTGGTTCTGCCCTTGCCAAGCCCGTTTGCCCAGCAAGGGAGGCTTTTCTCCTGGTGGTATCTTGCTTCCCTGGCTTGATCTTGGTCCTCTTGTTCTGCATGCTGGTCCTTCGAAGATCTTGGTTTCTTGCTCTTTGGCATGGCCTGATGCCATAATCTTGTTCCCGTGCCTGTGCATAGTCAGGGCAACATACCCAGGGTCTGTTGCACCGACAATTGGAATACTTGTGTTGCATGTTACTAGTATCATCAGAAGTTGAAGCATGTAAATTACTTTGAATCGGCTCTTGCACGTAGTTAGATGCATGATTGAAAAAACTAGGGTTGGCCGATAGAGTATACTCATTGAACGATCTAGTAACACCATATGAATTATTTGCATCAACACAAGGGGATTGGGTATTCATATTACCTTTGTAGACTGCAAACCCTAGATGACGATCTCTTAGTAGCAAGAATGGGCTGGAGACCGTTCAAAGCTTCGTCCCCAGCGGAGTCGCCAAAAAGTGTGTTCGCACACGAACACGTCACCATGTACCTTCAACGATGGGGGTGATGCACTGCAGCTCACGTCAAAGGAGACCCAACTGGAAGCACGGTACGCAAGCAATCCGGCGGGCGCTTTTGTAGACCCGAAACCCCACACGCCCGAGAGGGACCCCGTCAGGGCGCGCGGCGGCTATGGGCTGCCCTAGGTCGACTTGATCGCCCCTAGGGCCTCGTGGATCGCTGCCCTCCTTCACAAAGAACGAACGAAGAATGAGGAAGAAGAAGAACAGAAGAGAAGATAAAGGTAAAGGTAAAAAGTGATATATTGATAGATCGATTGTGTGTTGTTCAATTGGCCGTCACCTCTTACATATATATGAGGCGGCTGGACTTTCCGAACAAGAAAAGGACTCAGATCATGTCCAAAACATCAAAAGTTAACCTAACACGGACTAGAGGGGCCGGAACTTCTGGTCGGCCCGGAACTTCCGGGCTAAAATTACATTAGGTAGCCCTCTTGCACAGCTCCTGCAGGTCGCATATGGCTTCGGATCGTGACGGTCCCAAAAGCAAAGTTGTAGATCTTGCAATGGAGAAAAATTCTTAAATTGATCACTTTTTCATCCGAGGTCATCTTGATGTTGAATTCGGGCCCACAAATCTGGAAATAATGTTAAAACTCTAGTTTTCGGGGCACACCTCGTGCAAACTTTCGGTTTATCCCGGAACCTCCCCGGAAGTTGCCCGGAACTACCGGGGCAGATTTTTGCAGCACACTGTTTTGGCTCTAACTCATACGAACTCTGATTGAGAATTTGTTTATATCGAAATCGACCGTTTCGACAAGACGAAGACAATTCGTGTAGAAAGTTTTCTCATATGAGGCCATCTTGAGGGTGTAATCAGCCGAATAGTGTTCTGGATACAAATCTCAGTACTTCAAACACAACTTCAGCCTTAGAGATGAGATCGGATGGCTACGGCCCAAATATCAAAATTTCTCCTTTTGATGATACGGAACTTTTTCACTTTTAACACTTTTCCATTTAAGGCCTTCTTAATTATGTTCTTGACTATGCCAAAATCTGGTGTTAACAATACGGTTCAGTTCAATTAACTGTTTGCGATGAGGTAGAACAAAAGAAACGGGCAGGCAGATGAAGGCGTGTGCGATATACAGCATACAGGTCACTCGGATAAACTGTTTGTGATGAGGCGGAACAACAGAAATGAGCAGCCAGATGAAGGTGTGTGCGATATACCTCGTATAGTTCACTCGGATGAACTATTTCCATTGAGCCAAGAGAACAGAAACGGTTCAACTAAACAAGATGTGTGTGATACGCAGCAAACAGGTCTGTAATCGGAAACATGTGGGAAGACCGATAACAACACATACGATTCCTCTTAATAAGCCATGTGTGTTGTGAGCAAACGATTGCTGGTATACAATTGTGAGTGACCGATGAAAACATCACCGACGGGTTCCATTGTTTAGTCCGTGTGCAATGTGATTTGCTCTGTCCGTACAACATCTACGCTCTGTCTAGAGAGCATCAACATATATACTTAAAAAGACAGCATTGCATAACCAAATTAAGCATACAATTACACAAGTGACTACACACATAACATTTCCACACACCAAAGTACGCAATTACATGCATACTAAACTAGGAGAAACGAGGATCTAATCATCTACTTCTTGTTGTGACGACGCTTGCCATTGCTCTGCTTCCGGCTGGATCCCTAGCCGTTTTGGGGAAGGAGGCACTTCCTCATGTAAACGATCCGCCTATACATGTCGTAGCTCGTGTACGCCTCCTTGGCCGCATACACGACGTGAGCTTTGTCGAGTTTCTCCATCCAGGCCGAGTGCCAGGCACGCTTGTCCTTGTTGTAGGAATCATTCATGTCTCTGTAGTAGGGGTCGATGATGGCCTCGGCGAGGTAAACCAGTGAGTCCTTCTCATGCTCCTTGCTGCCCCAGATCTTGTATTGGCCCTGGATGTCGACAAGATTCTGGCAAGCGATGCCCGAATTCTTGAGCACCTTTACATCGTTGGTGATGTCCAACGTAGCGAACATGTTGTAGGGGCTGTTGACAAACCTGGCGAAATGCTCGCAAGGCCTTGTAGCCAGGCAGTAGTGGTAGACGAGTACGTGGTTGCGCACGCACACCTGGGTGACGGCAACCTTGGGACGAGACCCAGCACGAGCGCGGGTGTACTCGAGGTCGAACCCGACCACCTTGTACTTCTCCTCGGCAAGCAACAACTCCATGATGTGGATGGAGTGCTCCACCCAGACCGGGTTATTGGTGTACACCACCGAGAGCTCCGTGAACCTTCTGTGGGTGTCCACCACGGCATGCATGGTGAACTGCTTCTCGTCGTCGGTAGCCGCTCGGAGCAACATTGGAGCCGCGCAGGATACTATCTAAGAATTTGTCGTGGTGGATGTGCTTCTTGCAATGGTGGGGCGCAATCAAAAGGTTGAAGAGACACAAGGGTTAAATGGCAGCTGTAATAAATGGGGGCCGGCCGGCCTGTAATCGTCATGTCTTGTCACGGCATTCATAGCGGAGGATTCCAGTGCACGCTTGACAACACCGCACCGCATGTGTTTCATTTGACCACGTTTGGGCTCAAAGAGGCGCAAATGTATCATTGGTGAGCCTGTTCCCGCGCTACCGCGCAGTTTACCATGCAAGCTTCCCGCCCGGCTAGTCTTGCCACGCGTCGGCTAGAAGAGGGACAAATAGTGGGCGTTTATTGGAAAAAAGCTTTGTAAATGAAGTGTGTGGAATGACTTCGGTCATAAGTTTACCCGTGGGTGATGAGGTCAAAGTTACACAGAAGGGTGATGATGGACACTCGAGTGCGATAATTAATTCTGCGCTCTACAGGGCACACGGTTGAAGAAACCAACTGTGTGCAATAATGTCGAAGATCGCAGTCAAGTTAACTATACAGATCATGTGCTATGAGATCGACAAGGTAAACAGATTCGAGAATGGTTAATAAAATCTAAGACGATTGCATATTAAGGTCAAAATAGTGCTACCAATATACGAGTCTCATACAATGCCATTTCAATGATTGTACCACAAAAGCTCGAAATATTACAAGGTTCAAATTCCTGAGTTATATGGCTCATATTCGAAGATTACAAGGTTCAAACTGATTTTAGAAATGAAATTCAGCTCATCAGCTGCAAACGCTCGCGCTGATCCGCTGAACATGGATATCCGAGAGGTTCAAACTAATATTACCACTTCTAAGTCTGGTTTCGAAACCTCATAATATTTGCAAAGGGGTCAGCCACTGAGAAGTCATGAATGGAGTTGACACGATGACTTCCGATTACTCTATCATCTAAAGTTCCAAAATGAAATTCAGCATTTTTGGAGCCTATTCCATTCTGCCGCAGCCACTAGTGCTGATCAACAAACCATTCATTTTGGTGAAATAAATGTAGGGCAAACCTCATTACCTTCAGCACCCTTGCTCTGACAACAAAGAACCCGGCGAATATAATCTCCGGTAAGGTCCCTCGGTAGGAGTTCAAAGTAATTTCTGAGAGTTGCAGATCTAGGCATTCGACGTGATTGTTATATTGTATCACATTATCCACCACTGGGCCTAATCTTATCTGCAAAAGAAGAAAACGTGTTAGTGCCTACATGCAGTTTTCAACACTACTACAGGCCTATTTGGTTTGCAGGATTTGTCAAATGCACTAACATGCCATCTTCGATCTGACATGATTAACATGGGCATTTGATTACAATCTCGAAAAATGTAGCCTTCTTCACAAGAGGTTGGAGTGGATGAAAAGTTCCCTAAGAAAACTAGTACAGATGAATCCAAAGGAGAAATGCTTATGGATTGTAACCATATGGATCAAGCAACCAATATGGGGGGGAACATGTATGTACTGAAATCCTCCAAAAGAATCCTTCAGAAATCGTAGTACATTGTCATTGTAAACTTGGAAAAAGGTGTCACAAATTGAAATCCCTTATGGTTAACATTTAATAGGAAAGGAACATCACCTCGATATATAGCTTCTCCAGGCATGGAAAGCATCTCAGGAAACTGACAACTTGCTCCAGGTTGGGGCCGCTAGATTCTAGTGCCAAGACCTTCACTGTGCGCAGTTTTGGGGTCAAGCTTGTCAGAATCATTTTCTGGATGACAGACGAACATACATCTTCAAAATTAGAAATAATTTTAATTTGTAGAAGGAGAGGTAGAAGGTGGCTGTTGTACTTGAACGGGTGTGGATCCAATAACAAGTTCGGAGTATTTGTCAGACGAGTAGCCCACCACTGTCAATTTCGGCGAAGAAATGACATTGATTCTTGTTGGACCTTCTTAATCAACTACGAGTAATCTCTCAAGTGCAGGTGTGTCCTCAATGACCATACCGTGGTACACATCTTGTGATGTCTTCTTGCCGCACCAGCAACACACATAAATAGTCCAGAGAGTCATGGAGGTGATGTGGAAGCTACACAACCCATTGATCGGCTGAAGACAAAGGTACTCGAGTGCAGTACAGCCATGGAGCAGGCGCTCCATGTCACTGTTTGGGAGGCAGACGACGACGAGCTCGAGGTGCTTGAGTCATGGTAGAATAAGAGCGGGCGCGTCATTAAGGGGGGGATGGCAGTTCCTGAACTTGGCGACGCGCAGCGTGGGCGCGAGGCGGAGCATGGACGTTGGCAGCGAGCGCATATGCCCATCATCAAAAGTGAGCTCCAAGAGCTGATCTACGGCGGGGGATCAGAACCAGTCGTCAAGCTTGGCTCGGTCCTTGCCGTTGGAATGGAACTTGCCCATTCTAAGGCCTCTGGTTGGGCCAAGGTGACTGCCGAGGATCTTGGAGAACGCATCCAAGCTTTTGCGATAGCCATGGCAGAGCTCATGGGTGTCGATGAGGTCGAGAGGGGTGGAGTTCCATAGGGGGGCCCACCATCAGGAAAGGACGGTTGTCCGCGCCCCATATTTGTTGGGAGGAAGGAGATGATGACTATCAACATATCATCGGGGAGGCTGCTGATGAAGTCTAGGCCTGCTGGAGTTTCTTGCGGTTCTTGCTCGCGTCGCCTCCGCTTGTTGGCAGCCCTATTCTCCCCCTTTGGAGTCTCCTTGTCAGTGGCGCTTTCTGATAGAAGTGGGAGTACAGGGAATATTTAGTGAAAACAGGGCAATAGAAAGGTGTATTGGTAACTAGAAGTTATTAGGTAGGAATATAGTAAGAAAATGGAATAACAATTGGTTGCTTAAATACTACACAATTCATTTGATATTACTGGGTAAGTCAACATGCAGATACTTGAAAAGAAAACTTACTTCGAACAAAGTCTGGACGAATGATATCGTCGGGGAAGTTAGCATATAACTCATGACCAGGCTCTTTTATGTGCAATGCATTTATAGTGCCAGCTTTCAGTACATAAAACTTAGAAATTTCTTTCCAAAGGCCAGTGGCAAAATAGGAGTCACCACATTCATCAAGTCTTACAGTAGCAACGATTGTAAATCCATGGTTTGTGTTCAGTATGACATCCCTGCAGTCTTGATTTATGTAAAGGGGAAGATTGTGCACTACAGATTTTGTTGCATAGCAAGGGACACGGTGCAGAAAATGGTAGGATTGTTAAAGAAAATATGGTAACATGCAAATATGGGCCCAAATTGAAAGAACTATACAGCACTTGAAATCGAAGGACAAAATCTATAATTAAACAGATAGGGTAAACATGATGTCATGGAAATATGAGAGTAATCGAAAGAACAATACATCATTAATTTTCCTAATATAGAAAGAAGAGGGAAAAATCCCCTTTGACGTATATGGTGCATGTGGCACCTTTTATCCAAATGTAGCAATATTTAGTATGTTCAGGAAAGTAGGCCATGCCAACGGATTTAGGGTGAGATTGAACATACCGCGCGCATCCTCAAGTCATCTAGTACGGTGAGATGGAATGTCTGGCGGAGGCCGCAAAGTCTTGATGTGTCCGTGCACTGTACACTCTATGAATGAAAGAAAACCCTCAAATCAGCTCAAATAAAAATGAATTCACGGAGATTTCGGCCGGGTGATTAATGGAGGCAGATGAACTAGGATAAGAGGTGAGATAATATCTCATTAAATTAGTTACCTTGTTGTCCATGAGAAAGAACCCTCAGTACGGCAGATTCCCCAACCGAGCAGAGCTGGGTAGACTGCGAGTAGCGTCGAGAAAGTCGATGGCGATAGGCGGCGGCAAGCGGAAGTGGCGAAATGTTTTGGGGTTTGCCGGCAGCCTGGCGATGGCGGCAGGCGTCGAGCTAAGTGGTTGCCGCCGCGATAGGCGGTGCCGGGCATAGACGCAGAGGAGCTTGTGCAAGTGTGAATGGGGACCGGAGGGGGTGGCGGGTGGGGTAAGGGTTTTTGTGAAGTGGGGATGGTGAGGGTTTTCTTTTTTCTTTTTTGAATTGGGTGGTGAGGGTTTTGTGTCCCACAAAGAATTTCAGTGGCAATGGTTTGTTAGAGCCAACCGTGTGTGATTGACGCAACAGGCAAAATGAAAGTCATTGCACACGGTTCCAATTTTGGGAACCGTGTGTGATTGATGTACTACCTCCGTCCTAGTTTATTGGTCCCCTTTGTAATTTGTACCAAATTTGGACCAAATATTTAACTAAGAAATGTTTATGCATGTCACCAAAAATTATATCATTGAATACTATGCTCAAATACGCATCCAACGATATAATTTTTGCTGACCTACACCAACATTTTGTCAGTTAAATCTTTGGTCAAAAGTTAACACAAATTACAAAGGGGACCAATAAACCAGGACGGAGGTAGATTCCATCAACCGAACTGATTGCATCCATATCCCATAGTTAGACATAAGTAAACATAGATTAAACATACTCAGACATAGATAATAAGCGTACACGTACACAAGCGTAGTTCAACCATAAGTACATAGTTCAACCATCATTAAGCATACTCAAGCGTACATAGTTCGATCCCACATCACATCTCACATGCAGGCACGATCCTGAAGCTTCTCTAGGTACTCGGCGTACGCGCCGTGCGCCACCCTGCGAGAATACTTCTGCTTGAAGGAGCGAACGGCCCGTCCTCTTGCATGCGCCAGAACACTTTGATACGCGTCATGAAGCTTGTGGTTGCAAAATGGGCATCGATAGCTGCTGTTCCAGGTCCTAATATGCCTGTTATGCATTCCCGCATAAAGCACCCTCATGATTTGCCTCTTGTACCTCCTCTGGCCATCTTCATCCTCGATGTCCACATCGTCAGACAGCACCTATACAAATAGTAAAACAAATTTGGCATCAAATTAATGTTTACATGCCGTGAAGTAGGATTAGGAATTTATGGCTATTTTTTTATACATATCCAGAGATTATGGTTCGATTTTTAAGCACAGTTGTCTATGTGAAGACCAATCTTGAAGAAAATAATGGCACAAACATATATGTAGGTCATTCAAAATCAATTGTCAAGTCCTGGCTAGGCATTATTAGCACGAACACTAACCCTAGTCGGATTACTAGCAGAAATCATTTGCACACATGAAACAACTAATCACTTATCACTTGTACCATTCAAACAATCAATACACTACACGGATCAAAAAAAACTTACTCGGATTTCATGGATTGGGAGAAAATAACCATAGGATTTCTATTCCAAAAAGGGGGAGGCAGGAGTAACCAGAGAAACCCTAGGATCTATTTGACACATAAATGGGTATAGATGACTAACCAGTTGTCCATCATCTTCAGAGTCGTCGCCCGAGTGGTCGTCGGAGTCGTCGCCGGGGTCATCGCCCGAGTCGTCACCAGAGTCGGTGTGAAACTCCGCCTCTGGCTGTGGAAGCTCAACGCTGTCGACGACGTCAGGGTGCAGCGATACCTCACCGGCGGTGACGGCAACCTCTGTCTCCATCTCCACGCCGTGCTCCGGTGCTTCAGCAACCCCGGCATTGCCACTCCCTCCAATGGGGCGCTTCGGCGGCATCCTCATACACTGACGGCTTTGAGGACTGAGAGCGGTGTCGAGGATGCAAGCGGAGAGAGAGGATTGTGTGTGTGGCGAGGATGGGGGGTGCGGCCGCTCGGGTGCACCATTAATATGGAGTAGTGGGAGTAGTGGTAGAGAGGCGGGCAGCGGTCAAACCGCTGGCTAACCTCCCGGTGAGCCTGTGCATCGGACTGCTGGCATGCCTACCATCATTGCACACAACTACTCGCACGCTTCTCGATGACACTGCGCAGCGAGCACGCCTCCATCAATTCACACACCTGCACGCATGGCTCCTGGTCTGCCTGCACGGCAGACTGCTCGCATGCGTCCCGTCAACTCACGCTTGCTCGCACGGCACACGTGTCACGTGGCGGCATGTATATTGTTTTTCTATTTGGATGATTAATTCTACCGCTTTATTGCTTAACCGAAGCATGGCACGTATCCATTGTTGGTCTAATGCTCATGGTTCGAATAAATAATCCATTTGGGATATTGGTTCCCAATTATTAATAACCTCCCATTTGTAAGAAGATAAAGATTACATCAAAACTGGTCTCAAATTTGACAAAAAAAAGTACAATGCCACTTTGTATTGGTGTCCATATGACAACACGATAAGTTTCATGAACTTCAAATAAGTTTTGGATGTACTGGAATTTAAAAATCAAGATTCTCAATGTTTGAAATTTCTTGCAAGGGGAGTAAACATGCACCCAGTGAGACACATGTGTTTTTGCAATTCATTTAGGTGCACTGTCACGTGTGCATGTAGTTCAAATTTGATTTTTGCACATTATACCCGTAGAAAATCAATCAATGTACTAAAACGTCTTAATGATCTTTTTTTTTGAAATTAAAACGTCCCTCCTTCGGTAACATATGTTCACCGCGGGATAATTTAACATGCATCGTAGTTGCGGCGGATTCGCGGTGTGTTTGTGGGTGTGTACGTCTGGGGGGTGGCGGGTGGCTCGCAGTACACTACGAGTTGTGAGCCACCGTGTGGGTTGGCCGTTTGGTTAGGCAGGTGCCACATCAGAGTCGTGAATTCGTTATTTAAAACATTACATAACCCTTTCATACATACATGTTTTGGCCACATGCAGTCGATGGTTGTCCTACACGACACTCGATACTCGCGTGTGACGCTTTTTGTGGGCCCGTGAGGTCGTCGTCCATCACTTTGACGAACAGCCGGCAGTGAGGTAATTTGACCAGCAAGGTAGAATCTTTTTTAATTTGTTTGTGTTATGGTGGGAATATATATATAGTACGCGTTGAAGAGCTGGGAGGGGACTAGCATATATACTATACGTACGCGTCCGTGAACAAGTACACCTCACTCAGTGTCGGGACTTTTTGGTTTCCGAGGCACGTGCCACATCAAAGTTGTGAAATTGGCTATTCAAACATCACACAACACCTCTTAGGGCCACATGCATGCAGGCGGTGGTTATCCTAGCTAGGACACTCACTTGTGACGCTTCCATCTGTGGGCCCACAAGGCCATCATCGATGCATGCATCACTTTGACCTACGTCGGGAGAGGTTAATTAGTTTCACCGTCGCGGAGGATTCTTTTTGGGTTGTATTACGGTAGGAGCATATAGTATGCGTCGAAGAGGGGGAAGGGGGCCATCATATGTAGTACGCTTCATGAACCTCGCTCTGTGTGGGGACTTTACGGTTTTTGAGGCATGTGGCACATCAAAGTTGTGCATTTTGGGTATTCAACATATGTTTGGCCCACATGAAAAGCGACGGTGGTTGTCCTCTCGCACCCACTTAAGCGGTTATCAGCGATATCGATGCTTTCCATCTATGGGCCCGCTTGGTCCATCACTACTTTTTGCCTGACAACGAGAGAGGTTAATTTGACTTAGGAGGGGATTATTTTTTTGTTTGTAATACGGTATATATATAGGTCATGCTCTAGGATGACATGATACAGTTTGAGCACACACACATGCATGTGTATGCATGAATCCCTCCCATCAAGTCAAAGTGGCTAGTACAATGACACATCATGAACTGATCTCGCTCTGTGTGGGGACTGTGAGATTTTTGACGCACGCGCCACATCAATGTTGTGAAATGGTATTCAAACATGCATGCACGCATCACCTCCATACATATGCATGTAGTGGTTGTCTTCGAATGGTACACTCCCTCGCGTGGTTATCGACGACAAGCCTATATATTCATGGGCCCGCGTGGACATCCATGATCACCTTGACCGACAACAAGATAGGTTAGCGGATTCTTCCTTTGGTTCGTGTTATCGTAGTATAGGTCATGGTGAGATTCAGACCTAATTGACTTTGAGCACATACTATGCACACATGCATGCATGAATCCCCGTCATTGGCTTGAAGTGTGGTGTGACATACATATGCATCGTCAACCTAACCCTCACTCAGTGTGGGGATTTCTGGTTCAAAAGCATGGTGCCACATCAAAGTTGTTCCATTGTGTATTCAAAACACACCTCTCCATACATATGTTTGGGCCACACGCATGCAGTGGTTGTCTTCGGGGACTAGCTACTTGCGTGATTATTGGCGACCTAGCCCATCTCCGGGGTCGCATGGACGGCCATCACTTTGACCAACAACAAGAGAGGTTGTACGACCAAGGTGGATTATTCTTGGTCCATTTTACGATCCATCTTGGTGAGATGCCTCTCTGGCCCGCCGACTGAAAGTGGGTGTGTGTGGGGGGGGGGGCTGCTACTTCGCACTTTGCTAGGTGAACCTCGGTTGGGGGGGCATGCATTCATAGCTTAGGATTCCCTTTGTGCCGACATGAGGGGGGCAAGAAATACCGTGCGCTTTGCGAGATAGGTGCCACATCGAACTTGCATTTGGTATTTGAACATAAAACCACCCTTTTCATACATAAATTTGGTCCACATGCAAGTGTATTCATTTTCTGACCCTCTCCCATGTCATTTTTCGCCAAATTTATGCACATTAGACAAGTCGGATGACGCAACAGACATGGTTCACTCACACTAACCGTGTGCCATGACGGTGCCCCTGTCACGCACATCCGCACAGTACATTGGGCTCCACGAGGCTTCCCCTCTCAAAAATATCTACCCGCCTGCAGCTTTTTTCTATTTGATAACACACGGTTATTATGTTTCGACCGTGTGTGATGTTTCTTGTTCCCAATCCCGCCTGCATCCCTCGAAAATATCTGCCCGCCTCGAGGTTTTTTTTTTTGTTTCATAACACACGGTTGTTATCCGGACCGTGTGCGATGCACCATCATCCAAATTTTCAATAGCCCCGGCATTTCACTCCAGCGTTTGACTCCCGCGAAGTAAAATTTTCAGTAGCCACGTCATTTCCTCAAATACACCCCCCGCCCCCCTCCACACACACACACACACACACACCAAAACCTCCTCGGGCGCGCGCTCGTGCACACACACACACACACACACTCCCTCGCTCGAAACCCTAGCAAGGTCCTCGCCGCCGCCGCCGCAAGGCCTCCATTGTCAACATCTGCCGGTTTTCCCGTGCATCTTACCCACCGATCTCCATACCCAGGCCGCCCTGAGTTTCTTATATGACGCCTGCCAAACGCCCCCTTTCCCACAGATCCCCATCCCCATCCCCCACTCCAGAGCGTCGCAGCCAAAGCCAGGCTATGCTTCCCGTGGAGCTCGAGGAGCGACTGGCCCAAAAGAGGTGTATCGCAGTCTCTTCACCCGACGTCGCTGAGGAAGCCGACGACCATTACTGGCCGCAGGCACTCAATCAGCGGGCTAGACTATGTGGGTATGTCACGGACTCCGGCTACGACATCGAGGTCATCGACAGCGACGGCCTGAGGCGGCTATGTCACAGGTTAAGTGGCCCACCCCCAACCCCTCGGGTTCAACCACCGTCGATCTCATCCATGGCCCCGCCGCTGATCTCCTCTGGCTCGCTGTCAAGAATTTGCCATCCTACATCGCCATCGAGCCCCTTTTGTCATTTCTGAAGTACATGTTCTGCGACGCTGGCTTGGGATCCATAGCTTCGAAGACAAACCTCATCGACGGCGACCACAAGGAGGGCACCCTCTCCGGATCTTCCAAGGGGAAAGAGCCCATCTGCTCTTCCAAGGGGAAAGAGCCCATCTGCGACATCAGGGAGGGCACCCTATAGCCGTGCTCTTCCAAGGGGAAGGAGCCCATCTGCGACAACATGGAGCGCATCCAGGGTTTGTGCTCTTCCCACGGGAACGAGCCCATCTGTGACAAGTGAGGAAACCCATTATTTGTTTTGTCATGCCTCTTCACAGGGGGGAACCCATGATTTGTTTTGTCGAGTCCCTTTTGTAGTGTAGTGAGAATATGTCCAGTTTTAATTGCTATATTTGGTTGTTTGCAGTATACCTTTTTTATTTCAGTTGTTCACAATGTGATGCTCTATATGTGCAATTATTTACTGTGCAGTACATTTCATCAATCCAGTTTTAAACATACTGATAGGAATGCATATATTTGCTTGATGTTAAGCCTGTTATAGCTAGCATATGCCTCTTTTAAAGTTTTTTGATTCTTCGGTTGTTTGTAGTTAGCATATGTCCAGTTTCAAATGCTATCTTTGGTTGTTCATAGTATGCCTTGTTTATTCCAGTTATTCACAACGTGATGTTCTATATGTGCAAGTATGAACTGTGCAGTTAAATTTCATCAATACCAGTTTCAACAATACCACTATGAATGACTACATTTGGTTGCTGCATCTTGTAGTTAACACGCCTTCTGTCGGTGCAACAGACCCTGGGTATGTTACCCTGACTGTGCACAGGCACGGGAACAAGATTATGGCCTCAGGCCATGCCAGAGTACAAGAGATCAAGATCTTCAAAGGACCAGCATGGAGAACAAGAGAACCAAGATCAAGCCAGGGAAGCCAGATACCACCAGGAGAAAAGCCTCCCCTGCCGGGCAAATGGACTTGGCAAGGGCAGAACCACCCCCAGAAGGAAGCAACCAAGACGTCCCGGCAGGTCCTGCCGGGACTCACGGAGGCAAGAAACACCTCATCAACCACTCCCCCACGACCCACACCGTGGATCAGTGTGGTGTCAAGCCGCAAAGTGATTAAGTGGCAACCACTCGCCACATGGCAGCCCCTTTCTACTGGAAAACCTACAAATGACACTCGTCCTGCGACGTGTCGAACAAGCAGGCGTGGAGCTGGCAGAATAAGCCCGGCAAGGCTTGCCGGGCGAACAACGATGTGACGTTGAGCGGCGCATTTAATGCGCCCTGTCAGCTTGCAGAGTTAGGTATGATAGCACTATTTGCTATCTTATCAGCGTATAATGACTGATTTGCCATTGTGGTGACCCCTTAACCTTTAAAAGGAGGCCCATGGCAACCGTAGAAGGGGTTCGGCTCCCGAGGCTGGAGAGTTAGACGCCCATACGCGCGTAGCCACTGCCGCCCCTGCCGGGCAAGTGTACTGCGCTCCACCACCACTCTTCCACCATCAACTACCAAAGCAGGAGTAGGGTTTTACGCCTCGCGGCGGCCCGAACCTCGGTAAAATTGCTCGTGTGATCCCTGCCACGCTCCCCCACGCTCCTCTGCTCATTGTGCAACGCGACATCCCCCCTACCAAACCAGCAAGGGGACCCTTGGTCCCATAGGTGGCCGTGGTTTCACGCGACATCTTTGGCGCGCCAGTTAGGGGGATCGCTTGTGCGAACCTGAAAGCGTGTGTAGCGCGTCATCTTCGTCACCATCTTCACCTTCGATGGCGCCATCAGGAATGGCGCCCAAGAAGAAGTCCGGTGTTTCGGCTCCACCGTCCACCTCAAAGGCTCCACCACCCACAGCTGCCAATGCTACAGGAGGTGCGGAGGCATGCGAGGATGTGGACACCGCTGGGGGTATAGTAGGAGCAGGCGGCGCCGTCACCATTTCCCCCGCGGCCTAAGCAGAAGCAGGAGGCACCGGAGGAGAGAGACATCAGCAACACCCCGACGGCCACGCTCCACAAGGTACGGGTGAAGGGGCTACTCTGTCCACCCGTCCTCTCGCCGACGGGCACAGCCGCAGTGATGGCGCTCGGTCTGGGGTGAACCGCCGCCCTCCGGCCGCCCCTATCACAGGAGCGACCGCTGCGCGTGCGCCTTCCCCTGGGCGAGTCGACCAAAATGCTGCGCCCAACGGAGCCACTAGCCCTTAAGCGCCTTTGCCGTGCCACCATGCCATCCAGGTGGCTGCTCCGCAACAGCGGGGACGTAGCGCTGTCGCTAATGGCACCGTTAGGAGCCGAGCGACGGTATGTTCCGCATCGTCATCACCCATGCCGAGCACGGCTACGGAGGCCATGGCGTGGGCTCAGCTGCTACTCAGGTTCCCGCCAGTAGCCGAGCAGATGGACGAGTGGCGTGCCACCATCCAGAGCCTGCTCGGTTTCGCCGAGGCTAGGGGCTCACAGCGAGCCGGCCCACCACGGCCTCCCCAAGTGACAACAATGGCTCGTGCTGCTAGTCGTACGAAAGGGGCCACCCCCACGGTGCAGTCCCCACCACGGCAAACAGCACGAGCTCGACAGCACCAAGAACCCGATGACGTCTCGATGGCCTCTTCTGAACCCCGAGCGCATCCAGATCGACGGCAAGCCCCGGAGGATAGGCGGAGGGAAGACACGCGCTTTGTCAGTGAGCAATGCCGCAGCGACCACCGCCAGACCGATGGGTGCAACGGTCCTGACGTTGACAAGCCTACACACGATATTGGCCGGTGCCTACCTTTCGAGGTTGGATGCCCTGCCTTTACTCGTGAGCTGCGGCAAGTCCGTTGGCCGTCCGTCCGCACATTCAAGCCAAAGATACCCGAGAAGTATGATGGGAGACTCAACCCGGCAGTGTTCCTGAGCATCTACACCATTGCCATCCAAGCTGCCGGGGGAAGAGATGAGATGGTATTCGCCAACTACTTTCCTTTGGCTCTCAAATCCAATGTGAGGTCTTGGTTGATGCATCTGCCGGAGAACTCCATTTCTTCTTGGGCTGACCTTCGCTATGAGTTCATTGGCGCCTTCACTGGCAGCCATCAAGAACTAGGCCGACCCAGCGATTTACAGCTTCTCCAGCAGAAGGAAGGAGAGACACTCCGGAAGTATTTGCAAAGGTTCAGCAGAGTCCACAGGAACATCCCAAACATCCATCCGGCAGCTGTGATAGCCGCCTTCCAGTCCAATGTGCGCAACCGCAAGATTCATTCCAAGATGAATGTGCGGTTGCCCAAGACTGTGAAGGAGCTTTACACCCTAGTGGATAAGTGTTCTCGGATGGAGGAAGGGAGGAAGTTGCCCAGAGAGGAGGATTGCATCAATATTGATTCAGAAGAGGATGATGAATCCTCTAGTTAGAAGAAGAGCAAAAAGCGCAATAAGAGGCGCAAGGATAAGGCAGTGATGACTGTTGAAGGATCGGGCACGCCTAGTACTGGCAAGACCGCCAAGGCTGAAGTCCCCAGCAAGGAAGCTACCATGTGCGCTGATTGCCGGGAAGCTACGGCTGCCGAGAAGGCCGGGAAGGGCGATGGGCCATATTGCAAGATCCATCGGACCAAGGGCCACGACCTTCGAGAATGTTATCAGGTTGAGCAGCTTGTCAAGAGACAAAGAGCTGAGTACGAGAAGTGTGACAAGGAGAAAGGTCAGAATGCCGCTAGCGGCAAGGGTCGAGGCGGTGAAGCAAATCGCCCCGGCAAGCCATTTCGGAACAAAGGAAAACCTGCCAGAGGTCAAGAGAAGGAAGGTTGTGATGATGAGAGTGATGAAGGGGATGAGGAGGAAACCAGTGAGCAAGAGTTTCACAAGGCCACTCATGCCCTGTGCATTGATGGGGGTGCATCCTGGCACTCCTCTCACCGCCAACTCAAGCGGTGGGCGCGTGAGGTCAATGCCGTGGAACCAGCACCAGAGGCCCGGAAACCACTCAAATGGTCACGCACGCCCATCATCTTTGACAAAGAGGATCATCCTGACCGTACCACTGCGGTAGGGTATTTGCCATTTTTGGTCTCTCCAACGATTCGCAACCTCAAGGTCACTAAGATATTGGTGGACGGCGGGGCCGGGTTGAATCTAATTTCCCCAAGGGTTATTAGCAAGCTTCGGATAGCAGAAGAGGAGTTAGAGGTCACCGGCACGTTTCAAGGAGTTAATCCCTGCAGGAGTCATCCTAAGGGAAAGATCATGTTGCCTGTGAAATTTGGAGGGGAGTTGAACTGTCGCACAGAAAAGATTGTGTTTGATGTGGTTGACCTCCCCTTGCCGTACAATGGGATCCTTGGACGACCAGCCCTGGCCAAATTAATGGCTGCATCCCACTATGCCTACAATGTCATGAAGATGCCTGGGCCACTTGGAATCATCCCCATCCCATTGGACGAGAAGGACGCAATCATTTGCGTGGACAAGATGTACCGGGACGCGGTCGCGGCAGAAGCAACGGCAGCAGCTGTTCGCGCCAAGGAAAGCAGAGGAAAGAAGAAGGATAGCCAGGACGCCGGCAAAGAATCTGGGAAGTGTACCTCTTCGGAGTGTGCTACGCCTGTTGATGACATGTCGAAGAGTTCCAACAGCAAAAGGACCAAGGTTACTGCTCCACAAGTGAAGAAGGTCCCTGCAGGGCTGGCTGGCGTTGATGGTACTTTCACCATCAGCGCCACCCTCGATGACAAATAGGAAAGCGCGCTCATTGCCTTCTTGTAGGCGAATATCGATGTGTTTGCCTAGCAACCATCTGATATCCCCGGTGTTCCTAGGGAGGTAATCGAGCACCACCTTGCTGTCTGCCCACACGCCAGACCTGTCAAACAGAAAGTCCGGAAGCAGGCCTTGGAGCGGTAGCAGTTTATTGCAGAAGAGATCAAGAAGCTTGAGGCAGCTGGTTTGGTCAGAGGAGTGCTACATCCCACTTGGCTAGCAAATCCAGTGGTAGTTCGGAAGGCTAATCGAAAATGGAGGCTTTGCATAGATTTCACAGATCTCAGCAAGGCTTGCCCAAAGGACCCATTTCCCTTGCCACGCATCGATCAGATTGTGGATTCCACTTCCGGCTGTGACTTGCCCTCCTTCCTGGATGCATATTCTGGATATCACCAGATCTTCATGTCCAAGGAAGACGAAGAGAAGACCTCGTTCATCACCCCATGTGGTACGTACTGTTTTATCCGCATGCCATTCGGATTAAAGAGTGCCGGGTCTACTTTTGCAAGGGCAGTCCAGATTGGTTTTGAACCGCGGCTGCATAGAAACATTGAAGCTTATATGGATGACATAGTGGTCAAAACCAAGGACAGAGCAACTCTTATCTAGGATTTGGAGGAGACGTTTGCAAATCTGCGCAAGAACAACTTGAAGCTCAACCCAGAGAAGTGTGTGTTTGGCGTTCCCTCCGGCAAGCTACTGGGGTTCTTTGTGTCCCATTGGGGGATCGAAGCCAATCTCGACAAGATCAAAGCCATTGAGCAGATCAAAGCACCAAGGACAGTTAAGGATGTGAGGCGTCTGACGGGATGCGTTGCCGCGCTAAGCAGATTCATCTCTAAGTCTGCCGAGCGCGCCCTGCCGTTCTTCAAAATCTTGAAGAAGGCAGGACCCATGAAGTGGACCCCAGAAGCAGATGCAGCCCTGCAAGAGTTGAAGGCCTACTTATCTTCTGTGCCTACCTTGGTCGCTCCCAAACCAGAGGAGCCATTGCTTCTATACTTAGCGGCAACCAACCAAGTGGTTAGTGCGGCTTTGGTGGCGCAGCGGGAAGTGGACGAGGCAGAGAATGAGCAAGGACCGGTAGAGTCAGATAAGGATCAAGACAGAAGTGAGCACGGCAGCGATGGCAACCCCAAGGACACGGCAAGGAAGAAAATGGTGCAGCGCCCAGTGTACTTTGTCAGTTCCCTGTTACAGGGGGCTCGATCAAGGTACTCTGGCGTGCAAAAATTGATCTTTGGTCTCATCATGGCCTCAAGGAAACTGCGCCACTACTTCCAAGCCCATGAGATTACGGTTGTCACTCGCTTCCCGTTGCAAAGGATACTCCAAAACCCTGAGGCTACTAGCAGAATAGTGGAGTGGGCTTTGGAGTTGTCCAGTTTTGGTCTGAAGTTTGAGAGCGCATCAACAATTCAGAGCAAGGCGTTGGCAGAGTTTATTGCAGAATGGACGCCAACCCCTGATGAGTAAGTAACAAAAACAGTTATCCTCGGCAAGAAGGCACCCCAAGAATGGATCATGTATTTCGATGGTGCCTTTTCCCTGCAAGGTGCAGGGGCTGGCGTGCTTCTTGTCGCACCCTCCGGGGAGCACTTGAAGTATGTCGTCCAAATGCATTTTACCCGGGAAGAGGCAACCAATAATACAGTAGTGTATGAAGGGCTCCTTGCCGTGCTCAGGATTGCCGCAGAATTGGGAATCAAGAAGCTGATTATTCGAGGAGATTCACAGCTTGTGGTGAAACAAGTCAACAAGGATTATCAACGTCCATTAATGGAGGCATACATTGAGGAAGTGAGAAGATTGGAGGAGCCCTTTGACGGATTGCAATCAGAGCACGTACCCCATGCAGAAAATAGCATAGCTGATCATCTGTCAAAGTGTGCTGCGCAAAAGCTTCCTGTGGAATCAGGAACTTTTGTTCTCCATCTTACTCAGCCCTCTGTATCCCCAGCAACAATGGCCCGGAAGAGGAGAAAGATGGACTCCGGTAAGCCTCTCCCGGTAGAGCCTCGTGCTCCTGGCAGGGACCCTGCCGGAAACTCACAACTTGCCGGCCCGCACCCTCCTGCCGGGACCACGGTCCTCGCAGACGAGGAGTGTGCCCCCGCAGTTGAGGAGGTGCCGCTAGTCCTCGTTGCCGAGCCTCAGGCTCCAACTTGGGAAAGGCACATAGTCCACTTTCTCCAAACCGGAGAACTCCCCAATGACCAAGATGAGGCTAAAAGAGTAGCCCTGAGGGCCAATATATACCAGTTTGTCGATGACACTCTGTACAGAAGGAGGCCCAATGGTGTGAAATTGAAGTGCATCTAGCGGGAAGAAGGAAAAGGAACTGCTGGCTGAGACACACAGAGGCATGTGCGGCTCCCACATTGGATCAAGGGCATTAGTTGGGAAAGTATTCTGTCAAGGATTCTATTGGCCCACAGCCCTCCAAGATGCGGTCGAGCTAGTCACGAAATGTGAAGCCTGCCAGTTCCATTCCAAGAACATCCACCTGCCTGCCCAAGCTCTTCAGACAATCCCTTTATCATGGCCATTTTCGGTCTGGGGGCTCAATATCCTCGGCCCTTTCCCCCAAGCAATCGGGGGCTTTGAATTCTTGTTCGTTGCCATCAAGAAGTTTACAAAGTGGCCAGAAGTGACTCCCGTGAGAAAGGTGACTGCTCAATCAGCTATCAAGTTCTTGAAAGAACTGGTGTGTCATTTTGGAGTTCCGGCAAGGATCATTACCGACAACGGCACCCAGTTCACGAGCCGCGCCTTCAAGCAATATGTTCACACCTTCGGAAGCAAGGTCTCATTTGCCTCTGTCGCTCATCCCAGGAGCAATGGGCAGGCTGAGAGGGCGAACGCTGAAGTGCTGCGGGGACTCAAGACAAGAACCTTTGATACGCTGCGGAAGCACGGCAGGCGGTGGGTCGATGAGCTGCCGGTAGTCCTCTGGTCCCTCAGAACGACACCAAATCGAGCTACTGGGCAGACTCCCTTTTCCCTGGTCTATGGGGCAGAAGTAGTTATCCCCACCGAACTCATTTACGGGTCGCCTCGAGTGCTTGCCTATGATGAAGTAGCACAAGATCAGCACTGGCGTGACGACGCTGTGCTACTCGAGGAGAACCGTCTCTGGGCTGCTACGCGTGCTGCATGCTATCAGCAAGCCCTGCGTCACTATCATAGCCGCATGGTTCATGCCCGGTGTTTTGAGGAAGGCGACCTTGCCCTTAGGCGCGTTCAGTCGGTCAAGGGTACAAACAAGTTGATGCCGAAGTGGGAAGGCCCTTACTGGGTAGTACGAGTCACCAGACCTGGCGTAGTCCGTCTGGAGACCGGAGATGGCATTCAATTGCAAAACTCATGGAATATTGAGCATCTCCGCAAGTTCTACCCGTAAGGTGCGGCTGTCGGGCCCTGCCCGGCAGCCACCCATTTGTACAGGCCTTGCCTCAGCTGCATGTAACCCCTTGTACAAAGCCAGGGCGATGACTGTCGGTGTAAAAACCGGCAGATCTCGGCTAGGGTGGCACAAGCTGTGTGTCTAAGGATCGATGGTAACAATGGACAAAGGGACACAGTGTTTACCCAGGTTCGGGCCCTCTTAAAGGAGGTAAAACCCTACGTCCTGCTTGATTGTATTCGATGAGTATAGGAGTTACAAGAGTTGATCTACCTCGAGATCGTAATGGCTAAACCCTAGCTTGTCTAGCCTATGAATATTATGATGATAGCCTCTACGGACTAAACCCTTCGATTTATATACACACCGGAGGGGCCTAGGGTTTTTACAAAGTCGGTTGACAAGGGTAATCTTGCCGTCCACGCACACAGGGGTCCTACCCGAACACGGAGTGATGGCCCTAAGCTTCATCTTCATGGCCCATTCAGTCCGGCCCGTCTCCTCGAGCCGGACACCTGAGGACCCCCGAAACCAGGACTCCCTCAGTAGCCCCCGAACTTGCCTTCAATGATGATGTAGTATGCGGATTTATGTCTTCGGCTTTGCAAGGCGGGTTCTTAACCATACTCCGGATTGATGATAGTCCAGCATCGGCTTCTGGGCCCAGTCTTTATGATTCCTCCCTGTCATCGCCTCGATTTCCACGCGTTGAGCGAATGCGAACAGTCCATGCTTTTTTACAATTTAACTCTTTACCAGGCGCGCGTGGCATCTATATAATGAGGTGAGATCCCCAAATGCCACCTCACATCGCCCAAAGAGCACCGGAGCGAACCACGAAAAACTTCGAACCATGGCAAGTACCCCTGGCTCCTCCTCGCACCCTCATGGCCCTCAAGAGGGGGATTGGCGAAGCTGCTCAGTATCCCACCTTCAGCTGAGTCGACTCCAGACACAAGGATATTTCCCCCCACGGATCTAGTCCCCGTGCGGGCGAGATTGGCTTCCATGGGTGATGATGTGCAAGCCGAGAACTTCCCCAACCCCAGCCAAGAGGAGAGGGTGTGCTTCATTTCGTTCCTTCTAAGAGGCGTAGGATTCCCAATCCACCCCTTCCTTAGGGGTCTATTGGAATTTTATGGGATCCAGCTACACAATCTCACACCAGGTTCTATTCTGCACATCTCTGGTTTTGTCGCCCTCTGCGAATTATTTTTAGGCTGCGAGGCTCATTTCAAACTATGGAGAAAGTTCTTTTGCCTTGTCCCCCGCCATCAAGGCGGAGGATTTATATTTGAAGTGGGTGGCGCCGAAGTATGGCGTATAGCCAGATCCGGCTACCCTATTGGGACTCCGAAAAGGGGATCCAAAGAGTGGTCTTCGGAATGGTTTTACATCGAGAATGTTCCACTTCCAGACCCAGTTCGGCGCGGTCTCCCCGAATTCTCTAGCGCTCCTCTGAAGAAGCTGCTTAAGTGGCGCCCCAAGTTCCCCAAGCAAGAGGACAGTGCAGAGGTAATGAGACTGGTTAGCAAGGTCAGACTCCTTGCCCATTCCGGACTCTCCATCGTCGAAGTCATGGCCATCGCGATAAAACGATGCATCCAACCTCTCCAATCCAGAGTCGCCCCTTTATGGTGCTATAATGGGGAGGACGACGCATCTTGTTATAGGCGAGAGGGTCCGGATAACCAAGCCACTCTGGCTGCCATGCTAGCCTACCTGTATAAGGGGGAGGAAGAAGAATTCGCCCGCTTGAATTGTCGGGAAGGCTTTTCTATGTACAACCCCATCGAATGGGTAAGTTAATCTTTTGCCAGCATTTATTTTTCCCTTATCGTTGGGATTCACTAATCCAACTACTCTGGTTGCCTTTAAGCAGTCATGGAGGAAGGTAGTCAAAAATATCCATTGCCCCCCTCCTCAGCCAGAGGACAATGCTCGCAATGAAAACCCAGGATTCCGTGAGGATCCGGATATATTTGTAGAATTTGAAGATGGAGTCTATTACCAGGCGAGCATTGACGGCTCGGAGGTAGCCATTATAGCCGACTACCCCGACCTCTACCCTTTTGTTAAGGTAAGTGTTCGGAAATCATTTTTAAAAGAGATAGAGATACCTATGCTCACATCTCACCCGCCGCGCTGAGCCACGTTGTACAGGATCGGTGCTTAGTGAGCCGTACCCAAGGACGGGCGGCCAAAAGAAAGACAGTGCCTTCACGGGGTGAGCGTGCGAAACGGAAGAAGACCGGGATCTCCACTGAGCCTCCTCCGTCACCAAAAAGGTATATTTCTGACTTCATGCCTGGGTACCAAGCCAAATTGTCATTTTCCTCCTCCTTTTATCATCTTAGGAGAGGTACACGACGAACCATACCAAAGATCCAGGCCAGCCGAGCTGCAGCCAATTCGGCGCCGAACTCGTCAACTAGTACGGGGGCTAATACGGGGGTGGCGCCGACTCATCCACCTCATGAGGATTCGGATGACGTATCCTTCACCAATTCCGAAGCGGAGAGTGCGATGAATCATCGATGCTTAAAAGAGACCTTGCGCGCCCCGGCTTTCTCTGAGTAGGAATTTACCGCCCTCAGCACTGTGGACGCATATATCCGAGCTGCCCAGGACGGACTTACTGGAGTTACTCGCCTGTTCTCGAAGGATATACAGGTGAAAATTTGTGCGAAATTAATAGATATGTACCAGTAGCCCCCGAGACTTAAAGCGGTTAAGACTAACCGATTTGAGGATCGTGATAACCGCAGGTTCTCAAAGAGAAGAACAGCGCACTGTCCCAAGAGCTCGAAACAAACCGGACATAGTTAAATGCTGCTATCGCCGAGCTTGAAGAGATGAAGAGCGCTCCAATGACCGGAGGTGAAAAGAAAAAACTGGAGGAGGAATTGAATAAGCAAGCCGAAGAGATAAAGAGCTTAAAGGCTCAACTCTCGGATGTGCCGAAGGAAAATAAAAAGTTAAAGGGCGGCATATTTGGTATGACTCTTGAACCATCCGGAGGACTTTATATGGTCCTATAATACGGAGTGTGATAATGCTGTTCTTGCAGGTCTGTTAACCGGCCGTCGCGAAGAAGAAGTGTCCGGGTTCCAAGGCGACGTTCTAAAAGAACTGTCGAAAGTGCACGAGCGGGCCCGGAAAGCAATGAAGAGTATGGTCAAAGCCCTATGGCCATCCGATGTTCCCCCCGAAAGTATGGATGGGTTGGCGGACCTGTTCAAGGGTGCTCGGCATCGCTTCGAGTTATGGAAGACGTCCGCATGCCGGGAAGGTGCGCGAGAGGCATGGGCAATGTTGAAGACGCGCTACACCGGACTCGATCCGAATCATATGGCCAGAGTTGGACCTCAGGGACCAGATAGAAAAGAAATTCCTGTAAGCTTGTTATATGATCAAGTGATGATTGCGGCAAAATATTCGCAAGAAGATTGCAAGCTAGATAGTCTTATAGATGATGTAGAAAAAGAGTAGGCATTTGATTCTATGTAACAATTTACTTTATCATCAAACTTTTGTCTCCAGCCGAACTCGTAAAAATTTGTCATCGCAGGCCTTCGGCTTTAACCTCCTAACCAAGAAGTTGGAGTGTTTCCGGATACTATAAAAAATATTTGGTATGTCCGAAAACCAGGCAATCCGGTCGTATTGCTCAAACAGACAAAATGTGTTCGAGGAGTTATGTTATATTACTGCTTAACGTAAGAAACATCTTCCAAGGAAAATAGTTCCGTTAGGGGTTCCTTTCCTTGGGTCGACATGCTGAAGTATGCATGCCTAGGCTTGTACTCAAATTACGGATAGCCTATTCCATATTTGTTTGCACACTCAAAACAGTCCGTCGTTCTTTGCCGACCAATTATTTCCTTAAGAACGCTAGCTTTCGGCTTCACCCATCTGAGGTATAGGTCCGGATAACCCGGTTGTAACAATCGCAGAGGTACTCCCTTTACACCCTAGCCGAACAATCGGGAACGTATGGTATAAGCACAGGAGCGAGGCAACCCAGCTTGGCAAAAACTTAAGTCATAGAGGTGCATATAATGGCAAAAGATGTATAAAACAATGGACATAGACAATGTAAACTTTTAATAATAAGCTTCGTTAAAGAAGCCCCCAAGTATAATGGGGTGTATACATTTAAAGATGTGTACCCCTAATAGTGCGGTAGATCCGAACACTCCCTGGGATATAAAAAGGAAAAACAAAAAAGGAGAGGAGGAGGGAAAATCCTAGTCAAAGTAGAAAAGAGGCCGAATTATGCGTAAAATCTTCGGAGCCGTGCGGCGTTCCATGGGTTCGGCTCAAGGCGATTATCCGCTGCATTGCGAAGGCGATAGGTTCCTCCTGTAAGGACTTCATCTATGATGAAGGGACCCTCCCATTTTGGATTGAGCTTGTCCTTTTTCTTTTCCAGGAGGCGTAAAACAAGTTCTCCGACATTGTATGTCTTAGCCCGCACTTCCCTGCTTTGGTATCGCTTGGCCTGCTGTTGATAGAATGTGGAACGAGCCTTTGTAACGTCGCGCTCCTCTTCAAGTCCGTCTAGGTCATCCTACCGATCTAGTTCGGCTTCTCGCTCTTCGTACATGCGCACTCGAGGTGAGTCATGAATAATATTGCAGGGCAACACAGCCTCTGCGCCATACACCATAAAGAAAGGTGTGTATCCGGTCGTTCGATAGGGCGTGGTCCGCAGCCCCCAGAGTACGGAATCAAGTTCCTTAACCCAGTGTTTATCAGATTCTCGTAAGGAGCACACTAGTCTGGGCTTAATGCCGCTCATGATCAGTGTCAGGGATATCGTGCGACATATGCCAAGGGATGGCTTATCGTGTATGGGGACAAAAGTACGTCGCCGGGCTCTATAAAAGCGGGAGTGAGCGAGACCGCGTACGTCTGCGAATCTTACCCAGGTTCGGGGCTCTCCTTGGAGATAACACCCCTAGTCCTGCTCTGCGGGGTCTCCGCATGATGACTATGATCAACAAGGTAGCTACAAGCTTGCTCCTTGAGCTGTTTGGGCTGGAGGAGGAAGAAGGGCGAGGCTGGCCCGGCTCTCCTCTCTACGTGTGTGTGTAAGTGGTATGAGGGTTCCCCCTTTGCATGGGTGATCTGGGGGTTTATAGAGGCCTACCCCCAGGGGTACAATGGTAATCCGACCGGGTGTAGAACCCGGCCGTCAGTGTATCTGGTCGCCGGTATCTCCGCCGACTGTTGGGGCCCGCCACCTGGTGGGCCCTGCCGACTGTCATGATCTCGGCCGACAAGTACGGCCCGCCGCCTGTGGGCCATGCTGACTGTTTTATACTGTAGCCTTGCCCTTGATGACGAAGGCTTTGTCGGGGGGAGCATGGCTACAGTCCCACAGCCTGACGGGCGCTCGCTGTAGCCATACCCCGTCTCATCTGGTTAATGGCGCACAGACTCCAAGGGTGAGAGGGGCCGCCTGCTAGGAGCCGATCCTCCCTGGTTGCCGCCTGCTTGAGGTGTGCCGCCTTCTGGTGGCTCGCTAACAGGTGGGGCCCGCCGTTTGCGGGCCGTACTGACCGCCCATCATGGGAGCATGGCTCCCTCTGCGCGAGTGATGTCATGGGCGGCGAGGCAACAGTGCCGCGCTGGGCGAGGGGTGTCCGCCCAGTACACAGCTCTGCGGCCATGTCCCATCCTAGACTCGGGGGGTGGCAGGCTGTACTGTAGCCATGCCTCGTCTTGTCGTGGTGATGTAGTGCTGACTTCGAGGGGATGAGGGGATGTCTGCTAGGAGTCGGCCCTCTTGCGGCCGCCTTTCATGATCTTGCCGCCTTCCAGCAGCCGGCCCCTTGGACCTGCCAGCCCAATGCGGCGGTCGTGCTTCCGCAAGGCGGGAGGGGCGCGGCCAGGCCCGATGTCTTGGAATACCATGGGGGACGGATAAGGTTACCCGTGGTCACTTACTCCGACAGTAGTCCCCGAAGCTGTTGTGGTACCGCGGCCGGAAAACAAGGAGCCTCAGCAGCTTCCTATTCCGAGTGGTCTGTCAGTTGGGCTTCATCCGTCTTCTGAAGGGGCCAGACAAGGTCAGGCCGGCCGCCTGGTGAGTTCGAATCAACGTGGCGGAAGCCGGGTAGAATGCCGGCCGGACGACAGGCTTGGGCCCGCCACTATAGGGCCTCGACACGCGCGCGGATCCGCTGCGGCCGAGGCAGGCGGTGTGCTTCCCAGGCGCGGTTAATACACGCCATTACGGCGTGGCGATTGGGGGTCGTGGGGGGAGCGGGCGCAATTAATCTTGTGCCCCCCATGCCTCGCCCCCTCGGCTCTGCCGCCGGGGGGCTATAAGTAGGGGGGAGGGGGGCTGCAGAACATACGCGCGCCCTCCTCTCCCTTCGTCTCCCCTTTCTTCTTTCTCTTCTTCTTGCTGCCGCCGCGGCTTCTCCTCTCGCCGGGGTGCTATCGCAGCCCGCCGTCGCCGGACCACCCCGCACAGTAGTCGCCCTGCGCCATTGCCGAGCACGAAACTCATGGCGCAAAGCGGTCGAGCGGGTGACTGGGACGGCTCCAACATCCATGACGGGAATTTGGAGTTCCTCCACCAGACGCAGCGGCTCCCCCGCGCGTCGAACGTCAAGGTGCGTGTCCCCCCCGAAAGGGAGATCTCGCCGGCGCCGGAAGGCGGCAAACGCGTCGTCTTCCGGTCGCATTTCCTCCGCGGCTTCGGCCTTCTGACGAGCGCATTCTTTCGCTCGTTTTTATACTTCTACAGAGTGCAGCCCCACCACCTTACTCCGAATACGGTGGTGCTGCTCTTCGCCTTGGTCACCCTGTGCGAGGGCTACCTCGGCACACTCCCCACACTCGAGCTGTGGGGAGAGCTCTTCTATCTCAAGCTCGGCACCGCCACCAAGAACGCGGCGGCCCAGTGCGGAGCCTGCATCATGGTGCGGCGTACGGGATCTGGGGTCCGCTTCCCGGCTCTCGCCCTGCTGCAGTCGACCAAACTGTGGCAGAAGTCCTATTTCTACGTCGAGAATATCCACTCGACGCGGGACTATGTCAACCTTCCGGCCTACGCAGCCGGCCCGCCTACTGAGTCCCGCACCAACTGGAAGTTCCGGCCGAAAACTCTATCGGCCGCCTGCTTCACCGCGCTCGCCCGGCTCCAGGAGATGACGGCGTCGGAGGGCCTCAAGGCCTCGGACCTGCTGGCCGCGTTCGTGAAGTGCCGAGTGCTGCCCCTTCAAGCCCGGCCTCACTTGATCAGCGGCATGAGCGGGCGCCGGGACCCGTGCCGGCTGTCCACCAAGACGATGCCGGACGTGGAGGTGGTCCGCATGGTGAACATCTTCTCCGACTGCAAGCTGTCGAAGAAGGAGTGGCAATTCGGCAAGCCACCGTACAGCCGGGCCAACCCGCCGCCTCCGGTAAATCTTTTAACTCTTTTTTTTCTTTGCTCACCCGGGTTCTTTCTTGCCGCCTGATCAGTCGGCCTTGGTGCAGCGCTTCCCGGGCCAGACGGACCCTGACATGCCGGCCCCGGGTCATCAGTATATGGCAGACCGGGCGGTGAGTGACATGGACGACCCCGACTTGGGGGTGGCCGCCCAGGAGGAGGATGACGCCACAGGCGGTGGCGGCAAGGGAGCAGGCGGCTCCTTAGGAGGCGGCCTCGGGGACTGGCCGGATGACGACAAGGAGGACGACGAGCCGCGCCATCTCCATGGCGCCGATGGGGCGGCCGGCGCGCAGAAGCGTCGGGCCGACGACGGGCTGTTTGGCAGCCGGCCGAAAAAGCCCAAGGCCTCGGCCATCGCGACCAAGCGGCAAGAGGCTGCAGCGAGGGCGGCCCTCTTTCAGAAGGCCCCAAGGCGACTCCCACTGGTGTCTGTGTAAGTGCCTTGTCCTTTCTTGCATCTTGCTTTTTTCCTATCTTTGCGGCCTTTTTATTCTCTTCCTCCATTGGTGCGCAGCGCCCCACTTTCCTTGTCGCGGGCCCCGTCCGGCTCGGTGATCGGGGCGGTACACAGCTCCACGGGCCCCCGCCGTGTGGATCTGCTTGCCGCCCTCCAAGACGCGATGGAGAAGAACGCGCGTGAGGCGCGAGAGGAGCGGGAGGCGGTGGTTTGGAAGAAGGCGGAGGCCGATGCGGCGGCCGAGGCTCAAGTCAGTGCCACGGTCAAGGAGCACGCGGACGCGGCTGCCAAGGCGCAGGTGGAGGAGGCGTCCCGCAGCCAGTCCCCAGAATCCACCGGTCCGCAACTTGCGAAGCCTGTGATCCTGGAGGGCCAGGCTCCGGCTGGAGGGGCTGGCGACGACCGGCCGGCCGTAAAGAGGGAAGGGGACCCTGCTGTCTCGGAGGTGGAGGTGCCCCAGCGCACACCGGCTGCCGACGCCCAGGGCAGTCGGCCTGACGCGTCGCTGGTGCCGCCAGCAGGCGGCGAGTTGGCGGCAGGTCCAACTCCTGCAATCCGTGCCCCGGTGCGCCGGTGTGCGGGGAAGCCAGCTTCGGCACCACGGCCGTTGGAGATCGGGGCCGCCAGCTCGTCGGCCCCCGACGCCGAGGCTACCTGCGCCACCCCACCGGGCTGGACGTCTGGGGGCGGTACGGGTGTTTTGAACACAGCCTCGCAGGAAGTCCTGGCCCGGTTCAACGCCCAAGGCGCCGCTCTCTAGGAGTACACGCAGGAGTTCCTGGCGACACGGGCGGCCGTCCAGGTATATTTCTTGTTTTTGTTCTTTGCAATCTTCCGTGGGGGCGCGCCAGCGCACTCACTGGGTGTAGCCCCCGGGTTCCGGGCCGGCTGCTGAGCAGGTGGCTCGGAACTTAAGGTTGAGCTCCGAGTACTGACTCGTTACCTTCTTTTGTTGTCTCCTTTCCAGGATTACCACAACATCCGTGCGGCCGCCTATAACTCTCAGCTCCAGGAGCTGACCAGGCGGACCGCCGATCTGACGGAGAGTCAAAGTAAGTCTTTGGTCTTCTTCCTCGCGGGGGCGCGTCAGCGCACCCGCCGGGTGTAGTCCCCAAGATTTGGGCCGACTGCTGAGCAGTCGGGCCGGATCTCCTGGCAACGACTTCCCATTGGTGTTGATGGTTTTCTTTTTTCTTCGTCTTGGCAGAGGTCGCCGCAGATCTGCGGCAGCGCCTCGGCGAGGCCGAGTCCGCGCTCCACACCAAGGAGCAGAAGCGCAGCCAGGCTGCCCAGGAATGGGACCGCTTGGCCAAGGAGCTGGCGGACCAGGTGGAGCGGCACAAGGCGGAGCTCCAGAAGCTGAAGGAGGAGGAAGACTCCCTCAAGGCCGAGTTCGAGACCCAACGCTTGAACTGGGCCAAGAAGGAGAGACTCCTGAGCGACGGCTATACCGAGGTCGAGGACATGATCGATGGTAAGTTACTTCTTGTTTTTGAACAGCCACCGACTGCTCCAGGAGTCGGCATCTGGCTTCTAATCTTGATCTTCTTCTTGTGCAGAATACTTTCCCGGTCACTCCGTCGCCGTCAGCCAGGCCATCGAGGCGCACCGCGACGTGCGGAGGAGGATGGGTGCGGACATCACGCCCAACGCGCCCCGGAATCTCGGCGAACAGCTCTTGGCCATCAAGACGCGCCTGCAGCCGGCTCGTAGGATGCTCTGCCGTCTGCAGCGCGCCGGGGCTCAGGTGCTGACTGCCCTCTGGCCTGACGCTCGAATTCCGTGCACCCCCAGTCGGACTGCCGACTGGCTGGAGGTAGCGGTCAGCCGCTTCGAGGCTTGGAAGGGTGCCGCGGCTCGGGCGGGTGCGCGGACGGCCTTGGAGTTCGCCAAGGCGTGGTATCTTGGGCTGGACCTGGACCAGCTGGCCACCTTCCGGCAGGAGGCCGGGCCGGAGCTAGCGGCGGTGGGCCCCGCGCTTACTCAACGTGTGGCGGTGATTTTCGAGTACGCCGACACCACCGTTTTCATCCCCGAGCTGGACGAGGAAGGCGCTGAGGTGCCGCCCAACTGGTTCGGGCTGAACCCGGGGGATGAGGAGGACTCGGTGAAAGAGATCGCCTCCAGTGGCGAGGGCGAGGACGAGGAGGACGAGGATGATGAGGACGATGCGCCGGACGACAGAGCGGACAGCCGGCCTCAGCCCGACCAAGCTTCGACCACCGAGCCGCGTGCTACCGCACTGACTGCTGCCGGGGGCAATCAGGCTGAGACCCCTCGGTCGGTCGCTCCACCATCCGGCGGCACTGCATCCGCCAACCTGTCGGTCCTGCCTGCTGCTCCCCTGGCCTAGATGGCCACTTTATCTTATTTTTCCTATCCTTGTAATCTTTTGAACAAGTATGTTAAATTCGCGCAATTCCAACCGCTGGGGGTGTATTCAAACTCTGTTGAATGCTGGCTATGAGCTCTGCTATGTAAATTAACTTTATTCGCACAAGCTGCGCTCTGTCAGGTTCTGACTTTGTCTTGCTCTCTGCTCTTTTTTGGCTTTTTCCTTTGTCGCCTTCCCGTGGCTACTGCCCTACCAGCCGGACAGCCGTTCTGCGGTCTGTGGTTGGGTTGGGTACTTGGCCGTTTTAGGAAGACAAGTACTTTGGCCGCTTAGAACATTGCAAGTCAAGTGAGAAGCCGGCCGGCCGGCTGTTTAGCAGCCGGATGAGAGGCGAGGAGCCGGCTTGGCCTATGTTGATGTTTTTTCGTTAGTCATTTTTCATGTGGACACCATTTTCTGCCTTTAACTCTTGCCAGCCGGACAGTCGCTCTGCGAGCTACGGCTTAAGGCAGGAGAGGGCTTAGATGTTGGCACACTACTTGTCCGACTGCAGGTGGCACCAACATAGGACAAGGCGGCGAGCCCCTGGGCCGACTGGTCGGACCCGGTGCCGGGCGGAGGAAAGAAACAACACATCTCAGGCATAAACTTATCATACAGATAAAAGGGGTAGCTCCCGAGTGCTCCTCGAGGGACCCGATGCCTTCGCTCTTAATACGAAAGGTAGCGTGGTACATACTGTATTAACTGTAAAATCTTCGGAGGAGATTTGCGTTCCATGGGCGCTTTGTTTCCTTGCCGGAATCATCCCTCTTGCGTGCCCTGGGCTTCTGTGCGTCGACGAGGTAGTAGGAGTCGTTGCCTAAGGCTTTGCTGATGATGAAGGGCCTTTCCCAAGGGGCCGAGAGCTTGTGCTGCCCGGCTGTTCGCTGGATCAGCCGGAGCACAAGGTCCCCCTCTTGGAAAGATCATGGTTTGACCTTCCGACTGTGGTAGCAGCGCAGGGATTGCTAGTAGATGGCGGACCGGCTGAGGGCCAGCAGCCGGCCCTCTTCCAGCAGGTCGACACCGTCTTCTCGTGCCTCCTTTGCCTCCGCCTGCGTCTACATGGTGACACGAGGTGAGTCAAACTCGATGTCAGTTGGGATGATGGCCTCGGCCCCGTACACGAGGAAGAAGGGAGTGAAGCCGGTCGATTTGTTCGGCGTGGTCCGGAGACTCCAGAGGACGGCCGACAGCTCCTCGATCCAGCAGCCGGCCGAGCGCTCCAGCGGCTCGACCAGTCGGGGCTTGATGTCAGACAAGATGAGGCCGTTTGCTTGCTCGACTTGGCCGTTTGACTGCGGATGGGCAACGGACGCTAAGTCTAGTCGGATGCCCTGTGTTGCGCAGAAATGGGCCAAGGCGCCTTTGGCAAAGTTTGTGCCATTATCGCTGATGATGCTGTGCGGTAAGCCGTACCGGACGGTGATATCTGCGATGAAGGTCACCGCAGTCGGACCGTTCAGCTTCTTAATTGGCTTTGCTTCAATCCACTTGGTGAATTTATCCATGGCGACCAGCAGATGGGTCATGCCGCCGCGTGCTATTTTGAACGGGCCCACCATTTCCAGCCCCCAGACGGCAAATGGCCAAGTGAGGGGGATGGTCTTGAGCGCAGAAGCTGGCAGATGTTGCTTGGAGCCGAATTTTTGGCACCCTTTGCAATTCTTGACCAAGTCCTTGGCGTCGTCCAAAGCAGTCGGCCAGAAGAATCCATGGCGGAAAGCTTTGGCGACAAGGGATCTGGAGGCCGCGTGGTGGCCACATTCGCCTTGATGGATGTCTCTGAGGATTGCCTTGCCTTTTTCTAGCTCAATGCAGTGCTGGAAAACGCCAGTCACGCTGCATCTGACAAGCTCTCTGTTCACTATAGTGTATGCTGCTGCCCGGCGTTGCACTTGCCGGGCCAAGGTCTCGTCGGTTGGTAGCTCTCCGTTCACCAGGAAGTTGAGGATGGGCTACGCCCATGACGGTGCTTCAACCACTGTCATCACAGCCACTGGGACCAGGGTGGTTGGGTTGGGAGGAGGCGGGCCGGGGTCGGCTGCTGCTTGTTGTGTCGTTGAAGTCCCCGGGCCGGCTGCCGCAGCCCCCGGACCGGGTTCTAAAGTCCCCGGGCTGGGTGCGACTGCTGCAGTCCCCGAGCCGCCTGCCAAAGTCCCCCGGCCGACCAACGCAGTCCCCGGGCCGGGTTCTAAAGTTCCCAGGCGGGGTGCGACTGCTGCAGTCCCCGAGCCGCCTGCCGAAGTCTCCCGGCCGGCTGCTGCAGCCCCCGAGTCGGATCCGACTGTTCCGGGAGCAGCCGGCATGAATATGGACTCTGATTCTGGTGACAGCTTGATAGATGGCTTGCAGAGGCATTGGAGGGAAACGCCGGCTGGTATTGCTTGGCGGGTGGAGCCAATCCGTGCCAGGGCATCAGCTTGATCGTTGTCGGCTCGTGGTACATGAAGGAACTCGCACCCATCGAAGTATCCACTGATCTGCTAGATGAGGAAGCGGTAGCTCGCCATGTTTGCATCCTTGGCATCCCAGTCGCCAGACGACTGCTGGACTACCAAGTCCGAGTCGCCGTAGCACAGAATCCAGCAGATGCCAATCTCTTTGGCCAGTCGGAGCCCGTGGACGAGTGCCTCGTACTCGGCCACATTGTTGGAGGCGGCAAAGTGAATTTGCAATGTGTACTTGAGCTTGTCGCCTTTGGGAGAGGTGAGGACGATGTCGGCTCCCAGGCCAGTGTGCATCTTTGAGCCATCAAAGTGCATCCGCCAATGGGTAGAATCTGGCGCCGGCGGCAGGTACTGGGTCTCGGCCCAGTCGACGAGGAAGTCGGCTAGCGCTTGGGACTTGATGGCGGTGTGGGGATGGTAGAGGATGGTGTGGGGAGCTAGCTCGATGACCCACTTGGCCACCCAGCCTAACGCATCTCTGTTGCCCATGATCTCGGCAAGTGGGGCAGTGCAGACAACCGTGATGGATTGCTCTTGAAAGTACTACTTGAGCTTCTTGGCGGCAAAGTACACACCATAGCACATCTTCTGGTAGTGGGGGTAATTTTGCTTGGAGGCTGACAGCACTTCACTTAGGTAGTAGACAGGCCTCTGGACCAGCTATGCCTTACCGTCTTATGGGCGCTCAACTACGATGACAGTGCTGACCACCCGGCTGGTGGCGGCGACGTAGAGGAACATGGGCTCCTTAGCAGCCAGAGCCGCCAAGACAGGCGGCGTGGTCAGTATTTTCTTGAGCAGGAGGAAGGCCTCATCTGCCTTGTCGTTCCACTCGAAGTGAGTGGTTTAATTCATTAGCTGGTACAGGGGAAGAGCCTTCTCGCCCAGCCGACTGACGAAATGGCTGAGGGATGCCAAGCACCCGGTGAACTTCTGGACGTCCCGCAGTCGGGTGGGCCTTTCCATCCGCTCAATGGCCTTGATCTTCATAGGGTTGCACTCGATGCCGCGTTCTGAGACAAGGAAACCAAGGAGCTGACCGGCCGGGACTTCGAAAACACACTTTTCTGGGTTGAGCTTGATTTGAAAATGGCGCAGATTGTCGAAGGTCTCCTTGAGATCCTCCAGGAGGGTGCCACGCTTCTCCGTCTTCACCACAATGTAGTCTACATAGACGTGGGCATTTCTGCCGAGTTGCTTGAGGAGGCATTTCTGCATGCAACGCTGAAACATGGCACCGGCATTTCTCAAGCCGAATGTCATGGTCAGGTAGCAGAAGGCTCCGAATGGTGTGATGAAGGCGGTTTTCAGCCGATCGGCCGGGTTTAGCTTGATCTGGTGGTAGCCAGAGTAGGCGTCCAAAAAACTCAACAGCTCGCATTCGGCTATGGAGTCAATCACTTGGTCTATCCGAGGCAGAGCAAACGAATCTTTGGGGCAGGCCTTGTTGAGGCTGGTGTAATCAATGCACATGTGCCACTTGTTGTTCTTCTTTAGTACCAGGACCGGGTTGGCAAGCCAGTCCAGGTAGAATACTTCCATGATAAAGCCGGCTGCCAGAAGCCGGGCAATTTCTTCACCAATGATTCTTCTCTTTTCTTACGATAGGCGGCAGAGGGGTTGCTTGACCGGCTTAGCATCCGGCCTTACGTGCAGTTTGTGCTCGACGAATCCGGTCGGGACACCCGGCATGTCCTTGGGGGACCATGCGAAGATGTCTCGATTCTCACGGAGGAAATCGACGAGCTCACCTTCCTATTTGCGGTCGAGGTTGGTCCCTACGACGGCGAACCTTTCTGGGTGCACCTGGTCCATGGCGATCTTCTTGGTTTCTTTGGCCGGCTGGAAGGAGCCCTGGGCCTCCGACTCCTTGGGATCTGGTGACAGGTCTGGCTGCTTGCCGGCCATGGCCACAACCCAGTCAAGGAGCCGCCTTTCTGCAGCGATGACGAGGGACTCAGCCAGCCAATTGCTGGCAGCCGCGCATGTGGCCGACTTCTGGTAGTCGCCGGCTACGGTGATAATGCCCTTGGTGCCCGGCATCTTCATCTTGAGGTAGGTGTAGTGCGGCACTGCCATAAACTTGGCCAGGGCAGGCCGGCCAAGGAGGGCGTGCTAGGGGCTCTCCAGGTCCACCACCTCGAACCAGATTGGCTCGCGGCAGAAGTGGTCTTTCTCTCTGAAGAGGACATCTATCTTGATCTTGCCTATCGGAGAGCAGGAAAGGCCTGGCACAATGCCATGGAAAACAGTCCGGCTGGGCTGGAGCTGCTTCTCCTTGATGCACAGCTTCTCCAGGGTGTGACGGTAGAGGATGTTGATGCTGCTACCACCGTCTATCAGAACTCGGGAGAAGCGACAGGCTCGCCGCTCCGTCGAAAAGGTGGCATCCAGCACCAGGGCGTAGGAACCCGCAGAAGGCATCACCTCCGGGTGGTCAGCGCGGCTCCAGCTGATGGGCCTTTCGGACCAGTGCATGAACTCTGGGACCTCAGAAGCGACCGCGTTCACCTCGTGGTGCTGCTGACGTCGGCTGTGCCTGTCGTCGGCCTCACTAGTGAAAACGACGTAGGCTCCGTGCTCTTCGGGTAATTCATCTTGGATTGCGCCGACTGGGCGGGCCGCCGGCTGCTGAGGAGGCGGAGCCGGTGGGCCAGCGGGCGGAGGGGGCAGTCCTTCGCCTTTGGCAATGCGGGTGAGCCAGTGGCACTTCCGGGTGGTGTGGTTGGATGGCTTCGCGCCGCTGTGGAACTTGCAAGGAGCATCAAGGGTTTACTCAAAGGAGAAGGCAGGCAACCAAGCAGGCTTGCTGCCTTTCTGACGCTTGGGGCCGGGCTGCCCTTTCGGCTGCTGGTCTTCAACTGCTGCCACCTGCCGATTGGTGGAAACTGGCTGCTGGGCCTTGCGCTTGGCGTCGTTCGACTACTGGCGCCGACTGGAGTCACCAGCCGCCGTCTGTGGGGCCGGAGGGAGCATCTTTCCAGACGCGTCCACTCGGAGCACCGACTTCTTGGAGGAGACGGCAGTGGTGTATTTGTCTGCTATGATCAGCAGCTCGTCGAGTGTGGCCGGCTTGTCGCAGAGGAGTCGGTGCTTGAGTAGGGTGCCCTCTCGGCACCCAACGGTGAAGTATTCTATGGATTGCACCTCATGCACCCCTTCGCAGGAGTTGCGCAGTTCGGCCCACCGCATCAAGTACTCGCGGGTGGACTCGGTTGGGCCTTGGACCCACAGGAAGAGCTAGCGAGGCTTGGGCGGCCGCTTGTAGGTGCGGGAGAAGTTGCGGATGAAAACTTCGGTAAAGTCCAGCCAGCTGTTGACGGTGTAGGGCTTGAGGCTGTTCAGCCATGTCTGGGCCATGCCCTGGAGCATGAGCGGAACGTACTTCACGGCAACGCGCTTGTTGCCGTTTGCTATGTTGACGGCGGTGGAGTAGTCGACCAGCCAATCTTCCGGCTTCATGGAACCTTTTTACTTGGGAGTGTCTCAAGGAAGCGAGAACCCTTTGGGGAAGGGCTTGTCGCGAATACGGGGGCCGAAACAAGGCGGGCCGATCGCATCTTCTCCTTCCAATGCCAGGGATCGAGCCAAGCGGTCGATCCGGTGGCGGGCGTCGTTCTCTCCGACTCCTTCACGGGGGCCAAGCCAGCCTCCAAGAATCGGATGCTCAACAGGCGGCGGGGAGGCGCGCCTCTCCCTGCGCGGGGGAGGCGGACGATCGTCCTGCCGTTCCACTGCTCGTGGGCGGCCGTCTTGGTCACGCTCGATGGTGATGCGCATGCGGCCGTGGCTAACAGCCGGCTCTTGATCTCCTCGGTCGCGGGCGCTGGTTGTCGGCGTCCGGGATGTAGCGCCGTGCTCTTGGCGAGGGGGAAGGTTCTCGGCCTGCAAGCCGAGTTCCACCATGCGGCGGCCGGCTTCTCGCTGCACGGTGGCCGCGTCGATGAGCTGCTGGACGCGTTCCGTCATGCAGCGGTGCTCACCGCCCTCCAGATGGTTCAGCTCATCTGCTGCCGCCTGGGCGGCACATAAGTTCTCCATTGGCGTGGCGTAGACTGGGCGGTCGGCCCCCAGCATGCTGGCGATGGCCGCGCCGCGCTGCCGGACTGTGCCCACGCGGCTGGGCTCACCAGCAGCCGGCGTGCCGCAAACGGTGCGGTCAACCTCACGCTGGTAGGCCTCGGTGAGGCGTCTCATGGCCACCAGTTTGTTGGCGCTGTTGAGGAGTGCAACACGGCACGCTTCTAGCGTTTCGCCGTTTGCGCCGGGCGCTATGGGTGTGGACAGGTCCCGCATTGCCGCCTACAACGGGTCCCGGCCGGCCTCGTCGGGGGCTCCATCGTGGCTGATGACCAGCACCTCGGTGACGGTGCTGGCGCTGGTGCTGCTGTCAGCAGCAGGGAGCGGGTCGTCGAAGATCTCCACATCATTTCGGAAGGCATCAGATGGCGCGGCGTTGACGTCGATGACCATGTCGACGGGCGGGTCGGTGGAGCCAACGGAAACCACGTCGGAAGCCGGCTCGTCGGTGATGTGAAGCCTGCTGAGAGAGTCGACAAGGCAACCCCCGGGGCTGGCCGCGCTCGCGCTGGGCGCAGGCTCGTTGGAGAGGCAGATCCTGCCGATGAGATCAGCGAGGCAGTTCGCGACGTAGGCGGCTTCCACGCCACACAGCGTGTCGGTGCAAACGCCGTCAGGCGTGCCGGGCTGGCTGCGCTCGCCAGGAAGGAAGAGGGTTCCCGTCCAGAACGTGTTTCTGGACGACGGTGCACCTTGCCCCATGGTGGGCGCCAAATGTCGGGGATATCGTGCGACATATGCCAAGGGATGGCTTATCGTGTATGGGGACAAAAGTACGTAGTCGGGCTCTAGAAGCGGGAGTGAGCGAGACCGCGTACGTCTGCGAATCTTACCCAGGTTCGGGGCTCTCCTCGGAGATAACACCCCTAGTCCTGCTCTACAGGGTCTCCGCATGATGACTATGATCAACAAGGTAGCTACAAGCTTGCTCCTTGAGCTGTTTCGGCTGGAGGAGGAAGAAGGGCGAGGCTGGCCCGGCTCTCCTCTCTACGTGTGTGTAAGTGGTATGAGGGTTCCCCGTTTGCATGGGTGATCTGGGGGGTTTATAGAGGCCTACCCCCCAGGGGTACAATGGTAATCCGACCGGGTATAGGACCCGGCCGTCAGTGTCTTTGGTCGCCGGTATCTCCGCCGACTGTTGGGGCCCGCCACCTGGTGGGCCCTGCCGACTATCATGATCTCGGCCGACAAGTAGGGCCCGCCGCCTGCGGGCCATGCTGACTGTTTTATACTGTAGCATTGCCCTTGATGACGAAGGCTTTGTCAGGGGGAGCGTGGCTACAGTCCCACAGCCTGACGGGCGCTCGCTTTAGCCATACCCCATCTCATCTCATTAATGGCGCACAGACTCCAAGGGTGAGAGGGGCCGCCTGCTAGGAGCCGGACCTCCCTGGTTGCCGCCTGCTTGAGGTGTGCCGCCTTCTGGTGGCTCGCGGACAGGTGGGGCCCGCCGCCTGCGGGCCGTACTGACCGCTCATCGTTGGAGCATAGCTCCCTCTGCGCGAGTGATGTCATGGGCGGCGAGGCAACAGTGCCGCGCTGGGCGGGGGGTGTCCGCCCTGTACACTGCTCTGCGGCCATGTCCCATCCTAGACTCAGGGGTGGCAGGCTGTACTGTAGCCATGCCTCGTCTTGTCGTGGTGATGTAGTGCTGACTTCGAGGGGATGAGGGGATGTCTGCTAGGAGTCGGCCCTCTTGCGGCCGCCTTCCATGATCTTGCCACCTTCTAGCAGCCAGCCCCTTGGACCAGCCGGCCCAAGGCGGCGGTCGTGCTTCCGGAAGGCGGGAGGGGCGCGGCCAGGCCCGATGTCTTGGAATACGATGGGGGACGGATAAGGTTACCCGTGGTCATTTACTCCGACAATCAGACCATTGGCCCGTTCAACTTGGCCGTTTGTTTGAGGGTGGTATACGGATGCATAGTCGAGTTTAATGCCCAACTTAGCGCACCAGGTGTGACACCCTGATTTTGGCAACTTTTTCTTTTCAAACTTTTCTTGGTTTTATTTGAATTTGGTTGGTTTTTTTTGAACTTTTCCAATTGGACTTGGACATTCTGAATTCCTTCCAAATAATCCAAAGCCTCATCACCTTGCCAAAACCCTGCCAAGTGCCCATATTTCAATTTAAATTATTTTCAATAATCATTTTCTTTTATTTGAAGATTTAGGGCATTACTATGGGTTATGAAGCAACCTATAGTTTGGATGCTTAGAAAATTCTCAAATAATTCTTAAAAATTCTTTGGACTATATCTTGCTCCCATATCCAAAAATATTCCATAAAATATTTCATATACATTGCAAAATAATTCCTTTTAGCTCCTGGTCAGTCTCGACCTTTGTGAAGGAAGTACATGTTAGGAGTGTCAAATTGATCTCAAATTTTTATAGCATGAGGACACCCCCAAACAACCTTCCTCCACCAAGTTTCAGCCCTAGGGGATCATCCAAGTGAGCAACACTTCAACATTTCTATTCTGGACCAGAAATGTGGTTTGTACATGAACTACCTTCATTTCTTCTCCAAATGACTTCATGTTTGGCCAGTTTGTTGTTCATTCAACATGGATCACACCAGACATCTCTCTTGTCTCTAGATCAACACCATCCAAGCTCCAGAACCACCCCAACATTTCTGTCAGAACCTGTAGATGATTGAATCTCTCAGTTCTGCTCGTATCTTGCCAAACCAAGTGCTCAGGTGAGGTGAACCATCGACGGTCGACACGCCAGACAACATTTTCCAGACCAACGTGGCCGCTAGACATGAGCTACCATGGTGAGCACAGCGCTGGCACGCTTGTCGCCGCGCCCTGCGCTGCGCCTTGCTCGGGTCATGTTGGAGTCGAAAGCTCGTGCAGCGTGGAGTTGTCTTAGCATGCCGACTACCCTCCCTGGTGATGCGTAGACCCCCTGGACCCCTCGCCTGCGCCAGAGACGTCCTCGCCGGCCGCCGCATCATCGCCGCCCTGTTCTGCCCGTGCTGCCACAGTATTGCGGCGCAGTCATCTTCCTCCCGTGCCGTTTCCTCTGCATTTAATGCTTCTGCCCTCATCCATCACCTCGCCCGCGTCGAGCCAGCCAGCGCGGCGTACGAGCGTCGGCGCCATGGCCCGCATCCATGAGCTTCGGGAGAGCTCGCCGCCCGCCTCCTCCCGGCTATAAATAGCCCCGCCCGGTGCGGCTTTGCTCGTCAACCCACTCCTCATCCTCCATAGCTCAAGCCAGTAGCAGCAATCGAGCAGTGCGGCCTCTGGCCTCGAGCTCGATCAGAGCTCTGCCACCGGACCCCTCTTCCCCGTCAGCCACCTCCAGCCCTCCTCCGCCTCATCCAAGAGCACCATTGTGATCAGTAGGCTTCCGTAGTGCTTCCCGAGCCCTCTCCCCGTCCAATTTCCATCGGAATCATCGAGTTTGTCGACCACCGTAACTGCAGTCCGCCAGAGATGAAGGGGGCAACGCCGTCCGTCCACCTCCGGCTAAGCTGCAGGTCCGTGGAGAACCACCGCTCGATGCCCGATCTGCTCCGCCCATTCCCGAGCCCTCTCGCCGTCGGGATCGCCGGCAACGCTCGCCGGTGAGCCACCCCCTCCCCTGTTCCCTCCCCTCTCTCTGTTTTAAACCGAGCCAGGGCCACCGTCAGCCACTGTGGCGAAGCGGTAAGTGGTGGCGCCCGGGCCAAGTACGTCTTCGACGTGGCCCAGTCTGGGTTTTCTGTTTTAATTAAATTTGATTTTAAAACCAGAGATTGACCAAGAACTTTGACTGTGAATAACTTTTAACAGAAAGGTCCAAATGACCTGATTCTTTTTGCATTGTATTTCTAATATAATTCTTTATTTTTCCACCAAGTTTGGTATTTTTCTCATATCCACAGAATTGCTGGTGAATAAAAATGCTTTATGTGACATTTTCTTTTGCTATCTGAAAATATTTTCAGAAAGAGAATCTTGTGGATTTGAAGACCCGGAGTTTCTGAACAACCCAACTGATCAAGGCAAGCCAGGACTTACATATTATGAAGCATTTCATAGCATTGCATAACTCATATGCATTTCTTGCATTTTAATTAACATAGTTAATTCCAAGGAAATATTTCAAATGTTTAAGGTGACCAACTAAGTTAACTTGTTAAAATAACCTTGATGGCTAAGTGGAACTTAGTTGGTTGATCATGAGTCACCTGTCCGGGCTTACCCGTGCGGCCACATTCACCAGTATGGGACGGCCTTGACTTGGTCTGGCTGCGTGGTCTTTCACCGGTACCTCCAAAGAGGGAGGGTTATGCGTGCATGCTGCCCTGATCAGGTAGACGGCGATAACCCTGTGAGCCCAGTTGAGATTGTTTGCCGGCGTCCCTGTTTGGGACAGTTTAGTTAGGCCACGACAGTGGCAGGTGTAACGAGGTGACATGGGGCCACCCAAGGCTCGACTCCGGGGGAGTGTGATTGCCGAGGGTACGATGGAAGAGCCACGAGTCAGGCAGGTTTCATTGGAGCAACACTGGTCCACTCGAATGGGATCACGAGGTCAGTGCTCCATAGTGTGGGTAAAGTGCGCAACCTCTGTAGAGTGTAAAAATCTATTTGAATAGCCATGTCCATGGAATTGGACAGCCCGTCCAGACCTCTCTAGGTGATCAACCGTAATAACTGTAGTAATAATGGAAGAACTTGTCTTTTGAGCCAAAGTACTGGTTGATATTGAGTATTCCGGGGGTTGTGAGGTAACCCAGAGATGAGTAAGTTGGTGACAGTAAGTGAATCACTTAAGACTTAACATGTTAATTGCCATGCTATTATTTGCTGCATATTTGGTTGTCATGTGCTTGCGAGTACATTCAAAGTACTCACCTGGCGTATCATGCCAGATGCAGGAGAAGACTAAGACAGAAGTTCCGAGGTCCATGTTGCGATGCTTAGGATGTGTCCACAGCAGTGTCCCTATGGATGGAGTCTCTATCATGTTCCGCTACGCTGTAGTCTTTCGCTATAGTATTCCGTAGTAGTGCCGAGGCCCTGATGTGTTGGATAAATAATGTAGATACTATCGTAGCACTAGATGTGCTTTTGGCCTCGATGATCATGTAATATATGTGAGCTTGTACCGACTATTATCAATAAAAATTCAGCTATGTTCTGTTCCAAGTTGTTGTGTGTTTCCAGAAGACATGATCTCTGGGTTGGAAACACTGGTAAGCTGGTTCTCTGATCCGGGGTGCCACAACGCTTGGTATCAGACCCAGGCTGACTGTAGGACACCCTAGGCAACCGCGTTAGGTCTGTGATTAGCATAGGACCTTGAGTGTGCATCTTGCTTGTTGCACATGATTGTTGCATGCCATGCATCGTGCATCATAATTCATTATGCTATTAACCTTTGGCTTTGTGAGTGTAGATGGCACCAGTTCCATATCACTACCATCATGAGCCCGAAGCCCACACTTTTCCAGTTTTGCTTCATAACGTCTGGCTTCGACTGTATCCCTACGGTGATGACCCGGTATATCAGGTGTTTCGGGAGTAGTTGGGCGAGTCGGTATATGAGTACCATATCGTAGCTTACCTGACCGCGACTTCGGATATTGGAAGCTCTTCTCGTTCTTCCAAGGGTGAGGTGGCTTCTACTCCGGAGCTGGCGATCCAGTTTACTGCCATGGAGGCTATTACTCAGTTGCGCTTCCACGAGGCTGAGATGCAGACTCATCCAGGTTTCCTCCATTACGCCACCCTGTCGCCTACGACAGGGCGAGTCCTTTTGTCACCAGTAGACCTGGAGTGTGATCATGCGGCTGGTGTTTTTCTCGCTACCTGAACACCAGTTACCGCATGATCATTTCCTTAGCTGAGGAGCTGTCTCGTGTTCAGGGGGCACTTGCAGCAGTAACTCCAGCACCTCCTCCTGTAGTTCCAACTAGTTATCCACCACCAGTTCCACCTTCGCGTGTGCTTGATATCCCTTCTGGTTCTTCTGGACTCTCAGGCTTATTGTCTGGTAGTCGATTTGAGACCCCAGTGCAGTGGGCCTCACTTCTAGCCACTCCTGCTCCGACAATGCTGAGGCGACGTGCTCTTTCTCCCGTGGAAGGAGAGCCGTCCCAGCAGCGACGTCGTGTCTCCTTTGACCCGGTGACTCACATCATCAGTTCTGATTCTGACTCAGGATCTGATGACGAGGTCTCTTTAGATGGGCAGTGTTCGTGTCACCGACGCCACTAGACTGAAGCTTGCGTAGTAATGCATTCGTCTTTGCATATGTCAACTGCCGTATGAGCAGTTTAGTCATGAATTTCCCCCTACTAGCTTGCCATGTATGATGTTGGGTTATCTTGTATAATTACTTTGTTTTCTTTATTCGTCTCTTTCGAGAATTCCCTTTTGGTGTCATATTACTGTATTTCTCCTTATGTATGTTGCTCATCAATTCGGTGTTTATTATGGGAACAAAAATTAGGATGAAGAAAGGAAGTAGCAGTCAAGGCGGCGATGGAAACCCCGTCCATCGATCCGCCAGGCAGGCAGGACAACCGCCCGAAGACTTACCACCACCACCACCTCAAGCACCAACCACAGATGAGATAATGAGAATGTTTGAGGAAAAGAGAAACCAAGACCTCATGGAAATCCTCAAGAGTATGCAGACAATAGTAGGTCAGAATAATGGCAATGGGGTGCGTTCTAAACTGACTGACTTTCAGCGCACAAAACCACCCAGCTTTAATCAGGCTGCGGAACCTATTGAGGCTGATGACTGGATCAGAACCATGGAAAAGAAATTGGACATCGCCCGTTGTGAAGAAGCAGATAAAGTTCCATTTGCCACTCATTATCTCGAAGGCCCCGCAGCCATGTGGTGGGATAACACCAAGTTAATGTGGCCTGCCGAAGAGATTTCCTGGGAGAAATTCAAAGAGCTATTCCGCAAGTATCATATTCCCACAGGTATCATGAAAGTGAAGCAGAGAGAATTCCTGGCCCTCACACAAGGCAGCATGACCGTGGGAGAATACCTAAACAAATTCAATAAATTGGCCCGGTACTCTCGTTATGATGTGGCTACCGAAGAACGGAAAATAGACCGGTTCCTCGGGGGACTTAATCACGCCCTCCGATGCCAGCTATGCATGTTGGACTTTCCCGATTTCCAGACCTTGGTTGATAAGGCCTTCATCGCCGAATGAGAACAAAAGTCTGGTAATGAAGATCGTAAGAGGAAGTTCGAGCCCAAGAAGGACAACAAGGAACCTTATGCACAAAAGCTGCGCAGTTGGCAGCCAGGGCCATCTGAAAATAAACCTGTGTGGAACAATCGTGGCAACTACAATAACAAGCCAGTCAACCAGAGCAAGACCTTCGGCAAGCAGCCAGTCATAGAAGACTGTCGTCGCAACAACACTTGTTTCACTTGTGGCCAGAGCGGACACTACGCCAAACAGTGTCCTACTAATAATGGGAAGCCATCAGCTGACCACAAGCCACAAGTCAATCACCTTGGACGCCACCCCAACTGCAACTTCAGCCACGGATGCATCCACCATGTCTCTGCCAAAGAAGTCTGCGAAGCTCCAGACATTGTCCTTGGTATGTTTTCTATCAATAACATACCTGCCGTAATTTTATTTGATTCTGGGGCTTCCCATTCGTTTATTTCTCGAAGTTTTGCCACCTTGCACAAGTTTTCTCCTTGGCTTTTGGACAAAATCATGGTGGTACAATCCCCTGGTTCTATGCTCAGAACCAATATAATATATAAGGATCTGGAAATCTCAATACATGGAGTCAAATTCCCGGCCACCCTTGTTGCTATTGACTCCCCAGGACTGGACATAATACTGGGAATGGACTGGTTGGCACCGCACCAAGTATGTATCAACTGCGCCAACAGAACAGTGACATTGGTGAAGCCCGCTGGACAAACCATCCAATTTCTGGCTAGCAAAATGATAACAAGAAAGGGGACGGCATACCAGACCACTATTACAGATATGAATCTGATTCCGGTAGTATGTGAATTTCCGGATGTGTTTCCTGAGGAATTACCAGGAATGCCGCTCGACCGAGAATTGGAGTTCGCCATTGAAGTAATTCCTGGTACAACGCCGATATACAAGAAATTTTACCGCATGCCTGGCCCAGAGCTGGCAGAATTGAAGAAGCAGTTGGACGAGTTGCTACAAAAAGGATACATTCGTCCAAGCATTTCGCCATGGGGGTCGCTAGTATTATTTGTCAAGAAAAAGGATGGAAGTCTACGAATGTGTGTAGACTAGCGCCGGCTTAATGAGGTCACTATCAAGAACAAGTACCCACTCCCTTGAATTGATGACTTATTCGATCAGTTGAATGGAGCACGGGTATTCTCTAAGATCGACCTCAGAACGGGATATCATGAACTGAAAATCCGAAAGGAGGATATTCCCAAGACAGCGTTCACCACTCGATATGGACTGTATGAATTTACAGTTATGGCGTTTGGATTGACCAACGCTCCAGCCTATTTCATGAGTATGATGAACAAAGTTTTCATGGACTTTCTGGACAAGTTCGTAGTGGTGTTCATTGACGACATCCTGATATACTCTAAGGGTGAAGAAGAACATAAGAAACATCTTAGAGCTGTCTTGGAAAGGTTGAGAACCCATCACCTATATGCCAAGTTCAGTAAGTGCGAATTTTGGCTAAAAGAAGTGGGATTCCTTGGACATATTCTGTCAGAGAAAGGGATAGCTATTGATCCAAGTAAGGTTACTGTGGTATTGACCTGGAAGACACCAGCCACGGTGACCGAAGTCCGTAGTTTCCTGGGCTTGGCAAGCTACTACCGTCGCTTTATTGAAGGCTTTTCTAAGATAGCCAAGCCACTGACGGAATTGTTGAAAAAGAATCAAAGGTTTATCTGGATAGACAAATGTGACAGCAGTTTCCAGGAATTAAAGACAAGGCTAACCACAGCCCCTGTCTTAGTCCTCCCAGACATTCACAAGAGTTTTGACATATATTGCGACGCATCCAGGCGTGGAATTGGATGTGTGCTAATGCAAGAGGGAAAGGTTGTAGCGTATGCATCACGATAGCTATGACCTCATGAGGAGAACTATCCCACACATGATTTGGAGCTAGCTGTCGTGGTTCATGCCCTGAAGATTTGGAGGCATTACCTTATTGGACAATGATGTGAAATATACACAGACCACAAGAGTCTCAAGTATATTTTCACTCAACCGGACTTGAATCTCAGGCAACGAAGATGGCTTGAGCTAGTCAAGGACTATGATGTTGGAATCAACTATCATCCAGGAAAAGCGAATGTGGTTGCTGACGCCCTGAGCAGGAAACAAGCTGCTGTGCACGCACTAATTGCGGGTATGCATCTGAGCTTATAAGTTGCCAGGCTCAATATGATGCTATGCAGCCCAATGACCCCGAACACGTTGGAGATCACTCCAACCCTCATGGAAGAAATCAAGGAAGCCCAGAAGTCAGATGAAGAAATTTGGAAGATCAAGGAGTTAATTCAGCAAGGGAAGGCCAAGTCCTTCTGTGCGGATGAACAGAGTGCCGTGTGGTTCGAGAAACGAATTTGTGTGCCAAATTATAACAACTTGAGGCAACAAATACTCAAGGAAGCACATGAGCCCACATACTCGATCCATCCGGGAGGTACCAAGATGTACCAAGATTTGAGGGAGACATTTTGGTGGCCAGGAATGAAGAATGATATTGCATACTATGTCGCCTGTTGCGATATTTGCAACAAGGTTAAAGCAGAGCACCAAAAACCAGCTGGACTACTACAACCGCTACCAGTTCCTCAATGGAAATGGGATGACATATGTATGGATTTCATCGTGGGACTACCCAAGTCCACGAGGGGTAATGATGCCATCTGGGTCATTGTAGACGCACTTACAAAAGTGGCGCACTTCATCCCAGTCAAGACCACTTACAACGCACATCAGCTGGCACAACTCTACATGTCCCGGATAGTTAGTCTGCATGGCGTACCTAAGTCTATCACCTCAGACAGAGGTTCCTTATTCACCTCAGCATTCTGGCATCGGTTACATCAAGCTTTGGGCACCATGCTGAAGCACAGCACAACATATCATCCACAAACCAATGGACAGACCGAGCGAGTAAATCAAATATTGGAAGATATGCTTCGGTCCTGTGCTCTCTCTCATGGACCCAAGTGGGAGGAGAGTCTGCCGTATGCGGAATTCTCCTACAACAACAGTTATCAGGCCAGTCTCAAGATGTCGCCTTTTGAGGCGTTGTACGGACGAAAGTGTCGCACACCGTTAAACTGGTCCCAGACAGGAGACAGTCGCATTTTTGGGACAGACTTAATGCTCAAGGCAGAAAGACAGGTCAAGGATATTCAAGAATGCCTGCAAGCAGCCAAGTCCCAACAGAAGAGCTATTACGACCCAAAGCATCGGGAAGTCACCTTTGAACCTGGAGACTATGCCTATCTGCGAGTAACTCCCATCAAGGGAGTAAAGAGATTTGGTACCCGGGGAAAGTTGGCCCCAAGATACATTGGTCCCTTTCCAGTAATTGCTAGGAAAGGCAGAGTCGCATATCAGTTGGAATTGCCACCAGCATTGTCAGACGTTCATGATGTCTTTCACATCTCACAGTTAAGGAAATGCATTGCACCCCCAACCAAGCAAGCGGATACGAGTGAATTAGAATTGGCTAAGGACCTGACCTACGAAGAAAAGCCTGTTAAGATCTTGGATGAGATGGAAAGAACCACTAGGAGTAAGGTGATAAAATTTTAAGGTGCTGTGGGGGCACCACACCGAGGAAGAAGCCACTTGGGAGAGAGAAGATTTTCTGAGATCCGCCTATCCATATTTGTTCCCTGAGCAAACGAATCTCGAGGACGAGATTCATCCTAAGGGGGGTAGGTTTGTGACACCCTGATTTTGGCAACTTTTTCTTTTCAAAGTTTTCTTGGTTTTATTTGAATTTGGTTGGTTTTTTTTGAACTTTTCCAATTGGACTTGGACATTCTGAATTCCTTCCAAATAATCCAAAGCCTCATCACCTTGCCAAAACCCTGCCAAGTGCCCATATTTCAATTTAAATTATTTTCAATAACCATTTTCTTTTATTTGAGGATTTAGGGCATTACTATGGGTTATGAAGCAACCTATAGTTTGGATGCTCAGAAAATTCTCAAATAATTCTTAAAAATTATTTGGACTATATCTTGCTCCCATATCCAAAAATATTCCATAAAATATTTCATATACGTTGCAAAATAATTCCTTTTAGCTCCTGGTCAGTCTGGACCTTTGTGAAGGAAGTACATGTTAGGAGTGTCAAATTGCTCTCAAATTTTTATAGCATGAGGACACCCCCAAACAACCTTCCTCCACCAAGTTTCAGCCCTAGGGGATCATCCAAGTGAGCAACACTTCAAAATCTCTATTCTGGACCAGAAATGTGGTTTGTACATGAACTACCTTCATTTCTTCTCCAAATGACTTCATGTTTGGCCAGTTTGTTGTTCATTCAACGTGGATCACACCAGACATCTCTCTTGGCTCTAGATCAACCCCATCCAAGCTCCAGAACCTCCCCAACATTTCTGTCAGAACCTCTAGATGATTGAATCTCTCAGTTCTGCTCGTATCTTGCCAAACCAAGTGCTCAGGTGAGGTGAACCATCGACGGTTGACACGCCAGACAACATTTTCCAGACCAACGTGGCCGCTAGACACGAGCTACCGTGGTGAGCACAACGCTGGCACGCTTGTCGCCGCGCCCTGCGCTGCCCCCGGCTCGGGTCATGTTGGAGTCGAAAGCTTGTGCAGCGTGGAGTTGGCTGAGCATGCCGACTACCCTCCCTAGTGATGCGTAGACCCCTGGACCCCTCGCCTGCGCCGGAGACGTCCTCGCCGGCCGCCGCGTCATCGCCGCCCTGTTCTGCCCGTGCTGCCGCAGTATTGCAGCGCCGTCGTCTTCCTCCCGTGCCGTCTCCTCCGCATTTAATGCTTCTGCCCTCATCCATCACCTCGCCCACGTCGAGCTAGCCAGCACGGCGTACGAGCACCGGCGCCATGGCCCGCATCCATGAGCTTCGGGAGAGCTCGCCGCCCACCTCCTCTCGGCTATAAATAGCCCCGCCCGGTGCGGCTTTGCTCATCAACCCACTCCTCATCCTCCATAGCTCAAGCCAGCAGCAGCAATCGAGGCAGTGAGGCCTCTGGCCTCGAGCTCGATCAGAGCTCCGCCACCGGACCCCTCTTCCCCGCTAGCCACCTCCAGCCCTCCTCTGCCTCATCCAAGAGCACCATTGTGATCAGTAGGCTTCCGTAGTGCTTCCCGAGCCCTCTCTCCGTCCAATTGCCGTCGAAATCATCGAGTTCGTCGACCACCGTAACTGCAGTCCGTCGAAGACGAAGGGGGCGACGCTGTCCATCCACCTCCGGCTAAGCTGCGGGTACGTGGAGAACCACCACTCGACGCCCGATCCGTTCCGCCCATTCCCGAGCCCTCTCGCCGTCGGGATCGCCGGCAACGCTCGCCGGTGAGCCGCCCCCTTCCCTGTTCCCTCCCCTCTCTCTGTTTTATACCGAGCCGGGGCCACCGTCAGCCACTGTGGCGAAGCGGTAAGTGGTGGTGCCCGGGCCAAATACGTCTTCGACGTGGCCCAGTCTGGGTTTTCTGTTTTAATTAAATTTGATTTTAAAACCAGAGATTGACCAACAACTTTGACTGTGAATAAATTTTAACAGAAAGGTCCAAATGACCTGATTCTTTTTGCATTGTATTTCTAATATAATTCTTTATTTTTCCACCAAGTTTGGTATTTTTCTCATATTCACAGAATTGCTGGTGAATAAAAATGCTTTATGTGACATTTTCTTTTGCTATCTGAAAATATTTTTTGAAAGAGAATCTTGTGGATTTGAAGACCTGGAGTTTCTGAACAACCCAACTGATCAAGGCAAGCCAGGACATCCATATTATGAAGCATTTCATAGCATTGCATAACTCATATGCATTTCTTGCATTTTAATTAACATAGTTAATTCCAAGGAAATCTTTCAAATGTTTAAGGTGACCAACTAAGTTAACTTGTTAAAATAACCTTGATGGCTAAGTGGAACTTAGTTGTTTGATCATGAGTCACCTGTCCGGGCTTACCCGTGCAGCCACATTCGCCGGTATGGGACGGGCTTGACTTGGTCTGGATGCGTGGCCTTTCACCGGTACCTCCAAAGAGGGATGGTTATGCGTGCGTGCTGCCCTGATCAGGTAGACGACGATAACCCTGTGAGCCCAATTGAGATTGTTTGCCGGCATCCCTGTTTGGGACAGTTTAGTTAGGCCACGACGGTGGCAGGTGTCTCGAGGTGACATGGGGCCACCCAAGGCTCGACTCCGGGGGAGTGTGATTGCCGGGGGTACGATGGAAGAGGCACGAGTCAGGAAGGTTTCGTTGGAGCAACACTGGTCAAACTGAATGGGATCACGAGGTCAGTGCTCCATAGTGTGGGTAAAGTGCGCAACCTCTGCAGAGTGTAAAAATCTATTAGAATAGCCGTGTCCACGGAATTGGACAGCCCGTCCAGACCTCTCTAGGTGATCAACCGTAATAACTGTAGTAATAATGGAAGAACTTGTCTTTTGAGCCAAAGTACTGGTTGATATTGAGTATTCCGGGGGTTGTGAGCTAACCCAGAGATGAGTAAGTTGGTGACAGTAAGTGAATCACTTAAGACTTAACATGTTAATTGCCATGCTATTATTTGCTGCATATTTGGTTGTCATGTGCATGCGAGTACATTCAAAGTACTCACCTGGCGTATCATGCTAGATGCAGGAGAAGACTAAGACGGAAGTTCCGAGGTCCATGTTGCGATGCATAGGATGTGTCCACAGCAGTGTCCCTGTGGATGGAGTCTCTATCATGTTCTGCTACATTGTAGTCTTTCACTGTAGTATTCCGTAGTAGTGCTGAGGCCCTGATTTGTTGGATAAATAATGTAGATACTGTTGTAGCACTAGATGTGCTTTTGGCCTCGATGATCATGTAATATATGTGAGCTTATACCGACTATTATCAATAAAAGTTCAGCTATGTTCTGTTCCAAGTTGTTGTGTGTTTCCAGAAGACATGATCTCTGGGTTGGGAACACTGGTAAACCGGTTCTCTGAGCCGGGGTGCCACACCAGGTTTTCACCTCATCAGCTGTAAAATTGGAGCCATTATCAGTGATGATACTGTGCGGGACACCGTAACGATGCACCATGCCAGATATAAAATCAATCATTGGCCCTGCTTCAGCTGTTTTTACTGGTTTGGCCTCTATCCATTTGGTGAATTTATCGACCATCACCAGTAAATATTTCTTTTTATGGCTACCCCCTTTAAGGGGAGCGACCATATCAAGCCCCTAGACCGCGAAGGGCCAGGTAATGGGGATTGTTCTTAAGGCAGTAGGAGGCATATGACTTTGGTTGGCAAAAAGCTAACAGCCCACACAATGTTGGACAAGGGCCTATGCATCTGCCCGAGCCGTTGGCTAGAAAAACCTGTCCTGAAAGCTTTGCTTACGAGGGCCCGCGCTGAGGCATGATGACCGCCCAGATCAGCATGTATTTCTGCTAGGAGTTGTTGTCCCTATTCTTCGGAGATGCACCTTTGAAGGACTCCAGTAGTGCTCTTTTTGTATAGTTCACCCTCGTGCGCTTTGAAGGCTTTAGAGCGCCGAACTATGCAACGGGCTTCATTCTGATCGTTGGGAAGCTCCTGCCTGTTAAGGTAGGCCAGGAAGGGTTCGGTCCATGGAGCGATAACAACCATGATCTCATGAGCAGAGGGTGTTATTTCTATATTCGATCCCCCGACGGTATCTGTCTTGTGTTCGGCTGCTGGGGGTGTGACCAGGTCCGTACTAGATGAATACTACGGATGGCTTGAAAAGCCTTTCCACAAAGGTGTTAGGTGGGAAAGGGTCACGCTTTGCGCCCATGCGAGCGAGGATGTCGGCTGCCTGGTTACTGTCTCGAGCGATGTGATGGAATTCAAGTCCCTCGAACCGAGCTGATATTTTTAATACGACGTTTCGGTATGCCGCCATTTTTGGGTCCTTGGCGTCGAACTCTCCATTAACCTGGGATATTGCGAGGTTCGAATCGCCACGCACCTCGAGGCGTTGTATACCCATGGAGACAGCCATGCGAAGACTGTGTAGGAGCGCCTCATATTCGGCTGCGTTGTTGGAGTCCGTATACATGATTTGTAACACGTAACAGACTGTGTCCCCGGTTGGGGATGTCAAGATGACGCCAGCCCCCAGTCTGGCTAGCATTTTGGAACCGTCAAAGTACATAGTCCAGTTGGAGTATGAACTGTACTCTTTAGGGAGTTCGGCTTCCATCCATTCGGCGACAAAGTCGGCCAGCACCTGAGATTTAATAGCCCGGCGTGGCTTGTATGCTATTTCGAATGGTAAAAGTTTGATGGCCCATTTGGCTATGCGGCCAGTGGCGTCCCTGTTGTTAATAATGTCGTTAAGTGGTACTTCCGATGCCACTATGATCGAACACTCTTGAAAATACATTGGTAAGTGGCCCCAGCGTTTTTTAGTCCGAAGGGCATAGTGTTGAAGCAGAAAGGGCCGTACGGGGTGATGAACGCTGTCGCAGCCTGATCCAATTCCTTCATTTTAATCTGATGGTATCCAGAATAGGCGTCTAGGAAACACAATGAATCGTGTCCTGCAGTTGCATCAATGATCTGGTCAATGCGGGGCAATGGGAAAGGGTCATTTGGGCAAGCCTTGTTGACGTCTTTGAAGTCGACGCAAAGGCGCCAGGATTTGTCCTTCTTTGGTACCATGACCAAGTTGGCTAACCAATCTAGATGTTTGATTTCCCTGATGAACCCGGCTTCTAGCAGTTTGGCTAGCTCTTCTCCCATGGCTTGACGCTTGGGTTCGGAAAATCGCCGCAGTGTCTGCTTCACGGGTTTGAACCCTTTAATTATGTTTAGGCTGTGTTCGGCCAGCCTGCGTGGGATGTCCGGCATATCTGAAGGGTGCCAAGCAAAAATATCCCAGTTTTCGCGCAAGAATGTGCGTAAAGCGGCGTCCACTACCGGATACAGCTGTGCTCCGATAGCCGCTGTCTTGTTGGGGTCCGTCGGGTGCACTTGAAATTTGACTATTTCCTCTGCTGGCTTAAAAGAGGTGGATTTAGGTCTCTAGTCGAGGATCACATTGTCCTTGTCCACCGTGGACCGTAGGATGGTTAGTTCTTCGGCCGCTAGGGCTTCGGATAACGCCTCGAGGGCCAAGGATGTGGTTTTGTTTTCGGTGCGGAGTGCTTTGTCCGGGTCGCTGGAGATTGTGATGACTCCGTTGGGTCCGGGCATTTTAAGCTTCATATACCCGTAATGGGGTATAGCCTGGAAACGTGAGAAGGCGTCCCGTCCGAGGATGGCGTGATACCCACTGCTGTAGGGGACCACATGAAAGAGCAACTCTTCGGACCTGTAATTTTTGGGCGTGCCGAATACCACATCCAATTTAATTCTCCCAGAGCATCGTGCTTCTCGACTGGGGATGATGCCTCAAAAGGTGGTGTTGCTTTGCTTGATGCGTGTTGTATCAATCTGCATTTTGTCGAGTGTATCTTCATAGATAAGGTTAAGCCCACTGCCGCCATCCATGAGCACTTTGGTAAGCCAGAAACCGTCCACAATGGGGTTTAGGACTAGGGAGGCGGGTGCTCGGACTGACCGAGCCTTTGGTTCATCTTCGGGGGTGAAGGTTATTTCCGCGTCATTCCAGGGGCTCAGTGCGGTAACTTGGTGGACTTCGGCGAGGTCGCGGAGTGTCCTTTTTCACCGATTATTTGAGGAAAAGGTCTCAAAGACCGTGAGGACATTAAAATCATTCCTTTTCGGAGAGTGTTTCTCTGGAGTAATGGTGGCGAGGATGGCCTCTCCACTCTTTGCTACCTGCCGGAGCACCCAACATGCTCGAAGGCTATGGGTTGGGTCTATGCTCGGAGTTGCATGTATCGGACAGGGCTTGTCAAGGAGTTCGTCAAGGAAGGACCTATGTCCCGTAAAGGGTTTATTCTTTCTGTTGACAGACTGATGATCGGGTGCGCCACTGGGGTGCATTCGCTTAGTCTGGGCCGCACACTGCTTAAAGGCAGCAGGTTCCAGTTGAGTTTGCTGGGCCTTCCATGTGCTTTCCATCACGCAGTACTTTTGCACTACATGTGATAGTTCCGTGAAGCTCTGTATGTGACGGCGGTCGAGGGCGTTCAGTAATCCCTCGTCGGTACAATTGCGATGGAAGAACGAAACTGCATCGTTGTCGCAGCAATCTTCAATCTTGCTTTTAACAAGTAGGAATTTGGCCCAAAAGTGATGGACCATTTGCTGAGGTTGCTGCCGTATATACATCAGGTCGTATATTTCTGGAGGCCCTGAGTTTGTTGGAGAGTATTGATTGTGGTGGGTGGGTGGGTTAAAATTTGGACCCCGACCCACATCAGTGCTTGGAGCTTGGAAAATCTCCGAAGTGACCAGTTCGGATCTGGGGAGATCCAAATGCCCCCCCCCCCCCAATCCTGTATCCGAGCCAGAGTTTGGGGGACTTGGAGTCCCGCCTGAAGAGAGAGTATCCGGCTCGAGAGGTTCGGAGATCCGAACATATTTGGTTCTCAACATAGGGGGAGAAGTGTCCTCGGCTCATTCCTCGACGACTGCTACCAGGTGGGTGATCGGCGGGTGATGAATCTCCCTCTGGTCAGGCTTAAGCCCGATCCGACCATAGTCTATTGAAACCCCCAGGGCGGCGATGCGGTCTAGCAGCTCGTTTAAGGACGAGACGTCTGCTGGATCCATCTTTTCAGAGTGTTCGAGACCGATGCGAAGACGGTGTTCGGCGGTCGTAGGGGGTGCTGTAGGCTTGATGGCCGTACGGGCGCCTATGATGAAACCGCCGAGCTGGAGGGTCTGCCCAGAAGTCAGGCTCCTTCCAGAGGTAATATTGTCATTAATGACTAGGCGAGCCATAGATCGCTTTTTCGGGACTACACAACAGAGCTCTCAATGAAAGCACCAATGTCGGTGTCAAAACCGGCAGATCTAGGGTAGGGGGGCCCAAGCTATATGTCTAAGGATCGATGGTAACAATGGACAAAGGGACACAGTGTTTACCCAGGTTCGGGCCCTCTTAAAGGAGGTAAAACCCTACGTCCTTCTTGATTGTATTCGATGAGTATAGGAGTTACAAGAGTTGATCTACCTCAAGATCGTAATGGCTAAACCCTAGCTTGTCTAGCCTATGAATATTATGATGATAGCCTCTACGGACTAAACCCTCCAGTTTATATACACACCAGAGGGGCCTAGGGTTTGTACAAAGTCGGTTGACAAGGGAAGGAAACAATACATCCGGACTCTAATCTTGCCGTCCACGCACACAGGAGTTCTACCCGAACACGGAGTGACGGCCCTAAGCTTCATCTTCACGGCCCATTCAGTCCGGCCCATCTCCTCGAGCCAGACACCGGAGGACCCCCGAAACCAAGACTCCCTCAATGACCCTGTGCACCAGAGAAATAAACGAAGCGCTGGGGGGCCGCCGACCAAGTTGCATGCATGCATGAGCATTCCAAGAGCATTTGCATAAGCATTTCATGAGCATCTGCATATGCATATAGATAGGATCACATCCTGCATCATTCTCATCTGCTTAAAGTTATAGGTTCCTGCCGTGAACTTGGCTTCTACAAGGAGATGAGAAGATGGACCAGCACTGCGATCCCCGGCAAGCCAAACGATATAAGTTCTACCTCTTGTCCATAAGTGTTCTATAAGCTAAAACTTGTGCATGAGAAAGCTTCGCGACTCTTCAAAGCTTAGGTGCTCCCACTTTTGGCTAGAACATTGCTTCAGCCTAGGTGGTCGCAGTGGCCTTTGCTAAGAAAGAGTTGGCGGGGGGCTGGTCCCTTTATTTTTTGCCCGGTAGACTCCGACCCCCGGCAACAAAATAGAAAAAGTGTGCCGGCAGGATAGCCTGCTGGGGAAGACTCGTTTATTTAACTAAAGAGGCATCCCACCTCTGCATGGACGTACACATGCACGAGTTCCCGGCAAGGCTCATCTTTTTCATTAATATGCTGATTATACAAGTACAATCCTTACAGAACACGTACATGGACTAGAGAGATTACATTATTGGAATTAAAATTTGGCAAGCGCCCACAAGTTTAAGATTGAAAAAAGATAAGTGCCCCGTAATCCCCTTTCTTGTCCCTCTCCTCCCAGGCACGGTAGGTGAAGGCAAAAAGGGCAAAAAGAGCACCTGGGCTGGAGCCCAGGCCAACCCTATCAGGCCCCAGGAGAGGTAGCCCGGCGGGGACGGGGAGACACCGATGAAGGCAACGATGAAGAGCATGGCGGAGATGACCCTCCACCCACCGTCACGAGAGCCAGCAGGACACGGCAGGGCTAATGGAGCTGCAGCCCAAGAGGAAGCCTGCCGGGGTCCAGCTAGAGGAAGCCAAGGAGGGCACCATCACCACCTCTGCATCCAACTTCCCGGCAATCACCTTGCCGGGAGAAAATGCAGGGGCAGATGATGGTACTGCCACGCGATGGTGGTGGTGCAGGCGGGGTCAGCCAGAGTCGGAGTTGTCATCGCCGTCATGGTCCTCCTCGTCGCTGTCGCTCCAGGAGGAGCTTTCGTCATCGGTGGAGCTCTCCGCGCAACACCCTAAGCAAATACCCGAGCGCCCGAAGATCTTGACGGAGAGCAGGCCGCTCTCCATTAATTTAAACTTGAGAACATGCCCTTACGACAAGCCATGGGCATGAGCAAAGGTCTTCCAACCACAGCGGAGGTACATGACATGAGGAGCGGGGAAGTCGATGTCAACCCACATGCCGCCGTTCCCACAGCCCCTCATGTGCAACCTCAGAGCGTGTGGCGGATCAAGCTCCATTTCCCGTGCGAATGGAGTAGGAAGACGGAGGTGGCCGCACAAAGGCTTGTACAACCTGATGACGAACTCCCGAGGCTGATCTCCAACATTGCCTTCCATCACGGGAGGAGCCGCCGGCGGGGGCGCGGCCAGAGCGCCGCCCCGTCCTCCTCTCCCTCGAGCACCGCGGCGACCACGGCCTCGCCCCCTCCCTCCGCCTCTCGTGACCGGTTCCGGCGCCACAGGGTCAAGAGGAGGGGGAATGCGCTCTCGAGCAGAAGCCCTCATCACCGTCGTTGGAGTACCACCACACCCTCGCCCTCTCACCATGGCGAGCGAAGGAAGACTATAGGGAAAGAAGAAGAAGCAGGTGCGTATGGAGATGCACCGCTCCTACCCCCTTTTATAGAAGGACAAGGCCGGGGGGCTCGCCTATCATTCAGAGGGTGGCGGCCCCGCGCATCCAATACAGCTTCCCCACCCATCCAGAGACAAAGGGGATTAGGACCGACCCGCTGCATCAACCAGCGACGCCTGATTTCCTGCCATGGCACTCACACCCGCGCTCTCCGCATCCACCACTTACCCTTTCTAATGCATGGAGTACACATGGCGGATGCGCCAGAAGCATGGAGGCAAGTGGGGTGGCAGTTTTCACCCCGTGATCGTGGGATGTGAGCGCCATGCGGGCCACGATCTGAGCTTTTCCATAACGTTGCGCACGACGTGCGGAAAAACCGGAAACTGGCCCAGTTTCAAGATTAATGAAGAAGCCAAGAAGACACCGAGGGGCCAGCCTCTTCAGCGCCCCTGCCTGTGCACTTATTAGGGCCTACCCCGACGACGCCCGGCAATGTGATCGGGGCAGGCCCGGGGGCTTCTGTCCGTGCAACAGACCCTGGGTATGTTGCCCTGACTGTGCACAGGCACGGGAACAAGATTATGGCCTCAGTCCATGCCAGAGTACAAGAGATCAAGATCTTCAAAGGACCAGCATGGAGAACAAGAGAACCAAGATCAAGCTAGGGAAGCCAGATACCACCAGGAGAAAAGCCTCCCCTGCTGGGCAAATGGACTTGGCAAGGGCAGAACCACCCCCAGAAGGAAGCAACCAAGACGTCCCGGCAGGGCCTGTCGGGACTCATGGAGGCAAGAAACACCTCATCAACCACTCCCCCATGACCCACGTCGTGGATTAGTGCGGTGTCAAGCTGCAAAGTGATTAAGTGGCAACCACTCGCCACATGGCAGCCCCTTTCTACTGGAAAACCTACAAATGACACCCGTCCTGTGACGTGTCAAACAAGAAGGCGTGGAGCTGGCAGAATAAGCCCGGCATGGCTTGCCGGGCGAGCAATGATGTGACATTGAGCGGCGCATTTGATGCGCCCTGTCAGCCTGCAGAGTTAGGTATGATAGCACTGTTTGCTATCTTATCAGTGTGTAATGACTGATTTGCCATTGTGGTGACCCCTTAACCTATAAAAGGAGGCCCATGGCAACCGTAGAAGGGGTTCGGCTAGCGAGGCTGGAGAGTTAGACGCCCGTATGCGCGTAGCCACTGCCGGCCTTGCCGGGCAAGTGTACTGCACTCCACCACCACTCTTCCACCATCAATCCACCAAAGCAGGAGTAGGGTTTTACGCCTCGCGGTGGCCCGAACCTGGGTAAAATTGCTCATGTGATCCCTACCGCGCTCCCCCATGCTCCTCTGCTCTTTGTGCAACACGACATCCCCCCTGCAGAACCAGCAAGGGGCCCCTTGGTCCCATAGGTGGCCGTGGTTTCCCGCGACACCTTTCCATTTTTATTTAACAATAACAAGTGTACTTAGACCGGCACAATACCAGTTTGAATGATTATGTTTGCTTGTTGTTAAATGTTAGGCCTGTTGCAGTTAACACACCTTTGCACTTGTTTTGCTTTACTAGCGTGCTTAAACCTGCACACGGAAGCTATCTTTTGGTGATTATTTTCTCTGCCATGGATAATTTTGGTTGATGTTTAGCCTGTTGTGCTTAACATGCCTCTCGATGTGCCTACACAGGACAATTTTGGGAACGGCTGCTGTTTTCCATCGAGGTTAGTTTCATCCCATGGATTATATATACTCACTATTCAGGATATCGGTAGCTGGTACCATATAGGCCGGGGGCTGATAAGGGATTAATCGGTGAATCAGACTTTTAACTGAATATATCGGTAACCCATTTATCGTTAGGTTAACTAGGGCCATATGTAATATATCTGAGGCTACATAACAACATGCACTGTACTTAATGTCTAAATATGCAATCCTAGGCTACATAGCAACAAGGAAGAGTGTTACCTTAATGTTCTGATGATCTCTAGATATACGTAGAAGAGCAGCAGCAACAACAACAACAACAACAACAATAACAACATAGCCCTGTGTGGATACTCAACTTAGCTAGAGTTAGAGTTAGTTTCTAGCTCATGACTAACCCTGAACTAACTCCATCCAAAGAGGTGTTTGGATGACAGGGTTAGATTGACAATAAATGCACTAGGAGAACTAGCTCCAATTAGCTCAAACAAACTCTAACCCATGGATGGGTTAGATGCAACTAGCTCAAACTAGCCCTCATGTTTGGATATACTTTAGGGCTATTTGAGCCCGAACTAGCTCAAACAAACTCTAACCCATGGATACAGCAGTAGTTAATCAGCCGATAATTTGTAAGAATGCAATAAACTCCTTTCGGCCCATAATATAAGATGTTAATTCATCTAATATGTGAGTATATTGGATGCTATAAGATATTATAAAAGAGTGTTGTACTACATCATTGTGCAATTGTTGTTTAGCTTCTAATATTCACTTGGTGCTTTTAGGTACATATGTCATTGGTTAAGATCCGCGCTTGACCCTTTCTGCGTATGGGGCAATGAGATATCGATGAACCAGCATCAAGTGAGCAAGCTGATAAAGATTGTTAGAAAAATGGGTCAAAAGATGGCAATTAAACTATTTGTTTACACTTTATCCAAGACAACAGCGAACTGTAGGATGGTAAGTAAGAACTCTACAGCCTTCTTTTTACTGCCCATAATGAGTTGTGTTAGATGACAATGTCTGAATCTTTTTCCTTTGTAGTGGTTCCCAAAGAAGTTTACTCAAGATTACCTCTCAAACTACATGATTGGTGGGCATGCAAAGGTTAAAGTATTTCTACCAGAACACGATGATTATCTAGATGTTTTCATGAAGACCGTGAAGGATGGGCGATCGGCCATCACAAGGGGTTGGACTAGAGTCGTGCGTGCCTTCTGCATGGAGGAGGGCACGATATGGGCATTCCGCTTCACCTTGTTCAGCAACCAGAATGTATTTCGCCTCTTTCTTTACCGTCTTTAATAGTACAAGTATACAAATGTGGTTCATCATTCTTTATTTGGTTCTTATGTAATTCTTGAACATATGTACCTATGAATCGAATAATGCATTGGTTGTTTGAACCTGATGGATATGAATAAAGCTATAGCATACATTCAAATTCAAATTCAAATTCAAATCTGGTACAATTTGAAATAGCAGCAATTAAATTACGGTGAAATTATGCTCTCCAGGTCGTTACGGCACACACGGTTGGTAAAACACAAATGTTTGCGATATACACCATAATCCGACACGGTTCACAGAGAGGAAAAGTTTGCAAGCATGCACACAGTTGCCGTTTGCAAAGCGTGTGCGATGTCAGACAATATCACAAATGGTGCGGGCAAACTAAATGTTTGTGATAGTTGCCTTATTGTACACGATTCGCAACCATGAACTGTTTCTGATGAAGTATGCATCGTAAACGTTTCACCACAGAATAGCGTGTGCGATAGTTGTCGTGTATGACGATGTTATGACGGTCCGACGTTTTGTAATCCTGTCCGACACTCGTACGACGATTAGCTAATCTTCTTAATTAGTTATCGCATACGGTTTGGGAAAAGCAAATGTGTTTACTTGTCTGCTTATCATACACGTTCTATAATAGTGAACCGTTTGTGATGGGCCGCGCATCATAAACGTAGCACCACAGAATACCGACAGCGATGGCAATGCGAGCACAAATGCGTCGGACTATTGTATATGCATCTTGGCTCCCTATCCCCGGCAGTTTTTTGGGTTGTGTGGGAAGGACCCCCCCTATCGCCCACACTCACTTGGCGACGGTTCCAAATGCCGTCGCGGAAAGGGGTTAAAAACCGTTTGTATAGCACCTCAATGTACCAGTGCTCCATCGGACGGTACGGCATGAAAACGCAACAGTTGGGTCAAATGAACTGAGCTTCTGAACTTCTAATGGTGCATTTATCTGTCGGACTGTTAACTTTTATGACAACCTTCCTTTTGTTATATGGCTGTAATTTGTTTTGTTGTGATACAAAATTTGTTCTTAATAGTCAGCGACCGACTGATGAAAACGGCAAGCCATTCTTGTATAGTGTAGGGTGTTCCCTATATTTGCACTGGTGGCAAACTTTGATGCCCAGTGGATGTAATCTGTGCAATCGCCTTAATAGCCTAGCATTAGTTTCTGGCTTATTTATTTCCTTAGTCTTATTTTTCCTTGGTTTGCTAGTGGCCGCAACAACCATGGGCCAGATACGAACCTTGGTAACCTCGAGCCTGCTATGGGCCGTCGGATCAATGGGCCTCCTACGGGCCGTCGGATAAATGGGCCTCCAACGGGCCGTCGGATCCATTGGCCACACATGGGTCCAACAATTCATATGCCAAAACCGGACCACGACATGGGCCGTAAACGGGCGTAATTGGTATCGGGCCAACACGGTAATGGGCCGTTAACAGGCCGGAAGATAGCAAAGGCTTATTTCTATCACAGGATTAACGGATCATTAATGGGCCTGAATACATGACAGGTTGGAAAGGGTGCAATGGGTTAACAGGCCACAAATGGGCTGATTTTAACCACAGGCTAAATTTGGCCCATTAGGAGAACATGCCTGTAACAGACCAGAAGTAATTGAGGGCCGGAAAGAAGCCCAAGAATTTATGGGCCCTCAGTAGGCCGAATGCTAACACAGGATGGAAATGGCCCATGTGAATCATGGGCCGTTAATGGGTATAAAGAAATTTACTGTTTATTATGGGCCAGAGTCACCACGGGCCACTAAAGGGCACAAATATATGAAAAGCCTCATATGAGCCGAAAGACGTCATGGGCCGTACATGGGCCGAAACTGAAACGGGTTGGTATTATACTGGACGGCCCACATGACGCTATTGGGCCAAATTCGGAAAGGCCATAATGGGCCGTGAGTTACCGGCCGTAAAATGGGCTATATGCGAACAAACCGTTAACAGGCTTTTCATGGGCCCGCCCGCTAGCTTTTGACCAAGTCAAATGGGCCAGCCTTTGTAAGCTAAATGGGCCACTGTTGGGCCGTGCCACGTGTCGACATATCATAGGCGCCTATCTGTCCCAATGGCGAGCTGACACGTGGTTCCTGTGGCCAATGAGAATTTTACACGTGGAAAATCCCCATTGGTCTAGGTTGTTAACCGGTTATCGGATGCAAACCAGAACCCGATAGCTTAACGGTGAACCGTTACGGTGGAAGCCACGTGTCGGTTACCCTTGACGAAAACACTTCCATGATGCGGCATTTATCGTCATGGAAGTGGACACTTCCGTGATGATAATTTCAGTATTGTCATGGAACACTTCTACGACAGCATAGGTATGACTATCTTGATTATGTCATAAAATCATCATAGTTGTACATGCATGACAGAAAACGTGACCTACTATGACAAAGGCGTATCATCACAGAAGTGTTTTTTTATAGTGCTGGCAGTCTCCATGGCAAGGAGGTAGTAGCTCACCCTCATGGATGACGGTATGTATCAGCAGCTATGTGTTTGTTCTCTCTCCCTCTCTCTCTCTCTCTCTCTCTCTCTCTCTCTCTCTCTCTCTCTCTCTCTCTTTCTCTCTCTCTCTCTCGTGATCTTGATTTGGCACGATCTTGATGTATCGTGGGCTTTGTTAATACAGTCGGATCATATTGTGTTCTTCCCTCTTTATCTTTGTTGTGATTAATTGAATCTTCCCCTTTGTGGTTTCACTGTTATCAGATTGAATATTTTGGATTTGATATCACTTGATGTATGTCTTTCATTTGGATACCCGTGGTGACAATGGGATACTCTATTGAGTCACTTGATGTATGTTTTGGTAATCAACTTGCGGATTCCCGAGCTGACATTGAGGTAATCTAGGACATAGGTTAATACACATTTTCATCCTACTTTCTCTGATAGAAACTTTGGGGTAATCTTGAATTCCTTTGTGTTTGATTGAATATTATGAACCTGAAATTGTTTAATGCATGTCGAATAATTAAGTCATGGATAATTGTGGTGACATTGGAGTATCTAGGTGACATTAGAGTTGATTGATGCATATCATATGGTGTTATTTTAGTACGAACTATAGGGCATTTTGTGGCACTTATAGGGATGGCTCAATAGATTGATTGGAAAGGATAAATTTGAGGTGGTTTACTACCTACAAAAATTTCACCTGATGTTCTCCTCTATTGAAGAGAACTTCGGAGTGATTCTTTCTTGCACGTTGAGGGATGCTTATATGATTCAATTATGTTAGCATTGTTGAGAGATTGCACTAGTCAAAGTATGAACCCTAGGCCTTGTTTCCAAGCATTGCAATACCATTGGTGCTCACATTTACTACTTGCTACCTTGCTGTTTTTATTATTTCAGAATACAAAAACCGATATCTACTATCCATACTACACTTGTATCACCATCTCTTCGCCAAACTAGTGCACCTATACACTTTACCATTGTATTGGGTGTGTTGGGGACACAAGAGATTTCTTGTATTTGATTGCAGGGTTGTTTGAGAGAGACCATCTTCATCCTCTACCTCCCACGGATTGATAAACCTTAGGTCTCCACTTGAGGGAAATTTGTTGCTATCCTACAAAACTCTGCGCTTGGAGGCCCAACAGAGTCTACAAGAATAAAAGTTGTATAGTAGACATCACTCTACAAAGCTCTTAGTTACAAACGTGTGTGTGCTTCCATAGTCAATAAGAAAGAGCATCACCTGATTTCCCACCAAAGCATGAATGCAAACTGTTTCAAAGCTTCTGTTCCCGCAAGAGCATGCACAAAAAGATGCTAGCAAGTTGCGGGTGTTGCCGTTTCTTCCAAGAGATCCAGGGCAACCACTGCATCATCTGATAATACCTCACCGAATTCTCCAACCTCAATGGTGAGGAGCTGGCCTGATCTTTTACACTGACATTCCTTGGAATACTTATCCCCAAATTTAAAACAAAGACCTTTTGCACACCGAATATCACGGATCTGCCGCTCCTTGTTAAAATCATCATTGCCTTGCCACTTAGGCCAATCAGGGAGAAGCATTTGTGGGTTAGGTGCAACTCCAGGGGTAACTAGTGGATGTGTGGTCGGTGCTAGTGGTCGGGCATGAGGCATGTGGTGTTCAGACTCTTCCTCTTAAATTTTGGACAGAGTTGCAGCCCGAGTAACACTACTGGGTGCCTGCAGATGAACCGCTCCCCGTAGATCATCTCACAGTCCAAACACAAATTGAGTGAAAAACCATCAAGTGCTGAGAGATGGATCCAAATAGAGAAAATGGTACATACATTCTTCAAAATAAGCTTTGTACTCTACAACTGAGCTGGTCTGTTTTAATTGCAACAACTTGTTCATCTGTCCATCATATTCATCCTAACCAAATTCATTCACCACAGCACACGCGAAATCATCCCAATTGATGAGGCGATAAGGATGCTTGTAGGCCTGGAACCAAAGCGCAGCCAAGCCGTCCAAATACAGTGTTGCAGTACTAACCCAGTGATGCTCTGGCACATGATACATTTAAAAATATGTCAAGCATTGATCTATACATAGCAGGGGCGTCTCACCATGAAACCGAGGAAAATCGTGTCATGGTTAACACGGACGATACTCCTCACGCTTGATCCAGGTGTGGTGGGTGGGGCTTGTCTCTTTCTCATGAGGTGATGACGGAGCGGTGTGAAATCCTTGAGGATGCTGTTGTGGAGTGCCGAGTAGCAGTGCTCTGTTGTTGACAAGCAGTGGTGCCCCAGTTCCTTTGTCTTCTTGTGGAGGTGTAGGTTGTGCCACCACAGACGATGATGAAGCCGACTTGCCGGTGTCGTGGACATGACGCTTGATGTTTTCCAGATCATCGCCAAAATCCCCCACCTGCTTGCGCAGGTTGAGCACCTCCTCGGAGACAACCTTGACCTCGATGCTTATGGTGGAGAAATGCGTCAGGCTCTCCTCCAAGGTCTCCTGCATCTTCTCCATCGATCCCAGCAAAATTTCCATCTCCGTGGATGGCTTCACAGACTTCAACGACATTGCCGTGGCACTCCTGAATCAAATCCAACCCCACTAAGGATTTCGTGCCGATTAGCTGAAGCAAATCAAGGCAGCTTTCATAATGGAATTTTATGGACCGATCTCAGATTCGTGAGCGCAAGTGGAGCAGGCAAGGCTCTAATTACCAATTGTAGTGTCCCGATATGGAGTTGTAGGGATCAGAGCATAACTTGGAGAAGGGGATGAGATAACAGACGAAAGGGGATGATATTATCAGTAGAAAAGATGAGAGAGGTTCACAAGATTCAATTACAACATAACCCGAGCACCACGGCTCATCTCCTAGTTATACCACTCCAAGGACACACCCACGAGACAGCTCACAGGTCATCTGTATTTACTATTCCTCATCCACATCATCGTCATTTGCCGGTCCACCCGTCAGGGAGTCTAGAGCCGGCGACTCGCTATCCACCAAATCGCAGGAAGGCGTGACAAAAGGGGATGAGCTCCACACCTGGCGTATCTGTGGCTCTTCTGTGGTTGTTCGTGCAAGGACGGAGCATGGGTTGTGCGAAGGAGGTGTTGCAGCCTGCGGCTGGACAAGGAGGGCTCGTTGGCGCCGCTGCTAGAGGGCCTCTTCCGCACACGCTCACAAAGGTGTTGTGGCGAATACGGCGGCATGAGGTTCTTCCCATGGTTCAGCTGCTCCGGCAGCAACAAGGTCTTGGTCGATACTGCAGTTCAAGGGCGTGAAGGAAGAAGTGTGGCGGTTCGATGCGGCCAGTGCAACGAGAATGCCTCATGCTCTTCCCCATCTACTCCTGATCAATCCAATCTCGCCTCCCTCCATTGCTCGATAGTTTCAATTCGACCTCCCCTTTTCAGATCGATGCTACTACTTGTAACTGAGACTCCGGTGGATCAACTGAGTAGTAGTCCTTTGATTTCCTATCAAATTTCAATTGATCGGCATGAATTCAGGAAACAAGCCTCGTACCGATGGCAATGTGCATGAGTGAATAGTAATTGTGCATCTGAACCTTGGTTGCATATAAGCAGCTTATGTTTTTGGAGGCAAGGATCGGTCCTCTCCACGCGCGGTGCCATGTCGATGGGGACGAGCTCGTAGTCAAGATGGCAACAGGGACGAAACCCACCGGGTTTTGCTTGCCCAAACCTGTTCTGATGACCCACAAGTATACGGGGTCAATCGTAGTCCTTTCGATAAGTAAGAGTCTCGAACCTAACAAGGAGCGGAAGGAAATGACAAGCGGTTTTCAGCAAGGTATTTTCTGTAAGCACTGAAATTATCAGTAACGAGTAGTTTGATAGCAAGATAATTTGTAACAAGTGACAAGTAGCAATAGTAACTAAGGTGTAGAAAGGTAGCCCAATCCTTTTTGTAGCAAAGGACAGACCGGAACAATCTCTTATAACAAGCAAAGCGTTCTTGGGGACACACGAGAATTTCATCTAGTAACTTTCATCATGTTTTGATTCGCGTCGCTACTTTGATAATTTGATATGTGGGTGGACTGGTGCTTGGGTGCTGTTCTTACTTGAACAAGCCTCCCACTTTTGATTAACTCCTCTCGCAAGAATCCGCAACTACGAAAGAAGAACTAAGATAAATCTAACCGTAGCATTAAACATATGGATCCAAATCAGCCCCTTACGGAATAGCGCATCAACTAGGGTTTAAGCTTCTGTCACTCTAGCAACCCATCATCTAATAACTACTCCATAATGCATTACCTTAGGCCCAAATATGGTGAAGTCTCATGTAGTCGGCGTTCACATAACACCACTAAGGGAAACAACAACATACATATCATCTAAATATCGAATGAATACCAAATTCACATGATTACTTATGACATGACTTCTCCCATGTCCTCAAGAACAAAAGTAACTACTCACAAATCATATTCATGTCCAAGATCAGAGGGGTATTGAATAGCATAATGGATCTGAACATATAATCTTCCACCAAATAAACCAACTAGCATCAACTACAAGATGTAATCAACACTACTAGCAACCCATAGGTACCAATCTGAGGTTTTAATACAAAGACTGAATATAAGAGATGAACTAGGATTTGAGATGAGATGGTGCTGGTGAAGATGTTGATGAAGATTGGTCCTCCCACGATGAGAGGGTTGTTGGTGATGACGATGGCTTCAATTTCCCCCTCCCAGAGGGAAGTATCCCCGGCGGAATTGCTCCACCGGAGAGCAATAATGCTCCTGCCCAAGTTCCGCCTCGAGACGGCGGCACTCCATCCCGAAAGTCATCTCCTTAGTTTTGCTAGGGAAAATGGGCATATATACGAGAAGATGTGCACCGGAGGCTGGCCAGGGGCCCTGATGCGTCGATTTTGCATCATGCTATTATATTGATATTTATTGCATTATGGGTTGTTATTACACATTATATCACAATACGTATGCCTTTTCTCTCTTATTTTATAAGGTTTAAATGAAGAGGGAGAATGCCGGCAACTGGAATTCTAGACTAGAAAAGGAGCAAATATTAGAGACCTATTTTGCACAACTCCAAAAGTCCTGAAACTTCATTGAGAATCGTTTTGGAATATATAAAAAATATTGGGTGAAGAAAGCACCAGAGGGGGGCCACCTGCCATCCACAAGGGGGGGGGCGCACCCTACCCCCTGGGGCGCCCCCTGCCTTGTGGGCCACCTGGCAGGCCCCCGATGCCCATCTTCTGCTATATGGTGTGTTTTGACCTGGAAAAAATCAGAAGGAAGCTTTCGGGATGAATCGCCGCCTTCTCGAGGCAGAACCTGGGTGGAACCAATCTAGGGCTCCGGCGGAGCTGTTCTGCCGAGGAAACTTCCCTCCTGGAGGGGGAAATCGAAGCCATCGTTATCACCAACTATCCTCTCATCGAGAGGGGGTCAATCTCCATCAACATCTTCACCAGCACCATCTCCTCTCAAACCCTAGTTCATCTCTTGTATCCGATCTCTCTCTCAAAACCTCAGATTCGTACCTGTGGGTTGCTAGTAGTGTTGATTACTCCTTGTAGTTGATTCTAGTTGGTTTATTCGGTGGAAGATCATATGTTCAGATCCTTAATGATAATTAATACTCCTCTTATTATGAACATGCATTTTCTTTGTGAGTAGTTACGTTTGTTCCTGAGGACATGGGAGAAGTCTTGTTATAAGTAATCATGTGAATTTGGTATTCGATCAATATTTGGATGAGATGTATGTTGTCTCTCCTCTAGTGGTGTTATGTGAACGTCGACTACATGACACTTCACCATGATTTGGGCCGAGGGGAAGGCATTGGGAAGTAATAAGTAGATGATGGGTTGCTAGAGTGACAGAAGCTTAAACCCTAGTTTATGCGTTGCTTCGTAAGGAGTTGATTTGGATCCATATGTTTCATGCTATGGTTAGATTTATCTTAATTCTTCTTTTGTAGTTGCAGATGCTTGCGAGAGGGGTTAACCATAAGTGGGAGGCTTGTCCAAGGAAGGGAAGCACCCAAGCACCGGTCCACCCACATATCAAATTATGAAAGTAACGAATGCGAATCATATGAGCATGATGAAAACTAGCTTGACAACAATTCCCATGTGTCCTCGGGAGCGCTTTGCTTTATATAAGAGTTCGTCTAGGCTTGTCCTTTGCTATAAAAAGGATTGGGCCACCTTGCTGCACCTTAGTTACTTTTTTTAGTTGTTACCTGTTACGAATTATCTTATCACACAACTATCTGTTACCGATAATTTCAGTGCTTGCAGAGAATACCTTGCTGAAAACCGCTTGTCATTTCCTTCTGCTCCTCGTTGGGTTCGACACTCTTACTTATCGAAAGGACTAAGATAGATCCCCTATACTTGTGGGTCATCAAGACTCTTTTCTGGCGCCGTTGCCGGGGAGTGAAGCACCTTTGGTAAGGAAACATTTATATAGTGTGCTGAAATTTACTGTCACTTGTTACTATGGAAAATAATCCTTTGAGGGGTTTATTCGGGGTATCTTCACCTTAACCGGAAGAGCAAAGAGTTGCTCCTCAACCTACTGCACCTACTGAAAATATTTATTATGAAATTCCTTCAGGTATGATAGAGAAACTGCTTGCTAATCCTTATGCATCAGAAGGAACATTACATCCTGATATGCACCTAATCTATGTGGATGAAGTTTGTGGATTATTTAAGCTTGCAGGTTTGCCTGAGGATGTTGTCAAGAAGAAGGTCTTCCCTTTATCTTTGAAGGGAAAGCCATTGACATGGTATAGGCTATGTGATGATATTGGATCATGGAACTACAACCGATTGAAACTGGAATTTCATCAGAAGTTTTATCCTATGCATCTGGTTCATCATGATCGGAATTATATATATAAAATTTTTGGCCTCGAGAAGGAGAAAGTATCGCTCAAGCTTGGGGGAGGCTTAAATCAATGTTATATTCATGCCCCAATCATGAGCTCTCAAGATAAATTATTATTCAAAAAATTTATGCTCGGCTTTCTCATAATGATCGATCCATGCTCGATACTTCTTGTACTGGTTCTTTTATGAAGAAAGATATTGAATTCAAATGTGATTTATTGGAAAGAATTAAACTCAACTCTGAAGATTGGGAACTCGGAGAAGGTAAGGAGTCAGGTATAAACCTTAAGTTTGATTGTGTTAAATCTTTTATGGATACCGATGCTTTTTGTGAATTTCGCACTAAATATGGACTTGATTCTGAGATAGTAACTTCTTTGGTGAATCTTTTGCTACTCATGTTGATCTCCCTAAGGAGAATTAGTTTAAATATCATCCTCCCATTGAAGTTAAAGTAGTAGAACCTATTAAAGTTGAAGAAGAAACTATTACTTATAATGTTGATCCTATTGTTCCTACTGCTTATATTGAGAAACCAACTCTTCCTGTTAGAATAAAGGATCATGCTAAAGTTTCAACTGTGGTTCGTAAGAGTTATACTAGAACACCTACACCCCCTGAACAAATTAAAGTTGAACCTAGTATTGCTATGGTTAAAGATCTCTTGGTTGATAATATTGATGGGCATGTTATTTATTTCTGTGATGAAGCTGCTAGAATTGCTAAACCTTATATGAAAGATAAACATAGACCTGTTGTTGGCATGCCTGTTGTTTCCGTTAAAATAGGAGATCATTGTTATCATGGCTTATGTGATGTGGGTCCTAGTGTGAGTGCAATTCCTTTCACTTTATATAAAGAAATTATGAATGATATTGCACCTGCTGAGATAGAAGATATTGATGTTACTATTAAGCTTGCCAATAGAGATACTATATCACCAATTGGGATTGTTAGAGATGTTGAGGTCTTGTGTAGGAAAATAACATACCCTACTGATTTTCTTGTTCTTGCTTCCCCACAAGATGTCTTTTGTCCCATTATATTCGGTAGACCTTTCTTGAATACTGTTAATGCTAAGATAGACTGCGAGAAAGATATTGTCACTGTCGGTTTAGGGGATATGTCTCATGATTTTAATTTCTCTAAATTTCTTAGACAACCTCATGATAAAGAATTGCCTAGTAAAGATGAAATTATTGGTCTTGCTTCTATTTCCGTGCCTCCGACTGATCCTTTAGAACAATATTTGCTAGACCATGAAAATGATATGTTTATGAATGAAAGAAGGGAAATAGATGAAATATTCTTTAATCAGGGGCCTGTTCTGAAACACAATTTGCCTGTTGAAATCCTTGGGGATCCTCCTCCACCCAAGGGTGACCCCGTGTTTGAGCTTAAACAATTACCTGATACTTTGAAATATGCTTATCTTGATGAAAAGAAGATATATCCTGTTATTATTAGTGCTAACCTTTCAGAGCCTGAAGAAAAGAAATTATTGAAAACTCTGAAGCAGCACCGTGCCGCTATTGGATATACTCTTGATGATCTTAAGGGCATTAGTCCCACTCTATGTCAGCACAAAATTAATTTGGAGCCTGATGCTAAACCAGTTGTTGATCACCAACGAAGGTTAAATCCTAAGATGAAAGAAGTGGTAAGAAATGAAATACTAAAGCTTCTGGAGGCAGGTATAATTTATCCTATTGCTGATAGTAGATGGGTAAGTCTTGTTCATTGTGTCCCTAAGAAGGGAGGTATTACTGTTGTTCCTAATGATAAGAATAAATTGATTCCACAAAGAATTGTTATAGGTTATAGAATGGTAATTGATTTTCGCAAATTAAACAAAGCTACTAGAAAAGATCATTACCCTCTACCTTTTATTGATCAAATCCTAGAAGACTATCCAAACATACACGTTTTTGCTTTCTAGATGGTTATTCTGGTTTTTCTCAAATACCTCTGTCAATAGATGATTAGGAAAAGACCACTTTTACTTGCCCTTTCGGTACCTTTGCTTATAGACATATGCCTTTTGGTTTATGCAATGCACCTGCTACCTTTCAAAGATGTATGACTGCTATATTCTCTGATTTTTGTGAAAAGATTGTTGAGGTTTTCATGGATGATTTCACCATTTACGAAACTTCTTTTGATGATTGCTTAAGCAACTTTGATCGAGTTTTGCAGAGATGTGAAGAAACTAATCTTGTCTTGAATTGGGAGAAGTGCCACTTTATGGTTAATGAAGGTATTGTCTTGGGGCATAAAATTTCTGAAACAGGTATTGAAGTTCTTAAAGCTAAAGTAGATGCTATTGAAAAGATGCCGTGTCCTAAAGATATCAAAGTTATAAGAAGTTTCCTCGGTCATGCTGGTTTCTATAGGAGGTTTATTAAAGACTTATCTAAAATTTCTAGGCCTCTCGCTAATCTCTTGCAAAAAGATGTTCCTTTTGTTTTTTATGACGATTGTGTAGAAGCATTTGAAATACTTAAGAAAGCCTTGATTTCTGCTCCTATTATTCAGCCACCTGATTGGAATTTACCCATTGAAATTATGCGTGATGCTAGTGATTATGCTGTTGGTGTTGTTCTAGGACAAAGAGTTGATAAGAAATTGAATGTTATCCATTATGCTAGTAAAACTCTAGAGAGTGCCCAGAGAAATTATGCTACTACTGAAAAAGAATTTTTAGCAGTTGTATTTGCGTGTGATAAGTTTAGATCTTATATTGTTGATTCCAAAGTAACTGTTGACACTGATAATGCTGCTATTAAATATCTTATGGAAAAGAAAGATGCTAAACCTACACTTATTAGATGGGTTCTCTTGTTACAAGAATTTGATTTCCATATTATTGATAGAAAGGGAGCTGAGAACCCTGTTGTAGACAACTTGTCTAGGTTAGAAAATGTTCTTGATGACCCACTGCCTATTGATGATAGTTTTCCTGATGAGCAATTAGCTGTCATAAATGCTTCTCGTAATACTCCATGGTATGCTGATTATGCTAATTGCATTGTTGCTAAATTTATACCACCTAGTTTCACATATCAGCAAGAGAAAAAGTTTTTCTATGATTTAAGACATTACTTTTGGGATGACCCACACCTTTATAAAGAAGGAGTAGATGGTGTTATTAGACATTGTGTACCCGAGCATGAACATGAACAGATCCTACACAAGTGCCACTCTGAGTCTTATGGAGGACACGACACTGGAGATAGAACTGCACATAAGGTATTGCAATCTGGTTTTTATTGGCCTACTCTCTTCAAGGATGCTCATAAGTTTGTCTTGTCTTGTGATGAATGCTAGAGAATTGGCAATATTAGTAGACGTCAGGAAATGCCTATGAATTATTCACTTGTTATTGAACCATTTGATGTTTGGGGCTTTGATTGTATGGGACATTTTCCTTCCTCTAATGGGTATACACATATTTTAGTTGTTGTTGATTATGTTACTAAGTGGGTAGAAGCTATTCCAACTAGTAGTGTTGATCATAACACTTCTATTAAGATGCTTAAAGAAGTTATTTTTCCGAGGTTTCGAGTCCCTAGATATTTAATGACTGATGGTGATTCACATTTTATTCATGGTGCTTTCCATAAAATGCTTGCTAAATATGATGTTAACCATAGAATTGCATCTCCATATCATCCTCAGTCTAGTGGTCAAGTAGAATTGAGCAATAGAGAGATTAAATTGATTTTGCAAAAGACTGTTAATAGATCTAGAAAGAATTGGTCTAAGAAACTTGATGATGCATTATGGGCTTATAGAACTACTTATAAGAATCCTATGGGTATGTCTCCTTATAAAATGGTTTATGGAAAAGCATGTCACTTACCTCTTGAAGTAGAACATAAAGCTTATTGGGCTATTAAAGAGCTCAATTATGATTTCAAACTTGCCGGTGAGAAGAGGTTATTTGACATTAGCTCACTTTATGAATGGAGAACCCAAGCCTATGAGAATGCCAAGTTGTTTAAAGAAAAGGTTAAAAGATGGCATGACAAGTTTAATGTCGGTGATCATGTTTTGCTATACAACTCTCGTTTAAGATTTTTTGTAGGAAAACTTCACTCTAAATGGGGAGGTCCTTACATTATCGAGGAGGTATATCGTTCCGGTGCCGTCAAAATCAACAACGCCGAAGGTACAAATCTGAAGGTGGTAAACGATCAAAGAATCAAACATTATATCTCAGGTAATCCCATAAATGTTGAGAGTAGTATAATTGACACCGTAACACCGAAGGAGTACATAAGGGATACTTTCCAGAATGTTTCAGACTCTGAAAAGGAATAGGTATGTGTTACGGTAAGTAAGCCGACTCCAAAACGTTTCCAATGGCAATTTTTCTCTCTTTTGGAATATAAAAAATTAGGAAAATTTAAAGTAGTCCGAAAGATGCACGAGGAGACCACAAGGGTGGAGGGCGCACCCTACCCCCTGGGCACGCCCCCTGCCTTGTGGCCACCTCGTGTGCCCTCCGGACTCCGTTTTCTTGCACAATACTTCTTTTGGTCGGTAAAAATTCATTATATAATCTCCCGAAGGTTTTGACCACCGTACCATGGCAAAATCCCCTATTTTCGTTTTGAGCTATTTTCTCTCAGAGTTTCCAAGGCCAGGCATCATGTCGTTCTCCTCCTCCAACAACGCGGACGCTGATACTTGGTTGATGCAGATGGAACTTAGAAGGAAGGATGCCAAGGGAGCCACGATGGAGGAGGATGAAGGAGATTCGCTTGAGGAACAACCTCCGGCATCGGAGAGAGGTACTCTGGCGGGCATCTCCACTGATCCAAGTCCCCATCAAGCATTAGGAACTACAAACAACCATGAAGACCAAGAGGTTCGAGAAGGGCTTCCCCCTAGGAGGCCCTTACACAGGTTACATCGGAACAACTTCCATAATTTGGTTCATAATTACGGAGTGGAGAACACCCCTCGTACACATATACCCTCCAATTGGGACATATCCCGTCCAAGTGAAAGCAATGCAGGAAAGAGTTCTTGGGGGCCTGAAAATAAGCATCTTTTGGAGGAAATTTAGAAGAATGCAAATATGCTCCAACGTGTGCTCCAAGAACTGCAACTCCTGAAAGGTGCTTTAATGAAGCTAATGGATACATCAACAACTCCATCATCATCACCTCCGAAGAAAGATACATAAATACATGGGTATGGGCACTCCCCTTGGCAACTGCCAAGCTCGGGGGAGGTGCCTTGGTATTGTATCGCCATCACACCTTTACTTTTATCATTTTTCTTAGTTCGATCTTTTTGGTTATATCTTGATCTAGTAGAATAAAGTTTTTATTATAATCTAGCTTTGAGTTTTGTTTTGATCTCTACCTATGTAATCGAGTTCGTGAGTTATATATAATAAAGAGTAGATTTGAGTTAAGAGCTTTGCTTTCTTGCTATGATCTTGAGGGAATTAAATAAAAGAAAGGAATAAAAAGAAATAAAAAGATCATATATTGATCTTATGGAGAGTAATGACCTCACATATAAAGAGTATGATGAATAAGATTTGTTGAGAGTGGACAAACATAGTTTTAGTCATTGTTGCAATTAATAGGAAGTAATAAAGAAAGAGAGGCTTCACATATAAATATACTATCTTGGACATCTTTTGTAAATGTGAGCACTCATTAAAATATGACATGCTAAAAATTTGATGTTGGACAAGGAAGACAACATAATGGGTTATGTTCTCTTATATCCGAATAGAAGTTATATTGTCATGGATCCTCCAACATGTTGAGCTTGCTTTTCCCTCTCATGCTAGCCAAATTCTTTGCACCAAGTAGAGATACTACTTGTGCTTCCAAACATCCCTTATGTCGGTGCAACAAACCCTGGGTGCGTTGCCCGGACTGTGCACAGGCCTGAAGATAAGATCACAACACCATGATCAACACCGAAGCACAGACCAAAACGACCAAGTCGAAGCCAGAGAGACGAGATGCCACTACGGGAAAAAAACTCCCTTGTCGGGCAGGCGAGCCTAGAAAGGATGAGGATCGTCCCGGCAACAATGCCCAAGACCGCCCCGGCAGGCCTGCCGGGGCCTGCGGAAGCAGAACACCCCGCCAAGGCACCACCGCTCCACCTCACGAGCGATGCAAGTCATTGATCATTACGGTGTCAAGCCCCTAAGTGATTAAGTCGCTGCTTCTTGCCACATGGTAGCCGCTTCCTACAGCAAACACCTCCATATGACACCCGTTGTCGGGGCACGAGACCTATGGGATCCCGAGAGACCCCTTTACGATTCGGCGGGGGGAGAGGTACACGCAAAGAGCAGAACCGGTGATCGATGCGTGAGGTTTTTCCCCAGGTTCGGGCCGCTGATCCGCGTAAAACCCTACTCCTGCTTTGTGTTCTTATTGATGTTCTTGAGCCCAGCCTTCAGGAGCGCTCGCAATGAACAGTATGTTCAAAGAGCAGCTACGCATGCAGAATGGGCCAGAAGTTCTCCTCCTCTGTGGCAGTTGCCTTGGGCCTCCTTTTATATGCTCAAAGGGGTCTCCATAGTGGCAAAATGTACATACATCGAGGTGTAAAGTAGCTACAGGGTATCATACCTAACCCCTGACGGATTAGGACAAGCGCATTTAATGCACCGTGAGGTGTCCGTTTAGGTGTCCTCACTTTCTTGGGGATGGAAAAAGGGGCCATCCCATCAGCACCGCTTAAGCCCTCCTCCACTGGCGTGCCGCCACGCATCCATGGAAGGAGCCAGAATGTCAGACTCGTCACTGTGCCGAAGCGGTGGCACAGTGGCAGAACCTCGCCAGGCGCCAAAACTTGCTGGGCGCCAAGCCTTGCCGGACGCCGAGCCTTGCCAGGCGCCAAGCCTTGCCGGGCGCCGATCCTTGCCGGGCTCCTCAGGCCACCCCGGCAAGGATCTTGCCGGGGAGGCTGGCCTTCGATTTCCAGCTTTGCTTATTTGCTGATTCTCAAATCTCTGACTTGATGATTTCCTTGATGACTTAAATCGACCTCGAGCTGATCCCGGCAAGCCTTGCCGCGAGGACGGCTACAACTGCCCGTGCACAAGTAAGGGGTACTAGTGGCCCAATACTTAGTACACCGACAGGAGCCCCCAGGCCTGGGCCATACACGAGTGCGAAGCGTTGTTGGGCTAGGCCCAAATAGTGCACGGGCACGCGTGGCAGGGAATTAACTGCTCGTAAAGATCTTGTTTTACTGTGCCCCCACTACGTGCACAGAGCACGCGATGTGAGAAGTGTGCCAAAAAGGCTGCAAACTGTTTCGCGCCCACAGAGGCGCATTCATATTGGGGGATAAACAAGGTGGCCCTGCTCCTTCCCCATAAAAAAGGAGAAGTCGTGGAGGCGCAAACCCATTCACCCCCCTCTTCTTCCCAATCTGGCTATCGCCATCGCCTTCCTCTGCTCGAGCTCAGAGCGAAACCTTCCTTCTCTTCTGCTCGCCGCTCCCGTGCTCGTTCCGTCCTCCGACTTCCATCTCCACAGCCGCCATGCCGCCCAAGACCAGCAAAGGCAAGGGCACGGACAAGGAGGCGAAAGCCGAAGTTCCGGAAAGCGAGCTGGTGAAGATGCGGAAGAGGCTCGTCGTCTTCCCTCCGACGCTTGACGCCGAAACCTTGAAGGGACGATACCAATGCATGTGGGCGAAGGGAACACAAGCCCACCCCGCCACACGCGTCATCCCAGGTGCTAGTTCCAAAGGCGGATCGGACAGATACCCCTTCTTCACTGCGTACTTTTATTGCGGGCTCTGTCCACCTTTTTCCGATTTCTTCAACGACATCATGTATACATACGGCTTCCGCCTTCTTGACTTCACGCCGAATGCCGTATTTTGCATGTCAATCTTTGCCCATCTTTGTGAAAATTTTGCCGGCGTGATCCCCAATTCTGCTCTTTTCCGCCACTATTTCTATCCTCCAATCCAAAAAGGAGAGGCTCTCTCTGGATCTATTGCTTGGATTCCAAGGGCCTGGAACAAAGAGATATACCCAGATGGAGTTTACCGCGAAAAGTGGGACGAGTGGCGGGCCGAATGGTGCTGGATCCAGGAAGCAGATCCTCATCCTTTTTGCCATCCCCGGCGACAGAAGGTGGTCCGCGGCAAGGATTGGGGCGATCTCGCCGCAGAAGACGAGAAGCTCACAATCGCCACTACCAGAATCCTCTGCTTGAAGGCTGCCGGGCTGACAATGGAGATGATCGGCTTCGACTTCCTCTGCCGCCGCATCGCCCCTCTACAGAATAGGGGAAGGCCAGCCTGGGAGTATAAGAACGCAGCGGATGTCATGAGGCTGCGCCCCGGGCTGAACAACAACTTGACTGTTATGCAGCTTGGCGCTCTCCGCCAGAAGTTATTCCAGCACGAAGACAAGCACCGGCTGCCGGCAAGGATCGTCCCCTTGTGCAACAACTCTGCGCTGGGGTCGATCATTGCTTTCTTGCCGATGTTCAACGCCCACGGCCTTGACCCGACCTGGGTCGAGCCAAGCGAGGAAGAAGCACAGAAATTCTTCGACAATCTGACGGAAAGCCTGTCCGGCAAGAGCCGGATCTTATTCGCGCCACCACGGATCAGGAGGTAGCATACATCGCTACCAGAGTGGAGGAAGCGAATCTTGCCGCGGAGGCCGGCAGCGTTGGCTTCACAGAGTGGGAAGCCAGCGAGGCAGAGGTGGTAGTGGAGGCGAAGCCTGCCGGGGAGGACGAGGTTGCCGAGGAGGAGAGCGGCGCAGCCGCTGAAATCTCGTCCGGCGAGGACTCAGTCGAAGAAGAAGAGACGCGAGAAGAGACCCCTCCCCCGAAGAAGAAGGCGAAGCGTGTTCTTCGGAAGGCTGCGTCTGACATCCCGGCAAGCCAACCCTCTTCGAGCGGCGAAGCCCCGGCAAGAAAGTGGCCGGCAAGACCGGACCGCGGCAGGGGGCCCGTCAATAGCCTGCACGGCGTGCGAGGCCCGCACCAGCGGCCACTGCTGGGGCGGCAGGACGGTCTCGCACCACCGCACCGGAAGCTGCCCCGGCGCCTGCCACAGCCAAGCGGCCCAGGACTCCTCCTCCGCCTCCCCACTCAGACACCGCAACGGAGGTCAACTTCGACATCTCCGGGTTTAGTCCGGAGCGAGAGGAAGAAGAGTAAGTACTTTGCCACAACTTTTACCTTCCAATCTTGCATCAATCTTTACTGACTTGCTTGTATTGCTTCTGCAGTGACACAGAAACCTTGCTGGAGAGGATGGCGAAGAGGTCAAGGACTTCTACGGGCGACGAGCCCACGGCAGGCTCCACTAGCGTGCCAGAGACCGTCATCGTGAGCCCGGAGCCTAGTCCTCAACGCAGCCCCCAGCGTAAGTTCATTGTCCCTTTTTCTGTTGGCTGGTGCCGAGGCTTCCATTCTTGTCGCTGATATCTTCGGGTTCGCAGGAGAAGAACGGCAACAAGGAGAGGATTGCCCCATTGTGCCTCCTTCATCGACCGCCCCGCCCACAAGCACATCTCCGGCAAGAGATCCTGCCGACGAGCCCGTCCAGATTGAGGAGGAGCCAACAAGCACGGACTCCGGCAACCCACCCCCGGCAACCGGAGTTGCCGGGAGAGGCGAAGCTACCTCTCGACAGCCCGACGTAGGTACTCGATCGCCTCAAAGTGCTAGTTATTCTTTTCCCCTTACTTCTTTATCTTTGATCACTTCAAAATTTAAAAACTCGATCTTATTCTGACCTTTTCCTTCTCCTTTCAGAGTTCTCTGAGATGGAACATATGGACGTCGACGCCGTCATCGAGGAGACCGCCAGGGATGCTGCTGCCGAAGCGGACAGGATCACTGCCAGCCAGGCCACCAAGGATGATGTTGCCGAGGCCGGTGATGCTCTTGACGGGGAGGCCGCCAAGACAGCACGAAAGGAAATCACGGAAGAACCTGCTGAAGAGGGCGACAGGGAGGCTGGGGACCATACTGACGGCATTCCTGCCACAGGAGCGCCAGGCGCTGCATCGGCCGCGGAGCCCCCTGTCACTGGTGAGGTGGCCGCTGAAGACCAGCCATCAACATCTGACGAGCCCTCATCCAGCAAGTATCTCAAAGTTGGCGAAAACCTATTCATCAACTTGCCAGGGACGGCAAGCACCGAGGCACCAGCCGAAGGAGAAGTTTTTGAGGAAATTATTGCCGTTGCCGGGCTCGAAGTTGTTGATGATCCTAGTGCTAGCAGTGGCAAGTCTGAAGAGGATCGGCTCCTTCAGGCCATGGGCGAAAACTTCCGCAAACTCCAGGCTCTCCATCGTGCCCGAAAAGAGAAGGCGGACTCCAGAATGGCAGTTGTCGAGGCAGCCGAAGCGGATTTTCAAAGGCGCGTCGCACAAATGCAAATCTGGCATGCCGAGGCCCTTCAAGAGCTGGTTGCCGGTCGAGAACAAGTGAGCCAGCAATGGAATGAGGTCCTCCTGAAGCAATCAGACATGGAGAAGGCCCATGATGAAGCTGTTCAAAGGATCGCTGCCGAAGATGCTCTCCTGACGGGGCGCCGCGTTGCTCTTGACGCTTTCGAAGAAGATCTCACCGCACGTGAGCAGGCGCTCGCCGCCAAGCTTCGTAGCAAGGATGAAGACATTGAAAATCTTGTCGCGCGGCGGACCCAGGAGCTGGAGCAGAAGCACAAGGAGGCGCTCGAAGCTCTAACTGCAAGTCACGCCGGCAAGCTCAAGGAGGCCGTCGATGCTGCCGAAGTTGCAGAGGCCGCCAAGAATGAGCTGAGCGACAAAGTGAAGAGGCTGGAGACGGATCTCGACGAGCATGGCAAGGAGCTCTCGACGCTCAAGGGGGACAGGGAAAAAACCCTCCACTCCTTGGCGGAGATGCAAGTCGCCCTGTCCGGCAAGACCAAGCAGCTCTCCTCTGCGGCTGATGATATTGCGGTTCTGGAGCTGAAGCTGACCACGCTGCAGAAATCCCTCGAGGCCGGCAGGGCCCGTGAGAAGGCTCTACTCAAGGATCTCCAAGGAGAGAGGAACCTGCTCAAGAGCGCTGCCGCTGCCCAGGCTGATTATGAAAAGGGAGTGGAGATCTGGACTGGCCGTCTCATCGCCACCGCGGAGAAGCTTACCGCAGAACTGTCAACCATGGGCTTGTCGAACTTCAGATATTCTTCCGAGGAAAGAATATCTCCAAGTGCCAGGTTGACGATGTTCTTTGAAAGCATCATCAACGCGTTGAAGGCGCTCCAGTCCAGCCGGGTGACCCAACTGGCGAACAAGACTCGCCGGCTTTGCCGGGCCGTCCTTCGCAAGGTGCTCCTCAAGGTGGTGCACAGCAATCCCGGCATCGATCTCTCCAGCGCACTCGGCCACCTGCCAAAGGATGCAAATGTTGAGGCGCTTGAGAAGTGCATCGCGCCGATCCTTGAGAAGGTGGACTCCATCAAAAGGATCGAAGGCCAGCGCAGGGATTGAGTGCTTCTCTTTTATTCTTGCCGCCACCATCTCATGTAAAAGATAGTTAAGTCTCGAGTTAGGACTACGGCAACTCATGGATGTAATATAATTTAACTATGTTTAGGCTCATGCTAGCTACTTTCCTTGTCTGATTCCTTTATGTATGGAGTTCATCCTACACCTACTGAAAAACTTGCCGGCGCGCAACCTGCCGCGAGCGCTGGGTGTGGCACTTTAGCAGCCTGCTGGAGGCACAGCGGCCGGCAAGACTCCTTGGCGCTCTCAGTGCAGCCACTTAAATCGTTGAGCTGACTCGAAACAAAATAAGGGCGCAACTGATTACAACAAGGGTTCCTTCGCGTGCAGATTTTCCATACAAGGGTCGGAATCGTCCAAGGAACTAACTTGGTAATAAAAAGAAAAACTTGCTCTGAGTTTTTAGGACTTAGCTTTCTGTCTTTGTCCTTTCTCCGGCAAGCATACGATTCCGAACGTCACCAACTGGTATTCATGTCTCCCTACCTCCCCCGGCAATTGTGCGCGCGAGGAATCCTTCTGTCTTTAAGAAAAAGAAAGAAGAGAAAATAAAGAGATGAAACCTTGGCGGTTCGTTAGAACTTACCAGGATCAGGTGTTATACAACATCTTAGACAAACATGCATATATGAATGTGAACATGAGAATCAATAAGGAAATGTACAACACTTAAATTTATTCATCTGTGCTCAGGGTCTGCGCCTGGCTTTGTACAAAGGATCACGTGCCTTGCCGGCAAGACTTGTACAAAAAGGTGGTTGCCGGGAGCCCCCGGCAACCGCGCCTTATGGATAGAACTTGCGAAGATGTTCGATATTCCAGGAATTACTCACTGGAACGCCATCCTCGGTCTCCAGGCGGACAGCGCCAGGCCTGGTGACTCGTACTACCCGATAAGGGCCTTCCCACTTTGGCGTCAACTTGTTTGAATTCTTGGCAGACTGAATCCGTCGAAGAACAAGGTCGCCTTCCTCAAGGCTTCGGGCATGAACTTTGCGGCTATGATAGTGGCGCAAAGCTTGCTGGTAGCGTGCAGCTCGCACAGCAGCCTGAAGACGATTCTCCTCAAGGAGCACAGCGTTATCTTGCCGCAGTTGCTCTTGCTCGAGCTCATCATAAGCGAGCACTCGAGGAGATCCGCATATGAGTTCCGTGGGGAGAACTGCTTCCGCTCCATACACTAGAGCGAAGGGCGTCTGGCCGGTGGCTCGATTTGGTGTCGTTCTGATTGACCAAAGAACCGCCGGCAACTCATCAATCCAGCGTCTTCCGCACTTTTTCAGCCTGTCAAAAGTTCTGGTCCTGAGACCGCGCAGCACTTCAGCATTGGCCCTCTCCGCTTGGCCGTTGCTTCTCGGGTGAGCAACAGAGGCAAAAAAAATCTTGCCGCCAAGGTCTTGGACGTACTGCATGAAGGTGCGACTTGTGAACTGCGTGCCGTTGTCGGTGATGATCCTGTTAGGCACACCGAAACAGCAAACAATTCCTTTGAAGAACTTGACAGCCGACTGCGCTGTCACCTTCCTCACTGCTTCCACCTCCGGCCACTTTGTGAACTTGTCGATAGCAACGTACAAGTACTCAAAGCCCCCGGCAGCACGGGGGAAGGGGCCTAGTATGTCGAGCCCCCAGACCAAAAATGGCCAGGAGAGAGGGATTGTTTGAAGAGCTTGAGCTGGCTGATGTAATTTCTTCGAATGAAACTGGCACGCTTCACACCTGGTTACTAGTGCAGTCGCATCCTGGAGGGCGGTGGGCCAAAAGAAACCTTGCCGGAATGCTTTCCCGGCAAGCGCTCTTGACCCTATGTGAGAGCCACACATGCCCCCATGTATCTCTGCCAACAGCTCTAGTCCATCCTCCCGAGGAATGCACTTCAATTTCACACCGTTTGGTCTCTTTCTGTACAGGACGTCATCGACGAACTTGTACATAACAGACCGACGGGCTACTCTCTCCGCTTCTTCTTGTTCCTCAAGGAGTTCACCTGTCTGAAGGAAATGGACAATGTGCTCCGCCCATGCTGGAGCCTGAGGCTCGATGGCTAGGACTAAAGGCATCTCCTCCGCCGGGGGGACGTTTGTCTCGACAGCAAGGGCCTGAGGCCCTGCCGGAGCCTGTTGTTCCCCAGCAGGCGTGTCGATCCCGGCAACTTCCTTGCCGGTGGCTCTGGGGAGCTCTGCCGGGAAGTACTGGCCAGAGTTCAACTTTCTTCTCTTTTCTTGCCGCGTCGATGGCGCCACGGATGGTTGAGTCAATTGGAGCACAAAAGTTCCTGGTTCCACAGGTAACTTGAGGGCAGCACGCTTTGACAGGTCGTCAGCAACGCTGTTCTCGGCACGAGGAACGTGCTCCATCTACAGACCGTCAAAGCGCTCTTCCAATTTCCTCACTTCATCTACTTAGGCTTGCATCAACGGACTTTGATAGTTCTTGTTGACTTGCCTGACGACAAGCTGTGAATCACCTTTGATAATGAGCTTTTTGATACCAAGGTCTGCCGCGATCCTAAGACCGGCAAGCAAACCTTCGTACTCTGCAGTGTTGTTGGTTGAACTCTCCCGGGGAAAATGCATTTGGACTACGTACTTGAGGTGCTCTCCGGTGCGTGCGACAAGCAGCACACCAGCACCAGCGCCTTGCAGCGAAAAAGCCCCGTCAAAGTACATAACCCATTGCTGATCGATTTCTTTTCCGGGGAGACTTGTTTCTTGAACTTCTTCGTCCGGCGTCGGGGTCCATTCTACAATGAACTCCGCCAAGGCCCTGCTCTGAATTGTGGAAGTACTTCCAAACTTAATACCAAAGCTGGACAGCTCCAACGCCCACTACACGATCCTGCCGGTTGCCTCCGGCTTTTGCAAAATCCATTGCAACGGAAAGCGAGTGACGACGGTGATCTCATGTGCTTGAAAATAATGGCGCAGCTTTCTTGAGGCCATAAGGAGGCCGAAAACCAACTTCTGCACACCAGAATATCTTGATCTAGCCCCTTGTAAGAGGGAGCTAACAAAATAAACTGGGCGCTGCACCACCTTTTTCTTCTGCACAGGCTCTTCTGTTTGCGCAGATCCTGTCTTGCCGGGATCATCCCTCGCCGGGGAAGATCTTGCCGCGTCACTTGGCGGTCCTGCCGCTGATGTTGCCTCCTCATCAGCTTCCCTCTGCGCCACCAGCGCAGCACTAACCACTTGATTTGTTGCCGCCAGATACAGCAGCAACGGCTCTTGTGGTTTAGGTGCGACTAGCGTCGGCGGAGAAGAAAGGTATTTCTTCAAACCATGCAGCGCCGCCTCCGCTTCCGGAGTCCATTTCATTGGACCTGCCTTCTTCAAAATTTTGAAGAACGGCAGGGCGCGCTCAGCAGATTTGGAAATAAACCTGCTTAGGGCAGCAACACATCCGGCAAGACGACGCACATCCCTGACGCGTCTCGGCGCTTCAATTTGCTCAATGGCTTTGATCTTGTCGGGGTTCGCTTCGATTCCCCGGCAAGATACAAAGAATCCAAGGAGCTTGCCGGAAGGAACACCGAACACGCACTTCTCAGGGTTGAGCTTCAAGTTGATCTTGCGCAAGTTCGCAAATGTTTCTTCTAAGTCTTGAATGAGCGTTGCTTTATCCTTAGTTTTGACCACTATATCATCCATATATGCCTCCATATTTCTATGGAGTTGTGGCTCAAAACCAATCTGGATTGCTCTGGCAAATGTTGAACCAGCACTTTTCAACCCGAAAGGCATTCGTATAAAACAATACGTACCACATGGGGTGATAAAGGCGGTCTTCTCTTCATCTCCCTTTGCCATAAAAATCTGATGATACCCTGAATAGGCATCAAGGAAGGACAGGAGATCACAACCAGCGGTGGCATCCACAATCTGGTCGATGCGCGGCAAGGGAAAAGGATCTTTTGGACAAGCTTTATTGATATCTGTGTAATCGATACAAAGCCTCCATTTCCCGTTTGCTTTCCACACTACAACCGGATTTGCCAGCCAGGTTGGATGAAGCACTCCTTTGACCAGTCCTGCCGCCTCCAGCTTCTTAATTTCTTCGGCAATGAATTCTTGCCGCTCCAAGGCCTGTTTCCTCACCCTTTGCTTGACGGGCCGCGCATGAGGACAGACAGCAAGGTGGTGCTCAATTACCTTCCTGGGAACGCCGGGGATGTCAGACGGTTGCCATGCAAACACGTCGACATTCGCCCGCAGGAAAGCAACGAGCACGCTTTCCTATTTGTCATCTAGGGTGGAACTTATGGTGAAAGTTCCCCCCGTTCCGTCCTCCCTGGCAGGCACCTTCTTAGTTTCCGGCGGGGCAGCCTTGGACTTCTTGTTCTTGCCGGTGGAACTCTGTGGTACGTCCTCGACGGAAGCGCAGCACTCCGAGGAGGTGCGCTTGCCGGAGTTGGCGCCAAGGTTCCTGCCGGTCTTCTTCTTCCCCCCGGGAGTTCCAGCGGCAGGAGCAGATGCCTTGATGGCAGGTGCTGCAACTGCTTCCCGGTAAAGTTGGTCGGCACAGATGAGCGCATCCTTCTTGTCGGAATGGATAGTGATGACGCTCAACGGCCCAGGCATCTTCAAGACGTTGTATGCGTAGTGTGATGCCGCCATGAACTTAGCCAGCGCTGGCCGACCAAGGATCCCATTGTATGACATGGGGATCTTGGCGACATCAAACACCACCTTTTCGGTCCTGAAGTTAAGCTCGCTGCCAAATGTTACCGGCAGCGTGATCTTGCCCTTAGGCTGGGTTCTTCCCGGGTTGACCCCTTGAAACGTACCCGTTTCCTCGAGGTCTTTGTCGGGAATCTGAAGCTTTGTGAGCACGTCTGGTGATATTAAGTTTAGGCCGGCCCCGCCGTCAACTAACATCTTCGTGACCTTGAGGTTGCGAATTGTCGGGGAAACCAACAATGGCAAACACCCGACCGCAGTTGTGCGATCAGGGTGATCCTCGGCGTCAAAGATGATAGGCGTGCTGGACCACTTCAGAGGCCTACAAGCATCGGGGGATGGCTCTGCCGCATTAACCTCCCGCACCCACTATTTATGTTGGCGGTCGGAAGAATGCAGCGAGACACCCCCATCAATGCACATAGCCTCCGTAGCCTTCTGGAATTCCTCCTCACTGGATTCGTCATCTTCTTCATCATCATCTCTTTCTTTATCTCGGCCCCGAGCGGGCCGATCCTTCTGCTGCTTGGCCTTGCCGCGGCGACCCCCTCGGCCACCGCGTTTCTTGCCAGACCCCTCAGCACCATCTTGGGCCTTCTCCTTGTCTCGCCTCTCGTATTCGGCCTTCTGCTTCTCGGCAAGCTGCTCAACTTGCCGGCAGTCCTGGAGATCGTGGCCCTTAGTGCGATGGATCTTGCAGTATTGCTTGCCGGAGTTCTCCGACTTGTCGGCAGCCGCCAAGGCCTGACAGGAAGGGCACCCGGCAAGATCCTTGCCGGGGTCGCCAACCTTGGCCTTCTTGGCGGCGCCGGGGTTGCCGGATTCCTCGACGGCAAGCACGGCCTTGCCTCCACGCTTCCTATTCCGCCGCCGGCCTTTCCTTGACGGAGCCGCGGCATCTTCTTCTTCTGAGTCGCCTGTCGCACCAACAGCTTCACCGGGGAGTTTTCTCCCCTCTTCAGCTCGAGCACACTTGTCGGCTAAAGTGTAAAGCTCGGCAATACTCCTGACTTTGTTCATTGCCAGCTCTTCCCGCATCCTGCGGTTACGCATGTTCTGATGGAACGCGCTAATGACAGCGGCAGGATGAACATCAGGAATATTGTATTGCACCCGGCTGAATCTCTGCATAAACTTGCGCAGGGACTCGCCCTCCCTCTGAGGGATGATGTGCAAATCACTTTCTTGGCCAGGAGCTTGGTGGCCTCCAACAAAGGCGCCAACAAACTGATGGCACAGATCTGACCAGCAAGAAATAGAATCCTCCGGCAGATGCATCAACCATGACCTGACGTTGGGTTTGAGCACCAACGGGAAGTAGTTGGCAAGTATCTTGTCATCTTGGCCCCTGGCAGCTTGCACCGCAATGGTGTAGATGCTCAGGAACTCCGAGGGATGGGTCTTGCCGTCATATTTCTCTGGGACCTCTGGCTTGAAGGTTCGGAGATTGGGCCACTAGACTTGCCGCAGCTCACGGGTAAATGCTGGAGGTCCCACCTCGTAAGGCAAGTCTCCTACGTTCCCTGGCGCGGGCTCATCGACAACTGGCCCTGCGCGCTTATCAGACTGATAGCGCGCTTCCCGTCGCCGCTCGATGGTTGTTCGAGCGTCCTCCTTGCCTCGTTCCTGGAGAACCAGACGCTGATCACGGCGCATCCGCGGATCGGACGACGCCGTGGAAACTTCTTCATGGCGGTCGACTTGCTGAGTCATCGGCCGCCGCTGATGTCGCGGAGGAGAGTGCACTGTAGTTGCACCACCCCCGGTTTTCTCTCCACCGGCTCGCATCGGATCGATGGGCTTCCGCTGAGAGGGCCCTACCTCTTGTGGTCCATCCTTATTAGCGAAGCCGATAAGGCTCTGGATAGTAGCTCGCCACTCCTCCATCTTCTCCGGGGCGGGAGGAAAATCGAGGAGCAGCTGCGCACGTGCCAAGGCTTCCGCTGGCGTAGGTGGCGGCGACAGGTGCGAAGTACGTGAGGTGCTCTGACTCCTAACCAAGTTAGAAGGAGCACCGCCACGGTCACGCGACCGCGCGCCACCTTCGCCGCAGCTCGGTGTGCATGCTGGTCCCGCGCATCTTGGGATCTATGCGCAGAAACCTTTTCGTAGGGACGCCCCGAACCACCAGCGCCATGATGTCGCTCGTCTCGCACAACCTGGGCAGGTTGCGAGGCTCGCGGCGGCGCGGGAGCTCCAGCAGGCGCTCTTTGATCCCTAGAGTTTGTTGTGCCACCCGTAGGCAACACAACGCCATCTCTAGATCCAGCGGCGTGCAAGTTACCACTGCCACTGCGAATGATACCGCTCGCTTGGCTTGGATCACCAGAACGCCGCGGGGGTTCCAGTCCTCTTCCTTCTGCACCCACACCATCGCCTGTCTGCGAAGGCGCGGGCAAAACGGACCCGGACGGTTGTGCTGTCGCGATGTTCTTCTTCTTGGGCGGCATGATGAAGGAACTAGGGCGTCGACCACCAGATCAGGTTCACGCAACCTTCAATCCCCCTACCTGGCGCGCCAAAGATGTCGGGGCACGACACCTATGGGATCCCGAGAGACCCCTTTACGATTCGGCGGGGGGAGAGGTACACGCAAAGAGCAGAACCGGTGATCGACGCGTGAGGTTTTTACCCAGGTTCGGGCCGCTAATCCGCGTAAAACCCTACTCCTGCTTTGTGTTCTTATTGATGTTCTTGAGCCCAGCCTTCAGGAGCGCTCGCAATGAACAGTACGTTCAAAGAGCAGCTACGCATGCAGAATGGGCCAGAAGTTCTCCTCCTCTGTGGCAGTTGCCTTGGGCCTCCTTTTATATGCTCAAAGGGGTCTCCACAGTGGCAAAATGTATATACATCGAGGTGTAAAGTAGCTACAGGGTATCATACCTAACCCCTGACGGATTAGGACAAGCGCATTTAATGCACCGTGAGGTGTCCGTTTAGGTGCCCTCACTTTCTTGGGGATGGAAAAAGGGGCCATCCCATCAGCACCGCTTAAGCCCTCCTCCACTGGCGCGCCGCCACGCATCCATGGAAGGAGCCAGAATGTCAGACTCGTCACTGTGCCGAAGCGGTGGCACAGTGGCAGAACCTCGCCAGGCGCCGAAACTTGCTGGGCGCCAAGCCTTGCCGGACGCCGAGCCTTGCCAGGCGCCGATCTTTGCCGGGCGCCGATCCTTGCCGGGCTCCTCAGGCCACCCCGGCAAGGATCTTGCCGGGGAGGCTGGCCTTCGATTTCCAGCTTTGCTTATTTGCTGATTCTCAGATCTCTGACTTGATGATTTCCTTGATGACTTAAATCGACCTCGAGCTGATCCCGGCAAGCCTTGCCGCGAGGACGGCTACAACTGCCCGTGCACAAGTAAGGGGTACTAGTGGCCCAATACTTAGTACACCGACACCCGTCCTGAGACGTGTCAAGCAAGCAGGTGCAAAGCTGGCAAATTAGCCCGGCAAGGGTTGCCGAGCACACTGTGATATGACACTAGACGATGCATTTAATGCGCTCTGTCAGCCTGCAGAGTTAGGTGTGATAGCACTGTTTGCTTTCTCAGTGCGTAAAGACTGATTTGCCACTGTGGTGACCCTTTAATCTATAAAAGGAGGCCAATGGCGACCGTAGAAAGGGTTGGTTGGTTGGCTGACTCATACACTCATACGCGCGTAGCCACTCTCGCCCTGGGGTAACCTTGCCAGGCAAGTGCGCTACGCCCGCCACCACATTTCCACTATCAATCCACCAAGCAGGAGTAGGGTTTTACGCCTCACGGTGGCCCGAACCTGGGTAAAACTGCCCGTGTGATCTCTGCCGCGCTGTGCTACGTTTCTCTGCTCTTTGTGCAACGTGCCTATCCCCCCGCTGAACCAAAAAGGGGCTCATGGCCCCATAGGTGGCCGTGGTTTCCCATGACATCTTTGGCGCGCCAGGTAGGGGGATCACTTGCGCGAACCTGAGAGCGTCGATAGCGCGTCATCTTCATCACCATTTTCATCATCGACTATGGCGCCGAAAAAGAAGCCGGAGCTGCAAACCACCTATCCACCTCAAGGGCTCCGCCGCCCGCGACCGTCGACGTCACGGCGAATGCAGGGATGCGCGAGGATGCGGATGCTATGCAGGACGTGGTCGGCGCAGGCGGCGTTGTCACCACCTCCCCCGCGGTCGACGCAGGGGTGGGAGGCACCGGGGAAGGACAGCATCAGCAACATCCCAGCGGCCATGCTCCATGAGGTACGGATGGAGAGATTATTCCGTCTGAACCCCTTCTCCTCGCCGAAGGGCATAGCCGCAGTGGAGGACCAATCGCAACCCTCCGGCCGCCCCTGCTGTGAGCACGACCGCAGGGCACGCGTCACGCCCAGACCAGGCTGACCCAGCTACTGTGCCCAAACGAGCCACTGGTCCTCAAGTGCCTCCACCGCGTCACCACGCCCTCCAAGCGGCTGCTTCGCAACAACGAGGGCGCGGCGCGGTTGCCACCGGCACCATCCGGAGCCGGGCAACGCTGCGATCCACGTCGTCGTCACCCATGCCAAGCACTACCTCAGAGGCCATGGTGCGAGCCCAACTGCTGTTGAGATTTCCGCTGGCAGCCGATCAGATGGATGAGTGGCAAGCCACCATCCAAAGTTTGATTGGTTTCGCCGAGGCGGAAGGATCATAGCGAGCTGCCCTGCCGGGCCTCCTCAGGCAATGACAATGGCTCGCGCGGCAGACCGTACGGCGGGGGTCACCCCCACGGTGCGATCCCCGCCACGGCAAGCAACGCGGGAGCCACGAAACCTAGAGCCCGATGATGTCTTGATGGCCTCTTCTGACCCTCGAGCGCGTCAAGGCCGACGGCAAGCCCCGGAGGACAGGCGAAGGGAAGCTGTGCGTGCCATCATCGAGCGACGCTGTGACAACCACCACCGGTCCAATGGGTGTGATGGCCCTAACGTCGATGAGCCTGCGATCGGAGATGGCGGATACCTGCCTTTCGAGGTTGAGTGTCCTGCTTTCACCCGTGAGCTGCGGCAAGTCCGTTGGCCGTCCGCTCGCGCGTTCAAGCCAGAGATACCCGAGAAGTATGATCGGAAACTGAACCCGATAGAGTTCTTGAGCATCTACACCATCGCTGTTCAAGCTGCCGGGGGAAGAGATGAGAAGGTGTTCACCAACTACTTCCCTTTGGCACTCAAGTCAAATGTGAGGTCATGGCTGATGCACCTGTCAGAAAACTCCATTTCAACCTGGGCTGATCTGTGCCATGAGTTCAATGGCGCCTTCACAGGTGTAACACCCCAAAAATTTAATCATGTTTTTACTAAATAAAATTTGGCCAGAATTAAAATTTTGAATTTTTGCTAGGTCTTTTATTAATTTCAGAACCATTTTCTGTTTCTGTTTTTCAAAATTCTTCCCTCCATATAGAAATTTTTCAATTATAGTTTAATAACAGTAAGAATTATTTTTCATAATAAAAATTGCCCCAAAACAATTCTTTTAATAGTTATTTCAATATTTTAAATGCCTCTGTTGCACTACAACCATTTTAAATAATTATTTTATAATTCCACAAAAATTATGGGAGGTCATGTGATGCCTATAAATCACTTTTATGCAAAAACCCAACTTGGTCTTTTGAAAATTTTGAGTGAAACAATCTCTTTTCATTTCTGTCCCATTTCTGAGTTATAACTACAACCTCTATTTTCCTTGCTCCAAAAATTCTGAAATTTTTCCCACTTATAGTCCTTCCAATCAAACCCTTAGGTCCAAAATTTTAGCTTCATTGGAATCATTTTAGTTCACCAAATATTTCCCTAAAGTTTCTGTCCAGGAATGAATTTCAGTGAAACTTGCTCTGGCTAGTTTCTCTTTTTGCCACACCAACTCCACCATCCTCTCTTACATCCAAAGAGACATCAACCTGACAACTTCCAACCCTAACAAACCTTCCTAGATGGCCCTAGAATTCTGTCGAGCACCTCATGTGCATGACAGAATTTGGCAACCTTTTAACATTTCATTTGGAACTTGGTCATTTGGCCAAACCAGCATGTCTACTAGCTCTCCCATACCCAGGTGCATGACACTGTAAAGTCTCACTGGCTTAAAAACCCTCTAGGCCGCCCTGGCATTATGTCAAACATGTTGTGCGCGTGCGCAGAGCGTGTCCACAGCACGCCTATGGCCGCACCGATGCCCGAGCCCCTGTCGCGACCTTGCTGCCTCCCCCTCTTGTCTAGATCGTCCTCTCGGTCATCCCGACCACCTGGAAGCCCGCCGACATCTCCCCTTGACCTCTAGCACCGTCCACCGCCGCCCACCGCCGCCATTCATCACCGCCCGAGGAGTCCCTCCTCGCCACGCCACTGCCTCCTTAAATGCTAACGGCCCGAGCTCATCCACTCCCTCATCGACCCCTAACGAACTCACCTATCTCCGTTGACTCTCCACCGACCTCACCGGCCTCACCTACTGCCATCAATCGCTGCCGCCGTCATGTCTTCTTCAGGAAGCCACCGAACCACCTCACCCGCACTATAAAACACTCCTCAAGCTTCCCCTCGTCATCAGTACATGTCCCTCCACCTCTCTGTACTTCCCCGAGCAGCCAGACAACCGGAAATGGCCGTCTCCCTCCTCTCCGGCAACCACGGTCGCCGCCCCTGCCCGGATGGTTCAGACGCCGTCCGGCCCTCCTTCTCCAAAATCTCACCACCAAAAGCCTCCACTCGACCCCACAGATCCATCCCCGCTGCCAATTTCGCCGGAGGTTGCCCATAGACGAAATGCCCAAAACACCTCCGCCGGAGTCCTCGGTAAGATCTCGTCGCCGGCGACCTTGTACTCCTCCTCGATCGTTCCCTACCTCCACAGATTCGCCGTGATCCCCTGAGTACGTGGATGGCCTCAGATCCCCGAGAGGTGCCTCCTATCGCCGGTAATCGTCGCCGGCGTGCCTTCTCTATTCGGTCAAGGAAGAGGAGGGAGAAGGCCAGGGTCAAATCCGACAGGCGGGACCCGATCATCGGTGACTGGAGGTCCACGCCAGCGGGGATAAGTGGAGACGGTTTTCGCTAAATCCGTCTTCGCGCGCGGAAGGCGTAACTCCAGCACTACGCCATCGACGTCGGCAATTTTTCGCGCAGCCGAAGCAAATGGGCTCGGCCCAGCGATGCCTTACAGCTAAAACGCACACAGGGCGTTCCTCAGTCTTTTTCTTTATCTTTTTCCAGCAATATTCAAATAATTTCTCAGTGACCATTTCAAATCCAAATCCAATGATTCAAATTCCTACTGACTTATAAAATCATTATCTATTTATCTAGATTAGGTGAACAATTTTCCTAAGCTTTTCCACTGGATCTTCTAAATAGTCCATATTCTTAATTATCTCAGCTTAGAAAATCCCTAGGAAAATCATAGTAACTCCAAATGATATGATTATTTTTCTGATATTCCTTATTTTGTCTCTAGTTTATTTTAGTAATTATTTAAAAAAATATTTGAAACAATTTTTGGCACTGTTCTTGTTCTAAGTAGTAATTTAAATGCTTTTGAAAATAGGAAATGGAGGGAAGATAAAGTTTTCAAACTTTTGGAGTGCACCCAATATTTTTGCATACTTAAGGCAAGCATCTTGAACATTTGATATGGTGAATGTTTTGTGGTTACTAGCTAGAATATTTGAATCATGGTTGTGATAATTTTTAATAGAATTGCATATGGCTATTTCTGCAAGCATGATCCATGGCTATTTTGCTGTCATCTTAAAAGCATGAAGTATGAGTGAGTATGGTTACCTTCATTTGTCATGCATGCCCGTGTTGTTATGGACTAAACTGCAGGAAAGAATCAGTCACGAGTAAAGTGACCGTGAGACTAAAATTTCTCGTGGTGACGAGAATGATCAGTAAGGGCATGTCGGGACATGCCGGGTGGTGATGCTATTGGGTATCACCAAGGAATATATTGTGCTAACCACTGCAGGAAAACTTAACCTCCTGAGTCGACCGTAGATCGAGTCTTGTTTCGGTAACCCCCATACTTGATTCGTGCTGCCACTTGTCCCTGCCACAGGTGGGGTATGGTTCAGTAATTTGTTAACCCCTTTCCGTGCACACACCACATAGAGGTCTACGATGAGGGTTTCCATGTTGTTGGACTAAATCCTGTCATCAGGTCAGGGGGCATGGGTGTTTCCAGTTAATAGTGATCCGCGCGTATTAATAGTGGTCCCATGCAGGACGTTGGTCTCTCCATCTTAAAGTTTTTCTTGAACGATGCTTTGGGTGATTCCTGGCATCCGGAAAGATAATCTGGTGTGTGCTGGTTAGGTGTGTTTTCAACCCAAAGACCGTAAAAGGAATTAGTCGGTGTCACGGTACTGACTAAAGAAATCCTTTACTTGTGGGTAAAGAGTACACCCTCTGCAGAGTTTAAACCTATTCAAATAGCCGTGTCCGTGGTTAAGGACTACAGTCTGGGTTGGTCAAGTGTCGGTCTTAGGGTCGATCTTCGGAGGAAAATAATTAAATTGGGCCTGAACTATTTTGCAGGATATTGTATCATCACTAACGCTGTCATGGTTATTTGAATACTATTGTTGTGAATATTTCATGGTTATGCATATTATTGTGGACTAACCCGTTTCTCTTATTTTATTTCCTGGGTGTCTCAGGGGCTGGCTAGACTACCCCGGGCACACAATTTTTATTTTCAAGACCTTTTGTGGCGTCCCTCGTGTTGACAGGCAGTTTATTCCGCCACTACTCTTGTGGACACCCGATTGGCATTTCTCTTCATGTCCGACTGTGGCGTCACTTGACACCCGACTGGCATTTCTTTTCAAGACCTCTCGTGGCATCGCCTGAGTTCTCGGATGGTCCTGTCTCGTCCGATTTCTCTTTTAGACACCCGTTTGGCATTTCTCTTCAAGACCTATCGTGGTGTCACTTTAGACATCCGACCGGCATTTCTTTTATTTTATTTCCTTTAACTTTCCTTGTTTATCACTAACATTCCCATATGTTCATTTATTTGCACATGCTAATATTTTATCATGCCATGATTTAATTCCTGTCAGTAGGCATTTAAGTCCATCATGAGCATATGCATATGGTTTGGCTCATCATGATCATATAATTTTGTCTCCTGCATTTGGTATATCTTTTGTTCATGATGTTTGCGAGTACATTCCAACATACTCACAGGCTTGTCCCTGGCTATTTTCTTGGCCAGGTCAGGAGTTCTACGAGGAGTACCACAGCGATGTCCGTGCGGAGCCTAGGATAGCAGCCATGCGGGATAGGAATTATCCGGGTCAGCTGTTCCTGTGGGAATGGAGCCCATCGACGTTGGAGAACCACGAGTCATTTCCGTCATCCACCACCGGAGTCACTGTTGTATCATTAGACCTTTATGGTCTTGTATCCAATTCTTGTAATTGCTTGGTAATCTGTAACAAGGATGTGTCCACCAGTAACGGTAATCCTGGGCTGGTGATGACACAAGGGGTTAATTTCTGGGATATCGTGTCCCGGCCCCGGCAACAGGCGGCCACCAAGAACCAGGGCGACCCAGCGACTTGCAGCTTCTCCAGCAGAAGGAAGGAGAGACACTATGAAAGTACTTGCAGAGATTCAGCTGAGTCCACAGAAACATCCCAGACATCCACCCAGCAGCTGTGATATCTGCCTTCCAGTCCAACGTGCGCAACCGAAGGATACGTTCCAAGATGAACGTTTGGTTGCCCAAGACTGTGAAGGAGCTATACACTTTGGCGGACAAATGTGCTCGGGTGGAGGAGGGGAGGAAACTTCCTGGATAGGAAGATTGCGTCGACATCGACTCAGAAGATGACGACAAGACCACCAGTCAGAAGAAGAAGAACAAGAAGCACAGCAAGAAGCGCAAGGATAAGGTAGTGATCAACGTTGAGGGATCAAGCACGCCTAGTACCGGTAAGAAGGTTAAGGTGAAAGCCCCCAACAAGGAGGCTGCCGCGTGCGCTGACTGCAGGGAGGCTGCGGCAGCTAAGAAAGCTGGGAAAGGTGATGGGCCGTACTGCAAGATTCATCGGACCAAAGGCCATGATCTCCAGGAGTGCCGTCAAGTTGAGGAGCTCGTCAGGAGGCAAAGGGCTGAATATGAGAAGCGTGATAAAGAAAAGGGTCAGAATGGTACTGGCGGGAAGGGCCGGGGAGGTGAATACCACTGACTCCCTGTGTATTGACAGGGGTGCGTCTTTGCACTCCTCTCACCGCCAACTTAAACAGTTGGTACGTGAGGTCAATGCCATGGAGCTAGCAGCAGATTCTTGGAGGCCGCTCAAGTGGTCACGCACACCCATCATCTTTGATGAAGAGGATCACCCCGACCACATAACTGCGGTAGGGTGCTTGCCGTTGTTGGTCTCACCAACAATTCGCAACCTCAAAGTCACAAAGATGTTGGTTGACGGCGGGGCCGGGTTGAATCTGATTTCCCCAAAGGTTATCAGCAAACTCCAGATAGCAGAGGAAGAGCTTAAGGCCACTAGCATGTTTCAAGGAGTCAATCCCGGTAGGACTCGTCCTAAGGGAAAGATCACGTTGCCAGTGACATTCAGAGGAGAGTTGAACTACAGGACTGAGAAGGTTGTGTTTGATGTGGTTGACCTCCCCCTACTGTACAACGGAATCCTTGGGCGTCCGGCCCTGGCCAAGTTCATTGCGGCATCCCACTATGCCTACAACACTCTAAAGACGCTAGGGCCGATGGGCGTCATTTCCATTCCATCGGACAAGAAAGACACAAATATTTGCGTGGACAAGATGTATCGAGACGCGGTCGCGGCAGAGGCCGCTGAGGGCATAGTTCCCGCCAAGGAAAGTGAAGCAAAGAAGAAGGCTAATAGGGGCACCGGCAAGGAATCCGGGAAGCGTACCTCTTCGAAGTGCGCCACGCCTGTTGATGACATGCCGGAGAGTTCCAACAGCAAGAAATCCAAGGCTGCTGCACCACAAGTTAAGAAGGTCTCGGCAGGGCTGGCTGGTGCTGATGGTACTTCCACTACCAGTGCCACCCTTGACGACAAATAGGAAAGCGTGCTCGTTCCCTTCCTGCAGGCGAATATCGATGTGTTTGCCTGGCAACCATCTGATATCCCCGGTGTTCCCAAGGAGGTAATCGGGCACCACCTTGCTATCTGCCCACATGCCCGACCCGCCAAGCAAAAAGTCCGAAAGCAGGCCTTGGAACGGCAATAGTTCATTGCCGAGGAGATCAAGAAACTTGAGGCAGCTAGTTTGGTCAGAGGATTGTTACATCCAACATGGTTAGCGAACCCAGTGGTTGTGCGGAAGGCTAATGGGAAATGGAGGCTTTGCATAGATTTCACAGATCTAAACAGGGCATGGCCGAAGGACCCATTCCCCTTGCCGCGCATCGACCAGATTGTGGATTCCACTTCCGGGTGTGATTTGCTCTCCTTTCTGGATGCATACTCTGATACCATCAGATCTTTATGTCCAAGGAAGATGAATAAAAGACCTCATTCATCACCCCATGTGGTACATATTGCTTTGTGCGCATGCCTTTCTGGTTGAAGAGTGCCGGGTCCACCTTTGCAAGAGCAGTCCAGGTTGGTTTTGCACCACAATTGCATAGGAACATTGAGGCTTACATGGATGATATTGTGGTCAAGACCAAGGACAGATCAACCCTCATCCAGGATTTGGAAGAGACATTTGCTAATCTGCGCAAGATCAACTTGAGGCTGAACCCGGAGAAGTGTGTGTTTGGCATTCCCTCCGGCAAGCTACTTGGCTTCTTTGTGTCCCACCGTGGGATCGAGGCCAACCCAGATAAGATCAAGGCCATCGAGCAGATTCAGGCACCCAAGACAGTCAAGGATGTAAGGCGTTTGACAGGATGCGTTGCCGCGCTTAGCAGGTTCATCTCCAAGTCTGCCGAGCGCGCCTTGCCATTCTTTAAGATTCTGAAGAAGGCAGGACCCATGAAGTGGACCCCGGAAGCGGACGCAGCACTGCAAGATTTGAAGGCCTACTTATCCTCTGTGCCCACACTGGTTGCACCCAAACCACAAGAGCCATTGCTGCTATATCTGCCGGTAACCAATCAAGTGGTTAGCGCAGCTTTAGTGGCGCAGTGGGAAGTGGAGGAGACAGCACCCTCAGCAAGTGTTTTGCGTGGAGAAGAGAGAGAGAACAGCCCGACAAGGCCAGATATGGATCAGGACAAAGGGGAGCACGGCAGCGGAGGCAACCCCAAGGACACAGCAAGGAAGAAGGTGGTGAAGCGCCCGGTATACTTCGTCAACTCCCTGTTGCAGGGGGCTACATCCAGGTATTCTGGCGTGCAAAAATTGATTTTTGGCCTTGTCATGGCCTCAAGGAAACTGCGCCACTACTTCCAAGCCCATGAGATCACAGTTGTCACCCGCTTCCCGTTGCAAAGGATACTCTGGAACCCAGAGGCTACCGGCAGGATAGTGGAATGGGCATTGGAGTTATCCAGCTTTGGCCTGAAGTTTGAGATCACGTCAATGATTCAGAGCAGGGCGTTGGCAAAGTTTATTGCAGAATGGACACCAACCCCTGATGAGGCAATAATAAAGTTATTATTTATTTCCTTATTTCATGATAAATGTTTATTATTCATGCTAGAATTGTATTAACCGAAAACATAATACATGTGTGAATACATAGACAAACAGAGTGTCACTAGTATGCCTCTACTTGACTAGCTCGTTGATCAAAGATGGTTATGTTTCCTAACCATAGACATGAGTTGTCATTTGATTAATGGGATCACATCATTGGAGAATGATGTGATTGACTTGACCCATTCCGTTAGCTTAGCACTTGATCGTTTAGTATGTTGCTATTGCTTTCTTCATGACTTATACATGTTCCTATGACTATGAGATTATGCAACTCCCGTTTACCGGAGGAACACTTTGTGTGCTACCAAACGTCACAACGTAACTGGGTGATTATAAAGGTGATCTACAGGTGTCTCCGAAGGTACTTGTTGAGTTGGCGTATTTCGAGATTAGGATTTGTCACTCCGATTATCGGAGAGGTATCTCTGGGCCCACTCGGTAATGCACATCACTATAAGCCTTGCAAGCATTGTAACTAATGAGTTAGTTGCGGGATGATGTATTACGGAACGAGTAAAGAGACTTGCCGGTAATGAGATTGAACTAGGTATTGAGATACCGGCGATCGAATCTCGGGCAAGTAACATACCGATGACAAAGGGAACAACGTATGTTGTTATGCGGTTTGACCGATAAAGATCTTCGTAGAATATGTGGGAGCCAATATGAGCATCCAGGTTCCGCTATTGGTTATTGACCAGAGACGTGTCTCGGTCATGTCTACATAGTTCTCGAACCCGTAGGGTCCGCACGCTTAAAGTTCGGTGACGATTTGTATTATGATTTTATGTGATTTGATGACCGAAGTTTGTTCGGAGTCCCGGATGAGATCGGGGACATGACGAGGAGTCTCGAAATGGTCGAGAGGTAAATATCGATATATTGGAAGGCTATATTCGGACATCGGAAAGGTTCCGAGTGATTCGGGTATTTTTCGAAGTACCGGAGAGTTACGGGAATTCATATTGGGCCTTAATGGGCCATACGGGAAAGGAGAGAAAGGCTTCAAGGGTGGCTGCGCCCCTTCCCCATGGACTGGTCCGAATTGGACTAGGGAAGGGGGGCGCCCCCTTCCTTCCTTCTCCTTCTCCCTTCCCCTTTTCCTATTCCATGTGGGAGGTGGAATCCTACTAGGACTAGGGAGTCCTAGTAGGACTCCACACTTTGGGCGCGCCCTATGAGGGCCAGCCTCCTCCTTCCTCCATCCTTTATATATGTGGCCAGGGGGCACCCCATAGATACAACAATTGATCATTGATCTCTTAGCCGTGTGCGGTGCCCCCCTCCACCATAATCCACCTCGATCATATCGTAGCAGTGATTAGGCGAAGCCCTGCGTCGGTAACATCACCATCACCGTCACCACGCCGTCGTGCTGACGAAACTCTCCTGTGAAGCTTTGCTGGATCGGAGCTCGCGGGACGTCATCGAGTTGAACGTGTGCTGAACTTGGAGGTGCCGTGCGTTCGGTACTTGGATCGGTCAGATCGTGAAGACGTATGACTACATCAACCGTGTTGTGCTAACGCTTCCGCTTTCGGTCTACGAGGGTACGTGGACGCACTCTCCCCTCTCGTTGCTATGCATCACCATGATCCTGTGTGTGCGTAGAATTTTTTTGAAATTACTACGTTCCCCAACAGTGGTATCAGAGCCTGGTTTTATGCGTAGATGTTATATGCACGAGTAGAACACAAGTGAGTTATGGGCGATACAAGTCATACTGCTTACCAGCATGTCACACTTTGGTTCGGCGGTATTGTTGGATGAAGCGGCCCGGACTGACATTACGCGTACGCTTACGCGAGACTGGTTTTACCGCCGTGCTTTGCACACAGGTGACTAGCGGGTGTCAGTTTCTCCAACTTTAGTTGAACCGAGTATGGCTACGCCCGGTCCTTGTGAAGGTTAAAACAACACTAACTTGACGAACTATCGTTGTGGTTTTGATGCGTAGGTAAGAACGGTTCTTGCTCAGCCCGTCGCAACCACGTAAAACTTGCAACAACAAAGTAGAGGACGTCTAACTTGTTTTTGCAGGGCATGTTGTCATGTGATATGGTCAAGACATGATGCTAAATTTTATTGTATGAGATGATCATGTTTTGTAACAGAGTTATCGGCAACTGGCAGGAGCCATATGGTTGTCGCTTTATTGTATGCAATGCAATCGCCCTGTAATTGTTTTTACTTTATCACTAAGCGGTAGCGATTGTCGTAGAAACAATAGTTGGCGAGACGACAACGATGCTACGATGGAGATCAAGGTGTCGTGCCGGTGACGATGGTGATCATGACGGTGCTTTGGAGATGGAGATCAAAGGCACAAGATGATGATGGCCATATCATATCACTTATATTGATTGCATGTGATGTTTATCTTTTATGCATCTTATTTTGCTTTGTTTGACGGTAGCATTATAAGATGATCTCTCACTAAATTTCAAGGTAAAAGTGTTCTCCCTGAGTATGCACCATTGCCAAAGTTCGTCGTGCCGAGACACCACGTGATGATCGGGTGTGATAAGCTCAACATTCATCTACAACGGGTGCAAGCCTGTTTTGCACACGTAGAATACTCGGGTTAAACTTGACGAGCCTAGCATATGCAGATATGGCCTCGGAACACTGAGACCGAAAGGTCGAGCGTGAATCATATAGTAGATATGATCAACATAGTGATGTTCACCATTGAAAACTACTCCATTTCACGTGATGATCGGTTATGGTTTAGTTGATTTGGATCACATGATCACTTAGATGATTAGAGAGATGTCTATCTAAGTGGGAGTTCTTGAGTAATATGATTAATTGAACTTTAATTTATCATGAACTTAGTCCTGGTAGTATTTGCAAATTATGTTGTAGATCAATAGCTCGCGTATAGCTTCCTTGTTTTATTTTTGATATGTTCCTGGAGAAAACTAAGTTGAAAGATGATAGTAGCAATGATGCGGACTTGGTCCGTGATCTGAGGATTATCCTCATTGCTGCACAGAAGAATTATGTCCTTGATGCACCGCTAAATGACAGACCTATTGCAGGAGCAGATGTAGATGTTATGAACGTTTGACAAAGCTCGGTATGATAACTACTTGATAGTTTAGTGCGCCATGCTTTACAGCTTAGAACCAGGACTTCAAAAATGTTTTGAATGCCATGGAGCATATGAGATGTTCCAAGAGCAGAAATCGGTATTTCAGACTCATGCCCGTGTTGAGAGGTATGAGACCTCTGACAAATACTTTGCCTACAAGATGGAGGAGAATAGCTCAACCAGTGAGCATGTGCTCAGAATGTCTGAGTACTACAGTTGCTTGAATCAAGTGGGAGTTAATCTTCCGGATAAGATAGTAATTGACAGAATTCTCTAGTCACTATCACCAAGTTACTAGAACTTTGTGATGAACTATAATATGCAAGGGATGACAAAAACGATTCCCGAGCTCTTCGTGATGCTGAAATCAACAAAGGTAGAAATCAAGAAAGAGCATCAAGTGTTGATGCTTAACAAGACCACTAGTTTCAAGAAAAAGGCAAAGGGAAGAAAGGGAACTTCAAGAAGAATAGCAAGCAAGTTGCTACTCCCGAGAAGAAGCCCAAGTCTGGACCTAATCTTGAAACTGGGTGCTTTTACTGCAAAGGGACTGGTCACTGGAAGCGGAACTGCCCCAAGTATTTGGCGGATAAGAAGGACGGCAAAGTGAACAAAAGTATATTTGATATACATGTTATTGATGTGTATTTTACTAGTGTTCATAGTAGCCCCTGGGTATTTGATACTGGTTCAGTTGCTAACATTAGTAACTCGAAACAGGAGTTGCAAAATGAATAGAGACTAGTTAATGACGAGGTGACGATGTGTGTTGGAAGTGATTCCAAGGTTGATAAGATCACCATCGCACACTCCCTCTACCTTCGGGATTAGTGTTGGACCTAAATAAATGTTATTTGGTGTTTGCATTGAGCATGAATATGATTGGATCATGTTTATTGCTATACGGTTATTCATTTAAGTCAGAGAATAATTGTTGTTCTGTTTACATGAATAAAACCTTCTATGGTCATACACTCAATATAAATGGTTTATTGAATCTCGATCGTAGTGATACACATATTCATAATATTGATGCCAAAAGATGCAAAGTTGATAATGATAATGCAACATATTTGCGGCACTGCCGTTTAGGTCATATTGGTGTAAAGCGCATGAAGAAACTCCATTCGGATGGACTTTTGGAATCACTTGATTATGAATCATTTGATGCTTGCGAACCATGCCTCATGGGCAAGATGACTAAGACTCCGTTCTCCGGAACAATGGAGCGAGCTAATGACTTATTGGAAATAATACATATCGATGTATGCGGTCCGATGAGTGTTGAGGCTCACGGTGGGTATCGTTATTTTCTGACCTTCATAGATGATTTGAGCAGATATGGGTATATCTACTTAATGAAACATAAGTCTGAAACATTTGAAAAGTTCAAAGAATTTCAGAGTGAAGTGGAAAATCATCGTAACAAGAAAATAAAGTTTCTACAATCTGATCGTGGAGGAGAATATTTGAGTTACAAGTTTGCTGTACATTTGAAACAAAGCGGAATAGTTTCGCAACTCATGCCACCCGGAACACCACAGCGTAATGGTGTGTCCGAACATCGTAATCGTACTTTACTAGATATGGTGCGATCTATGATGTCTCTTACTAATTTACGGCTATCGTTTTGGGGTTATGCTTTAGAGATGGCTGCATTCACGTTAAATAGGGCACCATCTAAATCCGTTGAGACGACTCCTTATGAACTGTGGTTTGGCAAGAAACCAAACTTGTCGTTTCTTAAAGTTTGGGGCAGTGATGCTTATGTGAAAAAGCTTCAACCTGATAAGCTCGAACCCAAATCGGAGAAGTGTGTCTTCATAGGATACCCAAAAGAAACTGTTGGGTACACCTTCTATCACAGATCCGAAGGCAAGATATTTGTTGCTAAGAATAGATCCTTTCTAAAGAAGGAGTTTCTCTCAAAAGAAGTGAGTGGGAGGAAAGTAGAACTTGATGAGGTAGTGGTACCTTCTCTTGAATTGGAAAGTAGTTCATCACAGAAATCAGTTCCAGTGATGCCTACACCAATTAGTGAGGAAGCTAATGATGATGATCATGAAGCTTCAGATCAAGTTACTACAGAACCTCGTAGGTCAACCAGAGTATGTTCCGCACCAGAGTGGTACGGTAATCCTGTTCTGGAAATCATGTTACTAGACCATGATGAACCTACGAACTATGAGGAAGCGATGATGAGCCCAGATTCCGCGAAATGGCTTGAGGCCATGAAATCTGAGATGGGATCCATGTATGAGAACAAAGTATGGACTTTGGTTGACTTGCCCGATGATCGGCAAGCCATAGAGAATAAATGGATTTTTAAGAGGAAGACGGACGCTGATAGTAGTGTTACTATCTACAAAGCTCGAATTGTCGCAAAAAGGTTTTCGACAAGTTCAAGGTGTTGACTACGATGAGATTTTCTCACTCGTATCGATGCTTAAAGTCTGTCCGAATCATGTTAGCAATTGCCGCATTTTATGAAATCTAGCAAATGGATGTCAAAACTGCATTCCTTAATGGATTTATTAAAGAAGAGTTGTATATGATGCAACCAGAAGGTTTTGTCAATCCTAAAGGTGCTAACAAAATGTGCAAGCTCCAGCGATCCATCTATGGACTGGTGCAAGCATCTCGGAGTTGGAATATACGCTTTGATGAAGTGATCAAAGCATATGCTTTTATACAGACTTACGGTGAAGCCTGTATTTACAAGAAAGTGAGTGGGAGCTCTGTAGCATTTCTGATTTTATATGTGGATGACATATTGTTGATTGGAAATGATATAGAATTTCTGGATAGCATAAAAGGATACTTGAATAAGAATTTTTCAATAAAAAGGACCTCGGTGAAGCTGCTTAAGTATTGAGCATCAAGATCTATAGGGATAGATCGAGACGCTTAATAGGACTTTCACAAAGCACATACCTTGACAAGATTTTGAAGAAGTTCAAAATGGATCAGTCAAAGAAGGAGTTCTTGCCTGTGTTAAAAGGTATAAAGTTGAGTAAGACTCAAAGCAAACCACGGCAGAAGATAGAGAGAGAATGAAAGTCATTCCCTATGCCTCAGCCATAGGTTCTATAAAGTATGCCATGCTATGTACCAGACCAGTTGTGTGCCTTGCTATGAGCTTAGCAAGGAGGTACGATAGTGATCTAGGGATAGATCACTGGATAGCGGTCAAAGTTATCCTTAGTTACCTAAGAGGACTAAGGAAATATTTCTCGGTTATGGAGGTGATAAAAGAGTTCGTCGTAAAAGGTTACGTCAATGCAAGCTTTTACACCGATCCAGATGACTCAGAGTCTCAATCTGGATGCATATTGAAAGTGGGAGCAATTAGCTAGAGTAGCTCCGTGCAGAGCATTATAACATAGAAATTTGCAAAATACATACGGATCTGAATGTGGCAGACCCGTTGACTAAACTTCTCTCACAAGCAAAACTTGATCACACCTTAGTACTCTTTGGGTGTTAATCACATGGCGATGTGAACTAGATTATTGACTCTAGTAAACCCTTTGGGTGTTGGTCACATGACAATGTGAACTATGGATATTAATCACATGGTGACGTGAACTGTTGGTGTTAAATCACATGGCGATGTGAACTGGATTATTGACTCTAGTGCAAGTGGGAGACTGAAGGAAATATGCCCTAGAGGCAATAATAAAGTTATTATTTATTTCCTTATTTCATGATAAATGTTTATTATTCATGCTAGAATTGTATTAACCGGAAACATAATACATGTGTGAATACATAGACAAACAGAGTGTCACTAGTATGCCTCTACTTGACTAGCTCGTTGATCAAAGATGGTTATGTTTCCTAACCATAGACATGAGTTGTCATTTGATTAACGGGATCACATCATTGGAGAATGATGTGATTGACTTGACCCATTCCGTTAGCTTAGCACTTGATCGTTTAGTATGTTGCTATTGCTTTCTTCATGACTTATACATGTTCCTATGACTATGAGATTATGCAACTCCCGTTTACCGGAGGAACACTTTGTGTGCTACCAAACGTCACAATGTAACTGGGTGATTATAAAGGTGCTCTACAGGTGTCTCCGAAGGTACTTGTTGAGTTGGCGTATTTCGAGATTAGGATTTGTCACTCCGATTATCGGAGAGGTATCTCTGGGCCCACTCGGTAATGCACATCACTATAAGCCTTGCAAGCATTGTAACTAATGAGTTAGTTGCGGGATGATGTATTACGGAACGAGTAAAGAGACTTGCCGGTAATGAGATTGAACTAGGTATTGAGATACCGACGATCGAATCTCGGGCAAGTAACATACCGATGACAAAGGGAACAACGTATGTTGTTATGCGGTTTGACCGATAAAAATCTTCATAGAATATGTGGGAGCCAACATGAGCATCTAGGTTCCGCTATTGGTTATTGACCGGAGACGTGTCTCGGTCATGTCTACATAGTTCTCGAACCCGTAGGGTCCGCACGCTTAAAGTTCGGTGACGATTTGTATTATGAGTTTATGTGATTTGATGACCGAAGTTTGTTCGGAGTCCCAGATGAGATCGGGGACATGACGAGGAGTCTCGAAATGGTCGAGAGGTAAAGTTCGATATATTGGAAGGCTATATTCGGACATCGGAAAGGTTCTGAGTGATTCGGGTATTTTTCGGAGTAGCAGAGAGTTACGAGAATTCATATTGGGCTTTAATGGGCCATACGGGAAAGGAGAGAAAGGCTTCAAGGGTGGCTGCGCCCCTTCCCCATGGACTGGTCCGAATTGGACTAGGGAAGGGGGGCGCCCCCTTCCTTCCTTCTCCTTCTCCCTTCCCCTTTTCCTATTCCATGTGGGAGGTGGAATCCTACTAGGACTAGGGAGTCCTAGTAGGACTCCACACTTTGGGCGCGCCCTGTGAGGGCCGGCCTCCTCCTCCCTCCATCCTTTATATACGTGGCCAGGGGGCACCCCATAGATACAACAATTGATCATTGATCTCTTAGCCGTGTGCGGTGCCCCCCTCCACCATAATCCACCTCGATCATATCGTAGCAGTGATTAGGCGAAGCCCTGCGTCGGTAACATCATCATCACCGTCACCACGCCGTCGTGCTGACGAAACTCTCCTGTGAAGCTTTGCTGGATCGGAGCTCGTGGGACGTCATCGAGTTGAACTTGCGCTGAACTCGGAGGTGCCGTGCGTTCGGTACTTGGATCGGTCAGATCGTGAAGACGTACGACTACATCAACCGCGTTGTGCTAACGCTTCCGCTTTCGGTCTACGAGGGTACGTGCACACACTCTCCCCTCTCATTGCTATGCATCACCATGATCCTGTGTGTGCGTAGAATTTTTTTGAAATTACTACGTTCCCCAACAGCTTGCAAAATAGAAAAAAATAAAAAGGAATAGAGGAGAACACTATTCACTCTTGCATGAAAAGTAAATACATAAAAGTAAAAGATTGGCCATTCGCAGAGGGAAGCAGAGGTTGTCATGCGTTTTTATTTTTGGATGTGCAAGCTCTTAATGCAAATGAACGTCACTTTATATTGCCCCTTGTGATAGCAACCTTTATTATATAGTCCGTCGCTTTTATTACTTTACCATCACAAGATCGTACAAAGCTTATTTTCCCTTACAATAAAAGATCATACATATTTAGGAGCAATTTTTATTGCTTTATGTATCGATGACAACTTACTTGAAGGATCTTATTCAATCCATAGGTAGGTATAGTGGACCCTCATGACATGAAACTGGGTTTAAGGGTTTTGGGATGCACAAGTAGTATCTCTACTTGGTGCGGATTTTTGGCTAGCAAAGATATTTGGCAAGCACCACATGTTGATCTATAACAACATAACTTCTATGTGAATATAAGCAAACTTAACTCATTATGTTGTCTTCCTTGTCCAACGTCAACAATTTGACATAAAATACTTAATGGGGGCTCACAATCATAAAATATGTCCAAGATAGTGTATTTGCATGTGAATCTTCTCTTCGCTTATTAACTCTTTCATGAATTGCATCATTGACCAATGCTATGTTTGTTATCCTTCAATAAATTTTACCACTTATACTTTTCTTTATGTAATGTCATTACTTTCCATCAGATTAGCATATGATTCTTCCATTATATTCATTGCTAAGATTGAGACATAAAAGTAAAGAAGCAAAAACACAAACTACCTTTATTATATAACTCTCAAGTTGATTACATAGATAAATAGATCATGAAACTAGCACTCGAAAATAGATCATACTAAACTTTTATTCAACTAAACCACGAAATAACTACGGATTGAACTAAAAATAGGTAAAGATAATAAAAGTGATGGTAATACAGTACCGGGGCACCTCCCCCATGCTTGGCACAAGCCAAGGGGAGTGCCCATACACGTGTACTCAAGTTTCTTTCTTTTTTGATGATGGTGGTGATGAAGTAGTGGGCTTATCCTTGTCGGATTTCGGGTTCCGCAAACCCTTGAGAGGTTCGAACTCTGGGGTGCGTGCGGAGATCTCAACCTACCTAGACTGCCAACTCGCTAATCTCACAGCCTAGCATGACGAACTCAAGGGAAAGAGAGGCACAGCAGTTTACCCAGGTTCGGGCCACCTTGTGGTGTAAAACCCTACTCCTGCTTTGTGGTGGATTTGCCTCGGAGGGCTGAGGATGAACTAGTACAGTGGAGAACAACCTCAGGAGGTGTGTTCTTGAGCTCAAGTGAGCTGGTGAGGGTGGAATGGATGCGGTCGACTTGATCTGTCGTCCCTCGTCCATGGTGGTGGCTAGGTCCTATTTATAATGGCCTTGGTCCTCTTCCCAAATGAAGGCGGGAAGGGATCCCACAATGGCGAAATTTGAAGGGAGACAACTAGTACATCTTATCCTGACTAAAGTGGTCTTCGCCTGCAAAAGCCTCTGGTCGTGACGCTGCGGTGGGCTCGTCGATGACCTCCGTCCTGCCGTCCTGGCGGTCCTGATCTTGTTGCACGGGAATGGAAACCTTTGGTTGATTCCTCGGGACTCCGCGCCTGCTGCTTGCCTCCCTTGCACCAAAGAGGAAACTGGTACACTACGCCTGCTGGCGCCCGCCTGGCCTTGATCGTCATGGCTCACGTCACCCGAATCTCATGAGGTGAACCTTGCATAGAAGTCTCCACTCCTCGGGAGCCAGTCTGAGGAGGCTGATCCCTTGGAGGTCTTGGTGTCGTCCGCCTCGTGAGGCTTGGCCCCTCGCGAGGGTCTTGAGTTGTCGATGTCGAAGCTGGGCCATACCAGGCCATCGACAGAGCCACGCCGTGGGCCGTAGGCAGGCAAGTCTGGATACCCCCGTATCCAGAACGCCGACAGTAGCCCCCGGGCCGAAGGCGCGCTCGGACTTGGCTTCTAGGCGAAGCCAAAGGGCAAGTGCAGAGTGCTGCGGGCCCTAACCGCCTGCGGCCTTGGGCGACGCGTGGCGATTGATGGGATGTGGGCGTCTCCACTTCACCACGCTGCCTCAGCAACCGTTCGACTTGGCCTCCCTCTGGCTATAAATGAGGGGAGGGGTGGAGCCCCCCTCGCCCATCTCCATCTTCTTGTCGCCTGTTCCTTCTTCTTCTCCCTCTCGCCGTGTTGTCCATGGCGCCAATCAGGAGATTCTCCGCGGCGGAGAAGGGAAAAAGCCCTCGGGAGGAGCCTGAACCACTTCCGCCGAAGAAAAGGTTTAGCCATCCTCACGGCGCCGGCACAGGGCAGGGGGTGACTCGGCCTTGGTACGAGCGGCCTCTGCCTGGCTTCCCGCTTCCCCTGTACGCCCGCGAGCAGGACGGCAGTGCCCACCGCCGCTCGATTTAGGGCAGCAGCGAGCTGGCCGAAGTCGTGCGGCCAGCAGAGCCGCGAACTCACGTCGAGGGTAGCTCGTGCGAGTTTGTTGTGTGGGCGGCAATGCCGCCTCGCTCCTGGATCCGGTTCCCGAGGTTGTTCGCCGACGAGATGCCGCTGAGGGGGCCACTTGAGCTGTGGCTGCAACACGCCAGGTGCCGCAGCCTGGCCACCAGGGTAGAGGTCGAGGTAGTGCCTCCGGGCGGCATCTTCATGACCCGCGGATGGGGCGAGGTCGCCCGCGCCTACCATGCAGAAGGGGCCCTCGCCATCCACTTCGAGTACGACGGTGCCTCCATGCTGTTCTTCAAGGTCTTCGATGGGGAGGGCTAGCGGCTGGAGTGCTGCCCCGGAGGAAGCAGCTCGCGGTGCGCGGCCGCGAGCGTCGAGCCCGTCTCCGCCTTCACCAGCACCTCCTCCAGCAGCAGCGACGACTCCTGGGAATCCAGCGACTCTCCCAAGTCCAGCGATTCTCCGGAGTCCAGCGATGATAGCTACGAGTTCACGCCGTGCCCGAAGTGCGGCAGCGGCGTCTGCTCGGCGTCGCCGGTGATGCCCATTGGCCCGATCCTTCGAAGTTCTCCTTCTTTTGTTTCCCTGTGAGGAATTGTGACAAGCCCCATGAGGGTATGTAAAAAACTATAATGCTTTTGCTTCGACGTTATCCTTCCTAGTACTGTGTTGAAATTGCGCATCCCGCTCCGGCACGGTTCCCCCTTTTCGCTCTTGTGGTAGCTCAGTGCTCTACGCCGGCAGGACCCAGTCCCCAAGCAGGCTTCAGCCGTCGCTGGTATGCCAGGTCGCGATGCCGTGGTCAAGGCCAGGATGTGAGCGGCCCAAGGTCCGGTAAGAGCTCCTAAGGCGCGATGCTCAAGAGGTCCCCTTTAGCGTGTAAGCAGCTCCCCCAAGGCCGGAAAGGAAAGCGACATTGCCCGAGCGAGGTTGCGAGGGTCGAGGGGTCGAGTTGTGGGGGCCATGCTGTTATGTATGGGTGACTTATCTTAGTGAGCCTACGGAGGGTTCCTTGCGCGGTGCCCAATCGTGCGCTGGTGGTGACGCCTCTAGGTAAGGCTCGCGCCGGCCATCCCTTTCTCTCGCTCGTCTAGGTGCTCTACGTCCTCGGGTCCCGGCCCTCGAGCGAAGCTCAGCCGCCGCTGGTATGCCAGGTCACGTTGCCGTGGTCAAGGCCAGGGGTGAGGGCTAGAGAGCCAGTTGGAGTTCCTGAGGCGCGATGCTCAGGACCCCCCCTTTAATGTGCAAGCGATTTGCGTGAGAAGGGGACGGCCGTCGGACCTGCCCATAGTTAGGCTCCGGAGATTCCTGCAATTTAGTCCGTGGAAGAGAGTATGACATAGAACCGCACTTGCCGCCCGTCCGTTGATCTTTCTGCAAGAAGATGAAGGCACTGAGGACCTGGTGAGGTGGTGTGCATGGGGCAAGCCGCGAGCCAGAGCTCGATCTCTCAGATTTATCAGCATTGCAGGGACGGACCCAAGCACAAGCGCCGTGCCAGCAGGTGCAGCCCCTATTGCGGGATGAGCAAAAGGCAGGTTAGCAATGCGGCGAGGCTACGAGTATCAATAAAACTCGAAACGAGCGGGTGATAGACATAAAGCAACTCATGGAAGAAGGTAAAACCCGTTCTGACAAATGCAAGAAGGATACATGTTGCAGGGATGGACCCACGTGACTTGGGGATAACGCAGCCCGAGGGGCGCCCCCAACTGAACGAACTAAAAGATGTCACCTGGTACAATTGCTGAAGAGAGGTCGGAGCAGCTGGAGACGGGCACAGCAGAAGTCGCCCCTCATGAGCCGCCTTGGCCCTGAACCTCGGGAGGCTCTGGAAGTCTGGGGGGCTCGTGAGGATCCATTGCCATCTCCACCTGGATCGCTTGGCGCCTAGCCTTCTGAGCTGCTAGGACGTCCCGCATGTGGCGCTGGGATGCAACAGCCGCGTTGAGCAAACCAAAGGGCATGCGAACATAGCTGTGAGGGGGACCCTCGCATCGGGGAACACGGGACGGCTAGAAGAGCTCCTGAGACGCAGCCCTGTTGAGGCCAGGGATGTCAATGCAGATGCGCAGCTCCTTGTCCTCGCCGAGGCAAGGAGCCGCGCCTGGTGGTGGGCGGCAATCGCCCCGCATAGCTCTCGCCTCCTGAATTTCCTTGACCGCCTTGGTAATGAACTCCTGAGCGCCTGATGCCTTGCGCCCTGCGCCCTCTTCGCGGAAACATGCACTGAAGCATGCCTCCAGATGGTGCTCGAGCGCCTCCCTCATGACATTGGCCAGGTCTGAGGCCCTCCGGAGAAGAGCCCCCGAGCCCAGCCCGAGAGGGGCGCCGGGCACGCCTTCCTATGCGATAGGTGAAGGCGCCCCATCCATGGACGCAAGACTTAAGGCGGCACCGCCAGACGCCCCCTCCTCCTGAGATCCCTGGCCTAGCAGCTGCTTCTTATTCTTGGGGACTGCCTCAGGAGGGAGGACAGCGACCTCGTCTTCAGGGTTTTCGACCGCCGCAGCCTGGTAGGTGCGCTCGAGAGAGCACACCGCGTCCTTCTCCTCGCAGGCGACCGTGATGATGCCGCAGCTCCCTGGCATCTTGAGGACGTTGTAGCCATGGTGTGTTGCCGCCATGAACTTGGCGAGAGCTGGGTACCCGAGGATGGCGTTGTACGGCAGGCAAATGTCAGCGACGTCGAAGTTGAGGAGCTCGGTGCGGTAGTTGTCGCGCTTGCCTAAGGTGACGGGGAGGCGGACCTGCCCGATCGAATGCGTGGAGCCGTCAGGCACTCCAGAGAAGGGCTTGGTAGGCTGCAGCTGATGGTACGGCACTTGGAGTCTGTTGAACGTCTGGACAGAGAGAACATTGAGCCCGCACCACCATCGATGAGTGTCTTGGTGACGAGTACGTTGCTGATGATGGGCGAGCAGAGCATTGGGAGGGTGCCGGCTGTGGCCGCGCACTTGAGCTGGTCGGAGGAGTCAAAGGTGATGGTGTACTTGGACCACCTGAGCAGGCATGTTGCCTCGAGCTTGGGGAGGGCTGCGTTCACCTCACGCGTGAACTGCTTGAAGATGCGGTGAGAGGCTGGGGCCTGGGAGCCGCCCAGGATGCAAGCGATGGCACGAGGCTCCTGGAAGCCCCTAGCCCCCTCGTCTTGGTGGTGGTCTTCGTTCCTTCTCGGTGGTGGCGGTAGTGGGGGGAGGCCAGCATTGCCCTAAGGATGGTCCTCGCGAGGCTGGTCTCTCTAGGCCCCCTCACGAGGCTGGCCCTGCCAGCGGTCCTCCCGAGGCTGGTCGCGCCACTCCTGACGATGGTCGCGGCCATCCCAGTGTCCTCCACCTCGACCACCTCCGCGGCCGTAGCCTCGATCGTTGCACTCGGGGTGACAACCGAGGCGCCCGTAGCGGATAGCCCTGAGCTCCTGACAGTCATTGGTGTTGTGGCTGTGCACGTTGGGGAAGACGCAGAATGGGCGGCCGCCCTTGGACGACTCAGGGTGATCGCAGTCGCGCTTCATCTCTGGCTCGGCCGCGAGTACGGCCGGTCCCTTGTGCTTCACGTCCTTGGCCTTGGCCTTCTTGTCTTCTGGGTCTGCATCAGGGAGCTCGAGGAGGGAGAGGCGTCCCTCCTCAGCTCTCGCACACTTGGTCACCATGTTGAACATCTCCAGGGCCGTGCCAAGATCTTCATGTATGGTGAGCTCCTCCTTCATCTTGACGTCGCGGACGCCATCAGTGAATGCTGAGATGATGGCCTCGTCCGACACCTTGTGGATCTTGAGGCGAACGCTGTTGAAGCGCTGGATGTACTTCTGCAGGGTCTCTCCTGGCTGCTGCTTGATGCGTCGCAGGTCACCCGCGGCCGGTGGACGGTCGCGTGTGCCCTGGAAGTTGGCGATGAAGTGTTCTCGCATCTCATCCCAGGAGGAGATCGATCCTGCAGGGAGGTTCAAGAGCCACTAGCGCGCGCCGTCCTTGAGGGCCATGGGGAACCAGTTCGCCATGACCTTCTCGTCGCCACTAGCCGCCTCGATGCTCAGCTCGTAGAGCTGCAGGAACTCGGCAGGGTCGGCGGTGCCGTCGTAGCATGGAGGCAGGTCGGGCTTGAACTTCCCCGGCCAGACGACGCTGTGCAACTCCGAAGTGAACGCGCCGCACCCTGCTGTGGTCATGGGAGCCCGTCATGGTGGTGGAGCCTGGTCTTGGTGCTCGCGCGCCATCACCATAAGAGGCGCACGATCCTGACGCGGCGGTGCTGGGAGCGCACGTGTATCTTCTTGGGGCCGCTGCACCACTTGGCAGCTTGCTTCATCGCGCGCGGGCGCCTGACGCTGCGGATCACGCCGAGGCACCACCCGCCTTGGCTCGATGATGGCGTCCTGCCTGGGAGGTGGAGGAGGCGCTCCGTGAGCCACGTCGCCTGCGGCAGCGAGCGGGATGATGCAGCAGAGTCTCTGGCGGCGCTGACGAGCTCGGCGATGCGTTGGAGCCACTCCTCGTAGAAGTCGTCGACCGGGCAGTAGCGCAGGAGCTCCCGTGCCATGAGCAGCGCGGCCTACGCGTTTGCTGGGCCACGACGAGCATAGGAGGACGAAGCGGCTGGAGTCAGCAACGGAGTAGCGGTGTGCCCGTCGCGGCGCACGGAAGGGTGCAGCGATTAGGCCTGCTGCTCGTGGCTCACGGGGCCCATGGTGGCGTTTGTCGCTGGTGACGGGGGACAGCGAGGGCAGTCGTCGCCCGCTGGTGCCGTCTGAGCAACGCGGGCTGCGACAGCGGCCCGGCGCTCAGCGCGAGCTCAACGTGCGTCAACCATGGAAGCGGCGGAGCAGTGGCGAATCGTCCGGCGGAAGGGAGGCTCCGACGCACCCCTACCTGGCGCGCCAAATGTTGGATTTCGGGTTCCACAAACCCTTGAGAGGTTCAAACTCTGGGGTGCGTGCGGAGATCTCAACCTACCCAGACTGCTAGCTCGCTAATCTCACAGCCTATCACGATGAACTCAAGGGGAAGAGAGGCACAGCAGTTTACCCAGGTTCGGTCCACCTTGCGGTGTAAAACCCTACTCCTGCTTTGTGGTGGATTTGCCTCGGAGGGCTGAGGATGAACTAGTACAGTGGAGAACAACCTCAGGAGGTGTGTTCTTGAGCTCAAGTGAGCTGGTGAGGGTGGAATGGATGCGGTCGACTTGATCTATCGTCCCCCCTCCATGGTGGTGGCTAGGTCCTATTTATAATGGCCTTGGTCCTCTTCCCAAATGAAGGCGGGAAGGGATCCCACAACGGCCAAATTTGAAGGGAGACAACTAGTACATCTTATCCTGACTAAAGTGGTCTTCGCCTGCAAAAGCCTCTGGTCGTGACGCTGCAGTCGGCTCGTCGATGACCTCCATCCTGCCGTCCTGGCGGTCCTGGTCTTGTTGCACGGGAATGGAAACCTTTGGTTGATTCCTCGGGACTCCGCGCCTGCTGCTTGCCTCCCTTGCACCAAAGAGGAAACTAGTACACTGCGCCCACTGGCGCCCGCCTGGCCTTGGTAGTCATGGCTCACGTCACCCGAATCTCACGAGGTGAACCTTACATAAAAGTCTCCGCTCCTCAGGAGCCAGTCTGAGGAGGCTGATCCCTTGGAGGTCTTGGTGTCGTCCGCCTCACGAGGCTTGGCCCCTAGCAAGGGTCTTGAGTTGTCGATGTCGAAGCTGGGCCGTACCAGGCCGTCGACGGAGCCACGCTATGGGCCGCAGGCAGGCAAGTCTGGGTACCCCTGTATCTAGAACGCCGACAATCCTCTAGCTTCCATGGCATAGGTTCTCCATCATAAAAGGATGAACGAGTCTCCGGAGTCCTGAAACTTGCAGCTAAACTCATACCTTTAAATTTTGCCTCATACTCAAAATTTTGGTTTTGAAGATCATAGATTTAGCCTTGGAGATAGTCGATTTGCTCGTTGAGCTCGAAGATGATGTCCCCCATTGACTTGCCATCTACCTTGTGCTCACGGGTGAATTCCGTGATCATGGAGTGGTTGGCGCTGTGTCCGCGTTCCACCATCCCTTGGCACTTGAAGATCTCTTGCTCTATGGTTTCAAGCCTGGCCTCCACACTTCCAGCCCTCATGGGCCCTCGAACATCCCGAATGTGAAGCACCCCCTCATGCATCTCAATGGCTTGAGAGTGTTTCATCACCTCAGGTAGGTAAGAGTTGATGACCTTCTCATAGAACTTGTCCTTGGAGGAGCTTGGTGGAGCCATGGCGATCTAGATCTGTCAGAAAAATAGCATGAAACAAGAACAGAGGATATTTCCGTGATGCGGTGGTCAAAACATCCGGGAGTATATATATAAAGAATTTTTATCTTCCAAAACAAGTATTCCAGAAGAAAACAGAGTCAGGAATGCTCACGAGGGGCCCACCAGCCATCAGGCCACGCCCTGGTGCCTCGTGTGCACCTCGTGGGTCCCCTCGGTTGTTTCTTATTTTGTATGTTTTCTAATATTCCAAAACTGACAGGAAATATTTTTATGGAATTTTTGGACTCGGTTTACTTACCGTATCACATACCTATTCCTTTTCAGGGCTCTGGTGTGCTCTGGAAGGTCTCTCTTATGTATTCCTATGGTGTCATAATTTGAATAATGTTAGTTTCAACATTAATAGGCGTACCAGAGATATAATGCTTTCCATGGACCACCTTCGGATTAGTGCCTTCGGAGTTGTTAATTTAAATAGATCCAGAACGATAAACTTCCTCGATGATATGCGGTCCTTCCCATTTAGAGAGAAGTTTTCCTGCAAAAAATCTAAAAGGAGAATTGTACAATAGAACATACTCACCCACTTTGAATCCCCGTTTTTGTATTCTTTTGTCGTGCCATCTTTTAACTTTTTCTTTAAACAACTTGGCATTTTCATAAGCTTGGGTTCTCCATTCATCTAATGAGCTAATATCAAATAACCTCTTCTCACTAGCAAGTTTGAAGTCATAATTGAGTTCTTTAATTGCCCGGAGTGTAGGCGCCGTGTTCGGCATACCAAAGATAGCCTCACCGTGTGCAGTCACTATCATCGTGGCTGTAGAGCTAGCCTGCTTACAACTAGCCGTGTTCGGCATAATTTCCCGTGCGTTGCCATGATTATCTCTACTCTTTTCTTATACGAGTAAGATGCCCATGCATTGCACGGAACACCAAGATTAGGGGTGGATGGAGCCGGCAGCGGCCATTGCGCCAGATTGTTCCATGGCCTTCTAGATATGGTGGGGAAGAGATAAGGCTGATTGTGAGAGACACAGAGTTGTGTGTAAATAGGGAACAAGTGCGGGCATCTTTTTACAAAACTACGGCAGTTTGCTTTGTATGCGTCAGATCTAGATCCGACGGTTATTGGTGAAAGATGGCAGGCACACCATCATCACCAACTCAAGACCTCTTTGATTAGCAGGATTTTGAAAACACAGGAATAGGAAAAGTATAGGATTGGAGTGTCATGGCCACTTGAATCCTATAGGCTTAGCAAGGAGCGTTTGATTTCACGGGAAAAGCAAAGGAATTGTAAAAAGAGGTTAGAGTGGATGTTAGATTTCCTATGAAATGTAGTACAAAACATTCCATTGGAAAATTCCTATGGGATTCAATCCTATGAATCAAAGGACAAACGTAGGAAAATTTTCAAAGGATTTCAATCCTCCAAAAATCCTATAGAATTCCCTTGAATCAAAGGAGCTCTCAGGTTTTTATATGAGTAGTATAGAGAAATAGAGAAACTCTTATAGAAAACCGAGTTGGTGATGATGGTGTGCCTGCCATCCTGCAATATAGATCGTCCGATCTATATCTGGCGGATAGAAAGCAAACTATGGCAATTTTGCAAAAAGATACCCGCACCCCTCTCCACATTTGTAGATAAGGCCTTCCCTCATTCATCTTCGTCTCCCACAAGATAAATAGCTCATATAAATGCATCTTGATGTTCCGTGCGACGCATGGGCCTCATGCTGGTAATAATAAATATTGTACTCGAGTAATGGGTATATCATTGTCGCACCTATGCACACGAACATTTATCATAACATAGTACCTCGTGCTGGATAGTCATACTATTACAAGTTTCAAACTGATATTACAAATGCTAGGAGTAATGCACCTACGAAGAGGGGATTATTAGGAAGTTTACGTAAGAACTTTCGTTACTTTAGGTGGATGCATCATTATCGTACAAACTAAAATCCACCGCCCTGACAAGTCACTAATGGGCAAATAAATTTTTGAGTCTCTGACGACTTGATGTTTCAAAAACAAATTCAGCTTCTGCGGAGACTGTCATTTAGGCTTAGACGCTTGCGGTGATCAGCACGCCATTCATTGTTGCACCAGAGAACGCCAAAGCTCATTACCGTAAGCACACTTGCCTCCAGAACAAAGAACCTGGCCAATTTAATCTTAGATGTGCTGCCTCGGTAGTCGATCAAATCAATTTCTATAAGATGGAGATCAAGGCATTCGATGAGATTGTTATAGTGCAGCACATTTTTCACTTTCGGGTCTTTTTTTATCTGCAAAAGAAGAGAACATATTAGAGCAGCTAGCTGTATAAGATTGCCGTGTCATCAAGAGGTACCAATATCATTCGCTCATACGATAGGGTTGGTTATAGGGTTGGCTCTAAGGCTAGTGATATTTTTTCACTCTCTCTCTCTTTCTCTTTCCTCTCATTTACCTAGGAGCACGTGAAGAGCTTGGGCATTTGTTGCCTTCCACTATGTGGCCGATGCCATATTTCTCAAAAGTGTGCCACATAATACGCATCGATGTCAAATCAAAAGATTTTGGCACCGCTCTAGCGATGTGAGAGAGTTGGCACCGTTGTGCACATAGACCCACATGTATAAACAAATCAATCAAACAAACTACACCAGCCTCTCCCTCTCCCAAACAAGTGTTTTTTTATTGCCTCAGTCCTCTCCCTCTCCCACGCAAGTGTTATTTCATTGCGTGAGTTAATTTGGCACCGAAGCAAAGTAGGTGATCCAGATTGGGGCACCAGGTGAGTAATGGAGGGGCATCGATGCCAAATGCATCAGAAGTGAATTTGGCACGTGTTTTGGCCTACATAGTGGAGGGCTGTTATAGCCCACTTTTGTACTACCTCATATTTAGTGTAAAATTTTGACCATAGATTTACCTAAGAAAATCCCAATGCATGTCACCAAAAATTATACCATTTGAAATTATGTTCAAATATTATCCAACGATATAATTTTTAGTGACATGCATTACCATTTTGTCAGTTTAATCTATGGTCAAATTTTGATACTACAAAATACGAAGAGTAAACCAAGACGGAGGTAGTACTTGCTCTTAGGCTAACCATAGAGTTACTAGTCTAAGTTACTTGCCACTATGACTAGCCTAGGCTATTAGTAGTACAACAAAAAAACGATGCAGGTGATCACGTGAGAAAAAATACTAAAAACATTTCTTTCGGTGCAGTGCGTAGATGTAGTTTTGAACACTACACTTGTCATCATAATTTGGGAAAATTACGAAAGAATTGAGCTACGTTGTGATTACGGTTTACTAATAGGAAAGAAGTTTCACCTCGATGAGTAGCTTCTCCGTGCACGGAAAGCATTTAAAGAATCCAACAACTTGATCCAGATTGGGGCCGATAGATTTTATTGCCAAGATCTTCACTATGCGCACAGACTGGGTCAAGCTTGTGGGAATCATTTTCTGGATGACAGTCATAAATACATCAAGAAGAAATTTAAAAATGTGAATTTCAAGAAGACAGAGAAGAAGATGAGTGTTGTACCTGAACGATTACAGATCCAATAAAGAGTTCGGAAAATTTGGTAGACGAGTACACCAACGCTGTCAATTTTGGCACGTCAATGACCCTGATTTTTGTTGGACCTTCTAGATCCGATACAAGCAATCTCTCAAGGAAAGGCGCATTCTCAATGACCATAGCGTGGAACAGCTGGAGTGATCTCTTCCCAATTGATGTCTTGTTGCGGGGCCAGCAGGACACATAAATCAATCAGAGATTCGTCGAGGCGATGTGGAGGCTAATGAACCCGTGGATCTGCCGAAGACGAAGGTACTCAAGGGCAGTACAACTGCGGAGCAGGTGCTCCATAGCCTTCTTCGAGATGCCAACGTCGAAGAGGTGGAGCTGCTTTAGTTGAGGGAGAAGAAGGGCGGCCACGTCATTAATTTGGGGAAAATAGCAGGAGCTGAAGCTGACGTGGCGCAGTGTTGGCGTGAGGCGGAGCGCGGACGGTGGCAGAGAGAGACATTGTCAAGCTTCAAACCTGAGCTCCTCGAGCTGATCTAGGGCGGGGGATAAGAACCACTCGTCGAACTTGGCTTGGACCTTGCAGTTGGTACTGAACATGCGGATATCAAGGCGTCTGGCTGGCCCAGGGTGCAATGAAAGGATCTTGGAGACTGCGGCCATGAGTTTGCAATCCCCGTCATAGAGGCAGCCGTCGACGGTGAGGTTCAGGGGGACGCGGCGCCAGAGGGGGCGCCACCGCCAGGATAGCAGGGTGGTCCGCACGGCAGATTTGGTGGGGAGGAGGCCAATGATGACGAGCAACATGTCGTCGGGGAGGCTGCTGATGAAGTCCAGGCTCACCGGATACGGTTTTGGCTTGAGCCACCTCCGCTTGTTGGCTGCCTCACCGTCCATCTCAGCCGGCGGCGACGCCGGTGTACACGTGTGCTTGGTGTGTATTGTGTGTTGGGTGTGCGCGAGTGCGTCCTTCTGTGCATGCTGCCGCGCAGTGGTGAAGTGTGCATGAGTGCGTCCTTCACACAGAAGAAGTGTGCCCTCAATTTACTAGCGTGTGGGGTGCTACCGCAAGTGGTTTCAACTTTGTTTACTTCACCGCGTGTTAGATGGGCCTCTAGTTTACTTATTTTCACCCACTGCCACATGGGCTAGCAGATGAAGATAGAGAACACGAGCTGACAAGGCAGCATGTGGACTGGTTGACCGGTCAACTAAACAATATACGGAGCTATACGCTGACACAGTGACCATATAATCCCTCGGTATTGAGAGATTGAGTGAGAGGGGAGGCCCGTGAGAGATAGTAGAGAGAGAGAAACAGCTACTCCCTCCGTTCGACAATGTAGTGCCTGTATTTTTTTTTAGTCAAACTTTTGAAAATTTGACCAAGTTTATAAAGAAATTACTTATATCTACAATACCAAAGATAAATGATAGTATGAAGTAAGTAAATGTTGTGATGAATCTAATGATCGTTCCGGATGTAAATGTTTTTCTCCACATATACCTGGTCAAACTATTCTGAGGTTTGACTTTTCAAAACATCCATATGTTTATGGACGTGAGAGAGTACCTAACTAGAGAGAGAGTGTGTGTGTGTGTGTGTGAAATAGAAAGAGTGAGTGAAAAAAGTGTGTGTGCGTGTGTGAAAGAGACATGGACAACACACGATAAAGTAGAGAAAAAGCATCTGTGTCTTATGCAAACATATCACACATGCATCTTTGACAGCGGAAGCAAGGTGAGGAGATAGTGTGTGGTTGTTTGCAACCAAGAGAGAAATACCCCTAGCACGTGGCCAAGAGAGGTCTGAAAAACAAGGGAGAGAGGTCGAGAGAGACATATGGAGAAAATGCAGACATGGGGAGGAGAGAGTGTATGTTTGTGACAGAGAGATCCCCTGGAGATCGTGATGGGACTACATGGGTGGGAGATCGAGTGACAAGTTATGTGCATGATAGAAGATACCCCGAGAGATATCAAGATAGACATATGGATGGAAGGAGACAATATGTGTGTTCCTGATGGCCAGTGAGAGATAGTCATACTTAGGGGGGAGTGCGTGTGCCTAAGATGGAGTGAGGCATTATGGTACTTAGGAGGGGTGTCACATAGAGAGAGAACAAGGCCGGAGAGTGTTAGATGGGTCTCTGTAGCACGAGCGAGATATGTGTATGTGTGAACCAGGGAGATATAAAATTTGAGAGAGATAGAGGAGCCCCGATACGGCTGAGTGGTTCGTTAGATAGCTGAGAGGGGGAAAGAGATACTCCATACGTTCGATAATGCAGTGCATTTAAATTTTTTAGAAGTCAAACTTTGGAAACTTTGACCAGGTTTACGCAAATTTATTTATATCTAAAATACCAAAGATACATCATACGAAACTACATCTCATGATGAATCTAATGATATATGTTTGCTGTTCTAGATGTAAATGTTTTTCTCCATGTACATGGTCAAACTTTGTGATGTTTGACTTTTCAATAAATCTATATGCTATGGACCGAAGAGAGTGCCTAAGTCGAGAGAGATCAAGTGCGTGTGAAGTAGAATGAGTGAGTGTGCAAAAAGAGTGTGTGTGTGAAAGAGAGAGGGACAACAAACGATAAAATAGAGAGAGAGTGTGTGTGTTCGTTTCTTATGCAAACATATCACACATGCATCTCCGAGATAGAAAAGCGAGGTGAGGAGATACACGAAGATTGCTAGTGCGTGATTGTTTGCAACAGAGAGAGAGACCCATATAGCACATGTCCAATAGAGGTCTGGCCAACAAGGGACAAAGGTCGAGAGGGATGCATGGAGAAGATGGACGCATGGGGAGGGAGAGAGGTGTGTGTTTGTGATAGAGAGATCCCCTCGAGATCGTGAGGGGACTATATGGGTGGGAGATCGAGGGACGACGTGTGTGTGCGATAGAAAGATGCCTCGAGAGAAATCGAGATAGACCAAGTGAGGGAAAGAGACAGTGCACATGTTTGTGATAGAGACTAAGTATTAGTCATATACATAGGGGGGACTGCGTGTGCCTACAATTGATTGAGAGACAATCATACTTAGCTAGGCGTGAGATTATGTGTGTGTGCGTGTGAGATGGAGAGAGAACGAGGGAGAGAGAGAGAGAGTTTTAGATGGGTCTATAGAGTGCGAGTGAGATATGCATGTGTATGTGTGACCCAGGGAGATGGAGAGTTTGAGAGAGAGAGGGAAGAGCTCCGAGATGGCAGAGTGGTGCGTGAGAGAGTTACGGACAACGAGCTAGGGAATTTGTGTGCGTACGATGAGTGCACCCAAGATATTTAGCTTGGACTAGAGAATCATACATAGTGTGCCAAAGAGACCTATTCATGGAGTGTGCATGCGAACTAGAAAGACCACCCCTCTCCCCACAGAGAGAGATAGAGATAGAGAGAGAGGGAGAGGGACCAACAAGGTTTGTGTCTGGATGCGTGTGATAGAATTGAAGATTGTCGGCGAGGGAGAGAGAACAGGAGTCCGGCAGAGGGGGAGGTCGCGTTTATGCATCAAAGATTGATATAAACCATGTTTCGATATAAAATTGCATTCAAATATTTGAATTGGAGAACATGTTGTCTGCAATCCACACATGAATGGAGATATGCATATCAAACAAGTTCATTAATTTGACTTTCAACATGTTCATGGAGTACTATAATACAGTACAACATGCTACTCAATTGAGGTGTTCAATTTTGGATTTAGTTCACTATTTTGACCTCGTGAACGAGCTATTTCATTGAATCGATATATTTCATTTTGGGTTTGATTCCCATTTTTGAGTGGGTCAACTATTTGTCATATAGTAAATCATTTGCAATGAGTATGTAAAAACACATTAGTCCCGAGCATCATCTCACCATCTAAAAAAGAAGTGGCAAGCTAATATTTTGAAATTTGATCCGAATCGACTTGGTAAGGTAGACAAGGATGCTCGTTCTCCCAAAATTTGAACGAACTGCTAAACACCCTCTGCTCGGTGGAATTCGCCCGAGCAAATAAATGGGAGGCGCGAAATTACCGGCCTATGTGGGACACGCATCAATTGGCCCATTTTACATCGAGGGTAGGTTCGTAACTTCATCCAAGCGCGCCTTCTCCTCAGCCGAAATGACAGGTGCCGAATAATTCATAAACCATGGGCGGCAAAACACCCTCTCCTCGCCCGAAATCGCTCACGCCGACTATTTCAAAACACGCCCTCCTCGCCCGAAATCGCTCGCGCCCACTATTTCAAAACACACCCTCCGCGCCCGAAATCGCTCGCGCCCACTATTTCAAAACATGCCCTCCTCGCCCGAAATCGCTCGCGCCCACTATTTGGGAGAAGCAAAGTTACTCTACTATCCCCGACCCTTAGTACACAGACCCAAGCCCAGAAGCCTAAAGGCAGGGGTAGAACTGTAACTCCCCCACATTTTAGACAAATGCGTCCGTAAGACATGGTTCCCCCTCCCAATTCCCCATTCATACATCGTGGGTGCCAAATCACCTTCTCCTCGGAAGCTCCCTTCTCCCCAGCCGCGAAACCTCAGCCCCTCCTCCATGGCGCCCCCACCGCACCAAATTCAATGCCGCCCTCCTCCCCAATGCCGGAGACGTTGTCCGTTTGTCGTCGTGCACTGGGCCATGTGCCTCTTACTCCGTACTGCCGGAGCTACCACGACGACGGCCGAGTGAACCGTACCGGAGCGGCTCCAACTGCGGATGCGTCCAGGGCCCCGGCGCTGCTTCCCCGTAGCCGTCGACCGTCGTGACATCTCTGCTTTCCTGCCGCCGGTAGCCACCGCAATCGCGCCGGCCTCACCGACTCGCACTACAAAAAAAAGACACATCCGTGACATTTTGGGCCGAACGAAATTTTTTTCTGTCATGCTTATGACACTTCTATGACGATAATTATGACAAAACCCAGTATCATCATAGATGTGGTGGGCTCCTACTTCTATGAAAAAAATCATGACAGAAAATGGGCTTTTCGTCCTGGGCAGGCCGGAGAAGCAGCTGCATGACATTCTTTGGGCCGTCCATGACGGAAAAAATCGTGGTAGAAGCGAGGGCGAGGAAAATATTGGGGAGTTCCCGGCTACGGTGGGTGGTCGGGGCCGAGCGATGCATGGAGGTTTCCGTGTTTCTCTCGTGTACGTGCGTATGTGCGAGGCGTTGGCTAACTGAACCCAAGCGACCGCACGTTACTGAACCCAAGCGATCGATCCCTTGGCTGTTAACTGAACCCGAGCGATTCATTCCCTGCTGACTGAACCCGAGAGATTCCTTCGCTGCTGCTGCTAACTGAACCCAAGCGATCGATCACTACTGCTGCTTACTGAATCTGATCGAGCCCCATTGCGTGACGTAGCCAGCCGGTGTTGGGTTGCCTCTCGATGAACAGTGACTGTTGCTACCATGCGCGTGGTACGTAGAATGAGTCGAGACGTGCTGAGTCGAGCCGGGTGGTTGGTTGTGGATGAATAGTTCCCGGTGGGGGTTGGATGAATAGAACCTCGTGGCATTAGGCCGTTGCCGCTGGATGAACAGGACCCCGAGGAGGCCGTCGCACCCCAGCCGGTTGGGGGTGGATGAACAGTACCCCGTGGAGGCTCTATGAACAGCAGTCGGTGGAGGCTGGATGAACAGTAGCCATGGATGAACAGTCGCCCGTGGAGGCTGGAGTAGGTAGATGGTGGATAAACAGTATCCCATGGAGGCTGGAGCGAGGCAGTAGACGGTGGATGAACAGGACCCTGTTTCGACCGTAGGCGCTCCAACACAAGTCTGTTTCCTCCGTTTTGCGGTATGCCAGACCCCGCCCGATGAACAGGACCCCGTTTCGACCGTAGGCACTCCAACACAAGTCCGTTTCCTCCGTTTTGTGGTACGTCAGACCCTTCCCGATGAAAAGGACCCCGTTTCGACCGTACGCGGTCGAACAGAAGGCTCGTTTCCTTCGTTCTATGGTACGCCAGACCTTGTTTTGGCCGTTCCGTCCAAGTCGGTTGGCTCCCGATGAACACGACGCCGTTGCTGCCGTTCGCTGCCTCTCCATGTACATGAGCCCTGGCCGTACGTACGCACGAGTAGGCGTTCGAGACCCCGCCCGTATGTACATACGTGGCCGTATTTTTGGCATCTAGTTGTACGTATGTGTACACAGTTTAGAAGGGACTGTCTGAACTGCTATGTCGGGGGCATGCCGAGTCTTCCTCCGTCGCCAACTCGACGTCGTCTACTACTACATGTGCTGCTGCTTGGTCGGCCATGGTTCATCGTTGCAGAGAGGTCGATCGACCAGTATGTACGTACACATTCGCGACAACACAACGTACGCTTCGACCGGGTGGGTCCCAGCAGTCAGGGAGGATAAGGATGCACTTCCTTGCGTGCGAAGATATAGCTGGTGGGTCCCGGCTGTCAGGGGGAGGAATCATTTTTATTTTGCGAGTACAAAGGAGGCACTTCCTTGGTTTCGAAGATGTAGCTGGTGGGTCCAGCTGTCAGCCTCATAGCCTAAAGTCGTTGACCTCGTTGACCACTAGGCGCCGAGAGCATCAAGGCGGTGGACCACGGCGAGGCCTAGGAAGGGAATGATGAGGAGCCAGAGAAGATGAGGCGGGTGGATGCCCACGCAGAGGGGAGTACGAGGGTTCACTGGTTCGGCTGCGGCGTAAGTCTGCCATCGCCGGAGAATAACAGGGGGTGTGGGTGAGTAGAGGGAAGGTCTGGCCAGTCGTAGTATGGTCGGTCCGTGAGGCCTGCGCGGCAGCATAGCCGGCCACGGGAGGCTCGAGCAGGCGGTATGGCGGGCCTAGTTTGGGCAGCTGGAGCAAAAAGACCAGAGGTTGAAGACGCAGCACGGCCGTTGATTTAACATCCAACGGTCAGTGCAGCTAGAATTGTTTTCACTAAGTTGACAAAGCCCATACGCGTCAACTTAGTTGGCCCACAAGTCAGCCTCCAAATCTGGTGGGTCCCAGCTAGCAGGGGAATCATTTTTTTGCTCGTAATAAGGTGGCACTTCCTTGCGTGCGAAGATGTTTTCTAGGTTTTTTAATTTCTTCTTTTTCGAGTTAGAATAAAATGAAAACAACTTAGCATGTTTGGTACACTCTATATTTTCGCAAAATGGGTCATAATAAAGCTGATGGGTCCCAGCTGTCAGGGAGAGGTAACTTTTTTTCTATGTAACAAAGGAAACACTTCCCTGTGTGCGAAGATGTAGCTGGTGGCTCAAACCTGTCAGGGGGAGAAATCATTTGTTTTCTCATAATAAGGAGGGACTTGCTCGTGTGCGGCCATGGGCCATGCAGGTCCCTACTGTCAGCCACTCCACGTTCATGCCTCTTCCAACGGCTATCGTTTGTTGACAAAATTGACCACGCCGCGCCGAGAGAACCAACGCGGTGGACGATGGCGAGGCCTAGGAAGGGAACTACCCGGAGCCGGCGAAGACATAGTAGTGGATGCCCACGCGGAGGGGAGTATGAGGATTCACTGGTTCGGCTGCGGTGTGAGGCTGTCGTCGCCGGAGAATAACAAGAGGTGTTGGTGAGTAGAGGAATGGCCTGGACGGCGATGGGAGAAGGGTGGGCCGGTGAGGCCTGCGCGGCAGCACAGCCGGCCACGGGAGGCGGTAGCAGGAGGTACCGCCGGCGGTGGTTTGGGCGGCTGAAGCATGAATATCCGAGATTGAAGAAGCACCACAGCCGTTAGATGGACATCCAACAGCCACTACTAATATAATCATGTGTTGACTATAAGTTGACAAAGCCTTGCGTACGCGTCAACTTAGTAGGCCCACAAGTGACCATCACATCTGTGGTAGAGAACATATAGCCCATTTCTGATTTGTTATAATGTACAACCCATTTTTTAATTCTAATAGAATTTACTCAGCCCATTTACTGTTTGTTAAAATTACAGCCCATTTTCTAGCCAGGACTTTGTTAATAATTTCAGCCAACCGCTCAAAAAAATTCAACAAAATTTCCAACATTTTGATGGGATCCAAAATATTTTTTAACCTGAAATTTAGAGTCAGATTAAATATAATTTCAAAATAAATTTGTATTAGGTAAAAATCCAACGAAATTTTGTGCGCGCAACAAGTAATGAAATTAAAAAAATGTACCTTTTTGAGAAGAATTAAAAAATGTACCTGTCCGGTGCGTTTTTTATATTTACAGCCAATTTTTTTAATTACAGCCCATTTATTATTTCTTAAAGCCCGTTTTCTTGGCAAGTCTAATGCGGCCCGGAGAATAACAAGTTGACCTAGGTTGGGTATTCCGCAAAAAAAGAATAGCTGGGCTAGCCATTTTCACATTTAAATATTAATATCTGGGCTGGATATTTGGTCGACATAAAATAATAGCCCAGGCCAGACGGGCCACAGCCCGCCCAGTTGATACCCTGCTCCTCTGAACAACAACAAAAACATCGCTAAAAAAAACTCTACTCACACCTCAAAAACACAAATACTGCTCGAGCTGCTGGGTCCCAGCTGTCGGCCGCTCCTTGTGCAATTCTCTCGTTTATTGACTATATAGGTTGACAATGGTGTGGGACCGTGATGTCAGGAAACTAGTAGGAAGCAAAAAAAATTATAGTTGTATATACTAATAAGGAGGCACTTGCGTACGTGCGGCTATGGCCCTGGTGGGATCCACTGTCATCCTCGCCAATTAAAGTCATCTCCTGATTCCTCATGTTCGTTGACCATGTTGACAACGCGAGACGGCGGCGCCACGTTGAGCGCAACAACTCGAAGAACGATGGAGAGGGCCTCGCGGGCCCTACGGATGGTCTGATACAGCACCCGCTGCTCATTCAGTAAGCCAGGATCATAGGGCCACATGTCCGTGATGGCATTGTCGTTCGCTTGTTCGCCGGTGATTCGTCCTTCCGTGAGCCGGTGCTCGTTGAGGAGACGGAGGTTGCAGCACAGGTCTTCCTGCGCTGGTAGCTCTTCCGCCATTAGGGCGTCGAAGTGCGGCCGCACCTGCTCTATGGTGAACACGGCATGAACCGGCTAGGGCAGTGGCGCCGGCTCCAGGTCGGAAGCCACGTCCATCGTCTGATTGTCGTCGCTCAGCTCGGCGAGGTCGCTCGCGAGCCAGCATGTCCGGCTGCTGGACCGTACCGCTGCCAAGCACGAGTCTGACCTCCCTGGCCCACCCAGACCACCTCCCTTGCCCGCGCGCGCTTTCCGCCTGAAACGGTCAGTGCCGCCAGCACCGCTTCCCGATGCAGGCGATTGCTCCGCGTTCAAATGACACAAGTGTCGTCCGTCCGTCCGTCTGCCGCCCACATTAATGATACGCGGTTGCGGAGGCGGCTACTCTGGCGCCACCCATCCGTCCCTCTACCGCCCACCATTGCTATATAAACTGCTGCGCCGGCCATAGCCGCAGTCATTCGCCTCCGTTCCCTTTCTCCTGTCCACACCACTACTGCCCACCATGGCTTCCTTGCGCTCCAGCGCTCTTCGGGACGGGTGGACGATGGACCAGAAGGAGATGGCAGCCATTGCTGCCGACTGGCTGGCCGGCAGGCAGGCGGAGGACGATGACGTCCCAATGGAGAATGTGGTAGTCGACAATCCGGCGCCAACCCCCTCCTCCGTGCCATCCTCGCTGGTGCATTGCACCATGACCATCGGCGAGGCTCGTGCCCAATACATGGACACGGTGAGGCAGAAGCGTGAGGAGCAGTTCCGGGAGGCGCAGGCCGACGCCGCCTACAACCACCATCTCCCCCAGGAGCACCTGCAGGCGGAGGAGCAGATCGCCGCGTACCGCTCCGCCCGCGAGAGCCACCTCACGCGCTGGTGGTACCGCATGCGGGTGGCGGAGGTTGCGGCCACCTACAAAGAGGACGATGAAGTGGGTGAGGCGCTGTTTGGCGAGACCGATGACAAGGTGGAGGACAATGCCGGCTCCGCCGAGGCCCCGCCCCGCCGGCATCGAGGCAGAGGACTTCGCCGGCTTCGGCGAGGCCCTGCTCCGCTGAGGCCCCGCCCCACCAACAACGAGGCAGAGGACATCGCCGGATCCGCTGAGGCCCCACCCCGCCGGCACCGAGGCGGAGGACTTCGCCAACTTCGGCGAGGCCTTGCTCCGCCGAGGCCCCGTCCCACCAACAACGAGGCAGAGGACATCGCCGGCTCCGCTGAGGCCCCGCCCTGCCGGCAAAGAGGGGCGGGATTTCCCCCGCTCCGCCGAAGCGCCGCCCCGCCGGCAACGAGACAGAGGACATCGCTGGCTCCGTCGAGGCCCCGTCCTACTGCCAACGAGGATGCACCACACAGAAAACAAGGAAGAGTAGAACACGGTAGGTCGCCACCGCTTGGGTCCAAGTAAGGCCACCGCTGCTACCCTCCGGTTGAAGCCAAGCTTGGCGGGCTGACCATTGACGGCCGATTAGCTTCTTGGCGGCGACGTGGACTCGGAGAGCTGTGCTGGAGAAGAAGCTTCTGTTCGGCTCAGCCGGACACGGGTGGGTAGCTTCGGTTAAATAATTATACCTCCAGCGCACCCCTTTTAGTTTGAAGAATGTATGAAATGTAATGAAATCCGGCATGTTTATATGAAATCCGGTCATGTATGAATGAATTTAGTTTGATTAGTTCAAATTCTTATATCACTTGCATTGGATGAACATGCAAAACAATACGTACTAGCATTATTCCCAGGGTGATCACCTCGTTTGCAACAGTTTCACACGTACTCCCTCCGGTCCTTTTTAGTCTGCATATAAGTTTTGTCTGAAGTCAAAGTATCTCTACTTTGACCAATCTTATAGAAAAAAGTATCAACATTCACAATGTAAAATCAACTGACTTGAAAGAAATCTAATATGCGAAGTAAAAAGGAACAGAGGGAGTACAAACAGTTTGAACAGCTTTCTAGCGTTCCTGTACATTGCAAGCAAACACACAGGCCTGGCAATTCATAGAGAACATTCAAAACAATCTATGATTATGCATCTCAGCGATTCACATGTCAGAGCCAATATTTACTTCACAACTAAAGAATAAAGAAAAATCGATCGATGCTGCTGACAGCAAAGGGTGTCCCATTCGAAAATATCAAACGCATGTCTTCTTGCTAACATCAATGAGCAAAATTTGACAAGGTTGTCCCATTCCAAAATGTCAAATGCGTGTTGTTTTGCGTACATCAATGAGCAAACTTTGACAAGGTTTTCCCATTCCAAAATATCAAATGCCTACGATTGTGGAATGGGCAGTGTTTGCCATCAGTTCAGACATTGACATGGCACCTCGTGCTAAATAAACCAATTGTTCTTTTTGTGCAGTTCCACCAAAATCAACCAAATTCGCGCGTGGCTTGTATGATTTCGCCTTTATATGTTGCAACACCTTGAACATATCGGCACCTCCTTTCTTGTGGTGGAAATGAATGATTCGAGAATATTCGATGTATTCGAGAACATTTTGTGCAGTTCCCATTGAAATCAAGCTGAGCACCCATGTTTGCATAAATACAAAAAAAGTGATTAGTATAAAGCAAACTGTACTATGAATTGACAGTTTAAACAGGCAACCTACATGATCCATGCAGAGCACACATTTAAAAAAATGGAACTCACCGGAAAGAATGCTAAAACAACATTGTATTGGCCATCATAGCAACAAAGATGGAGATCCGTGAGTCCTTCTGAGCTGAAGTTAGTTTGTTCTTGTGGGCAGTAATGTAACCATCCTTCAACTGCTTCCTTCTGATATGAAGAGGATGATCCTGTTGTGCAAAGGCAAGAGAACAACTAAATGTTGCATCCCTGTTTGCTTGACAAAAAAGGAAAGGAAATAATTAAAAAGGCATAGATGAAGCACTTCTCGAGGACAATACCACTTTCTCATGACAGTATCTAAACAGTAGCACAATACGAATAGAGATGACAAAGCTCAATCATATGGATGAAATCCGTGGGCCAGTACCAACCTTTGTTAGGAGGCTTATTGTGTAGAGCATACAGATGAAGCACTTCTCGTGAACCATATGTTGTTATCTACTATGGTTGCCATGCTTACTATATACTCCTCGATTAGTTTAATGTTTCCAACATCTTCTTGTGCAGTTCCACTAAAATATATGTTATCTTCAAAGAAGATCCCTGTTTGCACAAGTAGAGATAATTACATATTACATTAAGAGTGGCATCAAATCAGTGGCAAAAAAATTGCTCGTTCCAGCCATAGCAATAAATTAAGATGCAAAACTATATCATTACTTGTGTCATCACAGTTCCAGTGCTTCATTACAGCACCGGGAGTTGATTTTTGTTTTTCTTCCACTTGTTCTTCCCCTTCATCACTTGGTTCAATAACAGACAAGCTTCGCCTTCAATGTAAGATTTGGCATGTCAATTAGGGAGCACAAGTATAGCACTAAACAATGACATTAATTTTCTGATGACAGTAGCAAAATACAGGCCAACAGTTGTGAAATATCATTATCTTGCCTCAATGGGATATTACGGTGCACATACAGATTGGAAGTCTTGTCTCCATTTGTGCAGTTCACTAAAATCAAGCAACATTACCGTATAAGTAGCACAACATATGATAGCACACTGCACAATCATGTGAAGAAGGCTAGTACTAACCTCTCATGACGCAGAATTCAAACAACTCACAAGAAGAAGATCTGAAACAAATTTGCCAACACGGATAGGAAGTCAGATCTCCTCTTGTGCAGCTCCACTAAGATCAAGCAATCAAGCAACGTTGTCGGTGTGACATTTTGGTTGAACTGCACAAAACACTCTTAAAAGAAAAGTGTTTTGTGCAGTGCAACAAAAGGTCGCAATAGCATCGAGGTGAAGTAGATAACCCTGTTTACACAGAGGTGCAAAGGAAACAACTACTGGTCAATAATGGTGGATGACACAGAAGCCCACAAAAAGAAGCATCTAACTTATCTAAATGGGAAAGAAAGCATGACAGTAGCATTTCTCAAACAGTGGCATTGATTCATATTAATAGAGAGATTATATTAACAATAAAATTTGTTAAACATGTAATTTGCTTTTAACTGTGGCATTGCTTCAATTTTCCAGTGGCATTATTAGATTAACAACAGCTAAAGAGTTGTACGGGACAGTGGACGCACCAGCACCATGTGCATCTACCGATGTATAAAGGGGTGATGCACGGTCTGTTGCAACAAAGAACAAACAACCAAGGAGGATATTTGTGTTGGTCCCAGTTTTGTTATCTTTAGACACCTTTCCCTATGTGAGGGCAGCAAATCTAGTCCTGCTCAAACTCTATAGCCTTGTCCCCCAGCAACAGAAAGATCAGTTTGTTACAAATGTGCATACTGCGTTTGTCATTGTTTTCCCTTTTCGACCAACGTAGGTGCTGGATAGCCAGTCTGTACTACTTTTACCCCTTCCTTTCCTCTTTGAACCACGTCCTAGATTCATGCTATACAACTTTCCCCACTACTTTCCTGTTTGACCCAACACCTAGATTCGAGTGCAGAAGCGGAAAATATCCACATGCAGCTAGAGCAATGCATGTGGAATAAGTAAATTATACCTTAAGGTTCTCGGGGTGTGGCTCAGTGGGCGGCCGGAGGCTGATCTGCCCACACTATGTACGGTAGCGAGGAAGAAGGGGTCGGAGGCCCTCCCGCGCACCGCTGGGTGAAAGAGAACAGCTGCGCTGGTAGTGGATTCCCACCTTCGCCGACGGCGACAATGTTAAGCCTCCTTCCCTTCCCGTCGGACGGATCCTGCTGGCTCTTTGACCAGCAGTGAGGGGAGAGAGAGAGAAAGAGGCCAACGAAGTCTTGTTTAGATCTGGAGAGGGTGAGAGAGTGTGAAGAGAGCAACTACAAGCGCTGAGGCTCCAGCGTGTATATATATCGTGGAGAGAGAGTGTGAAGAGAGCAAACCCTAGAAAACAAGTGTTGAGGCTGCAGCGTATATAGATGGAGTGGTTTTCTTTTTCTCTCCATAAAAATCATTTTAAATTGTGCACGAAACGGAACTCTTTATTTAACGTAGTGAAGAAAAATACTAGGGGCAATGCTAATACGTGAAGAAAATTTAAAGCTCGAAGGAGTGAACTCGCAATTAACGCCGCACGCCTCACAGTTGCGCTTACTAAAGTTCACGTGTGGTACACGAACCTCCGAAGTGAACAACAACTGAACCACACACGGTAAAAATATCGGAAAGGTGGGCTGTGATGTCTACTAGGCAACTTTATTCTTGTAGACACGTGTTGGGCCTCCAAGCGCAGAGTTTTGTAGGACAGTAGCAATTTTCCCTCAAGTGGATGACCTAAGGTTTATCAATCCGTGGGAGGTGTAGGATGAAGATAGTCTCTCTCAAGCAACCCTGCAATCAAATACAAGAAATCTCTTGTGTCCCCAACACACCCAATACAATGGAAAATTGTATAGGTGCACTAGTTCGGCAAAGAAATGGTGATAAAAGTGTAGTATGGATAGTAGATATGAGTTTTTGTAGTGCGAACAATAAAAAACAGCAAGGTAGTAAATAGTAAAATGGAGCACAAACAGTATTGCAATGATGGAAAATGAGGCCTAGGGTGCATACTTTCACTAGTGCAATCTCTCAACAATGCTAACATAGTTGGATCATATGATTATCCCTCAAAGTGCAATAAAGAATCACTCCCGAGTTCCTATTAGCGGAGAACAAAAGATAGAAATTGTTTGTAGGGTACGAAACCACCTTAAAGCTATTCTTACCGATCAATCTATCCTAGAGTGAGTACAAAAATAACAGCAAGCTATTCTTTCCGATCGATCTAATCAAGAGTGCATACTAAAATAACACCATATGATGCATAGCAACCAACTCTAATGTCACCTAGATACCCCAATGTCACCGCGAGTACCCGTGAGTTAATTATACGATATGCATCAAACAACTTCATGATCATAATGTTCAATCCACACAAAGAACTACAAGGGGACCCCAAAGTTTCTATCGGAGAAAAGATAATAAAAACTTGCATCAACCCCTATGCATAGACTACCCCAATATCACCTCGGGAATCCACAAGTTGAGTGCCATAACATATATCAAGTGAATCAAAATAATACCCCATTGTCACCACGGGTATTAATATGCAAGACATATATCATGTGTTCTCAGATCTGAACATTCAATCCGACAAGACAAAACTTCAAAGGGTAAAGACTCAATTCATCACAACAAGTGTAGAGAGGGGAGAAACATCATATGATCCATCTATGTTAACAAAGCCCATGATACATCAAGATCGTGACATCTCAAGTTTGCGAGAGAGAGAGATTAAACACATAACTACTGGTACAAACCCTCAGCCCCGAGGATGGACTACTCCCTCCTCATCGTGGTGGCCGCCGGGATGATGAAGATGGCCACCGGAGATGATTCCCCCCTCCGGCAGGGTGCCGGAATGGGTCCCGATTGGTTTTCGGTGGCTACAGAGGCTTGCAGCGGCGGAACTTCCGATCTGGGGTTATTTCTGATGGTTTCTCTATTTATAGGAATTTTTGGCGTCGGTCTCACGTCCAGATGGGCCTCGAGGTGAGCACGATACACCGGGGCACGGGCAAGGGTCCAGGCGCGCCCCGGTGGGTTGTACCCTCCTCGTGGCTCTTCTAGCCCTCCCATGAAGCTTCAGGGGTCTCTTTTGTTCCAAAAAAATTGTCAAAAAGTTTCAGCTCATTTGGAGAACATTCATTTCTGCACAAAAAACAGCACCACGGTAGTTCTGCTGAAAACAGCGTCAGTCCGAGTTAGTTCCATGCAAATCATACCAAAACCATATAAAATTATTGTAAACATGGCATGAATACTTCATAAATTATAGATACATTGGAGACGTATCAGCATCCCCAAGCTTAATTCCTACTCGTCCTCGAGTAGGTAAATGATAAAACAAATAATTTAAGAAGTGTGAATGCTAGCAAAGTGCACAAGTTTGATCAATGACAATTTCAATCACTTTTCTAGCATCATAACAGCAATTCTTTCTTATAAAACTTATCATGACCAAGTAGCAACCAATTCACATGTTAAGGTTCAAACAATGAATTCTCTTGAAACTCAACAACCTATATTCTTAGTCACCAAACAATTACAATTAAACTTATTCAACAGAGTCTAAGTAAGAGCTCCACATACTCAACCATCATATAGTCTTCTATGATTGCTAACACTCACTGCATACATATGAGCAAAACGTTTCAACTGGACACATAGAAAGATAGGGGCTTATAATTTCACCTCCCAACGTATTCACCTCAAGGGTGATGTCAACAATAATAACTCATGCTACCCATATCCAACTGGATATATGTGCCTAGATCTTTCCTCACCACATGATGCTTGCCAAAAGAGAAAAATAAAAAGGAATAGAGAGAAAAACTTTGACACTTTACATAAAAGTAAATACTGAAAAGTAAAAGATAGGCCCTTCGCAGAGGGAAGCAGAGGTTGCCATGCGCTTATTTGTTTGTATGCTCAACCCCTTAGTGCAAAAGAACGTCACGTAATATTGCCCCTTATGAAAGCAACCTTTATTATGCAGTCTTTCGCTTTTATTCTTTGCCATCACAAGTTTGTACAACGCTCAATTTTCTCTTGCACTAAACGATCTAACACTTTTAGAAGTAATTTTTATTGCCTTATTGCACCGATGACAACTTACTTGACGGATCTTGCTCAATCCTTAGGTAGGTATGGTGGACTCTCGAAAATAAGATTTGGGTTTAAGGGTTTTTTGGATGCACAAGTAGTATCTCTACTTGGTGCGGAATTTTTGGCTAGTAAAGATGGGGGGCAAGCACCACATGTTGAAGGATCTATGACAATATAACGTCTATGTGAATATGAACAAACATAAATCATTACGTTGTCTTCCTTGTCCAACGTCAACAATTTTGGCATATAATATTTTGATGGGGGCTCACAATCACAAAAGATTTCCAAGATAGTGTATTTGCATGTGAAAGTTCTCTTCCTTCTACTAATCATTCATGAATTGCTTGTATGACCAATATTGTGATTGTCAAGCTTCAAAAGATTTCACTTTCTAAACCCAATGTGAAGCTACCACTAGACATGATATGAACAAATAATTTCAACTTCATGATATTCAATTCATTCAACAATTTACTCATAGGATATAAGTGAAGCACGAGAGTAAATGAAAAACTACTCCAAAAAGATATAAGTGAAGATCAAACGAGTAGTTATGTAGAAGGGTAGCTAATTGAGGACTCTCTCTTATTTAAAAGTTTCAGATATAAGTATTTTATTAAAACAGCAAGTAAAGCAAAACAAAATGACATTTCAAGGATAGCACACATCATGTGAAGAAGCAAAAATTAGGCTCAACCGATACTAACCGATAATTGTTGAAGAAAAAAGGTGGGATGCCTACCGGGGCATCCCCAAGCTTAGATGCTTGAGACTTCTTGGAATATTAGCTTGGGATGCCTTAGGAATCCCCAAGCTTGAGCTTTTGTGTCTTCTTAATTCCTCTTATATCACGGTTTCCCTAAAGCTTAAAAACTTCATCCACACAAAACTCAACAAGAACTCGTGAGATAAGTTATTATAAACCAATGCAAAAACCTTATCATTCTCTACTGTAGCAAATCACTAAAATTATTATTTGACATTGAATACTAAATGCCTCAGCATATTTAATACTCCTATCCTCAAATAGAATCATTAAACAAGCAAACATATGCAAACAATGCAACCATAACAGCAATCTGCCAAAACAGTACAGTCTGTAAAGAATGCAAGATTCATCATACTTACCTAACTCCAAAAATTATGAAATTTGACCACACTGCAGAAAATTTATCATATCTTACTATGCAAAAAGTTTCAACATTTTATCACATTCTGAATTTTCTCGGGAATTTTTGCAACAGCGATAAACTTTCTGTTTTGAAACAGCAACATGTAGACTTGCAAAATAAGCATGGCAAAGGCTATCATTGACACTTTTATTGAAATAAAAGATGCAAAACATTATTATAAATAACAGCAAGAAAATCCTAACAAAATAAAATGATGCTCCAAGTAAAACTCATATCATGTGACGAATGAAAACATAGCTCCAAGTGAGGTTACCGATAATGTTGGAGACGAAAGAGGGGATGCCTTCCGGGGCATCCCCAAGCTTAGTTGCTTAGATATTCCTTGAATATTACCTTGGGGTGCCTTGGTCATCCCCAATCTTAGGGTCTTGTCACTCCTTATTCTCCTCATATCGATGTCTCACCCAAAACTTGAAAACTTCAATCACACAAAACTTAACGGAATTTCGTGAGATAGGTTAGTATGATAATGAGCAAACCATTTCACTTTGGTACTCTCAAAGACAAGATTCATAATTTTTTCAACACAATGCCTACTGTAGAATATCATTTCCACAATTTATATTGAGCAATATAAGCCATAGAAACTAGGAAACACGCAAACTATGCATTGAAAACAGAATCTGTCAAAACAGAACAGTCTGTAGTAATCTGTACTCCTACCATACTTCTGCTACTCCAAAAATTCTGAAAAAAATAGGAAAACGTGCATAATTTGTCTATTAATCTTGTTCAAAAAGATTCAACTCAAAATCACTCTTCAGATAAAAATGAGAGATATTTTCGTGAGCGCAAAACTTTCTGTTTTTCAGCAAGATCAAATCAACTTTCACCCAAATCTTCCCAAAGGCTTTACTTGGCACTTTATTGAAACAAAAGCAATAAAACATGATTAATAAAGTAGCACAATAATGTGAACAGACAAAAACAGTAGGTGAAAGTGTTGGGTTGTCTCCCAACAAGCGCTTTTCTTTAATGCCTTTTAGCTAGGCATGATGATTTCAATGATGCTCGCATAAAAGATAAGAGTTGAAACATAACAAGAGCATCATGAAGCATATGACTAGCACATTTAAGTCTAACCCACTTCCTATGCATAGGGATTTTATGAGCAAACAACTTATGGGAACAAGAATCAACTAGCATAGGAAGGCAAAACAAGCACAACTTCAAAACTTTGAACATATAGAGAGGAAATTTTATATTATTGCAATATGTAAATGCATATGTTCCTCTCTCACAATAATTTTTAGTAGAATCATGAATGAATTCAACAATATAACTATCACATAAAGCACTCTTTTCATGATGCAAAAGCATAGAAGATTTATCACTCTTTATGGCATACATGTCATCATAATAATCATCATAAGTAGCAACTTTGTTCTCATCATAGTCAATTGAAACCTCTTCCAAAATAGTGGATGTATCACTAAATAAAGTCATGACCTCTCCAAATCCACTTTCATCAATATTGTAATAAGATTCAACACCCTCCAAAATAGTGGGATCACTACTACCTAGAGTTGACACTCTTCCAAACCCACTTTCATCATTGTAATCATCATAAATAGGAGGCATGCTATCATCATAATAAATTTTCTCATCAAAACTTGGGGGACTAAAAATATCATCTTCATCAAACATAGCATCCCCAAGCTTATGGCTTTGCATATCACTAGCATCATGGATATTCAAAGAATTCATACTAGCAACATTGCAATCATGCTCATCATTCAAATATTTTGTGCCAAACATTTTATTGACTTCTTCTTCTAACAATTGAGCACAATTTTCTGATCCATCATTTTCAAGAAAGATATTATAAAGATGATCAATAATATGATGCAACCTCAATTCCATTTTTTTATGTAGTTTTCTTTTATAAACCAAACTAGTGATAAAACAAGAAACTAAAAGATTCGATTGCAAGATCTAAAGATATACTTTCATGCACTCACCTCCCCGGCAACGGCGCCAGAAAAGAGCTTCGTTGACGGGATGTGAGTGCCGCTTACCTAACCTCCCTGGCAACGGCGCCAGAAAAGAGCTTGATGTCTACTACGCAACTTTATTCTTGTAGACACGTGTTGGGCCTCCAAGCGCAGAGTTTTGTAGGACAGTAGCAATTTTCCCTCAAGTGGATGACCTAAGGTTTATCAATCCGTGGGAGGCGTAGGATGAAGATAGTCTCTCTCAAGCAACCCTGCAATCAAATACAAGAAATCTCTTGTGTCCCCAACACACCCAATACAGTGGAAAATTGTATAGGTGCACTAGTTCGGCGAAGAGATTGTGATAAAAGTGTAGTATGGATAGTAGATTTGAGTTTTTATAGTGCCAACAATAAAAACAGCAAGATAGTAAATAGTAAAACGGAGCACAAACGGTATTGCAATGATGGAAAATGAGGCCTAGGGTGCATACTTTCACTAGTGCAATCTCTCAACAATGCTAACATAGTTGGATCATATGATTATCCCTCAAAGTGCAATAAAGAATCACTCCCGAGTTCCTATTAGCGGAGAACAAAAGATAGAAATTGTTTGTAGGGTACGAAACCACCTTAAAGCTATTATTTCCGATCAATCTATCCTAGAGTTCCTACTAAAATAACACCATATGATGCATATCAACCAACTCTAATGTCACATAGATACCCCAATGTCACAAAGTACCCGTGAGTTAATTATATGATATGCATCAAACAACTTCATGATCATAATGTTCAATCCACACAAAGAACTACAAGAGGACCCCAAAGTTTCTATCGGAGAAAAGATAATAAAAACATGCATCAACCCCTATGCATAGACTACCCCAATATCACCTCTGGAATCCGCAAGTTTAGTGCCATAACATATATCAAGTGAATCAAAATAATACCCCATTGTAACCATGGGTATTCATATGCAAGACATATATCATGTGTTCTCAGATCTAAACATTCAATCCGACAGGACAAAACTTCAAAGGGTAAAGACTCAATTCATCACAACAAGTGTAGAGAGGGGAGAAACATCATATGATCCATCTATGTTAACAAAGCCCATGATACATCAAGATCGTGACATCTCAAGATCGCGAGAGAGAGTGATTAAACACATAGCTACTGGTACAAACCCTCGGCCCCAAGGATGGACTACTCCCTCCTCATCGTGGTGGCCGCCGGGATGATGAAGATGGCCACCAGAGATGATTCCCCCCTCCGGCAGGGTGCCGGAACGGGGTCCCAATTGGTTTTTGGTGGCTATAGAGGCTTGCGGTGGTGGAACTTCCGATCTGGGGTTATTTCTGATGGTTTCTCTATTTATAGGAATTTTTGGTGTCGGTCTCACGTCCAGATGGGCCTCGAGGTGAGCACGATACACCGGGGCACGGGCAAGGGCCCAGGTGCGCCACGGTGGGTTGTGCCCTCCTCGTGGCTCTTCGGGCCCTCCCACGAAGCTTCGGGGGTCTCTTTTGTTCCAAAAAAATCGTCAAAAAGTTTCAGCTCATTTGGAGAACTTTCATTTCTGCACAAAAAACAACACCACGGTAGTTCTGCTGAAAACAGCGTCAGTCCGGGTTAGTTCCATGCAAATCATACCAAAACCATATAAAATTATTGTAAACATGGCATGAATACTTCATAAATTATAGATATGTTGGAGACGTATCAGGCTGCACCATCCTCCAATTTTAAATATTTTGGGCACTTGTATTCGGCCTAAGTCAGTGTGCCACCGTATGTACTATGGGTTACAGCGGGTGCTAAGAAACTAGGGCGTATTGAGAGTGATTGTCATGCCGTTTATTTGTAGGGTCACTTGCAAACTGTGAAACTCTATTCTCCTCTTATTTAGTGGATGAGGCAAATCTTTTGCCTCCGTTTTGGAAAAAAACAAGAAATTCAATTTTAATTATTTAGTTTGTACACTTTGCTCTTTTCCAATAATTTTGGGCACTTGTATTCGACCTAAGTCAGTGTGCCTCCATATCTCATACTACTCCCTCCGTCTAGGTGTATAAGTCGCGTTAGAAGGTGTAGCAGGACCAAGGTGCAAGCAGATTGGAGGAGAAGGAGAAACTTGACCGGTCCTTCCTCCAATCAAAGCCCTGATTTCTCTTTCTAAACGCAACAATTAATCTCTACAATTAAGAGATGCCGTTTTAGCTACAATGCAGGGCCACGTATTAACTCGCATGCAAGCCGACTTTGATTCCTTGACTGATTAACGCGTAGTTGCGCTCCATGCATTGGGTTTCCAGGGAGATAACAAGGCAGAGTAAGTAACGCTCACTAGCAACGAGGCTAGGAGGGGATTGAGATGCGAAGTTAATGGACGACGCCTAAACATTTTGGGAATATCTGATTTTCATAATATGACTTAACACCTAGACGGAGGGAGTACAACTCCTCAGTCCAGGTTTGATGGAATATTCATCACCTCTTCTCTTCTTGCACGTACTCCATTTATCTCACTTCCTGTGGCTTCCCACTCGCACAGCGTGTGTGTGTGTTAGAGAGAGCGACACATCGAGCTACTCCTACAGAGAGATGGTGTGTAGTGTATGATTTAGCCGCAAGAGTTGGTGCATCCTCTCGTTTCCGAGCGTCCAGTCGGGACAGCTGCCACGCCCGCTCCTGACCAGCCTGGCCCACCCAAAGCCCCTCCATCGCCCACGCGCGCTTCCCGCTCGAAACGGTCAGCGCCGCTCCAGAGAATCGGTGCCGCATTCATGCCCGGGCAGAGCGGACGGGACCTCTCACTGGCGCTTGCGTTGAAGGGAGAAGCGGATTCAAGAGTGATGGTTGCTTCGTCCGTCCAACTTACTGCTGGGTCTATGTGATTTGACGGCTCATTGGTCATTATTACTGAGGTGGTATGACTGCTGGATGTCCCACGTTTCGGCGAAAGGAGGTAGATTACAATTTTCTCCATTCTTACAGCGGAGGAGTGCAAAAGCGGTGAAAACACGCAAGCTCGGTGATTACATGGCCCACCTCACACTATCACCATATTTTCTGGACACCGTGCGACACCTAACTCTTTACATAGTACTAGTACGTACTATAATTTCTTAGCGAGATAAATTTGTACAATGCTATGAAGCTTCCAGCTTCTGTTTCATGTATCTTGCGTCCAAGGTTGCCCCGTTGCAACATTTCATCAAATACAAAGGAGACTAACATGCATGCTATTGCATCTCAATGATTGACAGATCATAGCCAATATGTACTCCCTCCGTTCCAAAATAAGTGTCGCAACTTTATGCAAACTTTAGTACAAAGTTGTACTACTACTAAAGTTGACACTTATTTTGGAACAGAGACAACTAAATAAAAAAATGATCCATGTAATCCCTAGCCCTTGAACCCAAAACCCTAACCAGGCTTTAATTTGCTGGTAACATTGAACGTTCCGAAGAAATGAAGTTTGCAACCCTTTGACCATCGGATCATTTTGTGCTGTTTCACTAAAATCGAGATGAGCATCCCTGTGGCAAAGAAATTGAAGAAGCGTGATTAGAATAAGATTATTGGGACTAGTCGATGAGACATAAACTCATCACAAATACAGTAGAAGTCAGTAGAGGTACGTGCTAGGCAAAGAAGTAGAGAACTATCCACATGGAGCGATGTGGGCAGCTGGGGCAGTGGTGCAAGCCGGCTGTAAAGGAAGTTGTACCTGAGGGATGTCGGGATGTAGCTCAACCTAGAGGAGGGCGGCGGGAGGCGGCAAATGCCCACGTCGCGACAATGAGCAAGGGACGAAGGCAACCACACCGGCTTTGTGAGAGAGAACAGCGGGGACCCCTGATCGGGACGTGCCGACAGTGGGTTTTAGCCGTCGGCGACGGCGACCGCATCTACACAAAGCATCCACCCCTTCCCCCGGCGCACGTGATCCGCCCGAATGTTAGAGATATGGCCACAGTTGTTTTGTGCGAGAGAGTGTGAACAGAGCAACCCCAGCAAGCAACCGTGTAGGCTCGTCCTGGCTATGTATATAGTGGAGCTGTTTCTTTTTCTCTCCATATGAACCATTTATATTGCGTACATGCCAATCACGAAAAAAAACTATTTATAAATGACGCGGCACCGTTCATGCGTGGTTCCCGACCCTCCATTATTTATAAGTGAGTAACTACTACTAGACGCGTCAAATTATCACGTGGGCTGCATCATCGTACAGAAATGAGCTCCACCGTGTCACGTGTGTGGTTGGGGAAGACGCAAAGAGTGCTACTAGTACTACGTGCGTGGGTGCGTGCACCTCTTCTCTTCGAGCATGGTTATCAAAAGTATAGCCCACTACTCTACCACGCGGTTATTATATGGGCAAAGAGTATAGGAAGTAATAATGACTAATAAGCCATCAAATCACGAGGCCCACCTTTCTCTATGTTTGACCAAGTAAGCAGCCATCATTTCACTCCTCGTTGAATATCCATCTGCTGCTACCTCCGCAAATAAATAAAAATCCGCTTCTACCTCCACAGCATGGTTAATAATATAGCCATGTCAGTCACGACGTAGAAATAACATTCACTGATACAATAGGGCTGGCTCTAAGCCTGGCGATTTTTTATACTTTGTCTCTTTCTCTTTTTGTCTCATTTACTCATTTTACATAGGGGCACATGTAGAGGATGGCTATTCCTTTCGATTGGACTTCTTCATGGGGTTTAAGACTAAGCAGCTCTGAATTATTCCCGCTGCCCACCACTCTGAATCGTTTCATCTATGATAGTACTCCCATTGCAACAATGAGGCCCACTAGGTCTAGCACGTCCTGTAAGAAGAGACTGTCATGCAAAACATACATCTTGTTGCCTTCTTCCTCATACAGTACGTACTAATGGTACTACTACTACTCGTTCTCCTATAAACCTTGTGCTTGGCATCTCAAAAATATTAACCTTGCGTTTGGCTCTTCACCTCTTAGAGAAGTCGAGCAATAATGATACTACAGTATATCATTCTGGCTATCTGAGAATAAATGAATTGCTGCACGTCCACCACATGGGCGAGGGGCGAGCGAGGGTCAAGGGGCGAGGGGCAAGGGAGAGTCCGTACTAGTACGTCCGTTTCAATATGGACTACATACGGAGCAAAATGAGTGAATCTACACTCTAAAATACGTCTATATACATCAGTGTTTGGAGTATGTACTAGTGGTTCATATTGAAATCTACTAAAAGACATATATTTCAAACAATATGATAATCTCTCTAACGAAGGTAGGGACGAGGAGTAACGGAGGGAGTAGTAAAAAAATTCCTCGTCCTGCAAGCCACCGCTCGCGTGGGCGAGGGAGCGGGCGTAGGCGTAGTAAGCAAGCTTCTCCTCATCCTGCGACTCTGCGAGCCACCGCGCCCGTGGGCGGGGGAGACGGCGTACTAAGCAAGCTTCTCCTCGTTCTGCGAGTTGACGGGACACATCAAAAGTAATACGTACAGAGCATCTCCAGTGTATATAGCCTTGCCTCTAAGGTAGGCCCCACATGGTTTGTCTCTTTTTTAAATAACATGTCAAGTCGCAATTTGTTTGTTCGCCCGTGGTACATGATCCTCCATCAAGTGGACAACCAGTACACGTGTCAAATTACCACGTGGGCTGCCTTTTCGTACAGAAATGAGCTCCACCGTGTACCCGTGCGGGTGTGGTTGGGAAAGAGACGGGAGTATGTGTGCCATGTGTGCACCTCTTCTCTTCGTGCACGTCCCCCACCTACGTGGGTGTGTGTGAGAGAGATACAAACCTAGACAAATGGCGTGTTTGTTCGTGAGTGCTTTTTGTTGGGGGGTGATTTCGTGAATGTATTTGTTGGAATATGTGTCGATGATATCTCAAACAAAAATTTGACACATGCAATGTGTGTGAAATAGAGACCTATCTATATCGTATATAGAGGGGGCGATCCACGAGAAGAGAGGGAGGGGTCATAGATATCGATAGAGTCGAAGAGAGGATCAAGTGGGTGGGCGCGAGATCGATGAAGAGAGCCATCGAAATTGTGTGTGTGCAAGTCAAAGATATAGGGCGACTGACCTACCGGAACGTCAGAGGGCACAGGGCAAGTTTGTGTGTGGCAGGAAGACATGACTAGAGCACTTGATTTATAGGTGTGTGTGGGGGGGAGGGGGAGGCAGAGACCTAACTAGAGAGGTAGATCGACTCGTATATGTGTTGAGAAGGAGAGACCCAGCTATGTCTTGAGGGAGATCGGTCGACATCCATACATAAGGGAAGGACGGAAAATAGGTTGGGACTGAGAGAGAGAGAGAGAGAGAGAGAGAGGGAGAGAGAGGGGGGGGGAGGGAGGGGTAGAGTGCTAGAGGGGTGGTGGAGTTGCTTCTTGAAGATGGTGGGAGAGGCCTACTAGACAAACTGAGGGTAGAACTGCAATATTATCAAGAAGAGTGGGGATGTGTTTCTGTGTGTGCATGTGCGTGATAGATGTGTCGGGAGGCATGCATGGATGATGAAGGGGGACCATGTGTTTGGTAAGCAGACCTAACTAGATCGGTAGAACAATTGTTGTGTGTCGGAGGAAGGGAGAGACATAACTAATGAGGTAGATCGATAGGCGCATGGGGAAAACGAGTTATAACGACCTAGCTAGCTATATGTATAGCGGGAGATCGGTCGGTGTACATCCATTTGTTAGAGGCAAATAAGGCCCAGAGAGACGTGATACGTCTCCAACGTATCTATAATTTATGAAGTATTCATGCCATGTTTACAACAATTTTATATGGTTTTGGTATGATTTGCATGGAACTAACCCGGACTGACGCTGTTTTCAGCAGAACTACCGTGGTGGTATTTTTTGTGCAGAAATGAAAGTTCTCCAAATGAGATGAAACTTTTTGAAAAAAAAATTGGAGCAAAAGAGACCCCCGAAGCTTTGTGGAAGGACCAGAAGGTGAAGGAGTAGGGCACAAGACACCGGGGCGCGCCTGGTGGGCCCGGCTCGTCCCGGTGGGTTGTGCTCACCTCGAGGCCCATCTTCGCGTGAAACCAACGCCAAAAAATCCTATAAATAGAGAAACCATCAGAAGTAACCCTAGATCAGAAGTTCCGCCACCGCAAGCCTTTGTAGCCACGAAAAACCAATCCAGACCCCGTTCCGGCACTCCGCCGGAGGGGGAGATCATCAGCGGTGGCCATCTTCATCATCCCGGTGGCCACCATGATAAGGAGGGAGTAGTCCACCCTCGGGGCTGAGGGTTTGTACTAGTAGCTATGTGTTTAATCTCTCTCTCTCTCTCTCGTGTTCTTGAGATGTCACGATCTTGATGTATCGTGGGCTTTGTTAATATAGTCGAATCATATGGTGTTTTCCCCTCTCTATCTTGTTGTGAATTGAGTTTTCCCTTTGAGATTTCATTTTATCAGATTGGATACTTTTATGGATTTGGAGAACACTTGATGTATGTCTTGCTATGAATATCCGTGGTGACAATGGGGTATCATATTGATTCACTTGATATGTGTTTTGGCACTCAACTCACGGATTTCTGAGGTGACATTGGGGTAATCTATGCATAGGGGTTGATGCACGTTCTCGTCTTTGTTTCTCCGGTAGAGATCTTGGGGCACTCTTTGAGGTTCTTTGTGTTGGATTGAGTATTATGAATTCAAAATTGTTTGATGCATATCGCATAATCAACTCACGGATACTCGCGGTGACATTGGAGTATCTAGGTGACATTAGAGTTGGTTGATGTGTATCATATGGTGTTATTTTAGTACGAACTCTTGGTTAGATTGATCGGAAAGAATAGCTTTGTGTTATTTTAGTACGAACTCTAGGATAGATTGATCGGAAAGAATAGCTTTGAGGTGGTTTCGTACCCTACAAACAATTTCTTCTTATGTTCTCTGCTAGATAGGAACTTTGGAGTGATTCTTCATCACACTTTGAGGGATGGTTATATGATCCAATTATATTAGCATTGTTGAGATATTGCACTAGCGAAAGTACGGACCCTAGGCCTTGTTTTCAAGCATTGCAATACCGTTTGTGCTCACTTTTATCGCCCGCTACCTTCCTGTTTTTATTTATTCAGATTATAAAAATACATTTCTACCATCCATATTACACTTTTATCACCATCTCTTCGCCAAACTAGTGCACCTATACAATTTGCCATTGTATTGGGTGTGTTGGGGACACAAGAGATTTCTTGTATTTGGTTGTAGGGTTGTTTGAGAGAGACTATCTTCATCCTACGCCTCCCATGGATTGATAAACCTTAGGTCATCCACTTGAGGGAAAATTGCTACTGTCCTACAAAACTCTGCTCTTGGAGGCCCAACATGAGTCTACAAGAATAAAGTTGCGTAGTAGACATCAAGCTCTTTTCTGGCGCCGTTGCCGGGGAGGTGAGTGCATGAAGGTATATCTTTAGATCTTGCAATTGAATCTTTTTGTTTCTTGTTTTATTACTAGTTTGGTTTATAAAAGAAAACTACAAAAATAATGGAATTGAGGTTGCATCAAATTGTTCATCTTTATAATGTCTTTTGTGAAAATGATGGAAAGGAAAATTGTGCTCAATTGATAGAAGAAGAATTCAATAGAATGTTTGGTATAAATGATGAGCATGATTGCAATGTTGTTAGTATGAATTCTTTGAATATCCTTGATGCTAATGATATGCAAAGCCATAAGCTTGGGGATGCTATGTTTGATGAAGATGATATTTTTAGTCCCCCAAGATTTGATGTGCAAATTTGTTATAATGATTGCATGCCTCCTATTTATGATGATTACAATGATGAAAGTGGATTTGGAGAGGTCATGACTTTATTTAGTGATGAATCCACCATTTTGGACAAGGTTTCAATTAACTATGATAACAAAGTTCCTATCTATGATGATTATGGTGATGACATGTATGCTATAAAGAATAATGATAACCATGAATCTTGTCATCATGATTTTAAATTTCACTCTCATGATAGTTATTTTGTTGTGTTTGCTCCCACTACTATTGATGAGAAGAAATTTGCTTATGTGGAGAGTAATAAGTTTTCTATGATTTTGTGTCATGAAAGGAATGCTTTATGTGATGGTTATATTGTTGAATTTCTTCATGATGCTACTAAAAATTATTATGAGAGAGGAACATATGCATTTACATATTGCAATAATATCAAGTTTCCTCTCTATGTGTTGAAAGTTTTGAAGTTGCACTTGTTTTGTCTTCCTATGCTAGTTGATTATTGCTCCCACAAGTTGTTTGCTAAAAAAATCCCTATGCATAGGAAGTGGGTTAGGCTTAAATGTGCTAGTCATATGCTTCATGATGCTCTCTTTGTGTTTCAATTCTTTACTTTTATGTGAGCATCATTGAAATCATCATGCCTAGCTTAAAAGGCATTAAAGAAAAGCGCTTGTTGGGAGACAACCCATAATTTACCCCTGCTTTTTTTGTGTGTTCACATGATTAGGCTACTGTGGTAATCATGTTTTATTGCTTTTGTTTCAATAAAGTGCCAAGTAAAGCCTTTGGGATAGTGTGGATGATAGTTGACTTGAATCTGTGCAAAAACAGAAACTTTTGCGCTCAGTCCAGGAATTTTGGAAATTCACTGGAATGTGCCTTTAATCTGAATTTTTGAAAGGTGATATATATACAAATTATATACGTTTTCCTAATTTTTCAGAATTTTTGGAGTTACAGAAGTATGGTTGGAGTACAGATTACTTCAGACTGTTCTGTTTTTGACAGATTCTGTTTTCAATGCACAGTTTGCTTGTTTCCTAGTTTCTATGGCTTATATTGCTCAATATAAATTGTGGAAATGATAGGCTACAGTAGGAATTGTGTGAGAACAACTATGAATATTGTATTTGACAGTACCAAAGTGAATGGTTTGCTCTTTATCATACTAACCTATCTCACGAAGTTCCGTTAAGTTTTGTGTGATTGAAGTTTTCAAGTTTTGGGTGAGATATCAATATGAGGAGAATAAGGAGTGACAAGACCCTAAGCTTGGGGATGCCCAAGGCACTCTCAAGGTAATATTCAAGGAAGACCCAAGCAACTAAGCTTGGGGATGCCCCGGAAGGCATCCGCTCTTTCGTCTCCAACATTATCGGTAACCTTACTTGAGGCTATATTTTTATTCATCACATGATATGTGTTTTGCTTGGAGCATCATTTTATTTTGTTAGGATTTGCTTGCTGTTATTTATAATAATGCTTTGCATCTTTTATTTCAATAAAAATGTCAAGTATAGCCTTTTCCATGCTTATTTTGCGAGTCTACTTGTGGCTGTTTCAAAACAGAAAGTCTGTTGCAGTTGCAAAAATTCTCTAGAAAATTAAGAATGTGATAAAATGTTGAAACTTTTTCCATAGTAAGATATAATAAATTTTCTACAGTTTGGAAATTTTTCATAATTTTTGGACTTTGGGAAGTATGATGAATATTGCACTCTTTACAGACTGTTCTGTTTAGACAGATTGCTGTTATGTTTGCATTGTTTGCATATGTTTGCTTGTTTAGTGATTCTATTTGAGGATAGGAGTATTAAATATGCAGAGGCATTTAGTATGAAATGTTGAATAATAATTTTAGTGATTTGCTACAGTGGATAATGATAAGATTATTGCATTGATTTATACTAACTTATCTCACGAGTTCTTGTTGAGTTTTGTGTGGATGAAGTTTTTAAGATTTAGGGAAACCGTGATATAAAATGAATTAAGGATACACAAAATCTCAAGCTTGAGGATTCCCAAGGCACCCCAAGATAATATTCCAAGAAGTCTCAAGCATCTAAGCTTGGGGATGCCCCCGTAGGCATCCGACCGTTCTTCTTCAACAATTATCGGTTAGTATCGGTTGAGCCTAAGTTTTTGCTTCTTCACATGAGTTGTGCTATTCTTGGAATGCCATTTTATTTTGTTTTTCTTGCTGTTTTAATAAAATACTTAGATCTGAAAGTTTTAAATAAAAGAGAGCCCTCAAATAGCTACCCATTTACATAACTACTTGCTTGATCTTCTCTTATATCTTTTTTGGAGTAGTTTGTCATTTACTCTTGTGCTTCACTTATATCCTATGAGTAAATTGTTGAATGAATTGAATATCATGAAGTTGAAATTATAAGTTCATATCATGCCTAGTGGTAGCTTCACATTGGGTTTAGAAAGTGAAATCTTTTGAACCTTGACAATCACAATATTGGTCATACAAGCAATTCCTGAATGATTACTATAAGGAAGAGAACTTTCACATGCAAATACACTATCTTGGAAATCTTTTGTGATTATGAGCCCCCATCAAAATATTATATGCCAAAATTGTTGACGTTGGACAAGGAAGGCAATGTAATGATTTATGTTTGTTCATATTCACATAGAAGTTATATTGTCATAGATCCTTCAACATGTGGTGCTTGCCCCCCATCTTTGCTAGCCAAAAATTCCGCACCAAGTAGAGATACTACTTGTGCATCCAAAAACCCTTAAACCCAAATCTTGTTTTGAGAGTCCACCATACCTACCTATGGATTGAGTAAGATCCTTCAAGTAAGTTGTCATCGGTGCAATAAGGCAATAAAAATTGCTTCTAAAAGTGTTAGATCATTTAGTGTAAGAGAAAATTGAGCGTTGTACGAACTTGTGATGGCGAAGAATAAAAGTGACAGACTGCATAATAAAGGTTGCCATCATAAGGGGCAATATAACGTGACGTTCTCTTGCACTAAGGGATTGAGCATACAACCAAAAAGCGCATGTCAACCTCTGCTTCCCTCTGCGAAGGGCCTATCTTTTACTTTTATGTATTTACTTTCATGCAAGAGTCAAAGTTTTTCTCTCTATTCCTTTTTATTTTTCTCTTTTGGCAAGCATCATGTGGTGAGGAAAGATCTAGGCACATATATCCAGTTGGATATGGGTAACATGAGTTATTATTGTTGACATCACCCTTGAGGTGAATACATTGGGAGGCGAAGTTATAAGCCCCTATCTTTCTATGTGTCCGGTTGAAACATTTTGTTCATGTGTATGCGGTGAGTGTTAGCAATCATAGAAGACTATATGATGGTTGAGTATGTGGAGCTCTTACTTAGACTCTGTTGAATAAGTTGAATTGCAATTGCTTGGTGACTGAGAACATAGGTTGTTGAGTTTCAAGAGAATTCATTGTTTGAACCTTAACATGTGAATTGGTTGCTACTTTGTCATGATGAGTTTTATGAGAAAGAGTTGCTGTTATGATGATAGGGAAAGTGATTGAAATTATCATTGATCAAACTTATGTAGTTTGCTAGCATTCACACTTCATAAATTATTTCTTTTATCATTTACCTACTCGAGGACGAGTTGGAATTAAGCTTGGGGATGCTGATACGTTTCCAATGTATCTACAATTTATGAAGTATTCATGCCATGTTTACAACAATTTTATATGGTTTTGGTATGATTTGCATGGAACTAACCCGGACTGACGCTATTTTCAGCAGAACTACCGTGGTGGTGTTCTTTGTGCAGAAATGGAAGTTCTCCAAATGAGCTGAAACTTTTTGACGATTTTTTTTGGAACAAAAGAGACCCCCGAAGCTTCGTGGAAGGACCAGAAGGTGAAGGAGTAGGGCACAAGACACCGGGGGGCGCCTGGTGGGCCCGACTCATCCCGGTGGGTTGTGCTCACCTCGAGGCCCATCTTCGTGTGAAACCAACGCCAAAAAATCCTATAAATAGAGAAACCATCAGAAGTAACCCTAGATCAGAAGTTCCGCCGCCGCAAGCCTCTGTAGCCACGAAAAACCAATCTAGACCCCGTTCCGTCACTCCGCCGGAGGGGGAGATCATCACCGGTGGCCATCTTAATCATCCCGGCGGCCACCATGATGAGGAGGGAGTAGTCCACCCTCGGGGCTGAGGGTTTGTACCAGTAGCTATGTGTTTAATCTCTCTCTCTCGTGTTCTTGAGATGTCACGATCTTGATGTATCACGGGCTTTGTTAATATAGTCGGATCATATGGTGTTTTCCCCTCTCTATCTTGTTGTGAATTGAGTTTTCCCTTTGAGATTTTGTTTTATCGGATTGAATACTTTTATGGATTTGGAGAACACTTGATGTATGTCTTGCTATGAATATCCGTGGTGACAATGGGGTATCATATTGATTCACTTGATATGTGTTTTGGCACTCAACTCGCAGATTCCCGAGGTGACATTGGGGTAATCTATGCGTAGGGGTTGATGCACGTTCTCGTCTTTGTTTCTCCGGTAGAAATCTTGGGGCACTCTTTGAGGTTCTTTGTGTTGGATTGAGTATTATGAATCTGAAATTGTTTGATGCATATCGCATAATCAACTCACGAATACTCACGGTGACATTGGAGTATCTAGGTGACATTAGAGTTGGTTGATGTGTATCATATGGTGTTATTTTAGTACGAACTCTTGGTTAGATTGATCGGAAAGAATAGCTTTGTGTTATTTTAGTACGAACTCTAGGATAGATTGATCAAAAAGAATAGCTTTGAGGTGGTTTCATACCCTGCAAACAATTTCTTCTTATGTTCTCCGCTAGATAGGAACTTTGGAGTGATTGTTCATCGCACTTTGAGGGATGGTTATATGATCCAATTATATTAGCATTGTTGAGATATTGCACTAGAGAAAGTACGGACCCTAGGCCTTATTTTCAAGCATTGCAATACCGTCTGTGCTCATTTTTATCGCCCGCTACCTTGCTGTTTTTATTTATTCATATTATAAAAATATATTTCTAGCATCCATATTACACTTTTATCACCATCCCTTCGCCGAACTAGTGCACCTATACAATTTGCCATTGTATTGGGTGTGTTGGGTACACAAGAGATTTCCTGTATTTGGTTGCAGGGTTGTTTGAGAGAGACTATCTTCATCCTATGCCTCCCACGGATTGATAAACCTTAGGTCATCCACTTGAGGGAAAATTGCTACTGTCCTACAAAACTCTGCGCTTGGAGGCCCAACATGAGTCTACAAGAATAAAGTTGTGTAGTAGACATCAAGATGGATAGACAGAGAGAATGGAGCTAGGAGGTGGTGCGAGAGGCCTACTAGCTAGATAGGGGGAGGAGTGTGCGATTGTGAGGTCGATGAAAAGAGGGGCGAGAGTTTACACGTGTGTGGGATCTTATGAGAGACACGAGGCATGGACACAGAAAGGAGGAGATGGAAGGTGCGTGTGTATGTGGTAGGCAGACATCGCTGGAGAGGTTTATCGATCGGTGTGTGTCGGAAAGGAGTTGTGGAGACCGTGGGAGAACAACCTAAAGAAAAAAATTAATGTGCACGACGAATAGAATGCTGACGGAGGGTGAGGGCGAGGAGTGCATGTGCATGCACGAGAGAAAGTTAGTGCTAGCTACAAAGGTTAGAGGATTGTGTGGGTGTAAGAGACTAACAAAGATCATAATTCGATATGAAAGTGGATTCATATATTTGAATAGGAGATCATAGTGTTATAAACATATGCATGCATGAATATAGCAGTGATACGCGTGGTGTGGTTTTGGACATGTTATACCATAATGTGATAATGCGTGGCGTTTGCAACTCACAGCTAAATATCGAACAATCTAAACCATACTATACATCGAACAATCTCACATTTTATTTGAATTTGTGATAATATGTGGCATTTGCAGCTCACAACTAAATATCGAACAATCTAAACCATACTATATATCGAACAATCTCACATTTTATTTGAATTTGTGATAATGTGTGGCGTTTGCAACTCACATCTAAATACTTGTAGGTGTAGGGGGCGGGGCACCATACATTATGTGATAAACACATTATACATATGAGACATGGTTTAGATTATGAAGATCTAGTTAGAGCTTGAAATGTACTGTGATTTGAAATCAATATAAAGTGGATTCAAAAAATCGAGTTCGAGTTCATATAGTACACATAGTTCATACTATCTCGACAGTAATCATGTGGTGTGCTGTGAAGATAATATACAAATGATGGTTTAACTTGACAATAATGATGATTTTAGATCTTATTAAAATAGAGAAATGAATTCAAATGGTTTAACTTGACAACAATCATGATTGTAGATCTTATTCAAATAGAGAAACGAATTCAAATTTAGTTCATATTGAAGCGGTAGTATATACGTTTGGAATGCACTAAAATGTTCATTTGAGTTGCAGGTTGCATGCATTATACACGTAGCGAAATATTTTAATTGAACATAACATGGATTCAAAGTTTTGAATGGCATTCGTAGTGCAAATTGATTTGGTACAGTACACGGGACTAGACTCTCTTGTGTGGTGCGAATTGATTTCTTTTTGTTTTTTTGTCAAGGGAAGTGCGAATTGATTTGGTACAGTACACGTTAGGCTTGTCCGGAAATTTCAACCCGCGCCTTGTTACCCCGAAATTTTAAGATATATCTTTGTCTCATTGTGCTCCAAAAACTCCCTCCATCTCAACCCGCGCCTTGCTATCCCAAAATTACAACGCGCGCGAAAACTCCCACCTCCTGCGAAATCTCGACACGCGAAATGCCTGTGATACCCCTGAACCGAAAGAACCGCCTAGCTCAAATTGGTGGGGGTACTTTCATAACTTACCCCACATTTCGGACAAGCGCGTCCCTAAGCCATGGTTCCCCCCTCCCATCCCATCCGCCCACCCATTCGTACACCGAGGCCGCGAAAACCCGTGAAGCCCCACACCCTCCTCCGTCCGCCACCCAGCCAGAGCCTCTTCCCCGACGACGTCGTCCACAGCAACACCTCGACATCCCTCATCCACCGCACCGGATGAGGATCTGTCGTCGATCTCATCATCCCGCCGGTTCAGCCACCCCGTCCTCCACCTCCAAGGAGCTGCCCCGACGTTCCCCTCATCTTTCGCGCCACCTCCATTCCCACACCGCCATCTTCACCTGCACCACCGGAAGAGCAGCATCATCACCGATTCCTCGGATGAAGTTGAGGCCTAATCGGCGCCACCAAAGAGGTTCTACACTAATCGCCGCATTTTCTTCTTGATTCGATCTCACGTTGCTGTCGGCGCTTGGTCCCGAGCCGACATGGCGCGGCTCCATCCACGGCGGCGTCGCTGGCCACTTCCTCCACGGCGTCGCTCTCTTGGCGGCGATGTCCACATCAGTAGGAGCTGCTGCTACTTTGGCTCTCGCTCGCACTGCTGCTCTGATCTTGCTCTCAGTCCCCTGCCTGGTCTGCTCTTGCTCTTGCTTGCGCTGCTGCTCTACTCTTGCTAGCACTGCTGCTGCACGAGCATCAGATCCTGCTCTCTCTTGAGCCCCTGCAGCTGCTACCCGAGATGCTGCTATACGACCAGCTACCCCGGCTCTCACATGCCCTACTGCTTCGGGCGTTGCTGCTGCTACTGCTTTTCTGCTACTAGTGCGTTCAGTTTCGACGGTAAAATTCAGTTTCGACAGCAAAATTCAGTTTTGACAGTTAAATTCAGTTTCGACAGTTAAGTTCAGAGATGAGCGGCTGATGTATTTTACATCCAGCACTTTGTGGTTATGTATTTTACATCATCTATTAGAGATGCTATTAGAATTCCACTCAGGTCAACGTTGTCTCTCTTGTCCTGCTTCAGCCTCGCTGTTGTACAACTCACCGAAGCTGCTCCAACGACGAAACCCTCCATCACAGCCGAGCAGTACCCCCGGCTCCATCTCCAGACGCCTAAGATCTTCTTCCCCTCCTCCGACAGCCAAATCAGCCAGAGCATCCTCACCGACCAACCCAATCACGCTGAGATCGATATGGCTTCACCAAAGAGGTTGTACACTTGTTGCATCGCTTTTTTACTCTACATGTTACATATATTGTCCACTGAGCACATGTAGTAACGTGAAATACGATTAGTTTCTCCTACTATATGATAAGAAGTGAGGTACCAGGCAACTTAGCTATCCGTGATCTACTCTCTTGATTGCCATCATTATTTATTTCTGCACGTTTGAGCTGTGCATTTGTAGATGGGCCTGGGAGTTGAGCTAGTAGGGCAGTGGCCTGGGTCCAAAGTAGTAGAAGTAGCAGAAAAACATTTTTTGAGTGTAGGCTTTTCCCTGTTCAAGCCTGCCTACTAGAATTGCCAGTGGTTGAAAGGAAAAGTGAAGGAAAACATAGGAATTTGAAAGTTTCCTATGGTACTACTATTAATGCATTTGGTTCAAAGGAATGGAGCAAAGGAAAACTGTAGGATTTGTTCCTTTAGTGTCTCTTTCAAAGAAAAACCGTAGGAATTTTAATATCCACTTGGCCCTCCTTTTCAAATTCCTATTCATGAAGAACAAGACTAAGTGATAGTGGCATAATAGCATTATAACTGTACATTTTCTTGTGGTTTGACTTAATTTGACCATGCTTCTTTGCATTCCTGTGACCTTCCAATTCCTGTGAACCAAACACCCAGATTGACAGAAATCCTGTGATTTTAAATTCATTGCACATGCATTCCTATCCTATTACTGTGTATTTCCTATCCCTGCGTTGTTAGAATCCTCCAATTCAAACGAGCCCTTACAGAATTACTTCTCTTACAGATAGTTGTCAAAGAAAACCTTGTGTGGTTTTTCCCGCTCCTGCTGCGCCGTCGTCCACCCCAGCTCAGCTGCTCCAACGACAGAAGGGTCCACCATAGTAGTGATTCGGCCTCCAGACTGTCTTTCGCTGCCTCAGATCTTCTTCCCCGCCATCGGCAGCCACGACAACTGCATTACCATAATCAACCGAGCAGATGACCTCGAGGACTACACGGGTCCGCAAGAGAAGTCACACTCTTTCGTGTCTGCTTACGTTATGCATCGCTTAATATTACATGCTACTTTATCATCATGTTCACCGATTAGACTCTGAGTTAGCTCCAAACTAATGCTCAAACTTGAGTTTTTAAATGGTTGTGGGGTACATATCGGGGCCGCAATCAATAGTATCTATCTACTATCTGGTTAATCTTTGGTGTCTACTATGAGTTTCATGTTGGGTGGGAAACAAACAGTAAAGAAGCCATTATCTGTATTTTTTAACTGAAGCCATTATCTGCCTGCTATCATTGGTTTTGGGTCTATCCACAGGTTGCTACCATCACTCTAGATTTCTGCATGCACTCCTTACATAATCTCACTATGCTTTATTCCTATGCATGTCAGTTATTGTACACAATGGAACTGAACATGTAGAGCAAAAGAGACGAGCCTTGCGTGGCAATAAAATTTCATGCAGACGTTGCTCCATGGTGGGTGCAAAGGCAGCCCCCCTCCACCCATTTCAGATTGTAATCAAGAGGAAGATAACTGTTTTGAGGGGGATTTAGAAGGAGAAGACCACTCCTATTTACCCCCTGAGGTCTTCGCTCTAACTTGGCATGCTGATGTTGGTAATATCATGCATATGGTGCCTTGCATTGCTTACTTTATACATCAAATATGTCATCTGCTTAGTTTAGACATGCTTTGTGTGAATGCGATCTGTTTAGTTTCTTTATCGTATATGTGAATTATGCAACGCCATCTTGTTTAGCCAGGCATCATATATGTGAATTTTGCAATGCCATCCTGCTTAGCCAGTCATCTTATATGTGAATTATATCATGCCATCCTTTTTTTATTACGTATTACATTTGTCAACAATGTTTGTACATTCAACTACTCTTCGTGTGCATCAGCCACTTGACACGGTGATGGAAAATTCTAGAGTGAAAACAAGGTCTTCAGAGCAGACTATGCTATCTGACGAAGCGCATATCTTGCTGGTTACAGATAGCTCCTCAGAGGAGGATTCAGAGACAGATGACCAGTCCTATGCCCCCCCCCCCCCGAGGTGTATGCTCTAACTTGGCAGGGTTATGTTGCTCATATCATGCGTATGGTGTCTTGCATTGCTATGTCATTTGCTTAGTTTAGACATGCTTTGTGTGAATGCCACCTGTTTAGTGGCTAATTACCATATATGTGAATTATGCAATGCCATCTTGTTGCAAGACATTATATATGTGAATTATGCAATGCTATCTTGTTGCAAGGCATTATATATGTGAATTATGCAATGCCATGCTATTTAGCCAATCATCATATATGTGAATTATATCATGCTATCCTTTTTTTGTATTACGTGTTCCATTTGTTGACAACGTTTTTATATTCAACTACGCTTCCTGTGCATCAGCCATTTGAAGCGGTGATGGAAGTATTTGTAGTGAAAACAAGGTATTCAGAGCAGACAATGCTACCTGCTGAAGCAGACATCTTGCTGGTTACAGATAGCTCCTCAGAGGAGGATTCAGAGACAGATGACCAGTCCTATTTCCCCCCTGAGGTCTATGCTCAAACTTGGCAGGGTTATATTACTCATGTCATGCATGTTGTCTTGCATTGCTTAGTTTTTACATCATATATGCGATTGCCATCTGCTTACTTGCTTAGTATATAAATCATATATATGAATTATATCATGCCATCATGTTTACATAGACAGCATCTATCTGAATTATGGCATGCCAACCCATTTAATAAAGACATCATATAGTTATATCATCTCATCCTGTTTAGTGCTTACAGTCATCATATTTTGAATTATGTCATTCTATCCGTGAATTATATCATGCTATCATGTTTCCATAGGCAGCATGTATGTGAATTATGGCATGCCAACCTATTTAATAAACACATTATATAGTTATATCATGTCATCCTGTTTACATAGTCATCATATTTTGAACTATGTCTTTCCATCCTTTTTAGTTAGCCATCATATATGTGAAATTGTGTCATGCTATCCTGTTTAGTTAGCCATCATATATGTGAAATTGTGTCATGCTATCATGTTTGGTTAGACAACATAAATGTGAATTATTTCATGCCCTCTTTTATTCTCCACTATCCATTGCACCTGTCTATCATACAATGTCTGTACATTCAATTACTTTTCTTGTTTATCAGCCATTTGAATTGGAGAGGGTGATGGCAGTATCTAAGGGAGTAACAACACGGTCTTTAGAAAAGATAGTGCTACCAGTCGATGCAGATAGAACCACGGTGGTTCTTGCCCAAGAACCAGCCCCACCACACATAACCCAGACTCTCGTAGATTGTACCCCTACCTAGTTGGACAGAGAACCAGCTACACCCCTTCTAACCCCAACCCTAGTTGATAGTAACCCAGTTCCAGTTGGCACAGCAGTGTCTCCACCACAGAGCACCCAACACGAGCAATTAGTAAGGGAACTGCAGTGCCCAAAGCACGAGGACCACCACTCCGAACCCCAACTCAACGCTTAAAGCAGAAGAAGAATTGTTCTTAGGTCAGGTTCTGTAGGTATGGTTCATAATCCTTTGCTCTTGCATCATTGTATTTACTCATACCAACTATTTTCAAATTTGAAGGATGGAATTGAAACTCCAATGGCGCAATAGGTATGTTTTAAACCTGTTTCTTTAACTGGTTTGCTGTTGTAACTTGCTCTATGTTGATTTCAGTTTCAATTGAATAAACAGTTATGTTCTCATGTCATGCACATTACAAGTGTTGTTATTTCTCTGTAGTTTCCCACACTTATATTTTGTCTATTATGCTTTGTCTTAAACAGATATTATTTGAATTGTATCTCTATCTTGATTTGGCAACAAAAACTAGAATGATATAGACCATACAGTGACCATGGTACATAGATATATGTTTGTTTCATGTTGTTATCCTATCCACTTTACTACTGAACTGATTTACCAAAATGAGTTTCATATACAACATGGTAAACCTGTGATGTGTTTGCTTGTTTCTCTTTTAGAATGCGGACAAAATATTGGAGAAGAGTACCCCGTTATGCAATGGTAAAGGAAGTAATGCAGATAAGGTTCAAGATAGTGAGACCTCCCTGTTAGTCTCCAAGAAAGCTGATAAAAACTATCTTGACGACAGTGAGACAACCCAAAAGTCCTGTCTTGATGTAGTGTTCGAGTTACTGGACACTACTGCTGGCACAAGCTCTTCGAACTCGCTGCTTGAATCAGTTCGTCTTCTTGAGTCTCAACTTCAAGTTGAAAGACACCCATCAGATGTGCTGCGACACGAAGCCGAAGGACTGAGGAAGTCCCTGCAAAATTCAGATGCATACTTTCTGGTGCAACAGCAAGCGCTGGAGGATTTAAGCGCCAAACAAGAGAAAGTTAATAAGCTTGCTAACCATCTTGCCAGCATTATGGGTACCCAGGATATTGTTTCTTGAGCTCTTCTAAAGTGGTTTCAGTTCTAGACTTGTTTTGCCGCGGCGTTTATTTGCACTGGTCGCCAACTTTGACAACCAGTGTATGTGATATGCTGCTTTGTTCCCTATATTTGCACTGGTGGCGAACTTTGATGCCTAGTGGATGTAATATGTGTAATAGTCGTGATAGCCTAGCGTAAGTTGCTTGCTTATTTATTTCCTTGTTATATTGTTTATTTGTTTGCTTGTAGTCAATGCAGTTCTTTTTCCGCGGTTTGCTAGTGGGCGCAATAACCTATGTTAAAACTAGGCCACAATAACCATGGGCTACATATTTACTTTAGTGACCATGGGCCTCCTACGGGTCGTAGAAATAATGGGCCTTCTATGGGCCGTAGAAACAATGGCCTTCTACAGGTCGTGGAAACAATGGGCCTCTACGGGTTGTAGCATCAATGGGCCTTCTACGGGCTGTATGATCGATTGGCCAAACATGGGCCAATAATAGACTGCATTATGGGTCGTAAACGGGCTAGAGTTGGAATCGTCCGTACATGGGCCGACCATAACGGGCCGTCGTTAATCGGCCGTATTTGATGACGCTATGAAAACGGCCCAATGGATTAGCGGGCCACAAATGGGCCGACTGTAACCACGGGCTGAATTTGGCCCACAAGCAGAAAAGGCCAGTAACGGGCCGTAAGTAACCGAATGCTGGAAATGAGCCCAAGAATAAATGGGCCCTGAGAAGGCCGAAAGATAACATGGGTTGGAAACGGCCCAATGGAATAATGGGCCATTAATGGGTATAAAGCGGTACACAGTTCATTACGGGCCAGTTTCACCACGGGCCGCTAATGGGCCAAGAGTTACAAAGGGCCTCATATGGGCCGAAAGACGTCATGGGCCATACATGGGCCAAAAGTTATAACGGGCTGGAATCATATTGGATGGCCCAGATGACGCTACTGGGCTTAATTCGGATAGGACGTAACGGGCCGTGAGTTAGCGGGCCGTAAATGGGCTATATACGAACAGGCCGTTAACAGGCTTTCCGTGGGCCGGCCCGCTACCTTTTGACCAAGTCAAACGGGCCGGCCATTTCACTGGAATGGGCCTCTATTGGGCCGTGCCACGTGTTGACATATCATAGGCACCTCGTGTCCAATGAGTGGATGACATCTGTCCCAACGGTGAGCCGACACGTGGTTCCTCTGGCCATTGAGAATTTTACACGTGGAAATCCCCATTGGTCCGGGCTGTTAACGGGTTATCGGATCCAAAACTGGACCTGATAGCTTAACGGCGACCCGTTACGGTGGATGCCATGTGTCGGTTACCTTTGACGAAAGCACCTCCATGACGCGCCATTTATCGTCATGGAAGTGGACACTTCCATGATGATAATTTTGGTAATTTCATGGAACACTTCTACGACAGCACAGGTATGACTATCTTGATTCTGTCATAAAATCGTCATGGATGTACATGCATGACAGAAAACGTGACCTACTGTGACAAACACGTATCATCACGGAAGTGTATTTTTTTGTAGTGTCGGCAGCAAGCGCTGCCTACTTCACCGGGCCGCAAGATAGGTCATACACCCATCTTAAATCACTTTATTTAGGCGTCAGTTGTCTGAATTTTTATTCTGGGCCAATTGATTCCCAATGGGAAGTAGCACCCCTCGAGGCGGCGGAGCTCCTAGGCTGCCGGTTGGCTGGTGTCTAACGTAAGGGTGCGAGGGTGCAAGTTCACCACGGAAGCAATGCTTAGGTGGCTATCTTAGAGTTGCGTGGGTTGAAGGTACTGCCGCCGCCAGATCTGGATGACGGTGAGTCTTTCTGGATTAGCCGGGGGCGGCGCAACCACAGCAGTGTGGTGTGGCGGGGAGCGGGGTTTTGGTCGGAGCTCTCACGGCCAGGGACGGTGGAGGCAGGCTGCTCTGCCAGTGGTCGCTGACTCTTGTGGGAAGATTCTGAACAGTGTCAGCCGGGAGGCACAAGATGGCCATCAACCCATCCGGCGTAGATCGGACAGTACCAAAATAAAATAAAATCGTGTGACCCCAATTTAGTTTTCAGTCAACAAACGTGCGACCACTCTCGTATGTTACTGTTGATCTCTTAGGGTATTTCTTCAGATCAGAGATATGTGTCGTTCTTAACATTTTGCGTTTTCTGCATCTTCAGCCGCACCGTCTTCCTTCTCACCGCAGCTGCTCCAACAAGGGAAGCATACACCAGAAGGGAGCTATAGTCCCCACTCAATAGTTCCCTACATCAAATGTTCATGCCCGACATGGACAGCCACAACAACTACAGGGCCGTCGACAAGTCAGCACATGATGCTCACTCCTATGGATGGCGGCCAGATAGGTTGTACCCTCATCTTACTTGTGTGCAACATTTATGGCTTTGTTATTCATCTAAGCATGGAAAATAGATTATCACATTTCACTGCATATTCATGCTGATCTCTTAAGAGTCTTCTTCAGGAGTTAACGTTGTTTAATAGTTCAGATAAGAGACTTGCTCTTTAGGTAACGTTGTTCCATAGTTATCATCCATCAGCCAATGTTATCCCACAGGCTGGTGATTATACCACTTCTAGTATTACCTATGTTGTTCTTTAATACTTTTGTGTACCATCTAGTTAATCTCGAGTACAAACGATACATATTCTGTAGCTTTCATCTGTGTTCTCCCATTAGTTTTTGAGACATGTTGCTGCTAGTTAAGCTGAGTCCTACTATTTATGTCGTCTCCTACAGGCACTCATTACATAAATCTAACTACTTGTTGTCTTCCATGCATGTCAGATATAATTGCACACACTGACACTACAAAAAAAACACTTCCGTGATGATACGTGTTTGTCACAGTAGGTCACGTTTTCTATCATGCATGTACATCCATGATGATTTTATGACAAAATCAAGATAGTCATACCTGTGCTGTTGTAGAAGTGTTCCATGACATTACCAAAATTATCATCACGGAAGTGTCCACTTCCATGATGATAAATCGCGCCTCATAGAAGTGCTTTCGTCAAGGGTAACCAACACGTGGCATCCACTGTAACGGGTCGCCGTTAAGCTATCGGGTCCGTTTTTGGATCCGATAACCCGTTAACAGCCCGGACCAATGGGGATTTTCCACGTGTAAAATTCTCAATGGCCGAAGGAAACATGTGTCAGCTCGTCATTGGGTCAGATAGGCGCCTATGATATGTCGACACGTGCGACGGCCCAACACTGGCCCATTTAGCTTACAAAGGCCGGCCCGTTTGAATTTGTCAAAAGTTAGCGGGCCGGCCCATGAAAAGCCTGTTAACGGTCTGTTCGCATATAGCCCATTTTACGGCCAGGTAACTCACGGCCCGTTAGGGCCTTCCCAAAATCGGCCCAACAGCGTCATGTGGGCCGTCGAATATAACACCAACCCGTTTCACTTTCGGCCCATGTATGGCCCACGACGTCTTTCGGCCCATATGAGGCCTTTTGTATCTTTAGGCCCTTTAGTGGCGCACGGTGACTCTGGCCCATAATGAACAGTAAATTTCTTTGTACCCATTAACGGCCCATGATTCACATGGGCAGTTTCCAGCCCGTGTTAGCTTTCGTCCTACTGACGGCCCATACGTTCTTGGGCTCCTTTCCAGCCCTCGATTACTTTCGGCCCATTACTAGCCTGTTCACCTAATGGGCCAAATTTGGCCCGTAGTTAGAATCGGCCCGTTTGTGGCCTGTTAACCCGTTGCGCCGTTTCCAGCCCGTCCTATATTCTGGCCCATTAATGACCCGTTATGCGTGTGACAGAATTAAGCCTTTGTTGTCTTCTGGCCTATTAACGGCACGTTACCGTGCTGGCCCGATACCAATTATGCCCGTTTATGGCCCATGTGGACCCATTTATCCGACGGCCCAAGGCCCACCGATTCTATGGCCCGTTGGAGGCCCATTTATCCGACGGCCCGTAGGAGGCCCATGGATCCTACAGCCTGTAGCAGGGTCAAGGTCACCACAGTCCGTATATGGCCCATGGTTGTTGCGGCCACTGGCAAACCAGGGAAAAATAAGACTAGGAAAGAAATAAGCCCGAAGCTAATGCTAGGCTATTAAGGCGATTGCACAGATTACATCCACTGGGCATCAAAGTTCGCCACCAGTGCAAATATAGGGAACACCCTACACTATACAAAAATGGCTTGTTGTTTTCTTCAGCCAGTGGTTGCACGTTAAGAACAAATTTTGTATCGCAACAAAACAAATTACAACCATAAAACAAAAGGAAGGTTGGCATAAAAGTTAACAGTCTGGCAGATAAATGCACCACCAGAAGTTCAGAAGCTCAGTTCATTTGACCTGACTGTTACATTTTCATGCCGTACTGTCCGATGGAGCACCATAACCTTCGCCTTCATTTCTCCTAGGCTCCTGAACAACATAGCAAATGTCTCATGGTCCGGTTTCAAAACCATGCATATCTTGATGACCTCGAACAATGGTTGTCCTTGTTTGACAAAGGGTCTCTATTAGCGAATGGACTTGTGTCTGGAGCGCAGATATAACATTGTTTTGAGCTTGCATATCTTGATCATGAGGCAGTTTGGACAAGATTGCCTTAACAACCAACCCAGTATTACGCATGAACGTGCTTTTGGCACTGTTAGTGGACAAGTACTGACCCACTGCAGCAAGAGGTGACATTGCGGTTATAGTTGCCTCGTCACCTTCAGAAGGTGGCGGTTCCACCATTTTTTCCATAGCGTGCTGAAAAGTTGAGTTTTTTACATTAGTAGTACCAGAACAGAAGATATTAAGGAGGTAGCAAAACCAAACAAAATAGCTTTGGTCTATATACAAAACTTATTCTGGTGAACCCGTGTAAAATATTAGTTGTATTTTACTGCAAAGTACATAGTAAAACCATGTTCCAAACATATGACCATGTACCGTCGCTAATGTATTGTCTATTTCTTCACATTGTATTGACAGCTAAGGATAAAGAGACAAAGTTTATAATACGGTAAGCATAGTATGACATCATTCATATCACAAAACAACTGAGAACAGACAAACAGGCAATTGTAACGTTGTGTGGGCAAGTCCAGCACGGAGCTAGATTATAGATTAAGATCAAAGGAACATCACTCATCTCTTTTAAACCTTGTAAGGTGCAATGATACACTAAGACAATTGTGTATTAAATTGAAAAGAGTAATAGACATTGGCTGCAAACCATGCAGTTCAATGCACGAGTCGGAGTAAGTAGTAGTTAAAAGGCATGAGGATTAAGGACTTACAACAGCGGCTTTGACTGGTGTAGTCATGCCCTTCGTCTTGCTGGTGTGACAGTCCTTGAAGATTTCCACAGCATTTGGTTTAGGTACTTTTTGGTCCTTGCGGGCTTTCCTCTGCATTTGGAACAAGTCAATATAGATCTGATAATATGGCATAGCGAAAAGAGTGAAACAACAGCTAATTACAAGAGCCTCGCAGTGTGCAATATAGCTACGAGATCCTGTCGTCTGTTGGAATTTCACTTTCGTACGGTTGGCCTTGTTCTTTGAATAGTTCACCTACAAGAAGATAGATTTGTGAGGCACATGCGTAAATAGGAGTTCAACATGTGATCTGATCACATACATATAACGTACTTGATACTTTGGATCAGACCAGTGTCTAACGAGGCCTCTCCAGTCTTCATCCGATATATTTTCCACTGGAGATGTTTGGGCAAGTTCACAGTTAGCCTTGCCTTCAAAGTGAGTTTTCCTCAAGTTATACCAATACTGTCGCAGAGCAGACTTGAAAACATGTGTGCAAGCTTGTCTGGTTGCATCATCTTGGCTATCCAACTTGAACCTCATCCATTGAAAATTATGGCAGTCTCATTATCAGCAACCTAGAAAGTATGGGATAGAGCAAGACGATATTACTAGTTTCCATACATAACCATACTTACAGATAAATGGTCGAGGAAGGTGTTGAACTGGGTTTCGTCTTTGTCATTCCTGTACTGAATCCATGTTGGGAGGATACGTGCATGACACCTAACGGCAACCGCTGCCTCTGATACTAACTTGGCTGACTCTGTAGCATCACGTGGCCTGTTTAAACCTGCCTCAAAACAGATCTCCATTCTTCCTCCTCTAGATTTAGTTAACCTATCGAGCATTATCCCTGATGTTTGTTTCCTCTTGCACCTAGGTGCTAGTCCAACAACGAACATAGGAAGTGTTAGTGTACATCAATCTGTGAGACTACATATAAAGAAGCATGCAACTGTAACTTGACTCCAGCAACTACCTTTTTGATGTTGAAGCTCACAAGGTTCATCTTATCTTGCTAACTTGTCTTGTGTCAAGAGTGCTTCGGAAGTAGTGTCAGGTGGCAAGGGAGCTTGGGAACGTGCTGCTGGCTGAGTTGGCAAACGAGTAACTCGCGCAGCTGGTGGTACTGTGGAAGGTGTTGCAACAACTAGGGCTATCGCTACTTGTTTGGTGGCAGCTATTAGTTTCTGTTTGGCTTGTTTTGTAGCTCGTGTAGCACGGGATATCGTGTTTGTACAATTTTCGGCTGGACTTTGACCTTCTATTGCACCATCAGTACCAGCAGAATCTGCATAATTCTTCCGCTTCCGTTTCCGTGTGTCCTTAGTACTAACACCATCCCCTGTCATTCTGTGTTCCTTCCTCTTTCTCTGTGCCATGTTAAGTCAAGCTGACAAGAAAAAGGAATAAAAATTTAGTTCTTCAGAACAAATTGATGCGTGATACAGACGAACTGAACTTTGATGTTAGACAACCACATGATAGGAGGATGTAATATGTATGAAAAACAGGACGGCATGAGATAGTCAAAACTATGATGTGTAAACTAAGCAGAAGGCATTTCAATAAATTAGAAGTAATGCAATGGAAGGTAGACACCATATGAAAGATGCTACAAATATCGCTCTGCCAAGTTAACAGTGTCTCGTCATAACTGGCGTTTAAACAAATGTGAAGTAGTACAAAAATTAATCATATGCAAGATGTAAACAACATCACACTACCAAGTTAAAGGTCTCTCATCATTAGTGCCATTGCATATTCACAACATTGCATATTCACAGCTTATGATGTGTAAACTAAGCAGAAGGCATTTCAACAAATTAGAAGCAATGAAAGGTAGACACCATATGTAAGACGCAATGAATTGTTGGGAAACGTAGCATGCAGTTTCAAAAAATTTCCTACGCTCACGCAAGATCTATCTAGGAGATGCATAGCAACAAGAGGGAGGGTGTGTCCATGTAACCTCGTAGACCGAAAGCGGAAGCGTTAAATTAACGCGGTTGATGTAGTCGAACGTCTTCTCGAATCAACCGATCAAGTACCGAACATACGGCACCTCCGAGTTCTGCACACGTTCAGCTCGATGACGTCCCTCGAACTCTTGATCCAGTAGAGGTACGAAGGAGTTGATGAGTTCCGTCAGTACAACAGCGTGATGACGGTGTTGGTGATGTGATCCGTGCAGCGCTTCGCCTAAGCACTACGACAATATGACCGGAGGAGTAAACGGTGGAGGGGGGCACCGCACACGGCTAAACAATTGATGTGCCTTTGGGGTGCCTGACGATGACATGTACCTAGGGTAGGGTAATAGGCCTGACCTAGACACCCTTCCCAAGGACACAGCTCCAAAGCCAAGGGCGTTCAAAGGATAGCATCATCTACTGACTGAAATCGCCTCAGGGTGCAACCCACTCGACCAACAGTTCACTCGGATAACCCAATTCCATTCGACCAAGGTATCATCATTCAAACATACCAGAAACCACTCGGAGTACAGAAGATCCAAGGTCACTCAGGATGGCAACGGTCAGGCGTTCACTCCGTAGTCTTAATGATCATTTATATGTCTTTACTATTGGCGTTACCAGTAACGACAATCCTTAATGTACATTGAACCCCTTGTAATGTGGGCTGGCTGGGGTCCTGGCGCACTCTATATAAGCCACCCCCCTCCACTGGCACAAGGGTTCGCACCCCCTGTAACTCTCACGCATAATCCAGTCGACCAAGCCTCCGGGCACCGAGACATAGGGCTGTTACTTCCTCCGAGAAGGGCCCGAACTCGTACATCTTGCGTGCACAACCTCATCGTAGCTAGGATCCTGCCTCCTCCTACGTACCCCCTATCCTTACTGTCAGATCTACTCCCATGACAGTTGGCGCCCACCGTGGGCAAGAATAAACCAGTCGCCCAGGACACCGGAGGAGGAAATTCCAGTCGGAAGCAGAAGCGCAAAGCCGAACCCGCAGGTCCTGGCGAAGCCGCAGTTTTGAACCAAGGGAAGTTCAAAGGGAAGCCTAAGGGGCCTTGGATCCCCAAGAAAGTGAAAGATCAAGCGGGCAATGATGTGCTTGATTTACCGTGTCACATACACACCAAGAAAGATGAAGAGGGAAACCTGATTTACCCCAAACATACCACTCGACAGTGTCGACTCCAGATTCAGAGCTTCTGAGAGTGCCAGCCCAGTGAAAAGGAAAAGGAATCTGATAAGGATGAAGACAAAGAAGAGGATGATGGTTACCCCAAGGTTAATGCCACTTTAGTGATTTTTGCTGACATTGAGAGTAAAAGTCGACTAAAGGTCATCAATCGCGAAGTGAATATGGTTGCTCCGGCAACTACGACATATTTAAAGTGGTCTCAGACTCCCATCACATTCGACCAGTTTGATCACCCAGCGCACGTTGCTACCCCTGGGCGGCAAGCGCTGGTGGTCGACCCAGTCGTTGGAGGCACCCGACTGACCAAGGTTCTGATGGACGGTGGCAGCGGCTTGAACATTCTGTACGCTGAGACCCTCCGAGGGATGGGCATTCCGATGTCCAAGCTCAGCGAGAGCAACATGAGATTCCACGGAGTCATCCCAGGAAAGAAAGCCGACTCACTTGGTCAGATCACTCTTGATGTGGTTTTCGGTGATTCAAAGAATTACCGTAAGGAAAAGTTGACGTTCGAGGTGGTGGATTTCCATAGCACTTATCATGCAATTCTGGGTCGGCCTGCATATGCTCATTTCATGGCTCAACCGTGTTACATGTACCTCAAGCTGAAGATGCCTGGCCCCAGAGGTGTGATCACAGTCACAGGGAATCGGCAGAGGGCAGAAGAGTGCCTCCAGAAGGGCTCAAAGATTGCTGATGAGCAAATGGCAGTAGTAGAAATGGAAGAATACAAAAAGAACGCTGATCCGAGTGATTTGTTGCGGGCAAAGAAGCCCGCTTCAGAGTCCGCATTTCAGTCGGCCGGTGCAACAAAGCCTGTCCATATCCATCCGACCGATCCCGATGCTGCTCCGACTCTCATCTCAACAACACTCGACAGCAAATAGGAAGAAGCGCTCATCCAGTTCCTCCGTAAGAACTGGGACATCTTCGCATGGAAACCATCTGACATGCCGGGTGTACCCAGGGGACTGGCTGAGCACCGTTTGCGAGTCGACCCAAAAGTAAAACCAGTCAAAGAGCATCTCCGTCGGTCCGCCGCGGAAAAGAGGAAGGCAATTGGCGAGGAGGTGGCTCGGCTTCTGGCGGCTAAGTTCATCCGCGAGATATACCACCCGAGTGGCTCGCCAATGTTGTCATGGTCCCAAAGAAGGACAAATCACTTCGTATGTGTATCGATTTCAAACATATCAATCGGGCCTGCCCGAAAGATCACTTCCCTCTGCCCTGCATCGACCAGATAGTCGACTCGACTATGGGGTGCGAGCGATTGTCCTTCTTGGATGCATATTCCGGGTACCACCAGATTCGACTGTATGGACCCAACGAAATAAAGACAGCTTTCATCACCCCATTCGGGTGTTTTTGCTATATTACCATGCCCTTTGGCCTCAAGAATGCTGGCGCCACGTTCATGCGTATGATTCAGAAGTGCCTGCTCACTCAAATCAGTCGGAACGTGGAAGCTTACATGGATGACATCGTGGTCAAGTCACGCAAAGGTTCCGACCTACTAACTGACCTCGCTGAAACCTTTGCCAATTTAAGAAGATATGATATCAAGCTCAATCCGTCAAAGTGCGCATTCGGAGTTCCAGGTGGAAAGTTACTCGGTTTCCTCGTTTCCGAACGAGGAATCGACGCAAACCCAGAAAAGGTTGGCACAATCCTCCGAATGAACCGCCCTGTGCGCATGCACGATGTTCAGAAGCTTACTGGTTGTTTGGCTACATTAAGCCGATTCATCTCACGTCTCCATGAAAAGGCATTATCTCTTTACCCACTGATGAAGAAGTCTGACAAGTTCGAGTGGAATCCTGAAGCTGAAGCAGCATTTGAAGAGCTCAAAGCCCTGCTTTCCACCCAGCCGGTGCTTGCTGCTCCAGTCAGCAAAGAGCCTCTGTTGCTATATATTGCAGCCACTGGACAGGTTGTCAGCACAGTGCTCACGGTCGAGCGGGAAGAAGAAGGCAAAGCCTACAAAGTTCAACGCCCAGTATACTATATCTCTGAAGTTTTAACTCCATCCAAGCAAAGATACCCGCATTATCAGAAGCTTGTCTATGGCATTTACTTGACCGCGAAGAAAGTTGCACATTACTTTGCAGACCACTCAGTTTCAGTCGTCAACGATGCCCCATTATCTGAAATTCTGAACAATCGGGACGCAACTGGTCGAGTGGCCAAGTGGGCGATTGAACTCCTTCCTTTGGATATCAAGTTTGAGGCAAAGAAAGCAATCAAGTCTCAGGCAATAGCAGATTTCCTCGCCGAGTGGATCGAGCAGGAGCAACCGACTCAGGTTCACTCGGAGTCTTGGACTATGTTCTTCGATGGATCCAAAATGTTGAATGGTTCCGGCGCTGGAGTGGTTTTAGTATCCCCAAGAGGTGACAAGCTCAGCTATGTCCTCCAGATTCACTTTGATTCTTCAAACAATGAAGCTGAGTATGAGGCACTTTTGTATGGGTTACGTATGGCCATTTCACTCGGCGTCCGACGCCTAATGGTTTACGGTGACTCAGATTTAGTGGTCAATCAAGTGATGAAGGAGTGGGATATCAGAAGCCCAGCTATGACTGGTTATTGCAATGCAGTAAGAAAGTTGGAGAAGAAGTTTGAGGGGTTAGAGCTCCATCACATACCGCGAATCAAGAATCAAGCTGCTGATGACTTGGCGAAGATAGGTTCCACTCGGAAACCAATTCCAAGTAATGTGTTCTTGGAGCATCTCCACACCCCGTCAGTTCAAGAAGATCCTTTTGCAGAGGAGCCCCCACAACCAATAAGCTCAACCGATCCGACTGAGATTGAAGTCCCAGCAGTGGTCGACCTGATCATGGAAGTTTTGGTGATAATCCCCGATTGGACAGTGCCATATATCGTGTACCTGTAAGTGCATCTAGTGCCCCTTAGTGATTTTGGTGTATTGAAGACTTATAGGTTAAGGGACTAATGCGTTTGTGAGTGTACACAGGTCTATAAGTCTATGAGGAGTTTGTTATTTACGATGAATGTCGACCCCTAAAAATGAATGTCTTCAACTGAAGACTTTGGTTTTCTTGAAGACTTTGAAAGTGAAGAAATTGGTGTGACCCTGAAGACTTGATATTCATGCGAGGATTATGAAGCGTGAAGACTTTTGTTTTCGTAGTTTCATTTTCTTCTTCTTGAGTCATAGGAAACACCGTACTGTTAAAGGGGGTCGAGGTAAAACTAAGGAAAAGTTTCCAAGTGATGCTCAACTCAAAATCCTACACCTACCCAATCCTTTCGAGTGAAGCCATTGGAAATCTCATACAGTTTAGTCAAGTTCTTCAGTGACAGAGACGAAGTTCTTCTGTTCTCTGAGGAATTTGTTCTGACTGAGGAGTTAGGAATTCGCCAGTGCGGATTGCCTACAAGTGAGGAACATGATAGCCCTGAGGAATTTGATACTCAAATATCCGACCGTTGCTGTGCTGCGTGCCAGCTGTCCAAATATCCTACCCACCTAACGGTCATATCATTGAAGGGCATTTATGTCTTATCATGTCGGGCTGCTCCCTAGGCTATAAATAGCCGCCCCCTTCAACCACTAGCTGGTTGGCTGCTCCGAGAGATAGATTGACACTTGTCATTTAGAGCATCCCATCCTCCGAGGACTTTGAGCGAAAATCATTAAGTGAGGAAAAACCCAAAAACCCAAACACCTACAAACCCAAAGTGATTGAGCATCACTGAAGAGATTGTTCCTGTGTGGAACCGACGCTTGTTACCTTTGAGGACTGTGCATCCTCCAGACGGTTAGGCGTCATGGTCTAGAGCATCCAAGAGGAAATTGTGGATTGCCGAGTGACCGAGTATGTGAAGGTTTGGAAGTCACCTGAAGACTTACCACGAGTGATTGGGCGATTTCTGTGTGACCTTAGCTCAAGGAGAATACGGTGAGGACTGTGTGTCCGGGACTGTGTGTCCTCAGGTTTAAATACCTAGCCGCTCTAACCAGACGTACAACTGTCACAGCAGTTGGAACTGGTCTACCAAATCATTGTCTTCACCGAGCTACTGGTTCTATTTCCTCAACCCTCTCATTTCCTCGCATACTTGCTATGTATTTGATCATTACTGTTTGAAGACTTTGACTGAAGACTTTCTCAATTTCCTCAGTTCAATTTCTTCAGTCAGTTTGTCTTCTGCCTGCTTATCCTGTGTTTACGCCTCTCGTACTCTGTGCTTGTTTTCATTTCATCATGATGACTGTGCTACTGCTCTGTTATGCTTGCATCTGAGTACTTATTCCACTGCTAAGTAGTTCGTCGCTTAGGAATTTCCTCACCTTGAAATTCCTCAGTGACGAATTTGTAAAAATCGCCTATTCACCCCCCCCCCCCTCTAGTCGATATAACGCACTTTCAATTGGTATCAGAGCGAGGTACTCCCTTGTTCTGTGTGATTTTGGTTTAACCACCTGGAGTTTTAGTTATGTCGACTGCAGGCATGATCAAGGTCTCAGCTGGGTGTCCTACCTTCGATGGGATGGACTACCCCTACTGGAAGAACAAGATGCGCATGCATCTTGAGGCAATTGACAACGATCTCTGGTATGTTGTGGAAAAGGGTGTTCCCTCTGTCACTCCTTCCGTAAACGTTGCTGATGTGAAGAGATTCAAGCAACTTGACTCTCAAGCGAAGAATATCATATGTGGCCATCTGAGCAAAGGGTAGTATGGCAGAGTGAGTGCTTTGGAGTCAGCTAAGCTTATCTGGGATAGGCTGTCCAAGGTCAACGAAGGAGTCTCAACTCAACGTGACTCTCGAGTTGACGTTCTTCGCAATCTCTTCAACCGCTTCAAAAGACTCGACAGCGAAAATGTTCAGCAAACCTTTGATCGCCTCACTGACATTTCAAACGAGCTTCAAGCACTGGGTGCCACTGACATCACCGACCATGAGGTGGTGAAGAAATTGCTGAGGTCACTCGATTCTTCATTCGATACACTGGCACTGATGATTCAAGAACGTGGAGACTACAAGTCACTTGATCCTGCTGATATTCTTGAGAGGCTGAACACTCATGAATTCCAACTAGCTGAGAAGAGAGATCTCTACGGACCGAGCTATGGTAGATCTCATGCACTGAAAGTCAAGGCAGTCTCTGAATCTAAAGATGAAGATTCTGGTAGCAGCCTTGGTGATCCTGAAGAACTGAGTCAGGAGCTAGCAATGCTCGTGAGGAAATTCCAGAAGTTCTCTAGACGTGGCCGATTTGGAAAATCCTCAAGAGGTGATGACATGAAATCAGATTCCTCATCCAGTGACTACAAGAAGAGAACTTGCCATAAATGCAAGAAACCTGGTCACTACATTACTGATTGTCCTCAGTGGGAGAAGGAATCAAAGAAGAAGAAATACAAGGATGATAGTTCAGATGACTCTAGGAAGAAGAAGAAATCTTCAAAGTCCTCATCGTCAAAATCTTCAAAGTCTTCATCTCACAAGAAGAGCAGTTCCAAAAAGGCTCGGGCATTCATTGGCAAGGAAATGGACTCTGAAGCTGAATCTGAGGAACATGAGGAAGAGGAGGCATCTGAGGAGTCAGACTCTGGTGTGGCGAGCCTAGCCCTCGCTACTGCTTATGTTAGCAAGTCCATCTTCAACACTGAGGAAAATGGCTTCCCCAACACTACTGATGACGGCAACAATGACTAGTCTCCCACCTATTGCTTCATGGCAAAAGGTGCAAAGGTATTCAAATATCCCTCCTCTGAATCAAGTGAGGATGAATCTGATGATAACCTCAAACCCAGCTATTCCAAACTTGCTAATATTGCTGTTAAACAACAAAAGGCTTTGGAAAAGGTTCAAAATATGCTAGACAAAAGCGATGATCTGCTAGGTGAGGAAATGGATCGAACTCAAACACTGACTGATAATCTTCAGCAACTACAGTCTAAGTTTGACACCCTTCAAGGTCGTCATGAAACTCTCTTAGCCGATCATGAGAAGCTCTCTTATGAATTTCTTCAAAGAAAGCAAGATCTTGAGAAGCTAAGGGTGAGTCATGAAGATCTTCAGAAAGGAAAATGATTCTTTGCTTGCTCAACAGATCAGTTCCGCTCAGGAAGAATTTATTCCACCATGCTTGAAATGCATTGAACGTGAAACTGCTAATTCTTCACCTGAATGTTCAAATGCTTCTATTGCTGCAAATTCTTCAACTATCTCTGTGGTCACAAATTCCTCATCTGAGGATACCACTAGTATCACTGATGAAAATGCAGGGTTGAAGGAATTGTATGTGACAGGCATGTACAAAAGCCTCAAAGGGCATCAGACTCTTTGTGATGTGCTCAAAAAGCAGATCTTGAACAGGAACCCTAGGAAAGAGGGTATTGCCTTTGAGAGAAAACTCAATGCTGATGGAACCTACTGGAAACCTGAGCAGTATCCCAAAACCTCATGGGTTGCTGCGAAGGGACCTCCCGTAGATCCATCCACTTTATCTGGCTTTACTTGTGAATCCTCATATTCATCTGATGAGTCATTTGACTCCAACTGTAAACTGTTCAAAAATCAGAATGGTGAGGTATTTGCTAGATATGTTGGATCTAACTGCAGGAATGGTCCCCCTATGAAGAAAATCTGGGTTCCCAAAAGGTGCCTTGAAAGTCTTCAGGTGAATGTCCTCATGACACCACCTGTGAAGAATAAGAACCCCAGATCAAATTCTTCATATGGACCAAAGTCTTCATATGGATCCAAGTCGTCTTATGGATCAAATTCCTCACATGGATCCAAGTCCTCACATGAACATCATCGTGCTAACACTTCTGTTTCGCAGGGAAAGCCTAAGGGCTATGAATATGTACATTATTCTTCAAATCATTATGTTCATAAGTCCTCGAAGAATTTCTCTGCTTATTCATATGCTTACCCTAACCCCTCTTATGTGAAACGAAGTGATCTGGCGTCTATGCCACCTTTCTCTTATGGAGCTCGTAGAATGATGAACTCTTTGCCACCCCTCCAGATGTGGGTGGTGAAGAAAAAGAACTAATCTCTTATGCAGGGTCAGGTCTCCAGACGAACTAAATCGTCTGAAGAATTTGCTGGAGACCTGAAATGCTTGAAAGGACGCAAGCTAATCATGAAGAAATGATTTACTCATTTCTCACGTCCTCATACAGCTATATATACATATGTTGCTTTTGTTGATGAAATATGTCTGATGAATTTGATGTCATATTCTTCACTCTGAAGTATATGAGTTCGTAAGATGCACTAATTCATCTGCAGGATGATTTACCCAAAGCTACTGAGTGGGTCCTCGATAGTGGATGTACAAATCACATGACCGGTGACAAGAGCTTACTGATGAACACTCCTTTATCTCCATCACACTTGAAGCATATCACCTACGCTGACAAAGGCAAAAGCAAGGTATTGGGTCTAGGTAGTGTTACAATCTCAAAGGATCGACACATGGATAAAGTCATGCTCGTCGAGTCCCTCGGATTCAACCTCATGTCTGTCTCAATGCTTTGTGATCTTGATATGGTTGTTGTCTTTGGCAAATATCGTTGCTTAGTACTCATGGAATCTGACAATTCCAAAGTCTTCGAAGGCTTTAGGAGAGGAGACTTGTATATTGTTGATTTCTCTGCAGGACCACAGCCTGCCACTTGTCTACTTGCTAAAGCTTCAGAAGGCTGGCTATGGCATCGACGACTGGGTCATGCTGGCATGAGGAACTTACACACGCTCATGAAGAAAAAGCACGTCATTGGCATCGAGGGTGTCAAATTCCTCAAAGATCATCTTTGTGGGGCTTGTGAGGCTGGAAAAATGACCAGAGCCAAGCACCCCTCGAAGACTATCATGACTACTTCTCGTCCTTTTGAATTGCTTCATATGTATCTCTTTGGCCCTACTCATTATGCCACACTAACAAATGCAGCATCTCTATATGGCTTTGTCATTGTTGATGACTATTCTCGTTACACATGGGTGCATGTCATTACTTACAAAACTGAAGTGCAGGAAGTCTTCAGACGATTTTCCTCAAGGGCTTCGACGAATTTCGGTGTGAAGATCAAGCATATACGTAGTGACAATGGGACCGAGTTCAAGAATACTGGTCTTGATGACTATCTCGATGAACTTGGTATTACTCATGAGCTATCTGCCCCATAAACTCCTCAGCAGAATGGCATTGTGGAGCGCAAGAACAGGACTCTTGTTGAGATGGCTCGCACCATGCTTGATGAAAACAAGACACCTCGTCACTTCTGGCCTGAGGCAATCGATACTGCATGCCACATCATCAACAGGGTATATCTTCACAAATTCTTCAAGAAGACCTCATATGAACTCCTCACTGACAAGAAACCCAATGTGAGTTATTTCAAAGTCTTCGGTGCTAAATGCTGGATTAGAGATCCTCATCACAATTCTAAATTTGCACCGAAAGCACATGAAGGTTTTATGCTTGGTTACGGAAAGGACTCGCACACCTACAGGGTCTTCAACACCTATCACAACAAGGTTGTTGAAACTGTAGATGTGCGGTTCGATGAAACTAACGGCTCGCAAAGAGAGCACCTACCTCCTATGCTAGATGAAAAGACGCCTGAGGAAACCATCAAGTTCAGAGCTACTGAGGATATCATTCCTACTGAAGAATCTGCTGAAGAAATCATTCCAGAACATGAAGAACAGCATGCTGGCGCATCTGAAGAAAATGGCTCTGAAGAAAATACTGAGCCAAATCAAAGTTGTCAACCTGCTCATCCTCGCATTGCAAATGAAGTACAGATTGAGAGAATCATCAACGACATCAACGCACCAGGTCCTCTGACTCGCTCAAAAGCTTCACATTTATCTAACTTTTGTGGGCATTTTGCTTTTGTGTCCATCACAGAGCCCACCAAAGTTGATGAGGCATTTCTGGAGCCTGAATGGATTCAAGCAATGCAAGAGGAATTACATCAATTCAAGCTGAACAATGTATGGGAGCTTGTCAAGCGACCGGACCCATGCAAGCATAATATCATCGGTACAAAATGGATCTACCGCAACAAGCAAGATGAAAATGGCCTAGTGGTGAGGAACAAGGCTCGTCTTGTGGCTCAAGGCTACACACAGGTTGAAGGAATTGATTTCGATGAAACTTTTGCACCTGTTGCTAGACTTGAGGCTATTCGCATATTGCTTGCTTATGCTAACCATCATAATATCATCTTATATCAAATGGATGTGAAAAGTGCATTCCTCAATGGTAAGCTTGAGGAAGAAGTATATGTTGCTCAACCCCCAGGTTTTGAAGATCCTAAGCATCCTGACAAAGTCTTCAGACTCAATAAGGCCCTCTATGGCCTCAAGCAGGCCCCTCAGGCGTGGTATGACACTTTGAAGGAATTCCTCATGAAGAAAGGCTTCAAACCCGGTTCACTCAACCCAACTCTTTTCACCAAAACCTATGATGATGAATTATTCGTGTGCCAAATATATGTTGATGATATTATCTTTGGCTGTACTAACCAACATTACAGTGACAAATTTGCTTACATGATGAGTGAGGAATATCAAATGTCCATGATGGGGGAATTGAAATTCTTCTTAGGTCTTCAAATTCGTCAACAACGCAATGGCATCTTCATTTCTCAAGAGAAATACCTCAAGGACGTTCTGAGGAAATTTGGTATGCAAGAATGCAGAGGCGTCAAAATTCCTATGCCCACAAATGGCCATCTATCCACTGATGAAAATGGAATAGACTTCGATCAAAAGGTATACCGCTCCATGATTGGCTCTTTATTGTACCTATGTGCATCTAGGCCGGATATTATGCTTAGTGTTTGCATGTGTGCCCGTTTTCAAGCTACACCGAAGGAATCACACCCTAAGGTTGTGAAACATATTCTTCGATATCTAGATCACACTCCAACACTTGGATTATGGTATCCCAAGGGCTCGGCTTTTGATCTCATTGGATATTCTGACTCTGACTATGCTGGTGATCGTGTGGACCGCAAGTCAACATCAGGCACATGCCATTTTCTCGGACGATCCTTAGTATGTTGGTCCTCGAAGAAGCAGAACTGCGTATCACTCTCTACTGCTGAAGCTGAGTATATTGCTGCTGGTTCTTGCTGTGCTCAATTGCTATGGATGAAGCAAACCCTCAAGGACTACGGCATCAATGTGAAGAATGTGCCACTCTACTGCGACAACGAGAGTGCCATCAAAATTGCTCATAACCCAGTTCAGCACTCGAAGACAAAGCACATCGAGATTCGTCATCATTTTCTTCGAGATCATGTGTTGAAGGGTGACATCTCTATTGATCCCGTGAAGTCTGAAGAACAGCTAGCGGATATCTTCACAAAGCCCTTGGATGAGAAGAGATTTAGCAAATTGCGGTGTGAGCTAAATATCTTAGAATCTTCGAATGTCCTTTGAAAAGGACACACATCCTAACACTTATGCAAATTGATGACTTAGGTGTGCAACACACGAAGAAACGTTTTTCTTGAATCAATGAAGACTAACCCTCTAAGTGTGAAGAAATTAAAGAAGAATTTGATTCTCAGAGCCTTACGACAATTGTACGCGGTGTCTGAAATCATCATTCTTACACGGTGGGTCACGCCACCACAAAAAGTTGAAAATCTTCAAAATTTGAGTTTTTCATCATTGTGCAAATTCTTCAAATTTTCAAATTCTTCAACTTTGCAAAATCTTCACTCTTTCCATTTGTGTTCTTCATTGACTATATATATATTTGAGTTTTCTGTCCTCTACAGCATTCACTTATTGCTAATTCTTCAAGTTGTTTTTTCTTCTAAGTGAATGTGATCGGACCCGTTCCCCCTCTGTGCTAAACTCAATCCAGTCCGTTCACAAATTCTTCATGTGCGTTCTATTTGAAACCCGTTCAAAGTCTTCACTGTGTCCTTGACAGCCGAAGAATTTGCGAACGAAACATTAAAATATTCTTATCTGAATTTTTGGCTTTTGCCGCTCAAACCATTCCATATCCCTTGATAAGATTTATCTATTCACCCGCGATCAAACACGGTCTCCACTTCACAGTACGTGGGTGACACATGTCGCTAGGATGAGAAGGGTCAGGGGCATGTTCGTCCATTTTCCTCGGACGAGCGGTTTTTCACCTCGGCTATAAATACCCCTCGCCCTCCTCAGAGCTCATTTACCCCGCTCGATCTTACTCCCGCGCTCGAGCTCTCAGACCTAGCGCCGCCGCTACACTCCATCGTCGCCGGTGAGGAAGAGCTTCACTGCCTCGACCTCGTCGCCGTCGTACTCACGTCGGCCGCGGAAATCCTCACTTCGCCGCCGCCGTAGCTGTTTTCCATCGCCAAGTTAGGGCGTGGAAGATCTGAACGGACGAACTTCTCCACTGCTACTCTCAGTTCGTCATGTTCTTCGTCAAGGGTAAATAAAATTTATTTTTACTGCCTTTGTTGATTCTGATGATTTCGACAAAATCTTCAAAAGGTGTTTATTCTTCAACTTTCATGTTCTTAAACACCAACTTGCTTCTGTCCTTGATCAGTTTCTCTAAGCAACGCTTTTCTTCAAGATTCCTCAATTGTGTGGATTTTCAATCTACACAACTCTGGAACCTAAGTCAAAATGCTTAGTGAAATTCCTCAAGACACCCCTGGTCAAATTCCTCAAACTTGATACTTTTGAAAATCTTCTGAGAACGCATATGACCTCTCCAAAACTCTTCGCACCTATATTCTGTTCACAGGTACACATGTCCGCTGCTGAATCTCTAGGTTCTCATCAACTTAACTCATTTGCAGCGTACCTTGAAGAAAAATTGCATACCTCATCAGAAAATTCGATTGTTCAAAATCCTCAAATGAAGAAAATGGCTGATGGTAAAAGACCTCAGAAGGGAGGAAAGAGGCCAGAAACAAATACTGCTTTTGAGATCCCTGATTACATCTATGATGAATATTGTACTCCTGATGAAGCAACTCATGGCAAGGGGAGCAAAAATTAGCGCAAAGTGCGCATTCAGAAGATTGAGAGGAGATGGGCAAGAGAATGGAGGGAATATCGCTATGTCACTCCCAAGTACATGAAGAAATTCGCTGTTAACCCTCCATGTCCAAGACCTCCATTGGCTCCTGGCCAAGAAGCTGATCCCACTAGCATCAGAAGGGGTGAGGAATTTCCTCAGCAGTGGGCTAAGCGTCAAGCCAAGCTGGCCAAAGTGGCTAAAGAGGCAGTGAAGAAATTCAATGAAGATTCTGTTGCTGCCGCCGCTGAGGCCTCTGCTAACAAGCCTAAGAAGGCTATGCTGAAGAAATCAGTTGTCAAGACAAGCTCCTCAGCTGCAATGCCCTCACGGCCAAGCTCTGCAATGCCCTCTCAGCCAAGCTCTTCAAAGCCCTCACGGCCTGTTCCTCAAGCAAATTCCTCAAAAGCAGCTCCAACTCCCTCAGTTGCAAAATCCTCAGCTGCTCCTGCAAAGTCCTCAGCACCTGTGCATCTTGCCACATGCCAAAGGACTACTGGAATCTCAATTGCTTCAGGAGTATCTGCAAGTTCTTCAGCTCCACCTCAGTCTTCAACAACTCCGATCTTGCTGAAGAAAAAGGCCACTGCTGGACGAGGCACAAGACCAAGTCCTCACAAGAAGCAGGTCGCCTTTCAGGTTCCGTCAAGCGAAGACGAAGCTGATGATGAAGAATTAGCTGAGATCATCAGAGATCGACAACAAAGGGCCGCTAGAGCCAAAGGCAATGCTGTGCCCCTCATGCTGGATCCACGGAAGATCCTTGATTTTATTGATCTATGGCACAAGGATCCAAATACACCTTTGCCTGAATTAAACCTCACTCCTGGTCAAAGTCACATGTTGACGGCCTTCATAAATGAAGAGAAATGGAAATCTGAAAAGGCCAGGCAGGTGAAGAAGGCTCAGTACAAGAAGGAGCATTTTCTGAAGAACAATGTTGTGAAAATGTCTCCTGAAGAACTTGTGTCTATGCAGGCTGAGATCAAAGCACTCAGTGATGAATTTCATGCATTCCGTGCAGATTGGCTAGGTGCCAAAGTCAGATTCGTCAGAATGGCAAAAGGATTTACTCCAAGTGTTGCAGCTTCATCGCAACCCAAATTTCCTCAGACTGGAACATCTGCTGAAGAAAATGAAAGCGCCAGAGCTGATGAAGAAATTCCAGTCTCTGAAGAAATTGCCAGGGCAACCTCCAATATTGCGCCTGAAGAGCAATCCAGGCCAGTTGAAGCATCTGCTACTGTGCCTGAGGAATCTGAACAAGCCAGGGCAACTGCATCAGTTGTGCCTGAAGAAATTCAACCAATTTCCTCTGATCCTCCTGCACCGATGACAAGCATCAACCTTCCTTCTGCAACAGAAGCGAAGAAAACCAAGGCTGCGGAGCGAGCAGCTGTGAAGAAAAGGAAAGCATCTACCTCCTCAGAGTCTTCAGCTCCCAAGAAATTGAAGACTTTGACGAGTTCAACTGAAGACCCAATTGTTGCTATTCCAATATCAAGCATGCCATCAAAGGAGATCATTCCCTTTGGTGAGGAATATGAAATTCCAAGTAAATCTGATGAAGAAGATCCTTCTGCTGCTTCGACAGAGCAGATGGATGAAGAAATTGAAGTGGATACTTTCCCTTCAACCCCACTGGTATCATCGCCCATGCCTCAGTTCACAGCTGAAGAGGCAGGCGTCGAAGGAATTGAAGAAGATGAGGATGTGGATATTGGGTCTACAACACCTATTCTAAATGATGACTTTTGGGAAAGTCATCACCCCAATTCACCTCTGACAACCCCTCTACATCATGTTCCTCAGTCCCCTGTACAAACTGAAGAAATTCATACGGGCTCTGATGAACGTCAAGCTTCACTTCATTCCTTTCCTGAAGAAGTTCCAGTCACTAGCGCTGATGTACATATGTCTGAAGAAATGGAGGCCAAGGCTGCTGCTGAAATTCCTCAGCCTGTGGCTCCAGTGGCTATACCTCAAGAGGCTGTAAATTCTTCAACTGTTAATCTTCAGCCCAAGCCACAGAACCCTCACTCCAAGAAGCAGAAGTTTAATGCTGAGGATTTCTTCAATGAGCACATATTCTTCACTGACTATAATCCCTATGACTCTGCTCGTCTTCGTCGCAAGCGCTTCTGGACTGCAAGCCAGATGAACTTCTACTCCACATTGTTGGTTGATAAGGATAAGATCTTTGAACATGAGCAAATTCCTCATGTAGATATGGAATCGCTGCCCTGCTTCACCCCAGTCCTCAGTGTTCTTCATGACGCTGGGTTACTCAATTTCTGCACCGAGATCTGCGATTGGAATGAAGAACTCATTCTTCAATTCTTCGCCACGCTGCACATTACTGGAAATGTTGATGATGTCAATTCATGGGTATTGGACTGGATGACCGATAATACTCATTTCAAAACACCGGCCTCTGAATTGCTTCATGCCGTTCCAGTCAGTCCTCCCACTGAAGGTGCAAGGCTTCTCTATGTTGAACCTGAACTGTCTGATCATCTGATGCAAGTGCTGATGAAGCCTTTGAAGCCTGGCCAAGCTCCAAGGATCAAATTCCTCATCAAGGAATTGCTCTATGTGCCAAGGACAGTTTATCGCATATTGACCAAAACCCTCAGTCCAATCAAGGGCCACAACTCTGATGATGAAGAAGTTGTTGGCATTATGAAGAATCTGCTGTTCAATATCATTCACGGTATTCCTATCAACTACCACGATTTCTTCATGAGGACTTTGGCCAATGCTGCTCTGTCACCTTTTGAGTTGAAGCCTTATGCTCCCTGGATCATGAAGTTCATCAGATCAAGGTCTTCAATTCATTATAAGGCTGACTTTCAAAATCATCTCAACTATTTGCCCCCTATTGAAGTCCTCAAACGGACTATTTCCTCAGCTGACGACAAGGGCAAGGCTGCTGTTATTGATGAAGGTACTCGTCCATTGCATGGACAGTTTCGCAAAGCTACTTCCTATTCCACCAATGATGACTCTGCAACTCAAGATTCTGCCGCCAAAGGTTCAGAACATAATCCTCAAGCCACAGCTCCGCGTGTGATGACTGATCGTGAACTTCTCCTTAGTCTTCATCAGAAAGTTGATCGAAATCACAAGTGGGTCAAGCGTCAGTTTGGTGCAATTCTTCAGAACATGACAGTCACTCAAAATACTGTGAAGAAGAATCACTACTACTTGCATGAAGTCTTTGACCGCACTTGGGCGATTCTGTCTAATCTTCATAGTGCTGAAGAACTCAAGGAGATGGGCTTCCAACAGGACTTTGACTGGTCTCAGCCACCTTCGAAGAAATTCAAGAAAGTCAAAGTTCCTCAGCTTGTTGCCAGTTCATATTCTTCATCGCGCGAGACGGATGAAGCTGAAGACTTGAACGACACTGCGGCAGGCTCTACCTCAACGGACGACCCCAACAACGCTAGCGCTCCTCCATCGACATCATGATGATATTCTTCAGGGGCGTTAGTCCTCATTTTTCGTCCCTTTTGGTCATTCGATGACAAAGGGGGAGAAATTTGAGTTAGTCTTCAAGCGGGTCTCTATATATGGGCTATATTTCTGTTAAGTTTCAACTCTTGCTCTTCTGAGGTGTTTGCTTTGATGAGTTGTAAACTTAAGTCCTATGGTGGTCTGATACTTTTGAACTGCTTTCTGCATGCTTATTTCCTCAAGTACCTTAATGCACGCATGCTGAATTTCGTCAGACACCATATTTCATCATGCATATCAAATTCTTCATATCATATGTTAAATGCATGTATGAATTTCAAGATATAGGAGGAGATCTCCATGATATTACTCAACAATGTGCATTTGCTATTTCAAAGCAAATTCCTCAAATATGCACATCTTCAGGGGGAGTTCTTCTATATCTTGTAGTCAAATTCCTCAATATCAGTATTTACACTTCATATGTTTATCCCCGTTGAAAACTTAACCTATATTGTCATCAATCACCAAAAAGGGGGAGATTGTAAGTGCATCTAGTGCCCCTTAGTGATTTTGGTGTATTGAAGACTTATAGGTTAAGGGACTAATGCGTTTGTGAGTGTACACAGGTCTATAAGTCTATGAGGAGTTTGTTATTTACGATGAATGTTGACCCCTAAAAATGAATGTCTTCAACTGAAGACTTTGAAAGTGAAGAAATTGGTATGACCCTGAAGACTTGATATTCATGCGAGGATTATGAAGCGTGAAGACTTTTGTTTTCGTAGTTTCATTTTCTTCTTCTTGAGTCATAGGAAACACCGTACTGTTAAAGGGGGTCGAGGTAAAACTAAGGAAAAGTTTCCAAGTGATGCTCAACTCAAAATCCTACACCTACCCAATCCTTTCGAGTGAAGCCATTAGAAATCTCATACAGTTTAGTCAAGTTCTTCAGTGACAGAGACGAAGTTCTTCTGTTCTCTGAGGAATTTGTTCTGACTGAGGAGTTAGTAATTCGCCAGTGCGGATTGCCTACAAGTGAGGAACATGATAGCCCTGAGGAATTTGATACTCAAATATCCGACCGTTGCTATGCTGCGTGCCAGCTGTCCAAATATCCTACCCACCTAACGGTCATATCATTGAAGGGCATTTATGTCTAATCATGTCGGGCTGCTCCCTAGGCTATAAATAGCCGCCCCCTTCAACCACTAGCTGGTTGGCTGCTCCGAGAGATAGATTGACACTTGTCATTTAGAGCATCCCATCCTCCGAGGACTTTGAGCGAAAATCATTAAGTGAGGAAAAACCCAAAAACCCAAACACCTACAAACCCAAAGTGATTGAGCATCACTGAAGAGATTGTTCCTGTGTGGAACCGATGCTTGTTACCTTTGAGGACTGTGCATCCTCCAGACGGTTAGGCGTCATGGTCTAGAGCATCCAAGAGGAAATTGTGGATTGCCGAGTGACCGAGTATGTGAAGGTTTGGAAGTCACCTGAAGACTTACCACGAGTGATTGGGCGAGGTCTGTGTGACCTTAGCTCAAGGAGAATACGGTGAGGACTGTGTGTCCTCAGGTTTAAATACCTAGCCGCTCTAACCAGACGTACAACTGTCACAGCAGTTGGAACTGGTCTACCAAATCATTGTCTTCACGGAGCTACTGGTTCTATTTCCTCAACCCTCTCATTTCCTCGCATACTTGCTATGTATTTGATCATTACTGTTTGAAGACTTTGACTGAAGACTTTCTCAATTTCCTCAGTTCAATTTCTTCAGTCAGTTTGTCTTCTGCCTGCTTATCCTGTGTTTACGCTTCTCGTACTCTGTGCTTGTTTTCATTTCATCATGATGACTGTGCTACTGCTCTGTTATGCTTGCATCTGAGTACTTACTCCGCTGCTAAGTAGTTCGTCGCTTAGGAATTTCCTCACCTTGAAATTCCTCAGTGACAAATTTGTAAAAATCGCCTATTCACCCCCCCTCTAGTCGATATAATGCACTTTCAGTACCTGCTTAGACAAGAGCTCCCAGAAGATGAGGATGAGGCCCGCAAGATCGTTCGTCGATCCAAAGCCTTCACAGTTATTGGAGGGCGACTTTTCAGGGAAAGTGTCACAGGAGTCGCTCAGCGTTGCATCTCTCCGGAAGAAGGTTGAATGATTCTAAATGAGATTCACTCGGGGACCTGTGGTCACCACGCGTCCTCGCGGACCATTGTGGCCAAAGCATACCGAGCGGGATTCTACTGGCCGAGGGCAAATGAGATGGCAAAAGATATAGTCGACAAGTGCGAAGGCTGCCAGTTTTACTCAAACATGTCTCACAAACCTACATCTGCCTTGAAGACCATTCCACTCGTCTGGCCGTTCGCAGTTTGGGGGTTGGATATGGTTGGACCATTCAGGACCGGTAGAAGTGGCTTCACTCATTTGCTGGTGGCAGTCGACAAATTCACCAAATGGATTGAGGCCAAGCCTATCAAGAACCTTGATTCAAGCACCGCCATTAGTTTTATCAGGGAGCTGATATTCAGATATGGAGTCCCTCACAGTATTATCACGGATAACGGCTCCAATTTTGATTCTGATGAGTTCAGAGCGTTTTGTGCTTCCCAAGGCACTCGGGTCAATTACGCATCTGTTGCGCACCCGCAGTCGAATGGACAGGCAGAAAGGGCGAATGGCTTGATCTTACAAGGACTGAAGCCCCGACTGATGCGCGATCTCAAGCATGCCGCTGGAGCTTGGGTGACTGAATTGCCATCCGTCCTATGGGGACTGAGAACAACTCCCAACCGGTCGACTGATCGAACTCCTTTCTTCATGGTGTATGGTGCTGAAGCTGTGCTTCCGAGTGACTTACTACACAATGCCCCCCGAGTGGAACTCTTCTCAGAAGCTGAAGCGAAACAAGCATGCCAAGACGCAGTAGACCTCCTAGAGGAAGAACGAGAGATGGCTCTGATCCGGTCGACCATCTATCAACAAGATCTGCGTCGATTCCACGCTAGAAACGTCAGAGGTCGAGCGTTTCAAGAAGGAGACCTTGTGCTCCGAGTACACCAGAAGCGACCTCACAAGCTTGCTCCGGCCTGGGAAGGCCCCTTCATCATCACCAAGGTACTCCACAACGGGGCATACCACCTCTACAATGTAGCCAAAAAAGAAGACGAGCCGCGCTCGTGGAATGTAGACCTGCTCCGCCGTTTTTATACTTAAACACTCGGATCGACGAGTTGTAATAAGGATCCTTCAGTTTGCTTATCAAAGACAAGATTTTCGCAGTATCATTAGTGATTGTGCTCCCTTAAGCATACGTTTTCAAATCCCCCAGTGGGTGGCTTAGCCGTGAACCCGATTCGCCTAAGTTCAAAAACACTCCGAGTGGAGAGCAACCCTCTCACTCGGGGCTTAGCTGCGAACCCGATTCGCCTAAGTTAAAAACACTCCGAGTGAAGAGCAACCCTCTCACTCGGGGGCTTAGCTGCGAACCCGATTCGCCTAAGTTAAAAACACTCCGAGTGAAGAGCAACCCTCTCACTCGGGGGCTTAGCTGCGACCCCGTACTCGCCTAAGTTAAAAAACACTCCGAGTGGAGAGCAACCCTCTCACTCGGGGGCTTAGCTGCAGCCCCGTACTCGCCTAAGTTAAAAAACACTCCAAGTGGAGAGCAACCCTCTCACTCGGGGGCTTAGCTGCGACCCCGTACTCGCCTAAGTTAAAAAACACTCCGAGTGAAGAGCAACCCTCTCACTCGGGGGCTTAGCTACGACCCCGTACTCGCCTAAGTTAAAAAACACTCTGAGTGAAGAGCAACCCTCTCACTCGGGGGCTTAGCTGTGACCCCGTACTCGCCTAAGTTAAAAAACACTCCGAGTGGAGAGCAACCCTCTCACTCGGGGGCTTAGCTGCGAACCCGACTCGCCTAAGTTAAAAAACACTCTGAGTGAACAGCAACCCTCCCACTCGGGGGCTTAGCTGCGACCCCGTACTCGCCTGAGTTACAAAACAAACTCTGAGTGGATAGCAATCCTCCCACTCGGGGGCTTAGCTGCGAACCCGATTCGCCTAAGTTACAAAACAAATTCCGAGTGAAGAGCAACCCCCTCACTCGGAAACTTGGCCACACGCTCCAAGCTGCGCCACAAGTACAACGCACGGCCATCTCGTCGGAGCTGCACCACAAGTACAACGTCTATTCCGAGTGAAGAGTCAAGTTTCACTTGGAGTCAAGAGACTTGAAAGTGGTAAAGGCAAAGCAACCATATTCAAAGAAAAACCAAGTTCGGATAAATCTCGCAAGATTCAAAGCCGCGGATAAAAGTGCTCGGACATCAGGCCCGAAGGAGTTTAACGGTTACAAAATCACTTGGCATTCCGAGGCAAATTTAAGCTAGACATAAAGTTTGTTCACTCCGCAGGAGGAGGACTGGCAGGCTCGACGAACTCATCCAGGTCAATTCCATCTGCAATACGAGTGGCTGCTTCGATGAAGGTCTCCATGAAGGACTCAAATTGAAGTTTCTTGGTGTTGGCAACCTTGAGTGTTGCTAGCTTTTCTTCCTTGGCCTCTTTGCAGTGGACACGAACCAGAGACAGAGCCACGTCAGCTCCACAGCGAGCAGACGACTTCTTCCATTCCTGCACTCGACCAGGGATCTCGTTGAGTCGAGTCATCAGAGACTCGAGATCATTCTGGAATGTCACCCTTGGCCAGAGCGCGGTTTCGATCCGCGACATCGCCACTTTCAGTCGGGCGAGGTAGTCCATGGCATTGGCAAGACGAGATTCTAATCGGAGCACGTTCATGGCAGCTTCATCCTTAATTGGGGAGTTGATGGGGTCCAAGCTCGTTTCAATCCGGCCAGTCTCCTCCTCGAAGTTCTAGCAGAATTCTGTACACATAGGTAAACGATGAGTCGACGGTTGCATGATGAGTCGACAGTTGCAAATCAGTCGGAAAGGGGAAAGTACCTTCAAGCATACGGAACATCTTCTTGGCAAGTCCTCCCAGATAAGTCTCCAATTCGTCCCTCCTTCGAGTGAGATCTCCAACCTTGTCGGTCAAGGCCACCTTGTCCCTCTTCAGCTGTGTGACTTCTTTGTTGGCTTCGTCAAGGGCAGTCTTCAGTTTGGTATTTTCTTCTTCTAACTTGCCGACCGAAGCCAGGTTCTTGTCGGCAAGTTCAGTTTTCTCCCGCGCCGTCTTCTGTGCTACTGCAAGGTCGAGGTCCTTCTGCTCCAGAGCCTGCTTCATTTTGTCTAAAGAAATAACATTCTTCAGACGAGCTTGGAGTTGTCTATTTTCACTACGCACATCTGTTTGAGTGGAGTCACTCGGTTCAAAAGGCAAAAAGAAAAGATGGCAAGGCAGACAGTCGGCAAGTTATTACCTCCCATGGCAACTGCGTCATCCTTAGCCTTTTGCAAGTTCTCCTTGGCCAGCTCCAGGTCGAGATTGAGCTGGGTTTGTTTCTTCTGCAACTCAGCAAACTGGGCCCCAAACTCACAAGACTTTTGCAATCGGCGAATAAGACAAGTCAGTCGACAGGCACAAAGATTGATTGCTTCCGAGCGATAAGATACAAGTTCAAGTCATCATGGCAAAAAGAGTTCTAAGACCACTGCCGAATCAAACATCCGACAGTAGTCTCGGGGACTACACCCAGTGGGTGCACTTGGCGTGCCCCCACTGGTTCGACTTTCCACTCGACATGGCCTGTCCAGTCGGAGTATAAAAAAAGGCAAAGTTTGTTCTCAGACCACCACCGACTACCCGCAGTCGACCGCGGTCTCGGGGACTACACCCAGTGGGTGCACTTGGCGTGCCCCCACTGGTCTGGATCCCACTCGGCACGACCTGTCTAGGGCGAGTGGAAGAACTATAAAGAGACATTTGACAAAGACCCTCGCCGAATCAAACATTCAATGGCGGTCTCGGGGACTACACCTAGTGGGTGCACTCTGCGTACCCCCACCGATTCAAAGATACACTCGACGCGACCTAGTCGACTCAAGTGGAAGAACTATACAGCAAAAGTTAAAACACCCAGTGGGTGAACAGATGCAAGGTGCAGACTCATGATAGATGCACTTTAAAGGTTTCAAAACGCTCATCCACGGACATCTCACAAACCAACAAGCAGCAGATCAAGCTGAAAAACTTAGTCGGAAATCAACTCACCTGGACATTAGTCTGAAGAGTAGAGCTGGCATCATAGGCAGCCTTGCTAGCTTCATGCACCACCTTCATTTGTTCCATCATCAGGCCTGCTTGGCGTATAGCTTCCCTAGCAGCACTCATTTGGTCCTCTGGGACATGATGTGTGACGAAGAGCGGAGTTGGTGGAACAGTCGAGGTAGCCTAGGGATCTGAAGCATGGAGTTGCACAGACGGAGCAAGGGCTTGAGCAATCGACGCTGAAGGACGTTCAGTCGACACAGGATCGACAAATGTAACAGAAACCCGATTAAGGTCTCCGGACTGATGGATCACTGGTTCTGGCACTGATGTTGTTTGAAGCACCTGCCTGGCTGGCGCCCTCCTACCCGAAGTCCTGCCCCTCCTTCCCACAGGCTTCTGGGGCATTTCTTCGTCGTTGTCTGGAAGTTCAATAATATTTTGCGGCACTACAAAAGACTCAACTGCAAGAGTTCAGTCGACTGAAGAATCAATTGACAAAATGAAGACAAGATGTTAGAGTCATACCGGCTTTGGAAGTGGCCGTGTCTTCAGTTTCCTCGTCATCATCCTCGTAAAGATTCATGGAAGTCCCAGAAGTAGCAGCACTGCAAGTTTCAGAACTCACTCGGTCAAGCAAGAGAATGATTTGACAACAAATATAAGAGTCCCTGAGCTAAGAGTGGAAACAAAACACTTACGCAGAGGTAACGGGAACGTCAACCTTGATCTTAGGCAAGGCCTTCCGGGGCTATGAAGGCGCAACCTTGAGCTGCTTCGAGGCCTTCTCAGTCGGCGCAGGGGAGGATGTTCGAGTGCACTTCGAAGTCTGCACAGTCGGTGCAGCCGCTCTGCCACGGACACTTGCTAGATCATGGGTCTGCTTGGAGCGTCTTTCAGAGCGAGGTGGAGAGTCGACTTCCTCACTGCTGCTTGAGTCCTCACCCTCCTCCTCTTCTTCTCCATCAGATTGCCAGTCGCCGCTTTCACCTCCAATAGCCTCTCCCTCCTGAGCCTGCTCTCCGTTGGGCATCGAGTACGTCTCAGTATAAATCTGCGAGGCAAAGAATTGAACAAGTATCTGTCGGTTCCAAAGACAGTTTACAAATCAGAGTAAAAGTCACTCGGCACCAAAGGTCAGACCTTGTCTGGTTCGTTAGCAGCATCGAGCGGTGGAACTCTCCTGGACCCCCTGGGGTTGTCTTTGTTTCTAGTAATGCCCTGCAACCACTGCGCCACCATCTGCAACTTCCTCTGGGTGGATCCGAGTGGTATCATCAGTACCCGAGTACATCCACATAGGATGATCGCGGGCCTGGAGCGGCAGGATGCGGCGACTGAGAAACACCTCTAGCAAATCCATGCCAGTCACACCATCACAGACAAGTTGGACTACTCGTTCAACCAACATAGTCACCTCCACCTTTTCTGCTGGAGTCACTTTCAAGGAAGAGGGCTTCTCAATTCGCTCCATGGTGAAGGGGGGAAGGCCAGTCGACTAACCAGGGGTTGGTTTGTCCTTACAATAAAATCAGGTCGACTGCCACCCTCTGACTGAATCGGGAAGAGTCATAGGTGGAAAAGTGCTTTTACCTCTCATCTAGATCCCTAGACCTCCGCACATCTGGATCACATGCGTCCTCTCATCACTCAGATTAGCCTTTTTCACAGACTGAGAGCGGCAAGTAAAGATGTGTTTGAAGAAACCCCAATGCGGTCGACAACCCAGGAAATTCTCACACATGGAAACAAACGCAGCGAGGTATGTGATGGTGTTGGGGGAAAAGTGATGAAGTTGGGCCCCAAAAAAGTTTAGAAAACCCCAGAAAAAAGGATGAGGTGGCAGGGAAAAACCACGGTCGATGTGGGTTGCGAGGAGGACGCACTCACCCTCCTGCGGCCGCGGCTCGGTCTCATCACCTGGCAGCCTCCAGGATCCATGGGCAATCAAGCCCCCCTCGACTAGATCCTCTTGCTGAATCATGGATCGAATCCAGTCGCCCTGGATCCAACCGGGCGGTAGGCTAGATCTCGACGACGATCCACCCCGACTCGTCTTCTTGCCCTTCGCCTTCGCCGTCGCCTTCTTCGCACGCTCCAGGGCCGCCGTCTTGTCCTTTCCCATCGCAGCAGGCTGCGCTCGGGCGGGGCGACGGTGTCGAGGGTGGAGTTGAACGCGGTGGAGAAGCTGAGGGAGAAGAAGGGGAATGGGGCACACTATACAAACCCTATGGCCCCGACGCCTTATATGGGCCTGCTTCCGAGTGGCTGACTCGTGGGCCCGAGCAATCCTGTCAAATCCCGCAACAGTCGCGCGCTCGGTACGTGGCGAAAAAGTTGGCATGAGAATCGAGGCGTCCCTGCCTAAACTGCTCCGTTTACTGCGGTTCTCTCCGTCCCGCGCGCTTCTCCAAATTTCGAGTCCCGTGAGTTCCGGGAGCGGCAGTGCGACCAATCGCGCTGAAGATTTTGTACCACACCAACGCTCAGAGCTTATCAGCAAAGTTCACTCGACAACCTCTGAATGGACCCAGGTGACTGGAAATGAAGTTGAAGTTTTTACATAGACCACCGGCCCAGTTAAAATGCCTCTGCAGCATATAAATCAGGTCGGAACTATCTTCAACCCCTTCTCCACTCGGACCCAGATCCATTCGGGGGCTAATGACGATGACATGTACCTAGGTTAGGGTAATAGGCCTGACCTAGACACCCTTCCCAAGGACACTGCTCCAAAGCCAAGGGCGTTCAAAGGATAGCATCATCTACCGACTGAAATCGCCTCAGGGTGCAACCCACTCGACCAACAGTTCACTCGGATAACCCAATTCCATTCGACCAAGGTATCATCATTCGACCATACCAGAAACCACTCGGAGTACAGAAGATCCAAGGTCACTCAGGATGGCAACGGTCAGGCGTTCACTCTGTAGTCTTAATGATCATTTATATGTCTTTACTATTGGCATTACCAGTAATGTCAATCCTTATTGTACATTGAACCCCTTGTAACGTGGGCTGGCTGGGGTCCTGGCGCACTCTATATAAGCCACCCCCTCCACTGGCACAAGGGTTCGCACCCCCTGTAACTCTCACGCATAATCCAGTCCAAGCCTCTGGGCACCGAGACGTAGGGCTGTTACTTCCTCCGAGAAGGGCTCGAACTCGTACATCTTGCATGCACAACCTCATCGTAGCTAGGATCCTGCCTCCTCCTACGTACCCCCTATCCTTACTGTCAGATCTACTCCCACGACAGTGCCCCCTGCCCCCGTATATAAAGGAGGAGGGGGAGGCCGGCCGGCCCTAGGGGGCGCGCCAAGTGGGGGGAGTCCCACTAGGACTCCCACTCCTAGTCGGCTCCCCCCTTCCTTCCAACGGAGAGGGGGAAAGGGGAAAGAGGTGGAGAGGGAGAAGGAAAGGGGGGCCGCGCCCCCCACCGCTTGTCCAATTCGGACTGCCATGGGGGGGCGCGCGCCACCTCTTGTGGCCTGCCTCCTTGATGTCTTCTAGAACTACGTCGGTATTTCCCCAAAGAGGAAGGGATGATGCAGTATAGCGACGGTAGGTATTTCCCTCAGTGATGAGACCAAGGTTATCGAACCAGTAGGAGAACCTCCTCACACCACGTAAACAACACCTGCACACAAATAACAAATACTCGCAACCCGACGTGTTAAAGGGGTTGTCAATCCCTTTTGGGTACGGTGCCTCAAGATAGGCAAATAACGTGAGATAAAAGTTGTAGATCGGATAAATAGAGAACTAATAAATTGCAGCAAGGTATTTTTGTATTTTTGGTTTAATAGATCTGAAAATAAATGCAAAGGAAAATAGACCGCAAAGGCAAATATGATGAAAAGAGACCCAGGGGCCGTAGGTTTCACTAGTGGCTTCTCTCGAGAAAAATGGCAAACGGTGGGAAAACAATTACTGTTGGGCAATTGATAGAACTTCAAATAATCATGACGATATCCAGGCAATGATCATTATATAGGCATCACGTCCAAGATTAGTAGACTGACTCCTGCCTGCATCTACTACTATTACTCCACACATCGACCGCTATCCAGCATGCATCTAGTGTATTAAGTTCATGGAAAACGGAGTAATGCAATAAGAGCGATGACATGATGTAGACAAGATCTATTTATGTAGAAATAGACCCCATCGTTTTATCCTTAGTAGCAATGATACATACGTGTCGTTTCCCTTTCTGTCACTGGGATCAAGCACCGTAAGATCGAACCCACTACAAAGCACCTCTTCCTGTTGCAAGATAAATAGATCAAGTTGGCCAAACAAAACCCAAATGTCGGAGAAGAAATACGGGCTATAAGCAATCATGCATATAAGAGATCAAAGAAGACTCAAATAACTTTCATGGATAAAAACTCAAATCTGATCATAAACTCAAAGTTCAACGGATCCCAACAAACACACCGCAAAAGGCTTACATCATATGGATCTCCAAGAGACCATTGTATTGATAATCAAGAGAGAGAGAGGAAGCCATCTAGCTACTAACTACGGACCCGTAGGTCTACGAAGAACTACTCACACATCATCGAAGATGCACCAATGGACATGATGAACCCCTCCGTGATGGTGTCTAGATTGGATCTGATGGTTCTGGACTCTGCGGTGGCTGGAATTGATTTTCGACGCCTCTACTAGGGTTTCTGGAATATTGGGGTATTTATAGAGCGAAGAGGCGGTGCAGGGGGTACCCCAGGTGGCCCCCAGGCGCGCCCTGATGTATCGTGATCCCCTCAGAGCTCCACTCAGGTGCTTCCTTGCCCCATACGGTGTCTTCTGGCCCAGAAAAAATCCACAAAAAGTTTCACTGCGTTTGGACTCCGTTTGGTATTGATTTCCTACGATGTAAAAAAACAAGCAGAAAATGGCAATTGGCACTGGGCACTATGTCAATAGGTTAGTACCAAAAAAATGATATAAAATGACTATAAAATGATTGTAAAACATCCAAGAATGATAATATAACAGCATGGAACAATCAAAAGTTATAGATACGTTGGAGATGTATCAGCATCCCCAAGCTTAATTCCTGCTCGTCCTCGAGTAGGTAAATGATAAAAACAAAATTTTTGATGTGGAATGCTTCCTAACATGTTCATCACATTCTTTTTTCTTTATAGCATGGACATTTGGACTTTTATATGGTTCAAAGCAATAGTCTAGTTTTGACATGAAAACTTTAATACTCAAGCATACCAACAAGCAACCATGTCTTTCAAAATATCAACACTAAAGCAAGTTATCCCTAGCCCATTATGCTCAACCATTGATCCATTCATGAAACACACTGGAATATTAGCTACACCCAATGCTCAAATACGATCATAGTGCCCCCTAGTTGGTGCTTTATAAGAGAAGATGGAGACTCAAATTCAAAATAAAAATTGCATAAGTAAAAGAAAGGCCCTTCGCGGAGGGAAGTAGGGATTTGTAGAGGTGCTAGAGCTCAAAGCTTAAATTGAGAGATAAAAAATATTTTAAGAGGCATACTTTTCCCACCCACGAAAACGACTTAGAGCTTTCAACACTTTCCATGCTAGATACATCATAGGCGGTTCCCAAACAGAAAATAAAGTTTATTCCTTTTTCCACCATTACTTTCACTTTCCATGGTTAACCGTATCCACGGGTGCCCTCCATACCAACACTTTCCAAGGAATTTATTATTTGACAACATAAAGTAAATTCATTTATTCATTTCGGGACTGGGCATCCCTAATACCTTTGCCGTACTCTCATGCAATGACAAGTGAATAAACACTCATCATGAGAATAACACATCTAGCATGGAAAATATTGGCCACCCCTCACCGCATCGTGAGCGGTAGAGCACACAAAAGAGAAATTTATTTTGAAAATTAGAGATGGCACATACAAATTTGCTTAGAACGGCATGGAAATACCGCATATAGGTAGATATAGTGGACTCATATGGCGAAACTGGTTTAAAGGGTTTTGGATGCACAAGTAGTGATCATACTTCGTGCAAAATGAAGGCTAGCAAAAAGATTGAGAAGCGACCAACCAAGAAGCAAAAAATCTCGTACCCAAGCATTAAGCATAAGTAACACCGAATAATGCACCACAAGTAGGATATAAATTTCATTGCATAACTATTGATTTTCATGCTTGCATAGGGAATCACAAACCTTAACATCAATATTCTTACTAAAGCACAATTACTCATCAACATGACTCACATATTACATCTTCATATCTCAAAACCATTACTAAGAATCAATTTTATTTTGTCCAATGATCTTCATGAAAGTTTTTATTATATCCTCCTTGGATATCTATCACTTTGGCACTATTTTCATAAGTTGCTTTTGATAAGCTCAAACAAATTAAGTGAAGAACGTGAGCATAATATTTCTTTGTCTCAAAATAATCTAAGTGAAGCAAGAGAGAATTTCTGAAAAATTTATTAACTACCAAATAAATCTAAGTGAAGCATGAGAGCATTTCTTCAAAAATAACAAAGCACACCGTGCTCAAAAAGATATAAGTGAAGTGCTAGAGCAAATCCATGGCTCTAAAAATTTAAGTGAAGCATAGGAGCAAGCATAGCATAATTTTTGGCTCTCTCAAAAAGGTGTGTCCAGCAAGGATTCAAGACTTAAAACATAAAGCAAAACAAGCAAAGACTCATACCATACAAGACGCTCCAAGCAAAACTCATAATATGTGACGAATAAAAATATAGTTTCAAGTAAGATACCGATGGTTGTTAGAAGAAAGCGGGGATGCCACTCAGGGCACCCCCAAGCTTAGTTGCTTGCTACTTCTTGAATATTATCTTGGGGTGCCTCGGGAATCCCCAAGCTTAGCCTTTTGCTAATCCTTATTCCTTCATCCATCGTAAGATCACCCAAAACTTGAAAACTTCAATCACACAAAACTCAACAAAACCTTCATGAGATCCGTTAGTATAAGAAAGCAAACCACTACTATAAGTACTGTTGCAAACCCATTCATATTTTTTTTGCATTATATCTACTGTATTCCAACTTTTCTATGGCAAAAACTCATCAAAGAAAACCATAGAATCATCAAAACAAGCACACAACGCAAAGAAAACAGAGCAGTCTGTAGCAATCTGAATATTTTGAATACTTCTCGAACTCCTAAAATTCTTAAAAAATTAGGAAAACATGCATAATTTGTCTATTAATATTCTTCAGAAATAATCAACTCAAAATCACTCTTCAGATAAAAATGAAAAATAATTTCGTGAGCGCAAAAGTTTCTGTTTTTCAGCAAGATCAAATCAACTTTCAACACAAATCTTCCCAAAGGACTTGCTTGGCACAAACACTAATTTAAACCACAAAAACACATCTAACCAGAGGTATAATTGGGTATTTTATTGAAAACAACAAGAAAACCAAAAAGCAAAAAGATACAAGTTGGGTTGCCTCCCAACGAGCGCTATCGTTTTACGCCCCTAGCTAGGCATAGCGCGTAGGATCTATGTTTTGTCATCTTTGTTCTCCAATTCTTTAAGCAGACAACCAGATTTCCTTGGAGAATTAGCATGTAAAATAGCAAAACTTCTAGGCATAAAATTAAGGAATTCATTCCTGTCGATAGGATCTCTTATAGCTTCAGCAAAATTCGGGTGAATACTAATCATTTTGAGATCTCCTTTATCATTACTAGAAGTTGCACCTTTGTTTTTAATAGCTTAAGTAGTCTTACTAATTTTTACGGGAGTATTGGCGGAACCAAAAGCCGTACATAGATTAGAAAAAATTTCTTCCAGTTTATCAATCCTAGACGGGCTTTCTTCAATTCTTTCATGAATTATAGTTCCCTTTTCTTTTAACAACTTAAAAACGTCTCCCGCTTTTGACCCAATTTTAGTAGCATAACTTTGCATCTTTCTATCCAAGTTTTCAAGATGCTCTGCGGTAAGCATTTTCTTTTCAATAGCATCTAGTCTTTCCATAACATGCTCAAGAGTCAATATTGTTTCATTGATGACGAGTGGTGGTGAACCCACTAAATTTCCCAAAGCGTTAAAAGCATCAAGAGAAGGACACATCAAGAAATTCCCACCGATAATCGTATCAAGGACGAATCTATACCAAGTGGTGATGCCTACATAAAAACAACGAAGAAGAACAACGGTAGATTGCTTACGGATAGATCTATTATGAGCATTGCAAATCCTATACCAAGCATCTTTTAAATTCTCCCCTCCCCTTTGTTTACAGTTGAGAACCTCGTTCTCGGGGTTGCACGCAATAGAGGAAAAAATATCCATCACGACAAAAAGTAGTCAACAAGATTGCACACGGGAAACAGATCTGACGAGAAAACGGCGAACGAAAAAGAGAGGGCGAATAAAATGGCAAATTTTTGTGAAGTGGGGGAGAGGAAAACGAGAGGCAAATGGCAAATAATGTAAATTGCGAGGAGATGATATTTGTGATTAGGAACCTGGTTGATGTTGAAGATCCTCCCCGGCAACGGCGCCAGAAATTCCTTTTGATGTCTGCTAGAACTACGTCGGTATTTCCCCAAAGAGGAAGGGATGATGCAGTATAGCGACGGTAGGTATTTCCCTCAGTGATGAGACCAAGGTTATCGAACCAGTAGGAGAACCTCCTCACACCACGTAAACAGCACCTGCACACAAATAACAAATACTCGCAACCCAACGTGTTAAAGGGGTTGTCAATCCCTTTCGGGTACGGCGCCTCAAGATAGGCAAATAACGTGAGATAAAAGTTGTAGATTGGATAAATAGATCGCGGAACAAATAAATTGCGGCAAGGTATTTTTGTATTTTTGGTTTAATAGATCTGAAAATAAATGCAAAGGAAAATAGATCGCAAAGGCAAATATGATGAAAAGAGACCCGGGGGCCGTAGGTTTCACTAGTGGCTTCTCTCGAGAAAAATAGCAAATGGTGGGAAAACAATTACTGTTGGGCAATTGATAGAACTTTAAATAATCATGACAATATCCAAGCAATGATCATTATATAGGCATCACGTCCAAGATTAGTAGACCGACTCCTGCCTGCATCTACTACTATTACTCCACACATCGACCGATATCCAGCATGCATCTAGTGTATTAAGTTCATGGAAAAATGGAGTAATGCAATAAGAACGATGACATGATGTAGACGAGATCTATTTATGTAGAAATAGACCCCATCGTTTTATCCTTAGTAGCAATGATACATACGTGTCGTTTCCCTTTCTGTCACTGGGATCAAGCACCGTAAAATCGAACCCACTACAAAGCACCTCTTCCCGTTGCAAGATAAATAGATCAAGTTGGCAAAACAAAACCCAAATATCGGAGAAGAAATACGAGGCTATAAGCAATCATGCATATAAGAGATCAAAGAAGACTCAAATAACTTTCATGGATAAAAACTCAAATCTGATCATAAACTCAAAGTTCATCGGATCCCAACAAACACACGGCAAAAGACTTACATCATATGGATCTCCAAGAGAGCATTGTATTGATAATCAAGAGAGAGAGAGAGAGGAAGCCATCTAGCTACTTACTACGGACCCGTAGGTCTACAAAGAACTACCCACGCATCATTGGAGAGGCACCAATGGACATGATGAACCCCTCCGTGATGGTGTCTAGATTGGATCTGGTGGTTCTGGACTCTGCGGCGGCTGGAATTGATTTTCGACGCCTCTACTAGGGTTTCTGGAATATTGGGGTATTCATAGAGCGAAGAGGCCGTGCAGGGGGTACCCGAGGTGGGCACGATACACCTGGGCGCGCCTGGGGGCCCAGGCGCGCCCTGGTGTATCGTTTTCCCCTCGGAGCTCCACTCAGGTGCTTTCTTGGCCCATACGGTGTCTTCTGGCCCAGAAAAAATCCACAAAAAGTTTCGCTGCGTTTGGACTCCATTTGGTATTGATTTCCTGCGATGTAAAAAACAAGCAGAAAATGGCAACTGGCACTGGGCACTATGTCAATAGGTTAGTACAAAAAAATGATATAAAATGACTATAAAATGATTGTAAAAATCCAAGAATGATAATATAACTGCATGGAACAATCTAAAATTGTAGATACGTTGGAGATGTATCACTCCTCCTCTCCACTATGGCCCATGAGGCCCATTAACTTTCTCGGGGGGTTCCGGTAACCTCCCGGTACTCCGAAAAATCCTAGAACCTCTTCGAAACCATTCCGGTGTCCGTATATAGCCTTCCAATTTATCAATCTTTACCTCTCAACCATTTTGAGACTCCTCGTCATGTCCGTGATCTCATCAAGGACTCTGAACAACCTTCGGTCACCAAAACACATAACTCATATAATACATATCGTCATCGAACGTTAAGCGTGCGGACCCTACGGGTTCGAGAACTGTGTAGACATGACCGAGACACCTCTCCGGTCAATAACCAATAGCGGAACCTGGATGCTCATATTGGTTCCCACATATTCTACGAAGATCTTTATCGGTCGAACCGCAATGTCTACATATGTTATTCCCTTTGTCATCAGTATGTTACTTGCCCGAGATTCGATCGTCGGTATCTTCATACCTAGTTCAATCTCGTTACCAGCAAGTCTCTTTACTCGTTCCGTAGTGCATCATCCCGTAACTAACTCATTAGTCACATTGCTTGCAAGGCTTCATATGATGTGCATTACCGAGAGGGCCCAGAGATACCTCTCCGATACTCGGAGTGACAAATCCTAATCTCGATCTATGCCAACCCAACAAACACCCTCGGAGATACCTGTAGAGCATCTTTATAATCACCCAGTTACGTTGTGACGTTTGATAGCACACAAGGTATTCCTCCAGTGTCCGGGAGTTGCATAATCTCATAGTCGGAGGAATATATATATGACACGAAGAAAGCAGTAGCAATAAAACTGAATGATCATTATGCTAAGCTAACGGATGGGTCTTGTCCATCACATCATTCCACTAATGATGCGATCCCGTTTATCAAATGACAACTCATGTCCATGGCTAGGAAACTTAACCATCTTTGATCAACGAGCTAGTCTAGTAGACGCATACTAGGGACATGGTGTTTTGTCTATGTATTCACACATGTATCAAGTTTCCGGTTAATACAATTCTAGCATGAATAATAAACATTTATCATGAATAAGGAAATATAAAATAACAACTTTATTATTGCCTTTAGGGCATATTTCCTTCAGTCTCCCACTTGCACTAGAGTCAATAATCTAGATTACATTGTAATGAATCTAACACCCATGGAGTCTTGGTGTTGATCCTGTTTTGCTCGTGGAAGAGGCTTAGTCAACGGGTCTGCCACATTCAGATCCATATGTATTTTGCAAATCTCTATGTCTCCCTCCTTGACCAAATCTCAGATGGAGTTGAAGCGTCTCTTGATGTGTTTGGTCTTTTTGTGAAATCTGGATTCCTTCGCCAAGGCAATTGCTCCAGTATTGTCACAAAAGATTTTCATTGGACCCGATGCACTAGGTATTACACCTAGATCGGATATGAACTCCTTCATCCAGATTCCTTCATTAGCTGCTTCCGAAGCAGCTATGTACTCCGCTTCACACGTAGATCCCGCCACGACGCTCTGCTTGGAACTGCACCAACTGACAGTTCCACCATTCAACAAAAATACATATCCGGATTGCGACTTAGAGACATCCGGATCAGTGTCAAAGCTAGCGTCGACGTAATCGTTTACGACAAGCTCTTTGTCACCTCCATAAACAAGAAACATATCCCTAGTCCTTTTCAGGTACTTCAGGATGTTCTTGACCGCTGTCTAGTGATCCACTCCTAGATTACTTTGGTACCTCCCTGCCAAACTTATAGCAAGGCACACATCAGGTCTGGTATACAACATAGCATACATGATAGAACCTATTGCCGAGGCATAGGGAATGACTTTCATTTTCTCTCTATCTTCTGCAGTGGTCGGGCATTGAGTCTGACTCAACTTCACACCTTGTAGCATAGGCAAGAACCCTTTCTTTGACTGATCCATTTTGAACTTCTTCAAAACTTTATCAAGGTATGTGCTTTGTGAAAGTCCTATCAAGCGTCTTGATCTATCTCTATAGATCTTGATGCCCAATATATGAGCAGCTTCACCGAGGTCTTTCATTGAAAAACTCTTATTCAAGTATCCTTTTATGCTATCCAGAAATTCTACATCATTTCCAATCAACAATATGTCATCCACATATAATATTAGAAATGCTATAGAGCTCCCACTCACTTTCTTGTAAATACAGGCTTCTCCAAAAGTCTGTATAAAACCATATGCTTTGATCACCTCATCAAAGCGTATATTCCAACTCCGAGATGCTTGCACCGGTCCATAAATGGATCGCTGGAGCTTGCACACTTTGTTAGCACCTTTAGGATCGACAAAACCTTCTGGTTGCATCATATACAACTCTTCTTTAAGAAATCCATTAAGGAATGCAGTTTTGACATCCATTTGCCAGATTTCATAATCATAAAATGCGGCAATTGCTAACATGATTCGGACAGACTTAAGCATCGCTACGGGTGAAAAAGTCTCATCGTAGTCAACTCCTTGAACTTGTCGAAAACCCTTTGCAACAAGTCGAGCTTTTTAGACAGTAACATTTATTCTCTATGGGTCGGCGGTCATCGGGCAGATCCACCAAAGTCCACACTTTGTTCTCATACATGGATCCTATCTCAGATTTCTTGGCCTCAAGCCATTTATCGGAATCTGGGCTCATCATAGATTCTTCATAGTTCGTAGGTTCGTCATGGTCAAGTAACATGACCTCCAGAACAGGATTACCGTACCACCCTGGTGCGGATCGTGCTCTGCCAGACCAGCGAGGTTCTGTAGCAACTTGATCTGTAGTTTCATGATCTTTATCATTAGCTTCCTCTCCAGTTGGTGTAGACATCACGGGAACAGATTTCTCGGATGAGCTACTTTCCAAATTGAGAGCAGGTACAATTACCTCATCAAGTTCTACTTTCCTCCCACTCACTTCATTCGAGAGAAACTCCTTCTCTAGAAAGGTTCCGTTCTTAGCAACAAAAATCTTGCCTTCGGACTTGCGGTAGAAGGTGTACCCAATTGTTTCTTTAGGGTATCCTATGAAGACGCAGTTCTCCGATTTGGGTTCGAGCTTATAAGGCTGAAGCCTTTTGACATAAGCATCGCATCCCCAAACTTTAAGAAACAACAGCTTAGGTTTGTTGCCAAACCACAGTTCATACGGTGTCGTCTCAACGGACTTTGACGATGCCATGTTTAAAGTGAATGCAGCTGTCTCTAATGCATAACCCCAAAACGATAGTGGTAAATCAGTAAGAGACATCATAGATCGCACCATATCCAATAAAGTGCGGTTACGACGTTCGGACACACCATTTCGCTGTGGTGTTCCAGGTGGCGTGAGTTGTGAAACTATTCCACATTGTTTTAAATGAAGGCCAAACTCGTAACTCAAATATTCTCCTCCACGATCAGATCGTAGAAACTTTATTTTCTTGTTATGATGATTCTCCACTTCACTCTTAAATTCTTTGAACTTTTCAAATGTTTCAGACTTGTGTTTCATTAAGTAGATATACCCATATCTGCTCAAGTCATCTGTGAAGGTCAGAAAATAACGATACCCGCCATGAGCATCAACACTCATCGGACCGCATACATTGGTATGTATTATTTCCAATAAGTCACTAGCTCGTTCCATTGTTCCGGAGAATGGAGTTTTAGTCATCTTGCCCATAAGGCACGGTTCGCAAGTATCAAATGATTCATAATCAAGTGATTCCAAAAGTCCATCTTTATGGAGTTTCTTCATGCGCTTTACACCGATATGACCCAAACGGCAGTGCCACAAATAAGTTGCACTATCATTATCAACTTTGCATCTTTTGGCATCAATATTATGAATATGTGTATCATCACGATCAAGATTCAACAGAAATAGACCACTCTTCAAGGGTGCATGACCATAAAAGATATTACTCATATAAATAGAACAACCATTATTCTCTGATTTAAATGAATAACCGACTCGCACTAAACAAGATCCAGATATAATGTTCATGCTCAACGCTGGCACCAAATAACAATTATTCAGTTCTAAAGCTAATCCCGAAGGTAGATGTAGAGGTAGCGTGCCGACGGCGATCACATCAACTTTGGAACCATTTTCGACGCGCATCGTCACCTCGTCCTTAGCCAATCTTCATTTAATCCGTAGTCCCTGCTTCGAGTTACAAATATGAGCAACTGAACCGGTATCAAATACCCAGGCACTAACGAGAATTAGTAAGGTACACATCAATAACATGCATATCAAATATACCTTTGTTCACCTTGCCATCCTTCTTATCCGCCAAATACTTGGGCAGTTCCGCTTCCAGTGACCAGTCCCTTTGCAGTAGAAGCACTCAGTTTCAGGCTTGGGTCCAACTTTGGGTTTCTTCCCGGGAGTGACAACTTGCTTGTCAGTCTTTTTGATGTTCCCCTTCTTTTTACCCTTGCCCTTCTTCTTGAAACTAGTGGTCTTGTTAACCATCAACACTTGATACTCCTTTTTGATTTCTACCTCCGCGGCCTTTAGCATCGCGAAGAGCTCAGGAATAGTCTTTTGCATCCCTTGCATATTGTAGTTCATCACGAAGCCTTTGTAGCTTGGTGGCAGTGATTGAAGAACTCTGTCAATGACACAATCATCTGGAAGATTAACTCCCAACTGAGTCAAGTGATTATGGTACCCAGACATTCTGAGTATGTGCTCACTAACAGAACTATTCTCCTCCATCTTGCAGCTATAGAACTTGTTGGAGACTTCATATCTCTCAACTCGGGCATTTGCTTGAAATATTAAATTTAACTCCTGGAACATCTCATATGGTCCATGACATTCAAAACGTCTTTGAAGTCCCGATTCTAAGCCGTAAAGCATGGCACACTGAACTAACGAGTAGTCATCAGATTGAGCTTGCCAGGCGTTCACAATGTCAGCTTCTGCTCCTGCAGCAGGCCTTGCACCTAGCAGTGCATCAAGGACATAATTCTTCTGTGCAGCAATCAGGATAATCCTCAAGTTACGGACCTAGTCTGTGTAGTTGCTGCCATCATCTTTCAACTTAGCTTTCTCTAGGAACGCATTAAAATTCAAAGGAATGGTAGCACGGGCCATTGATCTACAACATAGATATGCAAAAACTATCAGGACTAAGTTCATGATAAATTAAGTTCAATTAACCAAATTACTTAAGAACTCCCACTTAGATAGACATCCCTCTAGTCATCTAAATGATACGTGATCCAAATCAACTAAACCATGTCCGATCATCATGTGAGATGGAGTAGTTTTCAATGGTGAACATCACTATGTTGATCATATCTACTATATGATTCACGTTCGACCTTTCGGTCTCCAGTGTTCCGAGGCCATATCTGTATATGCTAGGCTCGTCAAGTTTAACCCGAGTATTCCGCGTGTGCAAATCTGGCTTGCACCCGTTGTATTTGAACTAGAGCTTATCACACCCGATCATCACGTGGTGTCTCAGCACGAAGAACTTTCGCAACGGTGCATACTCGGGGAGAACACTTATAACTTGAAATTTAGTAAGGGATCATCTTATAATGCTACCGCCATACTAAGCAAAATAAGATGCATAAAAGATAAACATCACATGCAATCAAAATATGTGACATGATATGGCCATCATCATCTTGTGCTCATGATCTCCATCACCGAAGCAACGTCATGATATCCATCGTCACCGGCTTGACACCTTGATCTCCATCGTAGCATCATGGTCGTCTCGCCAACCATTGCTTCTACGACTATCGCTACCGCTTAGTGATAAAGTAAAGCAATTACATAGCGCTTGTATTTCATACAATAAAGCGACAACCATATGGCTCCTGCCAGTTGCCGATAACTTTTACAAAACATGATCATCTCATACAACAATCTTGTATCACATCATGCCTTGACCATATCACATCACAACATGCCCTGCAAAAACAAGTTAGATGTCCTCTACTTTGTTTGTTGCAAGTTTTACGTGGCTGCTACGGGCTGCTAGCATGAACCGTACAAACCTACGGCACAGAAACCACAACGGTGATTTATCAAGTTTGCTATTTTAACCTTCACAAGGACCGGCTGCAGTCAAATTCGATTCAACTAAAGTTGGAGAAACAGACACCCGCCAGCCACCTTTATGCAAAACTAGTTGCATGTCTGTCGGTGGAACCGGTCTCATGAACGCGGTCATGTAAGGTTGGTCCGGGCCGCTTCATCCAACAATACCGCCGAATCAAAATAAGACATTGGTGGTAAGCAGTATGACGATCACCGCCCACAACTCTTTGTGTTCTACTCGTGCATATCATCTACGCATAGACCTGGCTCTGATACCACTATTGGGAAACGTAGCATGCAATTTCAAAAAAATTCCTACGCTCACGCAAGATCTATCTAGGAGATGCATAGCAACAAGAGGGGAGAGTGTGTCCACGTACCCTCGTAGACCGAAAGCGGAAGCATTAACTTAACGCGGTTGATGTAGTCGAAGGTTCTAGGATCAACCAATCAAGTACCGAACGTACGGCACCTCCGAGTTCTGCACACGTTCAGCTCGATGACGTCCCTCGAATTATTGATCCAGCAGGGTACGAAGGAGTCGATGAGTTCCGTCAGCATGACGGCGTGATGACGGTGTTGGTGATGTGATCCGTGCAGGGCTTCACCTAAGCACTACGACAATATGACCCGAGGAGTAAACGGTGGAGGGGGGCACCACACACGGCTAAACAATTGATGTGCCTTTGGGGTGCCCCCCTGCCCCCGTATATAAAGGAGGAGGGGGGAGGCCGGCCGGCCGGCCCTAGGGGGCGCGCCAAGTGGGGGGAGTCCCACTAGTACTCCCAGTCCTAGCTCCCCCCCTTCCTTCCAACGGAGAGGGGGAAAGGGGAAAGAGGTGGAGAGGGAGAAGGAAAGGGGGGCCGCGCCCCCCACCCCTTGTCCAATTCGGACTGCCATGGGGGGGCGCGCGCCACCTCTTGTGGCCTGCCTCCTCCTCTCCACTATGGCCCATGAGGCCCATTAACTTTCCTGGGGGGTTCCGGTAACCTCCCGGTACTCCGAAAAATCCCCGAACCTCTTCGGAACCATTCCGGTGTCCGTATATAAACTTCCAATATATCAATCTTTACCTCTCGACCATTTCGAGACTCCTCGTCATGTCCGTGATCTCATCCGGGACTCCGAACAACCTTCGGTCACCAAAGCACATAACTCATATAATACATATCGTCATCGAACGTTAAGCATGCGGACCCTACGAGTTCGAGAACTATGTAGACATGACCAAGACACCTCTCCGGTCAATAACCAATAGCAGAACCTAGATGCTCATCTTGGTTCCCACATATTCTACGAAGATCTTTATTGGTCGAACCGCAATGTCAACATATGTTATTCCCTTTGTCATCGGTATGTTACTTGCCCGAGATTCGATCGTCGGTATCTTCATACCTAGTTCAATCTCGTTACTGGCAAGTCTCTTTACTCGTTCCGTAGTGCATCATCCCATAACTAACTCATTAGTCACATTGCTTGCAAGGCTTCATATGATGTGCATTACCGAGAGGGCCCAGAGATACCTCTCCGATACTCGGAGTGACAAATCCTAATCTCGATCTATGCCAACCCAACAAACACCCTCGGAGATACCTGTAGAGCATCTTTATAATCACCCAGTTACGTTGTAATGTTTGATAGCACACAAGGTATTCCTCCGGTGTCCGGGAGTTGCATAATCTCATAGTCGGAGGAATATATATATGACACAAAGAAAGCAGTAGCAATAAAACTGAACGATCATTATGCTAAGCTAACGGATGGGTCTTGTCCATCACATCATTCCACTAATGATGTGATCCCGTTTATCAAATGACAACTCATGTCCATGGCTAGGAAACTTAACCATCTTTGATCAACGAGCTAGTCTAGTAGAGGCATACTAGGGACACGGTGTTTTGTCTATGTATTCACACATGTATCAAGTTTTTGGTTAATACAATTCTAGCATGAATAATAAAAATTTATCATGAATAAGGAAATATAAAATAACAACTTTATTATTGCCTCTACAGCATATTTCCTTCATGAATATCACTCTACCAAGGTAAAACTGTCTCGTCATTAGTGCCATTTCAACAAATTAGTAGTACAAGCTAGAAAATGATGTGAGATGTAAACTATATCAGACTCCCAAGTTAAACGTGTCATGTGAAAAGTGATTGCTGCAGGTTACACAATAGTAGTACTTTGATATAAGAACATGGTGTGATAGACAGATATTGTATGTTCTAGAAACAGGAACACGTGTCTTATTCACAAGTATAATGTGTAAAGTAAGCAGATGGAATTCAACAAAATTAGAAGCAATACAAGCTAGACATCATACATAACATGCAACCACATATAACAGTGCCATGTTAGAGGGAGCACCTATGATGGTGGAGAAGGGGGGACGTGCTCATCATCAAGACAGCTACTTTGAGTGTCTATGTATGTGTTGTCTTCCAAATCTTGTTGGGGGGGGGGGATGGCCGAGAAGAATGTGTAGAGGCCCTCCATTTGGAAGAAGCACCTTTATCCACTGCCTTGCTAAATTCCTTCTGCTTTATTGATTTTGCATTGTCAAGTAAAACCGACAAGAAAAAGCAATAAAATTCACTCTTCAGAACTCATTCATGCATGATACTGACAATCACTACCTTGATGTAAGGCAAACACATGATACGAGGATGGAATATGTACGAAACACAGGACGGCATGGCATATTCACAACTATTTGTGTAAACTAAGCAGAAGTAATTTAATCAAATTACAAGCAATACAAGTGAGACACTATATGCAACATGCAAGACAATATCACACTGCCAAGCTAGAGAAAGCACCTGGGATGCCGGTTTCGCCGGAAGACCGCCATCAGTCCCTGCCTTATTTTTTTCCTTCCTATTTCTTAATTGTATTGCCTTGTCAAGTCAAACCCACAAGAAAAATGAATAAAAATTTGCTTTTCAGAACTCATTGATGCAGGATGCTGACGAGCACTACTTTAATGTAGGGCGACCGCATGATAGGACGATTGAATGCGTAAGAAAAAAGGACAGTTTGCTAGACACCGTCACTCTACCAAGTTAAAATTGTCTCGTCATAAGTGCCATTTCAACAAATTAGAAGTAGTACAAGCTAGAAAAGAATGCGAGATGTAACCTATATCACACTCCCAAGTCAAACGTGTCTTATGATAAGTGATTGTTCCAGGTTACACAACAGTAGTACTTTCATGTAAGAACATGGTGTGATAGACAGATATTGTATGTTCTAGAAACAGGAACACATGTCTTGTTCAGAAGTATAATGTGTAAAGTAAGCAGATGGAATTCAACAAAATTAGAAGCAATACAAGCTAGACATCATACTGTCGGGCCGTATTTCGGGGACACAGAATATCCCAGAATTTAACCCCTCGTGTCATCACCAGCCCATGATTACTGTTACCGGTGGACACGTCCTTGTTACAGATTACCAAGCTATTACAAGAATTGGATACAAGACCATAAAGGTCTAATGATACAACAATGACTCCGGTGGTGGATGACGGAAATGACTCGTGGTTCTCCAACGTTGATGGGGCTCCATTCCCACAGGAACAGCTAACCCGGATAATTCCTATCCGTGTGGCTGCTATTCTAGGCTCCGCACGGTTGTCGCTGTGGTACTCCATGTAGAACTTCTGACCTGGCCAAGTAAATAGCCAGGGACAAGCCTGTGAGTACGTTTGAATGTACTCGCAAACATCATGAACAAAAGATATACCGAATGCAGCAGATAAAAATATATGATCATGATGAGCCAAACTATATGCATATGCTCATGCTGACTGAAATTTAAATCATGACAATAAAATGATAAGAACGTGAACATGGCATGTTAGTTATGATCAAACTTATTAGAAATAAAGCAAATGAATGCCACGGGTAGTCTAGCCAGCCCAAGTGACATTCCGAGAGTAAAAATTAATAATAAATGCCAATCGAGTGTCTACAAGAGTAGTGGCAGGACCGCCTGTAAACTCGAGAGACGCCACGAGAGGTCTTGAAGAGAAATGCCAGTCGGGTGTCAAGTGACGCCACGGTCGGACTTGAAGAGAAATGCCAATCGGGTGTCCACAAGAGTAGTGGCGGGACCGCCTATAAACTCGAGGGATGCCACGAAAGGTCTTGAAAATAAAATTGTGTGCCCGGGGTAGTCTAGCCAGCCCCTGAGACACTCAGGAAATATAAAATAAGAGAAACGGGTTAATCCTCTATAATATGCATAACCATAAAAATATTCACATTAATAGTATTCAAAATAACCACGACCATGTTAGTGATGACAACAATATCCTGCAAAATAGTTCATGCTCAATTTAATTATTTTCCTCCGGAGACCGACACCAAGACCGACACTTGACCAACCCAGACTGTAGCCCTTAACCGCGGACACGGCTATTCGAATAGGTTTAAAACTCTGCAGAGGGTGTACTCTTTACCCACAAGTAAAGGATTTCTTTAGTCAGTACCGTGACACTGACTAATTCCCATTACGATCTTTGGGTTGAAAACACACCTAACCAACACACACCAGATTAACTTTCCAGATGCCAGGAATCACCCAAAGCATCGTTCAAGTAAAACTCTGAGACGAAGAGACCAACGTCTTGCATGGGATCACTATTAATACGCGCGGATTCCAAGGGGTGCCCCCCTCTCAGTCACAACCAGAACACCCATGCCCCCTGACCCGATGACAGGATTTAGTCCGCGGCCGCGGAAACCCTCATCATGGCCCTCTGTACGGTGTGTGCATGGAAAGGGGTTATCAACTTACTGAACCATACCCTACCCTGTGGCAGGGACCTGTGGCAGCACGGAACAAGTATGGGGGTTACCGAAACAAGACTCGATCTACGGTCGACTCAGGAGGTTCAAGTTTTCCTGCAGTGGTTAGCTCAACAAAGCATCTTTTTAACAGTAACACCAAACAGGGCCACAACCCTTGCATGCTCCAACATGCCCACACTGATCATTCTCGTCACAACGAGTTTTCAGTCTCACGGTCACTTTTCTCGTGACTGATTCCTTCCTGCAGATTAGTCTGTATCACATAGACATATGTGACATGTGAAAGTAACCACCTTTATTCATGCTTCTTGAAGATGCGTTATCATCAAGGAATCATGCATGCATAACTAGCTATATTCAAAATTTATTTGAATTCAACATACTCATGATTTAATCATTCTTGCAATTAATTCAACCATGCAATCACCATATCAAGTGTTCAAGATGCTTGCCATGGGTATGTTGGGTGCACTCCAAAAGTTTGAAAATTTTATCTTCCCTCCATTTCCTATTTTCAAAAATATTTGAATTACCACATAGAGCTAAAACAGTACTAAAAAGTGTTTCAAACAATTTTGAAATAAATACTAAAATAAACTAGATGAAAAATGAAAAATAACAGAAAAGGAATCAAAATATTTGGAGTTGGTATGAATTACTTATGGAATTTCTAAGCTGACTTAAATGTTTAAATGGACTATTTAATAAATCCAGTAGGAAAAGGCTTAGGAAAAAAAGTTCACCTAATCTAGATAAATAGATAATGATTTTATAAGTCAATAGGAATTTGAATCATTGGATTTGGATTTGAAATAGTCACTGAGGAATTATTTGAATATTGCTGGAAAAAGATAAAGAAAAAGACTGAGGAACGCCCTGTGCGCGTTTTAGCTGAACGGCATCGCTGGGCCGAGCCCAGTTGCTTCGGCTGCGTGAAAAAACTGCCGACTTCGATGGCGTAGTGCTGGAGTTACGCCTTCCGCGCACGAAGACGGATTTAGCGAAAATCGTCTCCACTTATCCACGCTGGTGTGGACCTCCAGTCACCGATGATCGGGTCCCGCCTGTCGGATTTGATCCCGGGTCAACTGGCCTTCTCCCTCCTCTTCCTTGACTGAACAGAGAAGGCACGTCGGCGACGATTACCGGCGATAGGAGGCACCTCTCGGGGATCTGAGGCCATCCACATACTCAGGGGATCACGGCAAATCTGTGGAGGTAGGGAACGATCGAGGAGGAGTACGAGGTCGCTGGCGACGAGGTCTTCCCGAGGACTCCGGCGGAGGCGTTTTGGGCGTTTCGTCTATGGGCAACCTCTGGCGAAATTGGCAGCGGGGATGGATCTGTGGGGTCGAGTGGAGGCTTTTGGAGAAGAAATGGAGGAGGGGAATGTCCTGTTGGCGTCGAAACCCTCGAAAAGGTGGCAGCGGCCGTAACCGCTGGATGTGAGGAAGACGACCACTCCGGACGTCCTACTGCTTTGGAAAAGCTCCAAGAGGAAGGGAGTGGTGATGTCGTGCAGCGGGGCAAGCTCGGGTTGCTTATATAGGGGGCGAGAGGCGGTTCCCGTGGCTTACAGGGAAAGCCATGGTGGCGGCGGCCAATTGATGGTGGTTGGCATGGTCGGTGATAGAGGGCGGGGGCTCAGGCGGTTGGGAGTTAAGGAGGAGACTTGCTGGCGGCTGCAGATTGGGCCAGGTGCCCCTGGACGGTGCTGACAGTGACGGCTGGAGTCGGTGGCGGCCCCTGGCCGGTGGAGGGCGGCGGCAGGGGGTGAGATCCGGTGCGGGGAGGCCGAACCTGGTCCAGGTGTTGTGCAGGGGAGTGCGGGGCAGGCAGTTGGCGCGGTGCTGGGGCGTGCAGGGGGCTCATGGCGCGTTGGCATGTGAAACGCGTGTTCTGGCTGCGCCCGGTGTGCTCTGTCCATGCATCAACGGTGCTCGACAAAATGCCAAGTGATAGAGGCGAGGGTGTCCCGATCTTTCGATGAGATGATAGCTATCGATTTGGTGGAGTCGACTTTGACGATCCGACTACAAACGTGCACGACGTTGCGCCTTAGCAATCGCTAAACCAATCTCCCGAGGTTACTGACGATGCTGAAAGCACGATCAGCCTGACCACGAAGGTCTATTCCTGCACACAATCGAAGAACAAGCAAGAATATGATAATGCAATCTGAATATTGCGAATATATATGAAGTGCTGTTAAAAGTGGGGATCCGGAAGCGGTCTTGGTCTGGTCGTTGGACACAAACGAAGTACACGAAGTTGCAATGGCTAACTTTTAACTAAACAAATCCCAAGCAAAAATCTACTAGATGGATCTACTTATATAGGAGCAAGGGGTGGTGGCCAAGGAGGTGGGAGGACGTCCCAAGGCAGCCTAAAACTAACCCTAGGTCGTACAAGGCCAATGGGCCCAAGTGGAGGTGATGCAACACCTTTGGACTTGTTCTTTGACTCGGATTCTGCTACAGCATCAGATTGTTTTGATGACAACTCAACGCTCCGGATGAATTTGAAGGTGAAACCAATTGGGTTAGAAAGAGCACAAAATCTACTTTCCAACAAAAAAAGAATCACCCAATTCGGAGTCCGTATGAAATAGTCCTTGGCGTTTTGAGTCAGGTATGTCTGTGCAGTCCGAATCTGAATTCAGAACGTGAGAGACTTGGACTCTATCTTCTCTTGGCCCAAAAGTGACGTGAGAGGACTTTTTGAACAGCACATAAACTTCTCTTTTTCCCTTATGTTCATATGTGGATTGTACAAATGTCCCATACACCTGCAATTAGACATGGCACAAAAGTTTGTGAAGTATTTTTGTCTTGGATGACATAAATAAATTATTGCATAGTTTGCATTAAAAATCACCTCACAAATATACATGTATGCAATATTTTTGGTCGTATCCAAGGTAGTCATGTCCTTGTCATCCTCCCCTTCTTGAAAACAAAGCCGTCCTCGGCGTTGCTTAATCTGAAATGTGGCTAACAAAAGAGACAAGGTGTACATGTTGTATATGTATATGTCATCCATTTTTACTTCCCTTGATTTTTGCACATATGACACATGTATACATGAGTAACTTTCATAGTTCATAAAATGTAAAGCCAAAATATTATCACAAGTATTAGAAGACATGAAAATATTGCAACTCAATTTGCACATATAAGTGAAGCTCTTATTCATATCAAAGGATTGACAATGTTCATCATTAAACCATCCCAACATTGGTGAATAAACCTTACTTGCATCAAATTTACATGCTACAACATGCTTAAATAAGCAAACATGCAATAAGTCATTTGAGACAAAATCATCACCAAGATTAGAGGTCATATCAAAATGATTAAACATTGTTTCTTTTGCATCAACAGTTAATTCATTGGGTGCACTCAAAATTGTTGATACTTCAACTCTTTGATCACATGACGCATTCATGACAGTAACACAATTCTCTAAAATAGCTGGTGTGCTCAAATCAATAGGTAACACAACACATGATGTATTCATGTTAACTAGGCATGCATCATTCTCATGTGAAAGTTGAAAATCTTTACCTTTGTCATTACCTCTTATAATCAACTCAGACGATGTAGGCACTCTTGGAGGTGATGTGTCACATGATGGAGATGATGTAGTCCTCGCAACAATGGATGTGGTTGTCATAGTACGCCTAGTAGTTGAAGAAACATCTGTATCAACACTTGGAATGTGCACCGTGCGCTTGTTCTCCTTGTGGCCAACACGTCGTTTTATTTCCTGTTCAGCTTTGCAAGCAAGACGAAACAAATGGTCCATAGGATAACACTCTTCATGAATTAGAATCTCTTGAATATCATAGTTTAATCCTCCCCAAAATCTATCCATAAAATCTTCTTCACTTTCTTCTAAAAATGAGTGCAATAATGTAGTTTGTAAATCATCATAGTATTTTGTTACCGTGTCAGTGCCTTGTTTTAAATGTTGTAATTTTTTAATCATGCCACGAGTATAATAAACATCAACGAATCTATCTCTCATGATAAGTTTTAAATCATCCCAAGTAGTAGGTATAAGATCAGGGTTTAACCGACAATATTCACTCCACCAAACTAAAGCAAACCTACTAAAAGTACTAACCGCAGCTTGAAATTTTCCACGCTCATCAAAATTATGGGAAGCAAATATAGCATTTATTTCGTACTCCCATTCAATATATAAATCAGGCCTAAAACGACCAGTAAATGGTGGCATGGAAACATTAACCTGATTATGTGCATTCTGATGTAATTGCTCCTCTTGTGGCGGTTGTTGTATTTCCTTAGGTGATGGCAAATCTCCCACGATCGATGAAGCCCAAGAACTAACAACTCCAGAACCTGCCATAGTTAGTAGAAAACAAGAAACAAAATCCAAGAATAATGTTCCTATGAACTACTAGGATGTGGTGGTAAAACGCTCACAGTGTAGCAAATATCAATATCTTACAAGTTCTTACCATGCAGCAGGTGGTGACAGACAACCAGCGGTGTCAAATAACTCCAAAGATAGAGTAAAGCGATTGCTAGGGGAACGTACGTATACACGGTGTAGAAATATGTGGAGCTTGGAAAGCTTAAATATTTGGTAGCAAAAGATTAGCAATAATCAATTCAGAGATGCAATGTTGAATAAACGCTCAACGACGGTACTGTGCTGGTCCTAGGCTAGACCGGACTAGAGACGCGAGCCTAGAATACTAATGAGGTCACGGCGTAGCACAACTAGCATCAATAAAGGATATAAAGTAGCTCTGGACAGCAAGATATAAGTGAAGATCACAATGGCAGTAAAGATAATGATGAGAAACAACTACCAAGTAACATATACCAACAATTCTCTCTCCAACTTTACTCTATAAAAATTTGTGCCAATTTTATGATAATTTTTCTCAAGAAAGGCACTGACTCAAGCTTTCAAATGCAAAAAGAATCACTCAATTCTGAGTTGATATGAGGAGTCAAAAAATTCTAAAACTGGCCTGAAAAACTGGAACAAGCTATGTTCGCGAACTTTGGAGGGCAAAAAGACCTATTTAGAAGCCGATTTTGAGGTGTCAAATATTGAAATAGCTTCTGCAACTATTTAGATGCGGCTCGTCGCTAGCTTTAATTTGAGTACTCACGGAGCCAAAACAGACTTCGTATGAAAATGATATGCCTGTTTTACTGAACACTGCACAAAACAGATTCCAATCCGAATTCAGCTACGAGATTGAGTCTACATAGATCCGAATTTTGTTTTTTTTTTCTCACACTTTTTTCTTTTTCTTTCTCTCTTTTTTTTCTCTGACTTTTTTTTTTAACTTTTTTTTCTCTCTCTCTCTTTCCAAAACAAACTAGATAAGATGTAGATTGGATCAAGCACAGATGTGAACAACCTCAACTATGATTATGATAATGAACAGTGGGTAGCACGATGTGAAAATTGATGGATGGGATGGTGGACAGCGGAAGGAAAAACGATGCAGCGGCGGCGTGACTAATGTGAACAGAACTTGAAACTCTAAACGAACTAGACACTAAGACCAGCAACTGAACACGACGATGCAACCGATAATTCAATAATGCAAATAATGAAAAGAAAATTGCAAAGGCTCAGACTGGCTTGGACAAAGGATGAATAGATCTAACTTTTTTTTGTGGCTTTTTCTTGAACAATAGGTAAGAAAATAAATCTAATCTAGGGAAAACTGGAAATTCTCACCGAGCAACCTGAAAACTGATACCACTTGATAGAGGCGAGGGTGTCCCGATCTTTCGATGAGATGATAGCTATCGATTTGGTGGAGTCGACTTTGACGATCTGACTACAAACGTGCACGACGTTGCGCCTTAGCAATCGCTAAACCAATCTCCCGAGGTTACTGACGATGCTGAAAGCACGATCAGCCTGACCACGAAGGTCTATTCCTGCACACAATCGAAGAACAAGCAAGAATATGATAATGCAATCTAAATATTGCGAATATATATGAAGTGCTGTTAAAAGTGGGGATCCGGAAGCGGTCTTGGTCTGGTCGTTGGACACAAACGAAGTACACGAAGTTGCAATGGCTAACTTTTAACTAAACAAATCCCAAGCAAAAATCTACTAGATGGATCTACTTATATAGGAGCAAGGGGTGGTGGCCAAGGAGGTGGGAGGACATCCCAAGGCAGCCTAAAACTAACCCTAGGTCCTACAAGGCCAATGGGCCCAAGTGGAGGTGATGCAACACCTTTGGACTTGTAGTTTGACTCGGATTCTGCTACAGCATCAGATTGTTTCGATGCCAACTCAATGCTCCGGATGAATTTGAAGGTGAAACCAATTGGATTAGAAAGAGCACGAAATCTACTTTCCAACAAAAAAAGAATCACCCAATTCGGAGTCCGTATGAAATAGTTCTTGGCGTTTTGAGTCAGGTATGTCTGTGCAGTCCGAATCTGAATCCAGAACGTGAGAGACTTGGACTCTATCTTCTCTTGGCCCAAAAGTGACGTGAGAGGACTTTTTGAACAGCACATAAACTTCTCTTTTTCCCTTATGTTCATATGTGGATTGTACAAATGTCCCATACACCTGCAATTAGACATGGCACAAAAGTTTGTGAAGTATTTTTGTCTTGGATGACATAAATAAATTATTGCATAGTTTGCATTAAAAATCACCTCACAAATATACATGTATGCAATATTTTTGGTCGTATCCAAGGTAGTCATGTCCTTATCACCAAGGAATATAGGATAGTCCAATGGAGCTAGCTTTTGGCATTGTGGTGTCCCTTTGCATCATACAGATGTTGGCCATGTTGGTTTGGTCAATGGATCAAGTTTCCAGTGTAGTTTTGATAGGTAGCCAAATACTGTCATGCACACAGTCTGCTTGATGAAATGCTAGAGCAATATAGGTGACTTTTCTGGGTGTGAAATTTACCAGGCTGGTGTCTCCTTAGATAGTAGAGATGGTGGTATGATTAGTTTGGCAAAGTGAAAAACTTTCAAGTGCAAGTTTGGAAGGATTTCAGTTCTGGACAGAAACTACAGAGGAATATTTGATGAACTAAAAAGATTCCAATGGAGCTAAAATTTTGGACTTAAGGTTTTGGTTGGAAGGACTATAAGTGGAAAAAAAATTCAGAATTAATGGAGCAAGGAAAAATTGGGTTGTAGTAAAACTCAAATACTGGACAGAATTGAAAAGAGATTGTTTCACTCAAAAATTTCAAAAGACCAAGTTGGATTTTTGCATAGAAGTGATTTATAGGCATCACATGACCTCCCATAATTTTTGTGGAATTTTAAAATAAATATTTTAAATGGTTGTAGTGCAACAGAGGCATTTAAAATGTTGAAATAGCTGTTAAAAGAATTGTTTAGAGGCAAATTTTATTCTGAAAATAATTCTTACTGTTATTAAACTATAATTGAAATGTTTTAAGAGAACTACCAAAGCCACAATATTATTTCCAAAAATTGCTATATGGAGGGAAGAATTTTGGAAAACAGAAATAGAAAATGGTTCTGAAATTAATAAAAGACCTAGTAAAATTCAAAATTTTATTTCTGGCCAAATTTTACTTAATAAAGAACATGATTAAATTTTTGGGGTGTTACATATACATAACATGCAAACACATATAACAGTGCCAAGTTAGAGGGAGCACCTGTGATGATGCACTAGGGGAGATGTGCTCATCCTCAACACAGCTACGTTGAGTGTCTATGCATGTGTTGTCTTGCAAATATTCTTGGGGGTGGCGGAGTAGAATCTGTAGAGGCCCTCCGTTTGGAAGGAGCACCTTTATCCACTGCCTTGCTAATTTCCTTCCGCTTTATTGATTTTGAATTGTCAAGTAAAACCGACAAGAAAAAGCAATAAAATTCACTCTTCAGAACTCATTCATGCATGATACTGACAATCACTACTCTGATGTAAGGCAAACACATGATACCAGGATGGAATATGTATGAAAAACAGGACCGCATGGCATATTCACAACTATTTGTGTAAACTAAGCGAAGCCATTTCAACAAATAAGAAGCAATGCAAGCTAGACACCACATGAAAGATGCAACCAATATGACTCAGCCAAGTTAAAAGCGTCCCATCATAAATGGCGTTTCAACAAATTAGAAGCAGCGCATGCTATAAATCATATGAAAGATGCAACTAATATCATACTGCATATACTAAAGGTGTCTCGTCATATTGTTTGATATAGGATACAAAAAACAATAGTTTTATGTAAGGACATGCTTAATAGACAGATGTACTATGTACTAAAAACAGGAAGGCATGTCACATTAACAGGTATAATGTATAAACTAAGCAGAATAGCACATGCAATTTAACCAAATTGGAAGAATTACAATCTAGACACCATATGCAACATGCAACCACATATCACCCTGCCAAGTTAGAGCAAGCACCTGCGATGCTGGTGTAGGGGAAATGCGGTCATCAACTACAGAGCTACATTCACTATCTTCGTCTAGCCTTGCTGTTTCTTGAGAATCATGTGGGGAGGCTGACACAGCATTCTTTAAAAGAGCATATTTTCTCACAGTAACCCACTGGCGTAATTGTCTCATCATAAGTGATTGATGAGGGATACACAAGAACATTAGTTTGATGTAAGAACATGGTTAATAGACAGATGTACTAGTATGTACCAAAAATTGGAAGGCATGTCATATTCAAAGGTATAATGTGTAAGCTAAGCAGATGCAATTTAACCAAATTGTAAGCAATACAAGCTAGACACCATATGCAACATGCAACCACATATGACACCGCGAAGTTAAAGCAAGCACCTGGGATGGTGGTTCATGGCGAGCGAGATCATCAACTCCAGAGCTACATTTACCGTCTCCATCTGTTGAACATGCAACCTTTCAAGCGCTGAAACGTGTCTTGCCTGCCAACGAAGAAAACAGGAGCGACTTCTCTCTTTTATTTCGTGCTTCTGTCAAGGCAGAGTCTGAAATACCCATGCATAAAAAAACAATAGTGAGAGTATGGGTGAAGTGTGTGTAGAACTAGTGCACTGTAAAAGTAGCAGATAGCATGTGGCTGAAAAATAAATGACAGGAGACATATCATAGATCTACAACATTGCATGGCAAACAAAATTAGATTCTACTCCGTATGATTTCTTAATATATGAGCACAGGGATGGCTGGGAAATGCAGGTACTCCTCCAGCACACCACCACATGTGGTCCTATCAAAATAACAGTCGACTGAAAATAAATAAACCAGTCGATTTTTTTATGAACCGTCCGATCTACAACACTACAAAAAAATACACTTTCGTGATGATACGTGTTTGTCATAGTAGGTCATGTTTTTTGTCATGCATGTACATCCATGACGATTTTATGACAGAATCAAGATAGTCATACATGTGCTGTCGTAGAAGTGTTCCATGACATTACCAAAATTATCATCACGGAAGTGTCCACTTCCATGACGATAAATCGCGCGTCATGGAAGTGCTTTCGTCAAGGGTAACCGACACGTGGCATCCACCATAACGGGTCACCATTAAGCTATCAGTTTCCGGTTTGGATCCGATAACCTGTTAACAGCCCCGACCAATGGGGATTTTCCACATGTAAAATTCTCATTCGCCGGATAATGCATGTGTCAGCTCATCGTTGGGACAGGTGTCATCCCTACAATGGACGGAAGACGCCTATCCTATGTTGACACCTGGCACGGCCCAACAGTGGCCCATTTAATGTAAAGGCCTGCCCAGCTAAAGGCCCACCATATTTTTTCAGACACTAGTGGGCTGGCCCGTTAACAGCCTGCCATGTTTTGGGTCAAATTAAGGCCCATATCAGATCAGGCCCATTCATAGCCTGCTGTGTTTTGGGCCAAATTACAGCCCATATCGGATCAGGCCCGTTAACAGGCCTCTGTTCTTTTGGGCCCATTCTAAGCTAGGTTTGTATTTCAGCCTGTTAAATGCCCGTTTACCAGTTCGGCCCGATAATAGTTTCGGCCTGTTAGCGGCCCGTGGTGCATCTAGGACGTTGTCGGCCCGGTTTAACTTTAGGCCATTTAATGGCCCATGCAGAAAATGGGCTATTTCTTGTCCGAAGTAACTTTTGGCCTCTTAATGGCCCGTAGTCTTCGTGGATAAATTTCAGCCCAACTGGCCTATCGGCCTGTTAATGGCCCGTGTAACAGTTGGGCCTAATTACAGCCCGCGTTGAATCTGGCCTGCTTACATCCCATTTGATAATGGCCCGTGACACTGTTGGGCCTATGGCCCGCGTTGATACCGGCCTGCTTAAAGCCCATAATTTTATTGGGCTAAACAAGGCCCGAGATATATTTTGGCCTGTTAACGGCTCATCCTATTTGGGCCAAACATGGGCCTTAGGCAGTTTTGGCCTGTATTGGCCCGTGAACTTTTCGGCTCAACGCTAGCCCAATCTAGTTTTTAGCCTGTTAAAAGCCCATGGTATTCTCTGGCCCAGCTGGCCAAAACTTTACTCGGCCTGTTAAAGGTGGAAAACTACTATACGTTTAGACCTGCTAATGGCCCAAGATGATAATAGGCCCACGTTTTGGCCCGTATGAGTAACGGGCCAGCCTGAAGACCGACAACATTGAGATCCATTGAACCTTCAGGCCTAAATTACAGCATACCGACCAAGAATAAACCTAGACTATACAATAAAGAAATTACGGCATATTACATTCACTAGGAATCAAAGTTCACCACCGGTGATAATAAAGCGCAACATGACCGCGGATTACATACACTGGCCATCAAAGGTCGCCACTAGTGCATATAAACGCGCCGACAAAAGAATATACAAAACTGAGAGCACTTCAGAAGGCATTAGGCCTGGCCGGGATGGGCACCGCAAGCAGCCAAACAAGCTGATGAGACCTCAGTTGTGTCAACAATAGATGCTCCATCCCTAGCTGTATAGCACCAAAGCGCGCAAGGCAGTCCTCTAAGATCTTCATTGCATCATTGACATCAAGTCAGAGCTTAGCTGAAGCAAGCCTTTCCACTTTAAGTTGAGACTAAAGAAGTCGAACTGATTGAGGCAGCGACTGCATAGAGGCTGTCTCACAGCTGCTGGTGAGTAGTTTCAACTCACTGTCTTCATCAAGACAGGACCTTGGGGTCATCTCGCTCTCTTCAAGATGGTTTGGCTCACTATCTTCCCTAAAGTTCTGCCTGGCATAAGAGATACGACTCTGAAAGAGAAACAAGGAGACACGTAACAGGTTTCACAATTATATAAGCAAATAAATGGATCTCTTCTGCATAAGGAACATGTTTTTACAACTACAATTTAAAACTGATAGTTGTTGCAAACATCCAATCAGATGTAAATAGCAAAGTAAACAGCAGTGGAGGAAATGATGCCTATCCAAATCTATACTAGAACAAAGTTTGAAGGCTTGAGAAGGATGAACTTACATTACATGTTAACACGGGCTGGACAAAGCCTTCTCCATGTCGATGTAAGGATAATTCAATAAATTCCCCAAAAAAACTTCTTTATAAGCGTTGCCATTATTCTACATTTTGCAAAGAGTAAATATAGATCAAATAATATTGGAAGAAATAGAGGATAATGAAGCTTAGGTGCAGACTGATGATACATAATCAAATATCAATTAATTAAGTACAGCGTTACAAGGCAAAAGGTACTGACAAGAGGAATGTAGACATCAACGTGTGCAGTGGCATTGGCTTTATTCAACATTTCGGTAAGAGTAAATGCAGATCTGATAATTTGGAGGAAGCGGAGGGCAGGGCAGATAAGATGTAGAGTAATGCTAGACAATCAACTATCTCGCGATGCAAGTACAGTAATACCACCACCGTCCGTTATTACTTGTCGCTCAAATGGATGTAGCTAGCACTATTAAGTTCTAAATGCATCCAATTGATCAACAATTAATTCGATACAGAGGAAGTACATCACAACAGGTACTTACATGAGCAATCCAAAACTTCATAACCATTGTGTTAATTCTACATTTATCTAAGAGTAAATATAGATCTTATAATTTCGAGCAAAGGGAGGATAAAGAAGCGAACATTTACAGTGATGCCACATAATCAAACAGAAATGAGTGTAAGTATGCTGACAAAGGGCAAGAGGTACTGACAAGAGCAATGCAGTGCCCAATATTGTTGTGAGATACTATGATCCTTTGAGCAAGGAGATTCATCTGAAATTAGTTTTCATACAAGAGAGAAGGTAAGGCACATGCAGAAATTTAGGAATTCAAGTTTTGGATTGATATCATAGACAGTACCTGACACTAGGCTCTCTGCAGTTCTAATAGGGGTTTGGCCAGTGGAGTAGGGGTAAAGTGTGGTACAGTTGGGCCTGTGTTTTCTGTGGCTGCTGATCTATCTGATTTAACAGGTATCACTACCTTTTCCAAATACCTAGTTTGTACTCCTTGAGGATCTGCACTCACCCTCTTCCTTTTGGACATCTATTACGGAAGAACAACATTTGACTGGAAAAACATAGTATGATGACACATGGAATAGGTACAAAAAATGGATAGGTATGGCATATACTCATATATGATGCTTAAACTAAGCAGATGGTGGTGTAACAAAGTAGAAGTAATGCAAGAGGTCATATGCAAAATATGTGTGACCAATACAACCTTGCCAAGTTAGAGCAAGCACCTTGATGGGTGAATAAGATAGGCCATCCTCCACCATGCCAAGTTTGTTAGCCAGTGGATTGTTCCGCAATATTCCTCTCATGCGCCCATTCTCATATTCATTTTGATCATGTTCAATACCTGACATGCATGAAAACATAAAAACAAGTGAGATTATCTTTGTAATGCAGAAGTGATTCTAATCCAATACTGCCTCCCTGTAAACCCCTTTGTGCTATCTCTGCAATTCTTCGGAGAGATGCCATGCATGTTGTAATTTGGTGTGTACATTAATATAATGTGGCCTACTACTCAAAATATGAGAGCTCCAGAAGTGATGATACTTCGCAGATGATAGCTTCAACATATAGTTAAGAAGAACAAGTCGACCTGGCCTGACAGATTCAAAATATACTAAGGGAGAACAACTCGACCTGACCAGTCAACCGCAAATGTCTCTGCTACTCTTCCCAACAAGGAACATACTTATTAAAGAAGAGAAGAGGATCATGTTAAAGAAGAGCAGAAGAGCAAGCAGATTGAAGATATTACAAGTCTTTCTATACAATGTCTGTTGCCCACCCATGATGAACCCGAGCGCACAGAGAAATACTATTCCTTCCGGTCTCTCCATATGTGGCTCACATGCATTCCGAAACTGAAGTAGGAACATTTAGCTGACCAAATAAACATGTCTCAGTTTTACTAATATCAGCATAATATCATATTCGAATTTGTACAACTAAGCTTGTTTAGCTCGATGGGTGGAGCAGTGCTATTACGACACGAACCATGTAGGCTGATCATGGTCATCATAAAATGGGGAAACCGTAAGCATGATGAGTATAGTGTTGACCATGGCAGTGGGATGGCAGATCTGAAGCTGCAAACCGCGCAAAGGGTAGTTAGCAACCGATGTTTGCTTTGAAATAACAACTAAGATTTGGTATGGACAAGAAAGTACAGTCAACAAGTGACAAAGAAATGCAATTCTGCTGTCTCTCTATATGTCGCGACATGCATTTGGAAACTCAAGTGGGACCTTTAGCTAACCAATTAAATGTGTCTGTTAACTAATATCAGTATCATATCACAATCATATTTTAACAACTAAGCTTTGGAATTATGAGTGTTGTGTTGTTTAGCTTGAAGGGTGGAGTACTATAGTACGACAGAAAGCACCTACGTAGATCATAGTAGAGTAGATAAAAGGGGAAAACCCTAAGCATCAAGAGTAAAATGAGGAAAGTGGAACTAGCTGGACCATATGGGCTTGTATTGCCGGTACAACAAGAAAGAGCTACATAAGAACAAAACAATGCCATGGCCCACCCAGCCCTAGTCCAATATACAAAGGAGTGAAGGTAAATTTGTACCAAAATTTGGGATCCCCTGTAGCCTAAGCCATCTGGCCCGCCCAATATTTTAACTGTAGCTCCGCCGGTGTGTGGCGCACATGCTTTTCGAAACGAATATAGGAACATTAGGTGACCAATTAAACGTTCTTTGTTTCAGTAATATGAGCTTCATATCAGATTCATATATCAATAACTAAGCTTTGGAATTATGAGTGGCATGTTGTTTCGCTTGATGGGTTGAGGTCTTGAGGAGCATTGCTAGCACGACACGAAGCACCTACGATGATGGTAGTGAATATAAAGGGGGAAACCATAAGCTTTACGAGTATAGTGACTGTGCCATGGCGGATCTGAAGGTGCAAACCGGACAAAGGCTACTTCGCAACCAATGTTTGCTTTCAACTAGCCACTACGATTTGGTACAGACAAGAAAAGTACAGTAAACAAGTTAGATCTATTTTCCGGGTGAGATCAATAACTTAAGCAGATATGAAAGAGTACCACCTCTCTTGCGACGTCGTGTAGGCCCCTACTGATACGTTCAGGGTGCTGCGGGTGCGATGGCTGTCGGCGGCACGGAAGAAGACTTTAGATGGCAGACAGTCGGGTCGAGGGATAAGTCCTGTTGCCGTGGACGAGGCGGTGTAGGAGCGGCAACAGCAAGGTGGACGATGGCGCCGATGAAGCAAGAGGACGCGATGAAAGGATCCTGGTCCGGCGCCGTGGATGAGAGACGTCCATCTCTTGCAGTGGACGACGGGGTAGGGGTAGCGGCTCCGGTAAGGTGGAGGATGGGGTGGCGGACGGAGGAGGCTGGCCGCGGTGGGGAGGTTGTTGTGGCGCCGATGGTGTATGAATGGGGAAATGGAGGGGGAGGGGGATCTCAAACTTTGGGACGCGCTTGTCTGAAATGTGGGAAAGTTACAAACTTATCCCCGGTTTAAAATTTCGGACATCATGTTGGTTGGGGATAGGACTGTAATCGCATCTCCCCAATATTTGCCGGTAGCGATTTCGGGCGAGGAGAGGGTGTTTTGCCGCCCACGGTTGGCGCCCACGGTGTATGAACGGGGCTGACAGGTAGGGCGATTGTGCCACGTCTGAGGGAAGTTACACATCTGCCCCTATTTAAAATATTTGCCTACATCAATTTCGGACGAGTAGAGTTTGTTTTGCCGCCCACCATGTATGAATGGGGAAATGGAGGGAGAGACACATGTCTTTTGGACAATCTTGAATCAAATGTGTTTTGCCACCCATGTTTGGCACCCACCATGTCTGAATGGGCTCAGAGGCGGTCGTGTCACGTCTGATTGAAGTTACTAGTCTACCCCTATCAACAGAAGTGGAAATCGGGTCGATTAGGATGTGAAGTGTCAGGGGTAGACAGTAATTTCCATCTCGCAAACACTTGCTTCGGGCAGCCGGCAAATGATAGTGGGTGATTTGCCGCTTCGTTCAAAATTTGGGAGAATTAGCATTCACGTTTACCCTGGGCCCTGGCAACTAAATTCAAATCCAATTTGTATTCGATTACGAATATCCATACATCATTCTATGTTTTGTTATTTATTTCTTCAAAACCACGACAAAGATTTATTCCACCTTTATATATGATTATGATTTAGAAATGCCGTGATCTTCAAATTCAGTAGGTTGGATACACTTTGAGTCAAATAGTTATTTCATCCAATACAATATGCTCACACGAAAAATAGTTCACCTTATGTCAATCATACAAGTACTGAGGATTACCTCGCCTAAAAAATTCAGATCATTACAACACATGGACAACATAGGGGGTCTTACAACATAATCCATTCAGAGACATGACAACATGCAAGTATAATAATCTAATGACAATTTCAACTGGTATCTAAAGAAGAACTGGGATTACCCTGGGCTTCAGATAGCAGAAGCAGCAGGACCTCCTCCGTCTTCAAATGCAACATTCTTACTTCCTCCAATTCTTGGGTTGCTTGCATAATGCGTGTAGCTAATTGCATAATTTCCAGCCTCAAGATCAAGATTACCTCATTCATGGCAGCCACACCATCTCTTTCTGCCTCTAGTAGAGCCTCAAGAACTATAATATCTGTGCTCAGACTGCTCTCCGGCGGTGCTGCCTCTGAACTGCTACCATCTGGTAACATGGATGGCGCACTGCTTCCACAAATAGATTCTGGGGTTGTACATTGTGTCCTAGTGTGAACGGCATCCTGAAAGGTTTCCGCTGGACATAAGTAAGAGATAGTTATCGCATGATCCAGGCAGTAAGCTTACATGGTAAATGACATACGAATTATTGTCGAGCATGGCAAGCTATATTTAAATGGTTTGAAGCAGCATCAGCCGAAATGAAATTAAAATGGTAGGATGAAACTAGGGATGTAAGTGGCAAATAAACGGCATCCGCCAGTCCCATCTAGTTAGTTTTTGCTAGCTCCCTAGTTCATTTTTCTCAAAAAACAAAAACTCTTTTGACTATCATAACACTAGTGGACTTTAATCGGGATTAAACGGGACCCAATTGACATCCCTAGTTGAAAGGGAGTGTACCACCGCTATATTTAAGTTGCAAAGGCATCTAAGCAGTTGAAATAATCTGAGAAAGCACTTAATAGTGTGGCCTCATATAAACTACGAAGACAGTCTTGTGATGAAGTTCATAGGAAAAGTTAAGGAGTCAAATGAACTAGGCATGCATTTCTTTACGATAGTACAGCAGGCACTGCTGACATATTGGCCAACGCAGGTATAGCCTAACAAGTACCAAACAAGCATTCGAATCAAGCAATACAGCAAAACAGACAACTGAACTATTTGTAATTCTGTAGGATTACAGGTTGAGGGCACAAGCCAAGAAAGCAGCCCACACGCATTACATTTCACATGTACTAAAACACACTGGCTTACCATATGTTGTTGTGAAGCCTCGCTACTGTTGCAATGTTCTTTGAAGATATCGTCAGCATCCCGTGGTTCCAAATCTAGTTGTTGTAGTTTATTCTGCACCCTCTATTTAGGTAAAATTAATTGTAATCGCATGCACTAGTTCGAATTGATCATCAATGGTTCATCTGAACTAATGAAAGAAGGGTGTGTGCTTACAGGACAATATATGTGCTTCACTCTATTTTTATGCGTGTTCGAGGTGCCAGCCCCAAAAGAACAAATATTTTTCTTGATGGGGTTGGCAGCTCCATAATTAATAGAAGCATCAAATTAGTCATGCAACTTGGGAAGATCAAGAACGCACAAAAAAGTAGGGTCTATTTGGTTGGAGACTAGCGTGGCCAAGCCAAAGTGTGGCCAGCCACACAAGTATGGCAAGCCACACAAGTGTGGCTAAGAAATTGGATGCCAAACTTTGGCAAAAGTTGGCAAAAAATTCTCTATGACAAGTGGGCCATCGGGGCAATAAAGTGTGGCAACAACCAAACACATGCCAACTAAACTATGGCTGCCAAACTTTGGCTTGGCAAACTGTGGCTGGGAACCAAAAAGCCCCGTAATGAACAGAGGCTCGGAGCAGTGATGTAATAGCTAGCATCAGAAAATGTAGGGTAAAACGAACAAAAAGCAGCGGAACCACATGCTAGTTTGCTGATGTGTAATTAAGCATAGAGAACATGAAGCGGTCTGATGGAACCAACAGGTGGCATCAGAACAACACCATTATCATAAATATAGCATGCAAGAAGTAAAATAGGAGGCAGTGATATCTAGGAAGTACAATAATACTTAGGACAAAACTAAAGCATTGTAACTATATGTGCACTGGTTTGTAATTTAGCACATGTAACATGTTCACTGCCAGAAGTATGGCCCTACAGGTGCAAGAAGAATAATGCGTCTCATGAAAAATTGAATGATGCCCTGAAGAAATTCAAAGGTGCGGTGCTTATGCTAAGAAAGTGAACGTAGGCGCCGGCCGTTGGATAATAGTACCTGATTCTCGGCGGCATATGGGTATCGTTGTCATACTTGATTGCTAAGGATCGTCGATGGTGCTCGTGTTGTGGTTGAGTTTGGGTCGTCTGTAGCCGTTGCTGAAGCGGCTCCGGTGCTTCGGTTGCGGCGCCTGTCGACATACAAGAAAGCTCATCTGTGGTAAGTGAACAGTTCCATGATAAAGAAGAGAAAAACCAAAGGAGTACAAATCAAAATAACCTGATGAGGCTGCAGCGTCAATAAAGCAGGGCCGGTGGAGTTGAATATGGCGTCCGTGGAGCGGGTCTGGTGCAGTGGACTAAGGCGTCAGCGAAGCACATCCGGCGTGGTGTACAGTGCTTTCGGTGAGGCAGATCTGTTGCGGTGGATGAGGGCTTGTATGAAGGGCCAGCGAAGGGGCGGACGAGGGAGTCAGTGAAGGGCCTACACTGTGGTAGAAGAGGGCGCCGGTGAAGCAGATCCGGTGTGGTGGACCATGATAGCGGTCAATGAGATCTGGAGCGGTGGACAAGCCAGTCGCTGAAGCGGCTCCGGTGAAGTGGTGAGTCGGCAGTTGGGGGTTACAAGGTATGGAAGGTAGATCCGGCGGGGTGTGAGGTCCACCGCTGCGGCGGAGGACTAGATTCGGCGGCTTGGCGTGGTTGGGGGGGTCGGGGAGGGGAAGGGGAGGGGCTCTGGGGAAGAATGTTGGGGCCAAAGAGGGGAAAACAATGGAGTTACCAAAGCAGCCCTTTTCTGTTCATGTGGCAGGGGTAAAACAGGAATATCGCAGGGCTAAACTTTCGGGCGCGAGATATTTCGATGTGAGCGGGAAGTTTGAAAGCTTTTGGCGCCTGAAATTAAGTGTTCTACTCTTGTACGGCCGACTATGATATCATGGCCAAGAATTTATTTGTTTTGCACGCAAAAAAAGTGCAAGTTTCGAAAATCAATGTCTCCAACTCGAAACTTAGATTGTCCATTCAATTCAAATATGGATCATTGAGCTAGTGCAAGCAAATACCATCATATGGTCCAATTCAAATGAAATTCCAAATGTGTTTATCCTAAATATGATGAAAAAAGCAAAAGTGTGTATGTGTATGAATAAAGTGGATGATTATAAAGTTTGAACCTGCTCGTATGTGTATATCTCTAGGTTGGATATATGAATTTGAAATCACGAAATCCCGGCTTAAAAAATGTACCTCCGTTTAAATGAATTACAAAAGCTAATGATGGAGTCGAATTCCAAAATTCCAATATTAGGTTTGTAATTATGGCACTTCAAAGTATATCACGCATGTTCAAAAGTATCGTTATCTCATAGTCCAAACTTTGAAACAAATTGATCAACCATGAGTGCACACACTATTGACCATATATATCTCAATTACACTAAAGTCTCTCAAATATAGACACCTCACTCTTTATCTGAAGCCAACCCCCCCCCCCCCCCCCCCCCCCACACCCACACACACACACACAAGTCATTCTCTCCCCCGGACACGAACACACGAGCACATTAACACCCCCCTCTCTTCTAAAGTCCGGACCCCAATATAGGTCTCTATCACTTTGTCTCTCGGGCATGCACACATCTCTTCCCCCACTCTCTAGGTCTCCCAGCATCTCTCTTTCCCAAGCACACGCACTATATAGAATGTATCTTTCCCATACACACAAAACGTCGCCCCCAAACGTCTATCTCCCTAGTTATGTGGTTCTCGCACACTCACCTCACACACCACCACCACTGCAAACAAGCATACTTTGTCTCCTTGTGCACCACTCTCCTCTTTCTATCTCTCCCACATGCGGACCCGCCCCAGCTCCTTCCCTATATACATATATGTTGTGACTCTTTCCATAGCTCCCTAATGTATCATCATTCTCAATCTCGCACGTTGTTCTCTACACCATCTATTCTAGATCTCTCATGAAGTCCCTATCACACACACGATGACTCACTTCCCTTGCGTCTCCGTACATAGGCCACTTTCGAACAACATCAACATTGTCTCCCTATCTATACACCACTTCTGCACACAAATGACCCCTCTCTCTCTCCCCCTCTCTCTTCCTCTCTCTCTCTCTCTCGCTAGCTCTCTCTCTCTCGCTCTCACACCCCTCTCCCACACACACTCGATGTCTCTTCCAAATAGTCTGCTCCCCGCCCGCACCCATGCTATCCCGCTACTACACATGCCTTTGTCTCTCTTTGACACACATGTCATGCCATTCCCCCTTCCCTATACTAGGTTTACATCATTAGTGGTCTCTCTTCTCCACATACACACACTCCCTCTCACACACACACGCACGCACAAACACACACAGACACGCACAAACACCCATCTATCTGGATCCTTCTTTTAAGACACACACCCTTGCATATTCTCTCCAGCTCTAGGTATGTATATACCCCCCCTCTCTAGCTCAGATGCAAACCAAAATTCTCCATCTCTCTAACTCACACATCTCTCCCCATGTCCGCATGTGTATCTCACACACTCACTCTCTGATTATGCCTATGTGTCTCCATGTTACACAACACAAAGCCCCATGCACATGTCTCTCTCTATCCTCCACACACAGAGACACAAAGAATCTCTTATCATTGCCTCAGTCTCTACACATATCACACACGCACGCTGTCTCTCTCTCGCACACACGCTCAACAAAGGTTTTCCTGTGAATAACTTACCGTCTATTCATCAACAGTCATGGCAGTACGGCGAACACGAGACATGAAAAAGAATAAAACTACACGTGCGTAGACCACCTAGTATGACTACTAGGACTAGAGCAAGCCGAAAGCGCGCCGCCGTCACACCCTCCTTATCGGCGACGGGAAAACCTTTTGTTTTACACAGTCGAGAAGTTATCGTGCTATGGCCCCACATGCTCAACCGTTGAATAGAATGTAGATCCAAGTTTATGGAAACAAGTATCGATAATATGTTTGTATCTCCATACATATATCTCTTCTCTTATAAAAAAAACCGAGTTGGTGATGATGGTACGCCTGCCAACTTGCAATATAGACCGTCCGATCTATATCTGATGGATAGAAACTAAACTAAAATATACCCGCACCCTCTCTCCACATTTGCAGACAAGGCCTTCCCTCGTTCATCCTTATCTCCCACAACCTCATTGTTGAGCAATTAAAAAAGGAAGCCTCTGGAACAAATTGGCATGGTGGTAGCTGCCAGCGTCGTCCATTCCCATGCCTCCGCTTAGTCCGACCACCAATCACCACCACGCCCCACTCCTCCTCACCTTATCTCTCCTCTTTCTCGAGATATCATTAGTTTTTACACATGGGATTACTCCTGCATGGGTCAATCACAACAGGTGTTTTTATAAAAAAAATGCATCTTGATGTTCCGTGCAATGCACGGACATCTTGCTAGTACTCCTACAGAAGACTTAGTTGGTGATGATGATGTGTCTGCCATCTGTCATTTCTGACCATTAGATCTACATCTAACGACTGTGAGGTAAGTTGTTTCCTTTTCTCAACAACATCCCACTTCTCTACCAATTTGCAGAAAAACCCTTAACTAGTATCTTAAAACCAACCACATCCCTCCCTCACCTCACGAAAGGAGCCCAAGGAATATATTCTGATTGAAACATAATATATCTCTAGTGATATATGTATATCAAAATTAGAGTGTTTTCTATCAAGTTTGTGAATAAGTATTATTCTAATTATGATCCGTTGCAACGCACGTGAACATTGCTAGTATTTCCAACCATGCAAAAAAATGCTAGTATTTCCATAGTTTAGAGTTTTCCATCAAGATATTAGTCACTCATGGTTGATATTTAGTTTGAATTACGTACACATAGGCACTATGTAACTAGCCGTGCTTATTGGCTTCCAAAGCTTAACTTTCACTCGTACTTACAGTATGTAGAGTATTTAACAAAAAACTACCACTTTCAACCAGCCCTAGGAAGAAACTATTGTATAAAAATAGCAAAAACATACCCAAAATTTCTTAATCCGCGCCAAAAAAACTACTACCTAGTGCCGATTAGGCTCGTTTAAACCCATTTATGACAGGGTTGGCCCACACGTCCGTGCTGACGAGGCAGTGATAACCCACAAGTATAGGGGATCGCAACAGTTTTCGAGGGTAGAGTATTTATAGATTCGACACAAGGGGAGCCAAAGAATATCTGAAGGTATTAGCAGCTGAGTTGTCAATTCAACCACACCTGGAGATTAATTATCTGCAGCAAAGTGATTAGTAGCACAGTAATATGATAGTTTTGATAATAGTAGCAGTAGCAATAGTAACGGTAACAGTGATAGCAATAGTTTTGTAGCAGTAACAATAGCAGTAGCAAAAGTAGTAACTTAGCAAGAACAATATAAGATAAATTCGTAGGCATTGGATCGGTGACTCGTTGGATGATATTCATCATGAGACAGTTATAACCGAGGGCGATATGGCACTAGCTCCAGTTCATAAATATAATGTAGGCATGTATTCCGTAAATAGTTATACGTGCATATGGAAAGAACTTGCATGACATCTTTTGTCCTACCCTCCCATGGCAGCGGGGTCCTATTGGAAACTAAGGGATATTAAGGCCTTCTTTTAATAGAGAACCGGAACAAAGCATTAACACATGGTGAATACATGTACTCCTCAAACTACGATCATCACCGGGAGTGGCCCCGATTGTTGTCACTCCGGGGTTGCCGGATCATAACACGTAGTAGGTGACTATAACTTGCAAGATCGGATCTAGAACATGGATATAATGGTGATAACATAAATGGTTCAGATCTGAAATCATGGCACCCGGGCCCAAAGTGACAAGCATTAAGCATGGCAAAGTCATAGCAACATCAATCTCAGAACATAGTGGATACTAGGGATCAGGCCCTAACAAAACTAACTCGATTACATGATGAATCTCATCCAACTCCTCACCGACCAGCGAGCCTACGAAGGAATTACTCACTCCCGGTGGGGAGCATCATGGAATTGGCGATGGAGAAGGGTTGGTGATGATGAAGATCGAAGATCCCCCTCTCCGGAGCCCCAAACGAACTCCAGATCTGGCCTCCCGACGAAGAACAAGAGACGGCGGCGGCTCCGTCTCGTGAAACGCGATAATTCTTTCTCTCTGATTTTTTCTAGAATAATGTGATTTTATAGCGTCGGTTTCAGGGTCATCGGGGCCACCAGGTGGGGACCACCCACCAGGGCGCGCCTGGAGGGGGTGGCCCACCCAGGTGCCCCCCTCCGGTGACTCTTGGCTCCAGAAATTCTCTTTATTGATATAAAAAATCCTCGCAAAGTTTCGTTCCATTCCGAGAACTTTTATTTCTGCACAAAAACAACACCATGGTAGTTCTGCTGAAAACAGTGTCAGTCCGGGGTTAGTTTCATTCAAATCATGCAAATTAGAGTCCAAAACAAGAGGAAAAGCGTTAGAAAAAGTAGATACGATGGAGACGTATCAACTCCCCCAAGCTTAAACCTTTGCTTGTCCTCAAGCAATTCAGTTGATAAACTGAAAGTGAAAAAGAAAAACTTTTACGAACTCTTTTGCTCTTGTTTCATAAATAAGATTAAACAGCACCTAGGTTTTTAGCAAAGATTATAACTAACCATGTCAACAATAACTCTTAAAAATTATATTAACTCATATCAATGACATAATCAACTAGAGAGCAATAATAAGACATCTCAAACAGCAACACATTATTAAAACAACCATGATATAATATGACAATAGTGGTATCTCGCTAGCCCTTTCTGAGACCGCAAAACATAAATGCAGAGCACCCCCAAAGTTCAAGCAGTGACTAAACATTGTAATTCATGGTAGAAAAGATCCAGTCATGATGCACCCAACATTAGCTATACACAATGCATCAGCATGACAGCAGTGCTCTCAGGTTCTGGCGCTTATTTGAGAAGGTGATGACACAACATAAAAGTAAATAGATAGTCCCTTCGCAGAGGGAAGCAGTGATTTGCAGAGGTGCCAGAGCTCAAGCTTTTAAAACAGAGTTAAATGAAATTTTGAGACATGCACCCTTCTTGTTTACTTCACGACCATCAGTTATCAATATCTTCCATGCTAAACAAGCTAATGTAAAGGTTATGACTCCATTGGGAGTTTTTGTTTGATTATTTGTAAGCTCTTTTTCTTTTTTGTAGTTTGGGACTGGGCATCCCTATTACTGCCCTTTTCTCGTGCGATGGCAAGTGAATAAACACTCGACCTGAGAATAACCCGCTTAGCATGGAAGATACCGACTACCTCCAGTCGTTCCATGAACGATCCAGGCGCACAAAAAGGATATTTATTTGAAGTTTTTAGAGATGGCACATGCAAATTTACTTAGGGCGGCAGGGTAATACTGCATATAGGTAGGTATGGTGGACTCATCTGGAATAACTTGGGTTTCAGGTTTTTGATGTACAAGCAGAGTTCCCACTTAGTATAGACGAAGGCTAGCAAATAGGTTGAGAAGCGGCCTGCTAGAGAGCAACAACGGTCATGAACATGCATTATGCATAAGTAACATTGAATACTAGCATGAGTAGGATATGAACACCATGAACATAAATATCATAGAGGCTATGTTGGTTTTGATTCAACTACATGCATGAACATGTGCCAAGTCAAGCCACTCGAACATTCGGAGGAGGATACCATATCATCATACTACATCACAATCATTTTAACGCAATGTTGATATCCAAGATAAATTATTATCCACTCCTAGCTACTTATGCATGGCATGAGAAACTATAATCTCTAATTGTCATTGCAAACATGTTTGATCATAATAGGCTGAATCATGGATACTAGGTTAAACATATTTACAAAAACAGAACAAGTCAAGTTCATACCCGTTTCTCTCTGCCACGGCCAATTCATCTAATATCGTCATTATTGCCTTTCACTTGCACGATCGAATGATTTGAAAATAATAATAGTGCAAGAGTGCCGTGGGCTAAGCTGGAATCTGCAAACATTTTATTCAAAAGGAGAAGACAAGGTAATATGGGCTCTTTGTTAGATCAATAGTGCAAATGAGAGCCACTCAACATTTTCATCGTGGTCTTCTCCTCGGTATGACTCAATAAAAAGAAAAGAAATTCAGAGAAACACACTGAAATATTTTTTGAGTTTTTGGTTTTTTGTAAACAAGCAAATAAAAAAGGAAAAAGAAAAAACGAGAAAAACTATTTACACGGGAAAGCTCCCAACAAGTAAAAGAAGAACAAGGAAATCTTTTTGGGTTTCCGTTTTAGTGCTACAACAATTTAAACTAGGAAGAAAAATAAAAAAGAAGCAAGAAACATATTTTTGGATTTTCTCAAAGTTTTTCAAACACACAAAAAGAAAGCGAGAAAATAAATCTAACATGGATAATACAATGAAAAAGTGTGAACACCGACAACTGGAATGAAATGTGTGAACATGAATGTAATGTCGGTGGGAATACGTACTCCCCCAAGCTTAGGCTTTTGGCCTAACTTGGTAATCACCTGTCGTAGAAGCCGTGAGGTCCAATGTTGAAGTGCTGGGGAGCAGGCACCATAGGGTCCCACTACTGAGGCTCCTCCTGTGCCGCAGCCAGGTTGTTCCGGTAAGCGACAATGTCCTCACGCAAAATCCTGTATCCGCCCCTGGCAACATGATCAAACAAGGCAGCTGCAGGCAAGGAAATAATATCACGAGTTTCCACACTGAAAACTAAGTTTTAAGGCATATCAATATCAGGGTAATCAGCAGCAATAAACTGGTGGTCCTCCATAGCTGCTCTATGTAAGTAAGCTCTGGGCAAAGGATGATCATGCTGGTGTATCTGCACATTAAAGTGAGCCGCCAAGCGAGTAGCGTAAATGCCCCCATGTATTTTACCCTTGGATCTATTAAGGTGAAGGCGACATGCCACAATAGCTCCCAAGCTATAAGTGTTGTCGCCATAAAGTGCGCGACACAAAACAGCAAAGTCTGGGGCGCTAAGTGAACCCACTTTCTCTCTAGCTAGCAAGCATTTTGCAATAAATATGGCAAAATAATGCCCGACCGGGAACTGCAAGCTAACAGCGATGGTGCCCGATACTCCTCTCTCATCCCCCATTGTCAGAGTACGGTAAAAACCTTCAAACTCTGAGGGCTTAGGCTCTACCAAATCCCCATCAGAAGGAAGCATGCATATGACACAAAATTCAGTAAGTGGGATCTGGCGAGTTTCAGCATATAAATTAAACTGCACCTTAGGGGGATTATTCCTAGAATGAAAATGAAAGTTTTGCACAAAGGAGTTTGTGAGGAGATGATACTGTTCGCATTCAACTGCGATGAAGTCGGTGAGGCCGGCATTAGCAGCATATTGTGTGAACTCTTGGAGGATTCCAGCCTCTTCCATGAACGGATTATGCGGCCATTCGCACGGCCGTAGTTCCGCCAACCTTCGGGTATGGAGATCATTGTCAGATGACTCCCCAATAACCCCCTTGGAGTTCTTCTTGGAAGCAAACTTCTTAAAGAAACTCATCTTTTTCCTATGAACAAAATTATGAAATTTTTAGTCCACAAAATTTTTCTCAACAAAACTTCACAAAAATGATAGCAACTACTCATAGAGATGTATAGAGGCCATAGCAAGCATTCAAACTACTTAGAACTCTAAGAATTCAACATGCAAGCACATCTACAGCAGCACCAAGAGTAGCTAATTATTCAAAGTATAAACCACTAAAACAAAAACTAATTGGACACATGGAGGAGTCACATACCAAGCAACAAATCCCCGAAATAGTTTCGGAAACGGAGCTTCGAGCAAAGAGATCGAAATCCACGGTTTCGGGAGCAAGAACACGAGAGAGAGAGTGATAGTGATTTTTTTTGGGTGAATGGAGTGATGTGGGAAGAAGAAGTAAGTGAGGGGGCTCACGTGGGGACCACAACCCACCAGGGCGCCCCTGGGGGTCCTGGCGCGCCTAGGTGGGTTGTGCCCACCTGGTGCACCTCCCTCTGAAATTATTTGCACCAGAAATTCAGAAATATTCAGAAAAAATCATGTTAAAATTTCGGGGCATTCTGAGAACTTTTATTTTTGGGTCATTTTTTATTGCACGGAAAACTCAGAAAACAGACAAGGCACGGCATTTTATTTTATTTAACTAGTAAAAACAGAAAACAGAAGGTAGGGACAGAAGGTAGTGCTTACTAAATTCATCAACTTCATACCTCTCAAAAATAATCCATTAATAAGGTTGATCAAGTCTTATTAACAACCACTTTCGATTAGCATGAAACCGAAGAACTTTCATAAATCACTAAGTTACCTCAATGGGGATATGAATGTCCCCAACAATAAGCATTTCATATTTCTTTTTAACAGTAGGTAGAGGTAGTTGAAAACCTCCAATAGTGAGTGTCAGAGATTTTTCAATAACATTAATAACATTCACTTGGAATTGTTTCTTCGGAAAGTGCACCGTATGCTCATTACCATTGATATGAAAAGTGATCTTGCTTTTATTGCAATCAATAACAGCTCCTGCAGTATTCAAGAAGGGTCTACCAAGGATAATCGACATGTTGTCGTCCTCAGGCATCTCAAGTATAACAAAGTCAGTCAAAATAGTAACATTAGCGACAACAACGGGCACATCCTCACAAATACCAATAGGTATGGTGGTTGATTTGTCAGCCATTTGCAAAGATATTTCAGTAGGTGTGAGTTTATTCAAATCAAGTCTTTTATATAAAGAGAAAGGCATAACACTAACACCAGCCCCCAAATCACATAAAGCAGTTTTAACATAGTTTCTTTGATAGAGCAAGGTATAGTTGGTATTCCCGGATCTCCAAGTTTTTTAGGTACTCCATCTTTAAAAGTATAATTAGCAAGCATAGTGGAGATTTCAGCTTCCGGTATTTTTCTCTTATTGGTGATGATGTCTTTCATATACTTTGTATAAGGAAGCATCTTTAAGATATCAGTCAAGCGAGTACGCAAAAAGACTAGCCTAATCATTTCAGCAAAGCGTTCAAATTCTTCATCATCTTTCTTTTTAGTTGACTTAGGTGGAAAGGGCATAGGTTTTTGAACCCATGGTTCTCTTTCCTTACCATGTTTTCTAGCAACAAAGTCTCTTTTATCATATCTTTTATACTCGTGTGAACCTTGCACTTGGCTCTTCGCCTCTTCGGAAGGTCCAACAATGATGATACTACAGTACAATATGCTTCTGGCAATATGACACCGAATGAACTGCTGCACGTCCACCGCGAGGGCAAGGGTGAGGGAGAGGGAGAGGGCGCTGTAGTCAAAACCCTCTCCTCATCCTGCGAGCCACCGCGCGCGTGGGCGAGGGAGAGGGCGTAGTAAGCAAGCTTCTCCTCATTCGGCGAGTTGACGGGACACATCAAAGCAGTACTAATCCATACTATGTCCTTTTCGGTTAATATGGCTTAATTTGAAATGAGAAAAATACACTGGCGGTCAACATATGTAACAATACGCTCATTACGGTCACTATATAGTTTTGCAGTGATTATACGGTCACTAGCTCACCGTAGAGCATCGTATTGCACCCTACTGACCGGCCACATAGTCGATGTGGCACTTTGTTGACTGGTTAAATTGACACCTGGTTTCTGGGTCCCACCTGTCAGTTGGCAGAGCAAAGAAATCAGTTAACAAAATTTTACGCAGGCGCGACAGGAGTCCAACCCTTGCGCGCGAACCACCCTGGTTGTGTAGGTGAGTGCATGCACGTGTACTCCCTCGGTCTTCCAACAAAGAGTGTACATCTACACTTCCAATGCACTTAGGCTTTAATCTAATCAATATTGATTGACTAGTGCACCAACTTGTGCTCTAGCTATAGGCTACATGTCTATCCTTAATTACAGCATGCAACAACCTTCATTTAATCTTCTTCTCTCAATGGTCGCATGCACACATAAGTCTGCTACTTTTGGGCGTTATTTATGCCATGAAGTTCCGGTTCCTCATGGTCAATGTGTAAATCTCTATATGCACAGTCTTTCACGGGCGGAGGGAGTAGGTTGGGCACTTGAGCGTGAGCGTGTGTGTTGCGTCGTGTGCTATGTGCCGCATGGAAGCGTGAATGTTGTGTGCGTGCATGTGTACGTGTGAGTGTTGCATGTTGCATGCATGCATGCATGCATGAGGCTTTTACTCCCTCCCATTGACATGTTCATATTTCTAGCTTCATTAAAACGTTGCATGCAAGAATTAAGAGAAAACTCACCAATGCGTGTAAAACTTCTGGTCATTTGTTCCTCATGCATGCATTCCAATTAATACGTTCGTAAACACAATTTTCTTGAGGAAAACGAGCCCATTATTGAGTACTTTCGAAAAAAATTCTTCGGGCACTCATCATTTACTACTACCTTGGTTGATGATTTTTTTATTGACCTGTATATAAACCGCCGTCCTGGTTTAATGGTCCCCTTCGTAGTTAGTGTAAAATTTTGACCGTAAATTTAACTAACAAAGTGTCAATGCATGTCATAAAAAACTATACCATTAAAAACTATGTTCAAATACAAATCCAGTGATATGATTTTTGGTGAAATGCATTGACATTTCTTAGTTAAATAGATGGTCAAAATTTGACACAAAATACTACTATTACTCCTACATTATTGGGGTCGGGTGCCTTGGGCAATGTTTCATCTTGTTGGACAGGATGAGAGTAGAGGCATAGGGATAATGTAGATAGGAAGACTTGGCGATCCATTATTCCCCATCTCGGTCGAGAGAACTATTCAACTAGTGTTCACAGTGAAGTGACAATACACGCTGCAGCAGATGGGACACTTAATTAATAAGCTGAATCAGCCTTACCCAGTACTGCCATCATGTTTGCCAGTGGAGCACGCTTCCGCAAATACGCCTACGCACCTCTCTCTTCCATTAACTGACATATGGGCCCTCTTGAGGTAGGCCCACATGTCATCGGCTTAACTATTTACACTCCGAAGGACGGTATATCCTGGTAGTAGTACTAGTAGAATTGAGATTTAATGCACTTTCTTCCTTGTCTTTCCCTCTTCTTCCTCCTCGCTTCTTCTTCCTCCTCTCTTCCCCATCGTCGGCCACACACCATTTTCCCCCACTCACTGCTTGCCCGCCCACGCCATCTTCCTTGGTAGCTCGCGCGTACCATATCCCCCCGCTCACTGCTCCGCCACACACGCCATCTTCTTCGCTCGCCCGCCCGAATCCACTTCCCCGCTCGCTCGCAGGCATCGAAAACCCCAATCACTCAGCACCCTAAAAAACCCTATGGCAGAACTGACTAACACGCAGAGCCGCGATTGGAATTCCCTCCCCGATGTTCTCTTGGAGCAGATCTGTAATCGTGTGGACCTGCTCAGCACCGTTCATCTGGCCGCATACTCGGTGTCTTTGTACCGTCTACTCGTCTACAACCGGCTGGCCCTTTTCAAGACACCCTGCTTGCTGATGCCCGATCCTCACAGGTGGCCCAAAGACCGACTTGACGATCCTACGGAGGTTGCCGTGGTGCCCCTCGACATGCTACCACTACCCGTCCACCTGTCCTTCATGCGCGTCCACTACTGGGCGGGCATGAAGGCCAACTATATCGTCCTCATCCACCAATCCGGTAGTCCGTGGCATCTCGTGGATATCTACACCCAGCGAGAGATCACCCTTCCATCGTTGGATACCGCCGCCATCGAGCCTCGCATCCCGCCGGACACTCCTGCCTACAACGCATGAGACGTGTCGAGCTTTTGGTGCGACCTCCGTTTGCTGAAGGTTGTAATCTGCGAAGTGCCCACACCATCAGAAGACTACATGGATTACAAGCTCATTGCCTTGTTCGACATGGGATTAGTCTATCTGGAATCCGGTCGTCATACATGGTTATGGCTCATCGTCAATCCTCTTGAGCCTCCATTTCTGTCTGATGCTATAATGCACGATGGTATCGTGTACGCGGTCGACGCACAGATTGGCTGCCTATACTGGTGGAATCTATCATCGTGTAATTGTTCTATCTCATCTCATCTTTACCTTATGAATACGACTTCCTGTTGATTGTTACAAATTTAGAATAGATAGTATCTCTATAACCACATCATTGCTATATGTTCCTCTCATTTCCTAGATTTTTATGACCACACATGTTATTGTTAGAGTTGATATGAGAACAATTGGCATCTAATGATTGTTAGAATAGATATTATGAGTATAACCTCATGATTGCTATATGTTACTCTCATTTCCAAGATTTTTATAACCACGCATGTTATTGTTTAGAGTTGATATGAGAACAGTAGTAAGTGCTATGGTAGAATATGAGTAGGCCCTGTCATAGCTATTTTCCTCTCATTGTTACATGATGTTTGAACCATGACATATTTCTAGAATATGAAAGCCATTGGCTTATTTTTTTAACTTGGGGTATGATTATGACCACGGCATTGCAATTCTCTATCTATGATATGTGTCACTATTATAATAATCTTAATTCCACACATACTCTGAACATGATTGTATATTTTTGTCCTTTTGGTCTCCAACTTGATTTGTTGCAGCAGACGCAAATGCGCTGGCCTTCATGATTCCAGGACCTGGAATCATACCATTCAATGGGTGGTGGTTTATCACTCGTTCAACTAACGGCGGTCATTTGATGCTCATTCGCATGTACCAAATTGACCAAACCATTTCATCAAACCACATGCAGTACAATGCCTGGGGCGTTCGTGACTGTGATGGCTATGGCTGCTTCATGTTTGAGAAAGATCCCAGCTCTGTTGGGCCAGGCGTATTCAACTGGAGGCGGGTTTACAGCCTTGGCAACCACTCCATGTTCCTCAGGCTCAATTATCCGATCATCCAACCAATCATCGATCATATCACCGGCGATGATTACCATGCTATGCAACTTCCATTCGCCAAGGGGAACTGTGTTTACACATCGTACCATGGGTTTCATGAATCACCATATCCAGAGATTCGTCGACACAACTTGTTGCCAGATAATCTTCAGTGTGTGAAAGGCGTCAAGCTTCCATGCGATGAATGGCTTTTGCAAACCTGACATGCGGCGATGTGGTTCATGCCAATAGCAAATATGCACAACTTGATTCGTACTGATATCTAGACTGAGCCATGTATCCTGCTGCTGTAGCATGACCCTCTTTTGTTGGATATTATGTACTGTTCTTAGTTTGAAGGATAGATACCTTTATGGGATCAAGTGCATCCTAACTCACCTGCGTAGGATGTACTAATAATGATGATGGAGATGTTGTGCAGAAGCCATATATATATATATATATATATATATATATATATATATATATATATATATATATATATATATATATATATATATATATATATATATATATATATATATATATATATATCAATTAGGCTTCAAGTGTGTACTTGTTGGTGAAAGTGTTGTCCAATGGGAATTATATTTTGTATTACTCATGTAGCCTACAAAGTATGTCGCACAGCCTTGTAACTTCTTACTCCATTTCTAAATTTGTACTAGTCCTCTATATCGTATATTGCGCTACTCGTACTACTACCTCCCTCCTGGTTTATTGGTCCCCTTCGTAATTTGTGTCAAATTTTGACCATAAATTTAACTAACTAAATGTTAATGCATGTCACAAAAAATTATATTGTTTGATTCGTATTTGAACATAGTTTCCAATGGTATAATTTTCGGTGACATGCATTGACATTTTGTTAGTTAAACCTATGGTTAAAATGTGACACTAAATACGACTAGTAAGTAGTACAGTAGTAGTACTAGTATACGTCGGTCAAATTATTCATCATGTCCTCACATTGAATTGACGTGACAACACGCTGCGTGTGAGGTGACGCAAGAGTCCCGACGGCGTGTTTGGCTCACCCCTCTCGTACTACAACAGCACTCTCGCATTCTCTACAAAATCACTCTCCCGGTCTCCCCGCCTCCCAGCCGCGGCCTTGTTCCGATCCATTTGGTACGATGAGCGATGAGGTACTGGATTTGCTATATTTCATTGCAAGTAGTCAAAAGGAAGACGCTGAAAAAGTCGATCTCAACAAGGATGCTCTTCAAGCTAGCCGGATGAAGGAAGGAACCAGCGAGGCCACTCCTGTGAGTATTCGTCCCGTCGCCCTGTATTATGATTTTGATCTTTATGCGGGTCTTTAGAGTCTACATGTAGCAATGAAGCCGAGACCCTAGTTTGTTCAGGTATTGTGGACTTCAGATTTGGAGTATCACTTATCTGTCAAAATCTTTCATCATTTACTTAAAACAGTCGATTGATCATACATTGAGTACTATTTAACTAGAATTAACCGATGCAAGTCCAAGAAGGATTGGCCGGTGCTGCAGGCTGGCGTCAAGTTCGATCCCACGGATCAGGAGCTGATCAAGCACCTTGAGGCCAAAGTGAGTGCTGACAGTGTGAGATCTCACCCTCTCATTGATTTGTTCATACCAACCATCGACAGCGAGCACGGCATATGCTACACCCACCCTGAAAAACTTCCAGGTGAGACACCGATCGGCCGTCTACTTGCACAAACATATTGCTTTGTTTATAGCTCTATTTTTCTTTTTAGACGCAGACCTAGTGAAGCAATTACAATTTGACAGTTAATAAAAGGTGAAACAAGTGACTGCAACATGCCAAAGATGTTATGAAAATGCCAACTACGTACACTAAAACCTGTATTCGACTATACTGCAGGTATCACACTAAGTGGCCTAAGCAAGCATTTCTTCCAGCGTAACTCCAGGGCATTCAAAAGGGGCACGCGGATGTGTCGCAAGATACAGTCAGAGTGCGGCTTGCACGCGATGTGGCACAAGACCGGCAATACCTTGCCGGTGATGGTCAACGGCTGGCAGACGGTCAGCAAAAAGGTTCTGGTGCTGCACACCAACAAGAACTTCGACCAGCAGAGGACCAACTGGGTGATGCACCAGTACCACCTCGGGGACCTGGAGCAAGAGAAGGAGCGGGAGCTGGTCCTCTGCAAGATTTTCTACCAGACGAACACTAGGGCCAAGACTAAAAAGATTATAAGTTAGTTTGGTATTGGTACTTGTACTACCTAGTCGTCTGCAAGTTGGTATTGTTGTTAAGGATCTTTGGTATGAACTTGCATTTGCTTCCAACCATGTCAAGGGTCGACGTGGATATAAAGATGAATCATTTGTTTCAAAATGAATTTTTAGGCACCTGATTTTTATTTGATGGGTAGAATAAGCACCTGCCGTTCGATTCCCAGTTCTCTAATTTTTTTACATCTTCGAAGTACACAGGGGATCCATCCGGTTTCACAGGCTGATAGTTGGACGCAGCACGTCAGGACTGGGCTGTGGCATGCCAAGCCCAGCTGCAAATTGTTAAAAGAGAGGAGCGATGGATTTGGGCCTTCCAGAATAGTTAAGTGCCGCGACCTCGATCGTGAAGCGCCTCCCATGGACTAAAAAAAGGCCTAGTCTGTTATTATTAGTTGAAATATGTAAAATATTCCACAATGAAAATAAATATGTAAAATGCAATGAATTTAGTCCGCTTTCACTGAAAACCATCCGATTTGCATGAAATTCGTCTGTGGAACCACAAGACGGCTGTCCATACAAAGCCTAACCATACGGAACCAGCAGGTCCATGGCCGTACGCAAGCAAGTGCATGCACTTGTTATCACGATGGAAAATTAATGCTGATGTCTGAGATGGTGAAACCCATGGAGTCTTCAACGTAGTCAATAAACGAGAGAATTCTGCAAGTACAGACTGATAACTGGGATCCAGCAGGTATATTGTTTTTTCAGGTCGAGCAAGTTTCAACTGGGCTGTAGACTGCCCAGGCTTGGTTTGGTTTTTAACAGGCCCAGCCCATGATGACAACGAGGCACAAAGATCCAGCAGGTACCAACTGGCCTCTGGCCCGCCAGCCTTAGTTATATTGTCTTAGAACATCCGCAGGCAGTTTTTTTTACTGAATCAAACACACAGCCCAGTTCTATTTTCCTCTTGAAACGCCATGTCCTACTTCCGTTTTCTAATCTCTACCTACAGTTTTACTAGTTCATATACACGTATTATTAAATTGAAAATACATAAAGTTCCCTTTTCATCTTTACATCCTTATTTTTTTTTGGTTGTATTCCCTCCCAGCGCTGATTTTTTTACCACTAGGTTTCCCTTAAACCAACTCAATTATCCCATGTCTTATTAGCTTACAAAAACAAAACGATATTTTTTTTGGCAAATCAATAAGTTCTTAAAAATAAATTTTATCATTTCTGGATTAAAACAGTTCGGTCTCCACCAAAATTTGCAAAATAAGGTTGAACTTTTTGACCGTGGTCCTGGGCAGAAAATGGGCTGTAATAAATTCCTTAAGAATTAGCAAATGGGCTGCAAATTATTAAAAAATAGCAAATGGACTCTATGTTGTCTGCCACAGATTTGGAGGCTGACTTGTGGGCCTACTAAGTTCATGCGTACACAAGGTTTCTCAAAAAAAGAAACTTAGTCAACAATCGACTCTACCAGCGTCAGACCGTTAGATGTCAATCTAACGGCAATCATGCTTCTTCAGTCTCTGATCTTGCTGCTCCAGTCGCACAAACCAGCGCCGGCGGAACCGCCTGCTCCTGCCTCCCGTGGCCGGCTGTGCTGCCGGGCAGGCCTCACGGCCCCACCATACTCGCATTCCTGGCCTAGCTATCCCTCTACTCACCCACACCTCCTGTTATTCTCCGGCGACGGCAGCCTCACACCGCGGCCGAACAAGTAAACCGTCGTACCCACTCCGTGTGGGAAACAACTGCCGAGTCTTGCTCGGCTCCGGGTCGTTCCCTTACTTGGCCTCGCCGTCGTCCACCACCTTGGTGCTCTCGGCACGGCATGGCCAACGAACGACATCCATCAAAAGAGGATTGTACGTGGAGAGGCTGACAGCTGGGTCCACGGCCGCACGCAAGGAAGTGCCTCCTTTTTTTTGCGTGTAGGAAGTGCCTCCTTATTATGCACAAAATAATGATTCCTCCTCCTGACAGCTGGGACCCACTGGAAGGGCCTTTGTATTTCGCGAAAAAAACATTCCCCCCGATGACAGCTCGGATCCACCAGCTATTACGCACAAAAATAATGAATAGCCCCGCTGCTAGGTCAGTCACACCATATTTAGAGGCTGACTTGTGGGCCTACTAAGTTGACGCAGACGCAAGGCTTTGTCAACTTAGTCAATATAAACGATTCTAGCTACGGTGACCATACGATGTCCATCCAACGGTCGTCGTGCTTCTTCAACCTCTGGTCTTCTTGCTCCTGCCGCTCAAACCAGCGCTGGCCGTGCCGCCTGCTCCTGCCTCCCGTGGCCGGCTGTGCTGCCACGCAGGCCTCACCGCCCCACCCTACTCCCACCGCTGGCCAGGCCTTCCCTTTACTCACCCACACCCCCTGTTATTCTCCGGAGACGGCAGCCTCAAACTGAAGCCGAAGCAGTCAACCCTCGTACTCCCTTCCGTGTGGGCATCCACTTCTGCGTATTCCCCGGCTCCGGGTCGTTCCCTTCCTAGGTCGCGCCATCGTCCACCACCTTGGTGGGCTCGGGCGGTACGGCGTCGTCAATGCGGTCAATAAACGACAGCCATCAGAAGAGGACTATAAGTGGAGAGGCTGACAGCTGGGTCCATGGCCGCACGCAAGGAAGTGCGTCCTTATTACGCGCAAAATAATGATTCCTCCACCTGACACCTCGGACCTACCGAAAGGGCCTCTGTATTTCGCGAAAAAAATGTTCCCCCCTGATAGCTGGGACCCACCGGCTTTATCTTCTCACGGAAGGAACTGCCTTCTTACCCCCTGACAGCTGGGACCCACCAGGTTGAAGTGAAGGTAGCGTTATCTGTCCGGCCGCGAACATGTACGTACATACTGGTTGATCAGTCTCTCTGCAGCGACGTACCATGGCCGAGTAAGGAGCGGCACGTGTTGAAGTAGAGGCGCCGACGTAGCATGTCACGCAGTCCCGTCTATATCGTGTACACGTACGTACGGCCACGCTGCAATAGTAAATACGGCTATGTACGTACATACGGGCAGGGTCTCTAACGCGTACAGCGACTAATCCTGTTCATCGGTAGCCAACCGGCTGGGTCGGAACGGAGTAAACAACATTGCCTATTCATCGGGAGCCAACCGGCTTGGACGGAACAGCCGAAACGAGGCATGGCGTACCGCAGAACGGAGGAAACGGGCCTTCTGTTTGATCGCATACGGTCAAAACAGGGTCCTATTCATCGGGAAGGGTCTGGCGTACCACAAAATGGTGGAAACAGACTTTTGTTCGAGCTCCTATGGTCGAAACGGGGTCCTGTTGATCGGGAGGGGTGTGGCGTACCGCAAAACGGAGGAAACGGACTTCTCTTCGACCTCCTACGGTCGAAACGAGGGTCCTATTCATCGGGAGGGGTGTGGCGTACCGCAAAACGGGACTCCATGGGCTACTATTCATCCACCGTCGACTTCCTCCAGCCTGCACCTGCTACTGTTCATCCACCGTCGACTTCCTCCAGCCTCCACCAGCTACTATTCATCCACGGGGTCCTGTTCATCCAGGCTCCACCGGCTACTGTTCATCCAGCCCTCCACGGGGTCCTGTTCATCCAGGCTCCACCGCCTACTGTTCAACCAGCCCTCCACGGGGTCCTGTTCAACCAGCCCCTCCACGGGGTCCTGTTCAATCAGCCCTCCACGGGGTCCCTCCACCGGCTACTGTTCATCCACCCCACCTCCTCGATCGGGGTCCTGTTCATCCAGCGGCAATGGCCTCTACTACCACGGGGTCCTGTTCATCCAACCCCCACTGGGAACTGTTCATCAAGAGGCAGCTTCGATCGGCTTCAGTTAGCAGCAGTAGTGAAGGAATCACTCGGGTTCAGTTAACAGCAAGGGATCGATCGGGGTTCAGTAACGTAGCTAGTGCAATCGCTCGGGTTCAGTTAGAGCCCAATGCCTCACTCGTGTTGAGTTAGAGCGCAACGCCTCGCACACGCGCGCGTACGTGTACGAGAGAAACGCGCAAACCTCCGTGCATGGCTCGGCCCCGACCACCCACCGTAACCGGGAACTCCCCGAAATTTTCCTTGCCCTCACTTCTACCACGATTTTTTCCGTCGTGGACGGACCAAAGAATGTCATGCAGGTGCGTCTCCGGCCCGCCTAGGACAAAAAGACCATTTTCTGTCATGATTTTTTGTCATAGAAGTAGGAGCCCACCACATCTATGATGATACCGGGTTTTGTCACAACTATCGTCATAGAAGTGTCATAAGTATGACAGGAAAAAAATTTGTTCGGCCCAAAATGTCATGGATGTGTCTTTTTTTTAGTGCAAGGAACGGGCAGATGGCCTTCGTCTACCTTCTGCCAGTCACTGTTGACGATCTTTCTCGAACCGCCAGCGACCACCGGCCCAGACCCCTGCCTCCGCCGCCCCACCCTCCCCTCTACCTCACACCACCGCCATGCTTGGCAGCGCCCTCCGGCCATCCCTTTAAGCCCAGCCGACCTCCAGATCGGGCGCCAGCAGCTCCTAGGCGCCACACACCCCTAAGATAAACACCGAGGTGCTGCTTCCCCAGCGTAATAGGCGGACTAGCGCCTGTTACGCCGGGGAATGCTTCCTTTAATTGGGAATCAACTGACCAGGAATTGAAATCCAGGGGGGTGACGGACCTCTAGCTAAGGTGAAATAGTATATGAGGAGAAACCTTGTGCATCGCGAGTTACTAGGAACATCTAGTATCAGGAAGAAGGTGTAGGAAGAACTGGTCAACTAGTGTCTTCTGTGGGATGAATACCATGCAAGCACACACGTAAGATTTGCACGAATAAGGGAAGAGGAGTACCATTTCTGGTTGCCAGTGCTGTGTCCTCCTTATATCGCAGCAATGTTCTTCTTTTTACCGAGGGAACCAATGTTTTGGAGGAGGGTGGAGCCTTGGGCGAACCCATGGCCAAATTGTTGACTGTGTTGCGGTGGCCGTCTGTCGGCGGAGGGGAAGCAGATCCGAGGCGGCGAAGGATGGCGTAGCGGGAACAACTACGGTACGGTGGACGGTGGCGATGTTGGAGCGGTAGTGGTGAGGTGCAGGATGGCGTGGTTGAACTGGCTCGGGTACGGCGCACGTCGGTGTACTGGAGGCAGCTTGGCCTCGGCTTCAACTACTAGCCGTGGAGGGCATTGCGGTTTCGGTTGCGGTGGACGACGACATCGGGGTATCGGCTCTGGCGTGATGGAGGAGGGCGGCGGTTGATGGGTGGGATGGGGTGGCGGACGGAGGACGCTGGTGTTTCGCGGCTGGTGGAGAGGTAGTTTTGGCGCCCACGGAGTACGAATGGGGAATCGGACAGGGGGGAGGGGGGAGCTAAGGGGGAACCATGTTTCGGTCTGGGACGCGCTTGTTTTTGGTTTTTTTTTGAACAGATGGGACGCGCTTGTTTGAAATTTGGGGAAAGTACAAACTTTGCCCCCCTCTTAAATTTCGGACCTACTGCAGGTCGGGGGTAGGACGGTAATCCCAGGTGTCCCAAATAGTGGGCAGGAGCGATTTCGGCCGAGCGCATGTGTGCTTAGGCGGCCATGGTGTATGAATGTTTTTCGGAGGCGGTTGCGTGGCATCTAGATGAAGCTACAAACCTACCCCGGTTTAGACCTTTGGACGTCGGGCCGGTAGGTTTCACGGGTCGGAGGTAGAAAAGTAATTTCCTTCTACCAAACATTGGTCTCACGCGGTTTCGGGCGAGTAGAGGCTCTTTTGGCGCTTCGTTTGAAATTTTGAAACAGAAGCATTCACGTTTAGAGTACTCTTGAACTTTGAGGATTGACCTAAATAGACAACGTTAAATTTGACCTTGTATGTTTGAAAACCTCATTAAATTATGCGCTTCTTTTCGAAATTTTGACACTTGAAAATCCTATAACTACGATTATTTTGGAATGGCGGAGGTAAATTTGAATCTATTTTGTACACGACTATATATGCTATTATGTACAAAAGCAGAGCAAAGATTGGTGCCCCCATAATTTAGGTATGATTTACAAATGCCATGATATCGAATTCAAATAATTGAATGGACTTCATGTTGAATTCGAATTTTTCAAACCACCTTAAGTTGAATTCAAATGTATGCTAGTTCATAGCTAGCTATTTATAATGTTCATTGTGTAACTTTTGTATGTATAATGTGCTTTACACACACAACATGAACTATACTCACGTTTATATTCGATTGCTAAAGCGATGCATTATCTGGAGTTCAAAATACTAACTCTGTGGATCAATTATGTCGAATAATAACATAGACATGCTCAAATTCGATAGAATATAGATGTCTGATGGATCAATGACCGTTCCTTACGCGAATTGCAAATATCATGATCCCATCCTAATATTTGGATACAATTTATATTTTTAATCAATGTGTACATCAGTCTTTTACGTGTAGTTTCACTCTCCATAGGCCCCTCCTCACACACACGCTGACTTTCTCTCTCACACATACGCGCACACTATGTATATCCATCGGTGGTCTCTCACACATGCTCACACACTCTCTCTCGAGGTGTCTTTCTCGCAGACATGCTCTCGATATAACCCTCCCTCCCTCTCGTAACCATTTACGACTGTTTTCACTAACCTTAATCACAAGCACTCTTCCTCTCACAAGTATACACACGCACAATCCCCATCGACCCTTTCTATATACATAGACCTGCCTACGTGTCTCCCGCACGCACATTATCTTTAGGCATGTCTCTCACGCATTGTCTCCACCTCTCTTCCTAATTGACGAGTATGATTCTAGCAGAGCATTATATAGGATGCCCCTTAAAGTTAGGTTGGATGAATAGTAATATCAGAGATAAGGGGTTAACTTAGTCCGAGGACCTAGGGTTACAAATCCTAGCCGGCTTTGTCAGTGGACACAGAGTCCTTCACGACTCTGCTATCTTTGTCCTGTACGACTATCCTCCATGGGTCTCCCTAAATGCGTCACGGGCCGACCAATGTGGCGCAGGACGGAAACGAACCAAGGGCCTCACCTCGGCCCACCGGACCTCACGCGGTGACACACCCTCTGCCCCCAGGTCTCGTTATCTTCTCACACCCACACATACCAACACAGACACCACACAAAATATTTTCTCCTTGTGCCTCTATCCCCTCCCCCCTTGCATATACACACTCAAGGGCATCTCTCACCGTGACATCCTATTCGTCTCTCTCTCTCTAGACCTCTCTCATTTCTCGTTCTATCTCTCCCACGTGCCCCCCCCCCCCCCCCCCCAGCGGCCCCTCTATCCATGCCTCTCTCGAATACGTAATACATACACATACCTCTCTAGGCCCTGCCAAATACATCAACTACACATTCACACATGTTACATCACGTACCCCATTGATCTAAAAAGCCCTCTCTTCACGTTTATTTCGCATACAACATTCCTTTTGAATAAAACCACACTAAGTGTGGCCAAAAAATTATTTTAGAATTTCTACATATATACAACATTACAAAGTTATATGGAGGAGTATGAACGTTAATTTGCATTGCATGGTGCCCCCAATGATATTAAATCTGCACTGTGAATTTTTATATTTCTATACTGTATATAAAATTAGTCATAATAAAGAGAAACGAAGAGCATCTCTCTCTCCATCACATACACCCCCTCTACACCCCGTTCACATACGCACACAAACTATCTCCAAGTCCTCTAAAAGTACGCCCCCAACACATTCACGCATGTTACATCTTTCTCTCGCGATATATGCAGTGACGATCATTGTATTTGAAGCGAAAGCATGATACGTACATTGGACTTCAGAATCCACTCATTACGGTCACCATTTACGTTTTGTGGTTATTATACAGTCACGGGCTCACCGTACAGCTCTGTATTTGCTCAAGACACGACTAGTTGACCAGCTAAACGCTCCACGTGGCACCTATAGTGTTGCATCACATTATCTCACTACCATTGGGCCCACCTGTCGGCGTGTGTAAGAATGAAAACAAACGATAAAAAAATATTGGATGGTGGGTTCGAAGTCATGACCGCGGGCACAGCGGACAAGGTGGCCTCGTATTGGTATGATGAGCCATCTGTTTTAACACACAGGAGCTGGTGTGGTGATTATACACACACACGCACGCATGCACACGAACTGCATGCACGCAACACTCACATGAACACACACAGCCACGCACGCACGCAACACTCACACGTACACACACAGCCACGCACGCACGCAACACTCACACGCACACACGCATGCATGCATGCACACCCCACACATCCAACACACACTCTCACGCTCAAGTGCTCAACCTACACGTGCATGCGGACACATCAGGCCCTGACAGACAAATACACAACCAGGTGGTTCCCGTGCACGGGTTGGAGTCTTGTCGCGCCTGCGTAAATTTTTGTTTATCTGACATTTTTTCTATGCGAACTGACAGGTGGGACCCACAAGGAACGTGGTCAATTTAACTAGTCAACATAGTGCCATGCAGATTATTTGGCCGGTCAACAGAGTGCAATCCGATGCTGAACAGTGAGCAAGTGACCGTATAATCACCGCAAAACATATATAGTGACCGTAATGGGCGTATTCTGAAGTCCGGTGACCGTATTACGCTTTTCTCTTGAAATACACTGACCGCCCGTGTATTTATCTCTTCTCTCGATCTCTCTGTGGAGCCGAGTAGGCCAACGTGCCAGTGCCTAAATTGGCGCACGCCACCCCATTATTGTTGTACTGGTTTCATAAGAGCGAACAAGCATTCACGTCTACTGTACAAACTGTAGATATGAGTTACAAATGCTATGAAGACGAATACAAATATTTGAATCCACTTTATGCCCAATTTCTCTCTGTAGATCCTCCAAAAGTACATCTCTACACGTTCTCGCATGTTACATCTAACAACTATGCAATACAGCACTACTACTACACTCTAACACAATAAATCATATGTGTTTTTAGTTTTACTAGATCTCATATTGTTACTTAATTATTCAGTTTGCATACATTAAAATTGCCTTTGAAATGTATGGCTAGTATCATCTACCGCGCGGGAAAAATACTGCTCTTGCCTGTTTAATCAGGTTTGTATCAATGGATCGTGCGAAACAGCGAAACTATAGTAGTACTATAGTACAAGTAACAGTTCACTGGGCCGCCGTGTCGTGTACTCCTCCGTCGTAAGAGTGGAGCGCTCGCTTTCATAAATGTTATAGTCCCTTTCGCCGACATGTGGGACATCAAGCAACCGGGTCCACGTGCCATACCGAAATAACAGTGCAGAGGAGCAGGGGTGAACCACCCCAGTCATGGCGCCGATGTAGTAATGAGCAATGAGGCGTCAAATCACAAAGCTGCACCTTTCCCGTAGTTAAGTTGGAGGGACGAAGTAATAATGCTAAAAAAAAGAAGTTGGAGGGACGAAGCAACCATCATTTCACTCGTTGTTGAATCCGCTTCTCCCTTATCTTCTTCAAGTTAACCACGTGTTGCTTCTGCCGTTGTTCTGCCTCATGTGGGACGCGGGTCGGCTTGGTAAAGCACTGACACCTGGGACTGCATGTTAGCAAACCGCCAGGCCAACGTCCTCTAAAAATAAGAAACCTCCCCCGCCATCCGCACGGCAAAATCACCTCCTTTTTACTAATCTTGATACTATAATTTTTTAGATCAATATAATCGAGATTTGTATAGATAGCACACAGGAGCAAAACCAAGTGGTACGGTTAAGGGCATCCACAATGTGTAGCCAAATGTGAAAATAGCTTTTGGCATCGATGGGAACCATTGTGGACGGTGCTGCCAAAGCCAAAAAGATGGAACCGAAGCTCCCTAATTGATTGATTGAAGGAATAGAAAAATGCAACCTCTCTACTCTTTCTCCCGTGCTTGGACGCATGTACAGTATAGAGCATAGAGTCTACTCTCCTATCCCTTCTATCACAAATCAAAAAGCAGTGAGGCATCAAATCACAAAGCACGGACGAAGCAACCATCATTTCACTCTTCGCTGACTCCGCATCTCCATCGTCTTCTTCGAGAAACCACCTTACCGCACTAAGCTGGACGGACGACGCTATTGTGTAGTACTAGTACATTTACGCGTCCTTTGGTTCAACGGACTTCCTGGATACAAATAAGGTGGTTGTCTCGGCTTGCAGGCGGCACTTGCAAATGACTTACCGTGGTCTCCCTCAATGGTGTTCTCCGTCGAACGCACTTCGCCAAACCACAACGTTCGAGATATTGTCGACGTCACCGCAATGGGGAAGGAAGTCAAATAGTTACTACCTCCATTTTTTTGTACACAAGGCCAGTATATCAAAATTACAATTTGCAGAATGCCACTAACACTAATCGAGGCAAAATTTATGGGTTTTGCCTCGTACTAGCAACCAAGGACATTAATATACCCTTGCATGCATGCGGAACTGAGAAGGTTGGTTTGCATGGCGCTGCATTAATCAAGCAATGGGTAGTGAGATGGTTAGCTCTTTGGGCGTTGGAGAAAAAAATACAGATTAATTGACCCGTCAAACGAGCATTTGTATCGATCAATCCCGCGAAGGAAAACCCCGCCTTTCTTTTTTAACACAAGTAGTACTCCTACGTACGTACTTGTATCCTGTTTGGGTCTAGGCCTTGCATTGCCATACTTCGCCAGACATTTTGGCCAAGCTTGCCTAAAGTTTTCAAAATGAAAAGGAGGCAAACCCAACCAAGGGAACGCACCCTCACTGACACGTGCTACCGCATGTGATCAAACCAAACTCAGCCATCCTACCACTGACACATAATTTTTGTTCATACAGTATGTTTATCCAACCGCATGTTGGGGAAGATCCGTACAGCCCATGCGATGGTCTGTTGGGGAAGAAGAAGAGGTGAGGAAGAAGGGTTAGGAGACGTAGGATATTCATCCAACCGCCTGAAATGGTCGACTGACCCAAATGATGAAAGTCAGGTGACTTGCATAAATATATGTTTTTACACAGCAAAAGATCCCTAAAAACAACAACATAAAGAAAAACTATAACTGCTCGCGGAACAATACGGCCTTGTCGTCTTTGGCTGCCGATGTGAACTAGTTGTAGCTGCCGACGTGTGTCTCCGCACCGTGGTTGTCCTCGGCCTCCAGCTACTCGTTCACGCGGAGCATGCAGGCGCTCTACACGGACGCGAGCACCGCCCGGTTCAAGTCCAGGACGTCCGGCTCCACCTGTAGGAGGGCCTTGATGGCAGTGGCATCCGCACGCTCCGCGTCGAGTTGAGCCTCCGCCACCCGGTTCAAGTCCAGGACGTCTGGTTCTGCCTACAAGAGGGCCTCGATGGTAGTGGCATCCGCGTGCTCCGCGTCAAGTTGAGCCTCCGCCGCCCGGTTCACATCCACGACATCCAGTTCCGTCTACAGGAGGGCCTCGATGGCAGCGGCATCCGCGCACTTCGCGTCGAGTTGAGCCTCCGCCTCCCGGTCCTCCTTTAGTATCGCCAGGTTGAACCGCCGGTCCGCCTGCACCATGGGGGACCCGGACGCCGGCACGAAGTCGACGTCCATCGTCTCATACGCATCAGGGGCCTTCTGCGCCGTGACCTCCGCCATGAACATTTGATCGGCTTCCTCCTCCTCGGAGCTTGCCTCCAGAGAACTCGAGGATTGGCCCGCCGCAAAGCGAGCTTGGGAACGGAGGTCTGTGGCGCCGACCGCCGCTGCAATTTTTGCGCGGCGCTCTGGTGTCAGCATCTTGTAGTACGTGATCTTGCGGCACACCATGGCTTTTCGGTGAACTAGGGGACACTTGATGCGGGCTAGGGGATCGAAAGGTGGGGGAATGGGCTGGAGAGGAGGTGTGGTTTTGGGGCAGTGGCTGGTGTAGGCCGAGCAGCGAAGGTTCTGGTGTGAATAGTGGTTCCGGTGACGACCGGTCGATCGGTTTTGACTGTACAACGCTCTTGTCGCGTTCGCGTTGCACCCCGGCATGCTGGACCCTCCACGTCACTCACCGAATGGAACGCGCTTCGTCTTGCGTTTTCACTCGCTTGTGGGACCGCAGTCGAGAGCAAACCGACGTCCCTCCCCCTCCCCCGTTCGCGTCATTTATACTACTACTAGAAGAGAGAGAAGTCGGCCGAGTGTTACTAGTACTCCCTCTGTTTTATGCGGAGTAAATAAAAACAGAGGGAGTATACTACTAGTACTACTATGAGTACTGCATACTCTACTGCAGATGTTGTCAGTACTCCACTAGTACTACTGGACAGGGAGCTTAAAAAATGTTACTATTAGATTGGCTATATGTGGCTAAATCCTAGTAGGAAGTGCATGCGCGAGAACAAGAACATTCACATGTTTGAAAACAAATTGGAAACCATCTCTGTTTGAATACAAATCTAGGAGTACGTACGAATCTAACAATATTGATTGGGCGTTGTTGAATGTTGATACTTTTTTCTATAAGTTTGATCAAAGTAGAGATACTTTGACTACACATAAAACTTATATGTAAACTAGTGTCGGTGTACTAAGTATTGGGCCTTAGTACCCCATACTTGTGCACGGGCAGTTGCAGCCACTCCTGCGGCAAGGCTTATCGGGGGAACAGCTGAAGATTGATTCAAGATTAATTCAAGATTATCAAGAGAGCTATTCAAGCCAAGAATGAAAAGATAAGGAAAGCTAAAGGCCGTAGGCCCAGCCTCGGCAAGGATCTTGCCGGGGTAGCCTGCGAAGACCGTAAGTTTAGCCTCCGGTAAGATCTTGCCCGGAGGCCCCGGCAAGGTTCCGCCACTATGCCATCGCTCCAGCACAGCGACTAGCCTGACAGATGGGTTTTGTCCTCCTGGATGTGTGGCAAGACGCCAGTGGAGGAGAGCTTAAGCGGTGCTGATGGGATGGCTCCTTTTTCCATCCCCAAGAAAGTGAGGACACCGAGACGGACACCTCATGGTGCATTCAATGTGCTTGTCCTAATCCGCCAGTGGTTAGGTGTGCTAACCCTGTAGCTACTTTCCACCTCAATGTATATACAGATGCCATTGTTGACTGTTGGTGACCCCTGTGACATATAAAAGGAGGCCCAAGGCAACTGCTACAGGGGAAAAACTCTCGGCCCGTTCTGCATGTGTAGCTGCTGCTCGAACTCACCGTTCATTGCGAGCGCTCCTGGAGCTTGGGCTTGAACTGATAATAAACACAAAGCAAGAGTAGGGTTTTACGCTGATTAGCGGCCCGAACCTGGGTAAAATCTCCTCGCGTTGATCATCGGTTCTGCTCTTTGTGCAATCCTCTCTCCCTGCCGAATTGTAAAGGGGTCCCTCGGATCCCATAGGTGTCGTTTCCCGCGACATCTTTGGCGCGCCCGGTAGGGGGAACGAGGGTGCGCGAACCTGATCCGGTGATCAGCGTGTCAGCTTCTCCACCATGCCACCCAAGAAGAAGGGCGTGGCAGCAGCTGTTCCTGATCCGAGCTAGGCGAGCGGCGTCGTTCACAGCGGCGACGGCAACCCGCACGCCGCCAGATCCAGAGACGGAGCTGTGTTACTTACGGGTGGCACAGCAAACTCTGGAGATCGAAGGGCGCCTTCTCAGATTCCCGCTCCGGCGCAAGTGTCGTGGCCTTCCCAGGTTGCGCGCGACGAGCAGCGCCGTGGCGTTGGCGGTTCAGAACGCCCACATGAAAATACCTCTGCACATCGATCCCAAGGTGCGTGGGCCCAGCCTGCACGACAAGCTGCTGGTGGAAGCGGCGCACGGTCGCGTGACCGCGTCGGTGCTCCTTCCAAAATTGTTGGAAGTCAGAGCACCTCACGTACCTCACACCTGTCGCCGCCGCCTACGCCGGCAGAAGCTTTGGCACGTGCGCAGTTGCTCCTCGATTTTCCCCCTGCTCCGGAGAAGATGGAGGAGTGGCGATCTACCATCCAGAGCCTCATCGGTTTCGTCAACCAGGATGGACCGCAGCAACCGGGGCCCTCGCGGCAACGGTCCATCGCTCCGGCGCGAGCCGATGGTGGAAAGATCGGAGGTGGTGCAACTATGGTGCACTCCCCTCCACGACAACAGCAGCGGTCAGCAACCCAGCGGACTGAAGGCCATGACGACGATTCCACGGCCTCGTCCGATCCGCGGATGCGCCGCGATCAACGTCAAGTTCTCCAGGAACAAAACAAGGAAGACGCTCGAACTACCATCGAGCAACGTCGGGAAGCGCGCCATCAGTCTGATAAGCGCATAGGGTTTACCATTGACATGCCTGCGCCAGGGAACGTTGGCGACTTACCCTACAAGGTAGGTTGCCCAGTGTTTACCCATGAGCTGCGGCGAGTCCAGTGGCCCAATTCCTGGACATTCAAACCTGAGGTCCTGGAGAAGTACGACGGAAAAACCCACCCGTCGGAGTTCCTGAGCATCTACACCATAGCGGTGCAGGCTGCCGGGGGCCGAGACGACAAGATCCTTGCCAACTACTTCCCGTTGGTGCTCAAATCCAACGTTAGGTCGTGGTTGATGCATCTGCCAGAGAATTCCATTTCTTCCTGGTCTGATTTGTGCCATCAATTTGTTGGCGCCTTCATCGGTGGCCATCAAGTTCATGGCCAAGAGAGCGATTTACATCTCATCACCCAGAAGGAGGGCGAGCCCTTGCGCAAGTATATCCAAAGGTTCAGCCGTGTGCAATACAATATTCCTGACGTTCATCCCGCTGCTGTTATCGACGCGTTCCGCCAGAACATGCGTAACCGCAAAATGCGAGAAGAGATGGTGATGAACAAAGTGAAGGATATTGCCGAACTGTACGCTTTGGCCGACAAGTGTGCTCGGCCCGAAGAAGGAAGGAGGCTTCCCGGCGAGGATGTTGGCACAAGGGGCAACTCTGATAGTGAGGACGCTGCCGCCCCAACAAAGAAGGGCCGGCGGCGGAACAGGAAGCATAAAAGCAAAGCCATGCTTCCTGTCGAGGAATCCGGCAACCCTGGCCCCGCCAAGAAGACAAGAGTTGACGATCCCGGCAAGGAAGTTGCCGGGTGCCCCTCCTGTCAGGCCTTGGCGGTTGTCGACAAGCCGGGGGATTCCGGCAAGCAGTATTGCAAGATCCATCGCACCAAGGGCCACGATCTCCAAAACTGCCGGCAGGTCGAACAGCTTGTCGAGAAGCAAAGAGCTGAATACGAGAGAAAAGACAAGGAGAGGGCCCAGGATGGTGCTGAGGGATCTGGCAAGAAACGCAGTGGCCGACGAGGTCGCCACGGCAAGGACAAGCAACAGAAAGAGAGGCCCGCCAGAGGCAGCGACAAGTATGATGGGGATGATGACGATGAGGAAGATGATGAATCCAATGAACACGAGTTTCAAAAAGCCACGGAGGCCATGTGTATTGATGGGGGCGCCTCGTTGCATTCTTCACGCCGCCGGCTTAAACAGTGGGTGCGTGAGGTTAATGCAATGGAGCCATTGTTTGAAGCACGGAAACCTCTGAAGTGGTTCCACATGCCTATCATTTTTGACGCTGAGGATCACCCTGATCGCACCACTGCGGTCGGGGTTTTGCCATTGTTGGTCTCACCAACAATCCACAACCTCAAGGTGACGAAAATGTTAGTTGACGGTGGGGCCGGGCTGAACCTGGTTTCGCCGGACGTGCTCAGGAGGCTGCAAATTCCCGATGAGGATCTCGAGGAAACGGGCGTGTTTCAAGGGATCAACCTGGGAAGGACTCAGCCGAAGGGCAAGATCACGCTGCCGGTTACATTTGGCAGCGAGCTTAATTACAGGACAGAAAAAGTAGTGTTCGATGTCACTAAGATCCCCATGTCATATAACGGGATCCTTGGCCGCCCCGCGCTGGCCAAGTTCATGGCGGCGTCACACTATGCTTACAACGTGCTAAAGATGCCCGGGCCGTTGCGTGTCATCACTGTCCACTCCGACAAGAAGGATGCACTCATCTGCACCGATCAGCTTTACCGGGAAGCAGTTGCAGCACCTGCCACTGAGGCATATGCTCTTGCCGCTGAAACTCCCGGAGGCAAGAAGAAGACCGGCAAGAACCTTGGCGCAAACTCCGGCAAGCGCACCTCTTCGGAGTGTTGCGCTCCCGTTGAGGATGTGCCAGAGAGTTCCACCGACAAGAGCAAGAAGTCTAGGACTGCTCCACCAGAGACCAAGAAAGTGCCCGTCAGGGAGGACGGAACGGGAGGGACTTTCACCATAAGTTCCACCCTTGATGACAAATAGGAAAGCGTGCTCATTGCCTTCTTGCGGGCGAATGTCGATGTGTTTGCATGGCAGCCGTCTGACATCCCCGGTGTTCCCAGGAAGGTAATTGAGCACCACCTTGCTGTCTGTCCTCATGCGCGGCCCGTCAAGCAGAGGGTGAGGAAGCAGGCCCTGGAGCGGCAAGAATTCATTGCCGAAGAGATCAGAAAACTAGAAGCGGCAGGCTTGGTCAGAGGAGTACTCCACCCAACGTGGTTGGCCAATCCGGTCGTGGTGCGCAAGGCGAATGGGAAGTGGAGGCTATGTATTGATTATACAGACATCAATAAAGCCTGTCCAAAAGATCCTTTTCCTTTGCCGCGCATCGACCAGATTGTTGACTCCACCGCTGGTTGTGACCTACTGTCGTTCCTTGATGCCTACTCAAGATATCACCAGATATTCATGGCCAAAGAAGATGAAGAGAAAACCGCATTTATCACCCCATGTGGTACGTATTGTTTTATACGAATGCCTTTCGGGTTGAAAAGTGCCGGTTCTACATTTGCGAGAGCGATCCAAATTGGTTTTGAGCCTCAGCTCCATAGAAATATGGAGGCATACATGGATGACATAGTGGTCAAAACCAAGGATAAAGCGACGCTCATTCAAGATTTAGAAGAGACATTTGCAAATCTGCGCAAGATCAATTTAAAGCTCAATCCCGAGAAGTGCATGTTTGGCGTTCCTTCCGGCAAACTTCTCGGATTCTTTGTATCCCAGCGAGGGATTGAAGCGAATCCCGACAAGATCAAAGCCATTGAGCAGATTGAAGCACCGAGGCGCGTCAAGGATGTGCATCATCTTGCCGGCTGCGTCGCCGCCTTAAGCAGATTCATCTCTAAATCTGCTGAGTGCGCCCTGCCCTTTTTCAAAATTTTGAAGAAGGCAGGTCCAATGAAATGGACTCCGAAAGCGGAGGCAGCGCTGCAAGATTTGAAGAGATACCTCTCCTCTCCGCCAACACTAGTCACGCCTAGGCCGCAAGAGTCGTTGCTGCTGTATTTAGCGGCAACAAATCAAGTGGTTAGTGCTGCATTGGTGGCGCAGAGGGAGACCTACGAGGAAGCAACTGCAGTGGCAGGACCGTCAAGCGATGTGCCGGGATCATCCCCGGCAAGGTCTGGTGCCGACAAGACAGGATCTGCGCAGCCAGATGAATCGGTGCAAAAGAAGAAAATGGTGCAGCACCCAGTTTATTTTGTCAGTTCCCTTTTACAGGGAGCTAGGTCAAGATACTCTGGTGCGCAAAAGTTGCTCTTCGGCCTTCTCATGGCCTCGAGGAAGCTGCGCCATTATTTCCAAGCACATGAGATTACCGTCGTCACTCGCTTTCTGTTGCAGCGGATTTTGCGAAATCTGGAGGCAACCGGCAGGATTGTGGAGTGGGCGTTGGAATTGTCAAGCTTTGATCTCAAGTTTGAAAGTACTTCAACAATTCAGAGCAGAGCCTTGGCAGAGTTCATTGCAGAATGGACCCCAACGCCAGACGAAGAAGTTCAAGAAACCGCTCTTCCCGGCAAGGAAACAGGTCCGGAATGGGTTATGTACTTTGACGGTGCTTTTTCGCTACAAGGCGCCGGTGCTGGCGTGCTGCTTGTCGCACCCACCGGAGAGCGCCTCGAGTACATATCCAGATGCACTTTCCCTGGGAGAGCTCGACAAACAACACTGCGGAATACGAAGGCCTGCTCGCCGGTCTAAGGATCGCAGCAGACCTTGGTATCAAGAGGCTCCTCATGAGAGGCGATTCGCAGCTTGTTGTTAAGCAGGTCAATAAAGATTATCAAAGTCCATTGATGCAAGCCTATGTGGATGAAGTGAGAAAAATGGAAGAGCGCTTTGACGGTCTGCAAACAAAGCACATTCCTCGTGCTGACAACAGCATTGCTGATGACCTGGCAAAGCGCGCAGCCCTTAAGTTACCTGTGGAACCAGGGACTTTTGTGCTCCATTTGACTCAGCCGTCTGTGGCGCCACCAATGGGGCAAGAAAAGAGAAGGAAGCTAAACTCTGGTCAGTACTTTCCGGCAGAGCTCCCGGAAGCCGCCGGCAAAGAAGTTGCCGGGATCAGCGACAAGCCTGCCGGGGAACATCAAGCTCCGACGGAGGCTCAGGCCTTTGCCGTCGAAGCGAACGTTCCCCTGGCGGAAGAGGCAGCTTTAGTCCTAGTTGTCGAGCCCCAGGCTCCAACATGGGCGCAGCCCATTGTCCATTTCCTTCAGATAGGAGAACTCCCTGAGGAACAAGAAGAAGCGGAAAGAGTAGCCCGTCAGTCCAGTATGTACCAGTTCGTCGATGACGTTCTGTACAGAAAGAGACCGAACGGTGTGAAATTGAATTGTATTCCTCGGGAGGATGGACTGGAGCTGTTGGCAGAGATACATGGAGGCATATGTGGCTCCCACATAGGGTCAAGAGTGCTTGTCGGAAAGGCATTCCGGCAAGGTTTCTTTTGGCCCACTACTCTCCAGGATGCAACTACACTAGTAACCAAGTGTGAAGCGTGCCAGTTTCATTCGAAGAAATCACATCAGCCAGCTCAAGCCCTTCAGACAATCCCTCTCTCCTGGCCATTTTCGGTCTGGGGGCTCGACATACTGGGCCCCTTTCCCCGTGCTACCGGGGGCTTTGAGTACTTGTACGTAGCAATCGACAAGTTCACAAAGTGGCCGGAGGTGGAAGCGGTGAGGAAGGTGACAACACAATCAGCCATCAAGTTCTTTAAAGGAATTGTTTGCCGTTTCGGTGTGCCTAACAGGATTATCACCGACAACAGCACACAGTTCACAAGTCGCACCTTCATGCAGTACGTGCAAGATCTTGGCAGCAAAGTTTGCTTTGCCTCGGTTGCTCACCCGAGAAGCAACGGCCAAGCAGAGAGGGCTAATGCTGAAGTGCTGCGCGGTCTCAGGACCAGACCTTTTGATAGGCTAAAAAAGTGCGGAAGGAACTGGATTGATGAGTTGCCAACGGTTCTTTGGTCACTCAGGATGACACCAAATCGAGCCACTGGCCAGACACCCTTCGCTCTAGTTTACGGAGCGGAAGAAGTTCTCCCCACGGAACTCATATATAGGTCACCCCGAGTGCTCGCTTATGATGAGCTTGAGCAAGAGCAACTACGGCAAGATGACGTTGTGCTCCTCGAGGAAGATCGTCTTCGGGCTGCTGTGCGAGCCGCGCGCTACCAGCAAGCTTTGCGCCGCTACCATAGCCGCAAAGTTCATGCCCGAAGCCTTGAGGAAGGCGACCTTGTTCTTCGACGGATTCAGTCCGCCAAGAATTCCAACAAGTTGACGCCGAAGTGGGAAGGCCCTTATCGGGTGGTACGAGTCACCAGGCCTGGCGCTGTCCACCTGGAGACCGAGGATGGCGTTCTAGTGAACAACTCCTGGAATATCGAACATCTTCGCAAGTTCTACCCATAAGGCGCGGTTGTCGGGGGCTCCCGGCAACCACTTTTTGTACAAGTCTTGCCGGCAAGGCATGTAATCCTTTGTACAAAGCCAGGCGCAGGCCCTGTGCATAGTTAGATGAGCTTAGTGTTGTGCATTTCTTATCGATTTCCCTGTTTATATATATATATGCATGCTTATCCAAGATTTTGTATGATACTTGCTCCCGGTAAGTATTGATGAACCGCCTACGTTCCATATCATTATTTTCTCTTCTTTCTTTTTCTCAAGAGACAGAAGGTTCCCTCGCGCCCATGTTTGCCGGGGGGAAGGAAGATATGGATACCGGTGGGTTGGCGATGTTCAGAATTAACATCTTGCCGGAGAAACACGGAGAACCTTGCAGGAGAAGTACGGCGACAAGAGCTAAGTTGCCAAACTTTGAACAAGTTCTTCAGTTTGTATAAGGCTATTTTCCTTCGCCGATTTCGGCTTTTGTATGGAAAACCTACACGCGAAGGAACCTTTGTATAATTGGTTGCGCCCTTATTCTGTTTCGAGTCCGCTCAACAGTCTAAGTGGCTGCACTAAGAACGTCAAGGTATCTTGCCGGCTGCTGCACCTCCAGTAGGCTGCTGAAGTCCTGCACCCAGCGCTCGCGGCAGGTTGCGCGCCGGCGAGTTTCTAGAAAGCATAGGGTAAATACCATACGGAAAGGAATCAGACAAGGGAAATAGCATGCATACATTTAAAGCACAGCTAGTTATGTTACATTGATAGTTGCCGCATTTCTAACTTGAGACCGTTTTGTCTTTGACATGGAATGACGGCGATAAGGAAGAATAAGACAGCAAAGGAGGGTGCGGCGGCTAGTCTCTGCGCTGGCCCTCGACCCTCTTGGTTGAGTCCACCTTCTCAAGGATGGGCGCGACAAGCTCCTCGAGCGCCTTGATGTCTGCATCCTTTGGCAAGCGATCGAGCACGTCGGTGAAGTTGATGCCGGGATTCTTGTGCGCCACCTTGATAAGTACCTTCTGGAGGACAGCCCGGCAAAGCTTGCGTGACTCGTTGGCCAGCTGAGTCGCACGGTTGGCCTGGAGCAACTTCAGGGCATCAACGATACTGTCGAAGAATATGGTTAACCTGGCGCTCGTGGATACCCTTTTTTCAGAAGAATATCTGAATTTTTGCAAGCCTTCCCGGTCCATGGTTGATAGCTGCGCCGTGAGCCTCTCTGCTGTATCGACAAGGCGATCAGTCCAGATCTTCATTCCCTTCTCATAGTCAGCTTGGGTGGCGGCGGCGCTCTTCAACAGATTTCTCTCGTCTTGGAGATCCTTGACCAGGGCCTTCTCACAGATCCTGCCATCTTCAAGGGATTTCTCCAGCATGGTCAGCTTCAGCCTCAGATCGGTAATGGAGTCATTTGCCGAAGAGAGCTGCTTGATCTTGTCGGATACAGCAACTTGCATCTCCGCCAGGCTGTGGAGAGTTTTTTCTCTGTCGCCTTTGAGCGTTGAGAGCTCTTTGCGGTGTTCTTCAAGATCAGCCTCTATCTCATGCACTCTGTTGCTCAATTCATCCTTGGCAGCCTCTGCAGCTTCGGCAGCATCGATGGCCTCCTTGAGTTTGCCGGCATGACTTACAGTCAGAGCTTCGAGTGCCTCCTTGTGCTTCTGCTCCAGCTCCTGGGTCCGCCGGGCGACAAGCTTTTCAATCTCTTCATCCTTGCTGCGGAGCTTGGCGGCAAGCACCTGCTCACGTGCGGCAAGGTCTTCTTCGTGGGTGTCAAGCCCGATGCGGCGCTCCGTCAAGAGAGCATTTTCGGCAGCAATCTTTTGCGTGGTTTCCTCGTGTGCCTTCTCCATGTCGGATTGCTTCAAGAGGAGCTCTGTCCAGCTTTGGCTCACTTGCTCTCGGCTAGCAATCAGCTCTTGGAGGGCCTCGGCGTACCAGATTTGCATTTGCTCCACACGCTTCTGAAAGTCTGCTTCGACGGCTTCGACAACCGCTGCTTTGGAGTCGATCTTCTCCTTTCGAGCACGGTGAAGCGCCTGAAGCTTGCGGAAATTATCGCCCATGGCTTGAAGGAGTTGATCTTCTTTGGATCTGCTATTGCTGGCACTTGGTTCTTCAACAATCTTGAGCCCGGCAGCAGCGATGACTTCATCATCAAAAACTTCTCCTCCAATCGGTGCCTCAACACTTGCCGTCCCCGGCAAGTGGACGAAAAAGTTCTCGCCAACCTTAAGATATCTGCTTGCCGGAGGCGCTTCGGATAAGGACGGCTGATCCTCAGCAGCTGCCTCGCTGGTGGCTGGGGGCTCCGCGGCTGGCGTAGCGCTTGACGCTCTTGCGGCAGGAATGTCGTCAGTACGGTCGCGAGCCTCCTCACCGGCCCTTTCAGCAGATTCCTTGGCGGCTTCATCGATGGTGATCTTGCTGGCCTCGGCAGCGGCATCTTTGGCGGTCTCCTCAATAATGGCGTCGACGTCCATGTCTTCCATCACAGGGAATCCTGAAAGGCAAAGGGAGGGGAAACCAAATGAGGTCGAGCTTGAAGAAAGACAAAAGAAAGGACAACAAGTGCTCTAAGGCAAGTAGTTACCTGTGTCGGGCCATTGTGGGGAAGTTTTGCTTTCCCCGGCAACATTGGTTGCCGGGGAAAGGTTGCCGGGACCTGTGCTTGCCGGCTCTTCCCCCGCCAAGATGGGCTCGTCGGTAGGAGCTCTTGCCGGGGATGCACTTGTGGGCGGGGTGGTTGACGGAGGCGGCATAATGGGGGCCTCCTCCAATGGCTCCCCCTGTTGTTGCTCTTCTCCTGCAAGCCCAAGAAAGTTAGCGGCAAAGGTAAAAACCTCGGCGCCCGCTAGCAGAAAGTGAGTAATGAACTTACGCTGGGAGCTGCGCTGGGGGCTGCGTTGAGGGCTAAGTTTTGGGCTGATGATGATGGCCTCTAGCACGCTCATAGAGCTTATCGGGAGCTCGTCGCCCATGGAAGCCTTCGCCCTTTTTGCCACCCTTTCCGCTAAGGTTTCTGCATCACTGCAGAGACAAGATCAAGCAAAGCAAAGAGATCAGTCAAGTGGAATTCAGGGTTTGGAAGAAATGAGCCGTGACGGGATGCTTACTCTTTCTCTTCTCGTTCTGGGCTGAAGCCGGAGATGTCGAAATCGACCTCCACTCCGATGTCCGAATGGGGAGGTGGAGAAGGGCTCCTGGATCGCTTGGCTGTAGTAGGTGTACGGGGTTGGCGTGTCTCCGCTTCTTCAGTATCTGGTGCTGCCGTGCGGGACGCTCCTGCCACCCCAGTGGTTGCCTCAGTTGTTTGTCTCGCACCACTCACGGGTTGCTGACGAACCCCTTGCCGCGGTGCAGCCTTGCCGGCCATTTTCTTGCCGGGGACCTCGCTGCTTGAAGAAGGTTGTTGCACTGGAGCACTAGAAGCGGCTTTTCGAAGGACGCGTTTTGCCTTCCTCGGAGCCGGGGGCTCCTCCTGTGGCTGCTCTTCAGCTACACCTTCGTCAGATGAGCTCTCGACGGCTGCGCCGCTTTGCTCCCCAGCAACCTGGTCCTCCCCAGCAAGATCTTCTTCCAGCACCACTTCCACGTCGCTGGTTTCCCATTCCGAGAAGCCAACGACGCCGGCCTCTGCGGCAAGATTCACCTCTTCCATCCTAGTGGCGATGTACGCCACCTCTTCATCAGTAGTGGGGCGGATAAGGTTTGTCTCTTCCCGGACGGCCCTTTCCGACAAGTTGTCGAAGAAACTTTGTGCGTCCTCTGCAGACGGCTCTTCCCAGGTGGCGTCGAGGCCATGGGCGTTGAACATTGGCATTGCTGCAATGATCGACCCCATGGCAGAGTTGATACACAAAGGGACAATCCTTGCCGGCAGCCTGTGCTTGTCCTCGCGCTGGAACAGCTTGTGGCGGAGAGCTACGAGTTGCATAATCGTCAGATTGTTGTTCAGCCCGGGGCGCAGTCTCATGATATCTGCTGTGTTCTGGTATTCCCAGGCTAGCCTCCCTTTGTTCTGCAGAGGGGCGATGCGGCGACGGAGGAAATCGGAGCCGATCATCTCTATGGTCAGCCCGGCGGCTCTCAGGCGAAGAATTCTGGTGGTGGCGATGGTGAGCTTGTCGTCCTGGGCGTCAAGATCGCTCCAGTCGTTACCACGAACCACCCTCTGTTGCCAGGGCGTGCAGAAAGGATGAGGATCTGCCTCCTTGATCCAGCACCACTCAGATCGCCATTCTTCCCACTTTTCCTGGTAAACCCCCTCCGGGTAGGTTTCCTTGCTCCCTGGCCTTGAGATCCAAGCGATGGAACCGGAGAGGGCTTCTCCTTTTTGGACACGGGGAATGAAATAATGGCGGAAAAGGGCCGTGTTGCGGACAACTCCAGCAAAATTCTCGCAAAGATGCGCAAAGACGGACATGCACGTAATAGCATTTGGCATGAAGTCTAAGAGACGGAAGCTGTATGTATACATGATGTCGATGAAGAAATCGGAGAAAGGTGGGCAAAGCCCGCCATAGAAATATGCGGCAAAGAAAGGGTATTTATCTGGCCCGCCCTTGGAAGAAGAACCTGGAGCCACTCGAGTTGCGGGGTGAGCCTTCGTCTCCCTCGCCCACATACACTGGTACCGGTCCTTCAGGGCTTTCGCATCAAGTGTCGGGGCGAAGACGACGTACTTCTTCCACATCTTCACTAGCTTGCTCTCCGGTACATCAGCTTTCGCCTCCTTGCTCTTGCTCGCTTTAGGAGGCATGGCGGCTGTGGGGCGGAAGCCGGGGATGGAGCGGGCTAGGAATTGAGGCGGATGAGGAGGAGTTCTGCTCTGCGCTTGAGCAGGAAGACGATGGCGGATTTCAGATTGGAAAGCAGAAGGGGTAAATGTGTAGCGCCTCTGCGGATTCCTTTTTATGGGGAAGGAGCGAGGCCACCTCTTTTACTGCCTAATGTGAACGCGCCCTTACGGGCGCGCTATAACCGCGGCCGCTTAGCGCATGTTCCCCCACGTCGCGCGTTCAGCGCGCGCAATTGGGGAGCGCAATAAGCGAAATAATCGTGAGCAGTTACCCCGCCGCGCATGCCCGTGCACTGTTTGGGCCTAGCCCAACATCGCCTCGCGCTCTTGTGTGGCCTAGGCCCGGGGGCTCCTGTCGGTGTACTAAGTATTGGGCCTTAGTACCCCATACTTGTGCACAGGCAGTTGCAGCCACTCCTGCGGCAAGGCTTGTCGGGGGAACAGCTGAAGATTGATTCAAGATTAATTCAAGATTATCAAGAGATCTATTCAAGCCAAGAATGAGAAGATAAGGAAAGCTAAAGGCCGTAGGCCCGGCCCCGGCAAGGATCTTGCCGAGGTAGCCTGCGAAGACCGTAAGTTTAGCCTCCGGCAAGATCTTGCCGGGAGGCCCCGGCAAGGTTCCGCCACTATGCCATCGCTCCAGCACAGCGACTAGCCTGACAGATGGGTTTTGTCCTCCTGGGTGCGTGGCAAGACGCCAGTGGAGGAGAGCATAAGCGGTGCTGATGGGATGGCTCCTTTTTCCATCCCCAAGAAAGTGAGGACACCGAGATGGACACCTCACGGTGCATTAAATGTGCTTGTCCTAATCCGCCAGTGGTTAGGTGTGCTAACCCTGTAGCTACTTTCCACCTCAATGTATATACAGATGCCACTGTTGACTGTTGGTGACCCCTGGGACATATAAAAGGAGGCCCAAGGCAACTGCTACAGGGGAAAAAAACTCTCGGCCTGTTCTGCATGCGTAGCTGCTGCTCGAACTCACTGTTCATTGCGAGCGCTCCTGGAGCTTGGGCTTGAACTGATAATAAACACAAAGCAGGAGTAGGGTTTTACGCTGATTAGCGGCCTGAACCTGGGTAAAATCTCCTCGCGTTGATCATCGGATCTGCACTTTGTGCAATCCTCTCTCCCTGCCGAATCGTAAAGGGGTCCCTCAGATCCCATAGGTGTCGTTTCCCGTGACATCTAGAAAGGATCGGAGGGAGTATATTGTACGTTCAAAAGCGAAACGAACATTGAATACCCTTTATATATGATTTGCTGATGCTATGATCACCAGTTCAAAATTTTGAATCCGCCTTAGGTATCACACATGCACCCACTCGCTCTCTCTCGGTTTCATCTCGGGGTCCGGAGTTCGATTGAAAGAGGACTAGGGTGGGTACAGTACATTCGTTTTGCTTTTGAACGTACAATATACTCCCTTCGATCCCCACAGACCCCCCCGGGTCATTTCTATCATAGAAACACACCAAACATTTATCTCCTTGCACGACACGCACTTGATCTCTCAACATCAATCGATCTCGTCAAGATGTGTCGGGGCATGAACCGAATGGGATGTCAAAACTAAGATGGGAAGTGACACGTAGTCGAGGCAAAGTGAAACTTTAAACGAACCGTTTGTCTGTATGCATGTCGGACAAATTACAACATTGGAAATACAAGCATGGTCTAGGCCCACAAGTGAATGATACTCGGCAGAATGTTCAAATGAGGCATGCGGGAGGATAGACTCCACTGGAGGGCGGCATGATCGATGGAGAAGAGGGTTGGAGAGGAATGAGAAATAAGCAATGCCACATGATTATACTTGAACGGCTCAAATAAACAATAAGTTGTCTCGTTTTCCCTTCCGTCTTGGTCATGGAGTAAGATACTCCCTCTGTTTTTATTTACTCTGCATATTAGGTTTGACTGAAGTCAAACTTCATAAAATTTGACCAAATTTATAGAAAAAATATGAACATTTACAATAGCAAATCTATATGATGTGAAAGTATATTCAATAATGAATCCAATGGTATTGATTTGTTATTGTATATGTTATTATTTCTGTCTATAAACTTTGTTAAAGTTTACAAAGTCTGACTTTGAGCAAAGCTAAAATGCGGAGTAAATAAAAACAGAGGGAGTACGCAGGGACTAGTATAGTTACTACTGCCAGAACATGGTAAGTTGGACCCCTAAATGCGGGCACGGACCGGGCACACCTCAATTATTCCTTCAAACAGTCGGACACCTACATTAGCACACCATCCGGCTACTTAATCAAGTGTTACGCTTCACTAGTTGAAAAGGAAAAGGGTGGTACCATACCCAAAACCACCACACTTGGGGCTAGGGTAACAACTTGGTACTGTACCACATTTGAACCAGGGCACAAAAGCCACCTGTTCTGCGCCTAATGCGCAACACGGAGCACTGACGCTCGAATTTGGCCGAGAAAATAGGGAAACTGACATGTGGGGCACACCTGTCAGGATGACGTGGCGCAGACTAGTTCAATGGAGGAGCTGGCCCACGACCTCCTCGTCACCGGCAACCGTTCATGTGGGTCGTGGGGGCCAGCAACATGGCGCAGCTCCCGCACCGCCTCTGGACACGGTGACCGCGGTGAGCGACACGCTCATCATCGCTGGACACGGTCGGCTTCAGGGTGCCGAGGGTGGCGTTAGCGCTGTGGCATGACCAGCAGATCAACACCCCCCGACTCGTCGAGGATGCACGGGGCGCCGAAGTGCGCGCGCGCCGCGACGCGTCCGCGGAGTGTTGTAGCGCGGCCAACTGCATCCCCAGGACCTGAGACCATGCCGGGTCGTCTTGCTTTATCAATGACATGTGGGGATCGCATGGGATCAAAGGGCATCTCCAACGTTGCCACGACCGCAGCTGACTACCCTGGCACACCAAAAACCCTCGTACCTTGAGCCATCGTGCGGTGCATTTCCAGTCGGCGCCAGCTGCCCACATTCATGCCGTCCGTTCGTATGCCGTCATTAAGAGGCTCGGTGCCCAAGGAACCAACTCCGGCGACTTAATGACGCACCCGGACGCTTGGCCTCACCGGAATGCACTACTTAAAGCGGCAACGCCTAGCTAAACTCCACACTATAGCGCATTGTTCTCCTACCTGGCACCACATCCGCCATGACCGCAAGCGCGAACGCTCTGCGGGAGATCTTGTCTTCGGGGATGAAGCTCGAGGTCGCCGCCCTCACTCAAGTCGCCGCTCGCAATGCAATAGCGGCGTAGCCGGACGCGAACGCGACCGCACAAGTGGTGGCCACGCTGGCGGCCGACGACGGGAGCACCGTCAGCCATGCGTCCTACTTGCCGCCGTCCAATGTTCGATGGCGCATGTGGCAGGTGAAGCGACGGACCGTCCACGTCCATCATCATCGACCTTACGTCCACCGGCACCGCCGAGGTCGGGGACTCCTCCGAGGATGAGTAGGGCAGGGAGGCGGCAGGGCATGGTGTGCCAACTGGCCGGTCCGTCTCCCGTGTTCTACTCTTCCTCGCCGGAGACCGCACCTTCACTTCACGGGTCTTGAACCCCGCCCCCGTACATGGAGATCGCAAATGGAGGACGTCGGTCGCCGCCGTAGAATAGGTTTAGGGTCGGGTTTCTTTTATTTTTCTGTCCTATAAAAGTTCGAAATGTAATGAAAATCTGCCGTGTTTGCATGAATCTCGTCCGGTGTATATGAACTTTCACAATAATAGTAAGATATATTGTAGGAGTATGAAAATATATGGAATGATGATTTGTTTTTGTGTGTATAAACTTAGAAGATTTGACCCAAGACAAAGCTAATATGCGAAGTAAATAAACACATAGGGTCTACATACACAATTTATCTTAGGCACTCCAATAGTACGTCCACTACACATTCACGCATTTCACATCCTTCTACATCTACGGGAACCTATGAAAGGGTTAACGTAAATTGCCTCTCTCTCTCCCCCCTGATTTTCATGGTGGTGGGCCCCTCCCTCCCCCCAATCTCCAATCAACAGCTCACACGTTTCACATTACGTTAATTACGTAACTGGGATTACGTAGGTGTAGCATCCCTCGTCCTAAAAAAACCAACTAAGCCAACCTCCCAGCATATCGCGCGGGAAAAGACCCAGTCGCGCCGCTTTAGTCGGGATTACCGGATTACTAGTAGTAGTATCGATGGATCGCGCGAAGCACCAAGTTTAAAAGGAAAAAAGGCGGTACACTCACAGCACGCCTGTCACGGTCGCATTGCACCACTCACACGGTCGGTCCTGCACACGGCTCACACAAATGGAACGCGCTTCGGCTTGCCTCTTCACTGACATGTGGGACTGCACTTGGAGAAACCGACCATGCGCCAAACTCCCCCGCCCACCGCGCGAAAATCCCCCCAAAAATTCTCCCCAAATCCCAAATTCAACCGCCCTTCGGCCAACTAGCCAATAATATTCCCCAAACCCCCCGACCCCTGACCCCCTCCACTCCATTCGCTCTGCCAAAGCCGCCCTCCCCGCCGCGCCGATATGTCGGCGCCACGGTTTGTCGAGGGGACGCACAGCGATCCTCTCGCTCCCACAGTACGCTCTCGTAGACAGCCGTCCTCTAGCCGCGCCACCACCGCTGGCGATGTTCTTGTGGAGACGCACGGCGGTTAGCTTCTCCCACGGTACGCACATTCTAGACTGAGGCCCCGTGCATGTCGGAGTAGCGCTGAATGTTAGCTGATAGACACTGTTAATCTCACTGTTTGCCGAAGTAGTTTACAGTCAATATGCTCTGCTTAAGAAGCTTCCTTGCCCTATTCTGCACTCAATCTGCTTAGCTGAGATGGCATGCCACGCCTGATTAGTTGCTAAAATATCTTGCCATATATTTATTGTGACGTAGATTGCCATGGTCTAGTAGCCAATCTGTTAGGTGAAATAGCTCTACACCATTTTATACTCGATCTTTGTTGCTGAGATGGCCTTCGATGGTTGTGTGCTTGGCATCATTGACTGCTGAAATAGCCTGCCATAATTTAGCCCTCAAATCTGTTTGCTGAATTAGCTTTACATATATTTTGTTACTTAGATCTGCTTGTCCAAATATCTTGCCATAGCTTTAGACATCGAACTAGGTATTTTTTTTGGACTCATAAAAAAGCATATATGTTTTTCCTGTAATATCTAGTAGAAGAACTAATTTGTATGTCTAATAGATGGACAGGACTTGGATAACTTCTACTCGAAGATTCTCCGCTGCATATGTCGAGGGGGTTGAAAACTTCATGAACTTTATCAGAGCTGAGTACGGTGGTCCGAAATCATACGTGCTCTGCCTGTGTAGCAGTTGTATGAATTCAGTTACAAGACCCCAGTCAACTGTGCAAAATCATCTACACTTGTATGTGATGTCGGTCACATGTACTAGGTAGGTTCATCATGGTGAAGCTGTGAACGTGAATGTTACTGACTATGTGGAAGCAGCAGATCACCATCTTGATCTGACTGATGCTCAGGTGGAAGAGGAGGAGGTGGTGGTGGTGGCGGCGGAGCCAGTGAGTTTGACCAACATTGAAACAATGCTACGAAATGCTCTTGCATTTCATGAACTTCCACCTGCAGAAGAAAAATGGTGGACCAGCATGTTGGAACAATGCAACATGGCTATCACCCGAGGAAATAAGCTGTCAGTATTCTCAGCTATGGTCACCTTTCTTCAGGTGAAGACATCTGAGCGGATGAAAAAACAATTCATTTGATGCGATGTTGGCTGCTTCCCGCAAATCTTTCCCAGATGCGTCTGAGCTGCCACACACCTACAGTAAAATGAAGAATTTCCTTCGTGCAGTTGGAATTGGATATGATATGATCCATGTTTGTAAGAATAATTGTGTTCTGTTCCGGAAGGATTATGCCAACTTAAGTGAATGCCCAAAATGCAAATCATCAAGATGGAAAGATGGCGATGCTGTGAAGAGGATTCCTCATAATGTTCTGAGACATTTTCTAATTATACCAAGATTGCAGAGGTTGTTTCATGATGCTGAAACAAGAGAGGATGTACTATGGCATTCTAGGAACCAGGAGTACAGAGATCAGAACGTAATGAGCCATCCATCTCATGGTAGTGACTGGAAAAGCTTCAATCAGAAACACAAAAAGTTTGCTGCTGACCCGAGAAACATTAGACTTGGCTTAGCTTCAGATGGATTTAACCCATTTGGCCACCAGAGCGCCACATATAGCATGTGGCCAGTGCTTGTTATCCCTTACAACATGCCTCCAAATGTCTGCACCAAAGAATCAAACTACATGATGGCCTTGCTCATCCCAGGTCCAAAAAGTCTTAGAAAGGATTTTGATTTATTCATAGAGCCTCTTGTGGAGGAACTTCAACAGCTATGGAGGGGTGTTCTCACTTGAGACCTATATAGCAGCCCACCAGCTGATTTATTTCTGCGTGCTGTTATAATTTGGTGCATCCGTGATTATCCGGCTTTGGGCACTATGTCAGGGCGAACGACACATGGTTACAATGCATGTGTTCACTGTGACAGGAATCCGCTGTCATACGCAATACTTAGCAAGATCTGTTACATTAGACACCGTCGTTTCCTTGCCAAGGACAAGCCGTGTCCTACAAAATACCAAAGATATGTGTCCTACAAAATACCAAAGATATGTGTTTAATGCAAAACATGAAAATCGTGATGCGCCAAAGAGGCTCACCACCGATGAGTTGCAAGTGGAATTAGAGAAGGTCAGGCATATTACACCAGGAAACCATCCTAATAATGGTAGCGGGAAAAGGAAGCATAGCAGGGTAGAAGAGAGATTGTTGTTTACCCGCAGGTCCACTTTGTGGGACTTGGAGTATTGGAAAGATTTGGATCTGCGGCATAATCTTGATGTGATGCACATCGAGAAAAATATATGTGACAGCATTATCGGCACACTTCTTAATATTGAAGGAAAGACGAAAGATATCATAAAATCTAGGATTGATTTGACACACCTGGGTATCAAAAAGGATTTGCAGGTGGAAGATGAAGGTAAACCACGGGATATGGCACCAGCTGTCTACGTCTTGGACAAGGTAAAAAGAAGAGAATTTTGCGAGGTCCTGTCACGTGTGAGATTCCCACATGGATTTGCTTCCAACCCTGAAAGGAGAGTCAGTGCAGATGGAAACAAGGTACAAGGGTTGAAAACTCATGACTGCCACGTCCTACTTCAAAGGGTTTTACCTATTATCCTTAGAGGATTGGGCCGCCCTGACTTATACAGAGCAGTTGTAGAGTTGGGACAATTCTTCAGGGAACTCTGCAGTAGAAATATCAGGATAGATGCTTTGGAGCGTCTTAGAGACAAGATACCAACTATCCTATGCGACCTTGAGAAGATATATCCTCCAGCCTTCTTTGATGTGATGGTGCATTTGGCTGTTCATCTACCTAATGAGGCACTACTTAGAGGTCCAGTACAGTATGGATGGATGTACCCTATTGAAAGGCGGCTAGGCACTTTCAAGGGCTATGTTAGGAATAGAGCTAGACCCGAGGGTTCCATTGCAGAGGCCTACATTGATACAGAAGCGTTGACATTCTGCTCAAAATACATTGAAATAGCTTATCAGCTTAGCAAAGAGGTGGGTGAAGACAATCCCGGGCTCAATGTTTTCGATTGTTCTGTTCGAGTTACAGGGAAGAGTCGACAAGACGACAAACCTAAAGATTTGGACAAAATGGTTTGGTATGTGTTGAATAACTGTCTTGAGATTCTACCTTATATCGAGTAAGTGCTAAGTACTGCAGCTTATACATCATAATCTACTAAACTTGCAGCACATTCTTATATATTTAGATGTTTGACGCGATCACTATGTTGTGCAGCATCTGCAAAAAGGAGTTACTGCCGCAAAATCCAAGAAACATTGACAAACTGGTTATGGCAGGATTTGTGAAATGGTTCAAGAGCCATGTAAGCTTTTGAATTGCATTGTCTGTTTTTTTAATATATTGAGTACATAAGATGATCAGCTTGTCTATTTTCTAACCATAGGTTAAGAAGATGCGGGTGGATGGGCAGGCAGTTAATGATGCCCTTTACGCACTAGCAATGGGTCCTGATACTCGGATAAGACATTATGAATCTTGCGTTGTTGGAGATGTGCGCTACAACACCCTTGCACACGACGAAGGCAGGAAGACACAAAATAGTGCCATCATGAGCACGGACAAGTACGGCGAAGAGACAACTGAAATGTATGCTAACATAACAGACATTGTTCAGTTGCAGTATATCTCCAGTTTCGAGGTTCATCGGTGTGTGGTTCTGTTGTGCTGTCGTTGGTATAACCTGTTTTCCAGGATCGCAAAACCCAGAGCTGATGATTATTTCAAATCCATCAATGTCAAGGCGGCATACCAGACCTACGAGCCTTTTATTTTGGCAAATCAAGCAACACATATATTTTTCTTGGAAGACACATTTGCACGTAGCAATGATTGGAGAGTATTGCAAAGGTTTGAGAAGAGGAATTCGTTTAATGAAGTTGCACAACAATATGATGCTTACACTGCTCCTGATGTAGAAGATTCCACAGATGTTCCAAATATCTTTGAGAACCATCACATCAATGACGCTGGCGAAAAGATTGCCTGTCGGGCTATGGACATACGAGAGTTGATTAATAAGATGCCAACGTTCGAGGACATTGAGGATGAAGAAGAAGATGACACTGGGGGGAATTACGATTCAGAATGATACACATGGCAAAGATGTTGACGCTGCTGCTGCGGATGATGATTAGATTGCTTTTGTCGTATTTTCCAGTCAGAAGACGTTTTTTATCTACTATGTGAAATTGTGTTTGCTATGACAACTGAAACCTGATGAACTTGTTGTTTAGTATTTTGCTGTGAGAACATCACTTATTATGTATGTTGATTTGTGTTTGGTGATTGTATGACGACTAAAACATGATGACATTGTTGTTTAGTTGTACTCATATTTGGCTGTGAAACTTGTATTTGATGACATAGTTTGATGTTGGACTGCAATTTGCTCGTCGTCTTCGAATGGGAACAAAGATGACCCGACAGGGCCTCTGCTAATTTATTTATTTATTAGCAAAAGGGCCTCTGCTATTTATTTATTTATGAGAAAAAGGGGATACCCCCCGATTTCCGTTAATAGAAATCATTAGATGTTCACAACACTACGCCCAGCCTGCTAAATAGGTTTTATTCATTACTAGTTTCAGCAAAGTGCTCATGTCATAGCCACTAAATACATCACGAGTGCTACATACACTGCAAATAAATAGACAATCATCCTACAAAGCACATCGATTTTGCCCATTATCTTCACAAGCTCTTTCATCTCCTCATTGCTGTCAAGGCCGTTCAGCAGCTGTTGCTTGGCCATGATCAGAGGAACTGCATCTTTAACCTTCTGCTCTGCATCTTCCTCTTCTGTCATTCCTTCAGTTACTTGTCCAACACCCCAACCTGCTGGTATTGGGATTCCTCGGCTAACCAAATAATCAACGTAGTTGCATTCCCCCACATCAGCAACTTCCCAGAAATACAAATCACACGAATCTTCCCTTTTCTGCACGAATCAAATTGGAACATCATCAACCAAACTATTAAAAAAATCAGCAATAGAAAGCAGCAGAACAACACTTAAAAATATTATTACCCCATGATTCGGGCATTTGTAGAAGACTCGGCCAGGGTTGAGGATTGTGGTTGAGACGCGACAGATGACTCTGCGTGATTTGCAGCAGTGGCACCACACCAACGGCAGCGGGTTGCGATGAGCAACCGACTGCGGTGCGTGTGCCGGTGGGGGTGTGATGAGACCCACAGGCGATGGTACGGGTGGCGACTTGGCGCATATCTGGTTGTTGCCTGCTGAAGAGCAGGTGGACGAGCAGCCAGTGGACATGGTTGCTGCGGCCAGAGCTTCTGATGCTAGGCAGAGTAAGTAGAGAAGAGGAGAAGCGAACATTGGATATGTCAATTTCATTACTTGCAGAGTAGCATAGCACCATATATAGTCATAGTCTAGGTTTGGATTCGAACCAGCTACAGGAGCACATCTCTCTTTTTTCTAAAACTCAGCAACGTCTCTTTACTGGTACACTAGCTTGTTCTGTACGCCTTCTCAAGTCTTTGATTTTCTTTCTTTTTTTTGCGAGGAAGGAAGGAGGACAAAATTGAGAGTTCCTGGGACTCGAACCCAAGACCTCTAAGTTGAAAACCAAGGGTTCTAGTCACTTATGTGGCAAACGTTCCCTAGGAGGAGGACGGCAGACAAACGCATTTTCCTCGCAGTTTTAGTTGCGACACAAGATCGAACGGTAGCAGTTTCGGGAATGTTATCAGGCGAACGAGCCTAGTTTTTCTTTTCTTCCTATATATAAAAAAGTATGCTACTTGGTGTCGGCTTAGTCAACAAACGATCGTGCCAACCTTGACCATTGGATTGACATTCAATGTTTGTCGTGTTTCTTCAGTCTCTTCTTCCTCCAGCCGCCAAAGCCAAACCAGCGCCGGTGGGACCGCCTGCTCCCGCCTCCCATGGCTGGCTGTGCTGCCGCGCACGCATCATGGCCACATCGCACCCTAAAACTCTGTGTATCTTCCCCGGCTCCTGTTTGTTCCCGTCCGAGGCCTCACCATCTTCCTCCGCCTTGGTTCGCTCGCCGCGGCGCCGCCCTCTAGTGTTGTCAACATGGTCATCAACCAAGAGGAATAAGGAGATGACTGTACATGGTGAGGATGACAGTAGGGACCCACCAGGATCATGGCAGTAGGCAAGCAAGTGCCTCCTTTATTACAAGAAAAAAGGGTTCCTCCTGATGGTTTCCTGACATCTGGGTCGCACGCCACTGTCAACGTAGTCAATAAGCGAGATAATTGCACAAGGAGCGGCAGACACCCGGGACCCAGTAGCGCGCGTAGTAATTTTTTTTCCGGGGCGGAGAAGGGTATCAACTGGGTTGTGCGGGATCTGTGGCCCGTCTAGCCCTGGCTTTTATTTCATATGTTTACCACATAACCAGCCCAATTTTTTTTCCTTTCTGAAAATGGCTAGCCCAGCTATTTTGTTTTTTGTAGAATAACCAACGTAGGCCTACTTGCTTTTCTATGCCTTGCTGGGCCGGAAATCTTTCAAGACGAGGAGGGATGCATTCGGGCTTGCCTAGAAAATGGGCTATAAGTAATAAGAAATGGGCTATAAGTAATAATAAATGGGCTGTAAAATGAAAAATTACAGCAAACAGGCAATTAGTTCCAAAATACTTTTTTCTTTTGGATTTTGATATTTTAAATTTCATTGTTTTCGTGCGGGTAAAATTTCATTGGATTTAAATTAAGGTATGTTTAGTTTTTAAATTAATTTGAATCTGGCTAGAAATTTCGGGTTGTATGCTGTTTGGGACAGAATTGGAGGCTGACTTGTGGGTCTACTAGGTTGACGTGTACGAAAGGCTTTGTCAACTTACTCCACAAACGATTCTAGCAGCAGTGACCGTGGGATGTTAATCCAATGGCCGTGCTACTTCTTCAATATCTGATCTTCTTGCTCCAGCCACCCAAACCAGCGCCGGTGGGACTGCCTGCTCCTGCCTCCCGTGGCTGGCTGTGCTGCCGCACAGGCCGCACCACCCCACCCTACTCCATCGCTGGCCAGGCCATTCCTCTACTCACCCACACCTCCTGTTATTTTCCGACGACGGCAGCCGAACCAGTAAACCCTCGTACTCCCCACCACATGGGCAACCACTGCCGAGTCTTCCCCGGCTCCGGGTCGTTCCGTTCCTAGGCCTCGCCGTCGTCCACCGCCCTGGTGCTCTCGGCGGCGTGGTCAACGTGGTCAACGAACGACATCCATCGGAAGAGGACTGTACGTGGAGAGGCTGACAGCTGGGTCCACGGCCGCACGCAAGGAAGTGCCTCCTTATTACGCGCAAAATAATGATTCCCCCACCTGACAGCTGGGACCCACCGGAAGGGCCTCTGTATTTCGCGAAAAAAACGTTCCTCCCACTGACAGCTCGGACCCAGCAGCTATATCTTCGCACGTAAGGAAGTGCCTCCTTATTACGCATAAAAAAATGAAAACTCCCCCTGCTAGCTGGGACCCACCATAGTGGGAGGCTGACTTGTGGGCCTACTAAGTTGACGCGGACGGAGGGCTTTGTCAACTTAGTCAAGATGAACGATTCTAGCTCCAGTGACCATACGATGTCCATCCAACGGCCGTAGTGCTTCTTCAACCTCTGGTCTTCTTGCTCCAGCCGCCCAAACCAATGCCGATCGTGCTGCCTGCTCCTGCCTCCCGTGGCCGGCTCTGCTTCCACGCAGGCCTGACCGCCCCACCCTACTCCAACCTCTGGCAAGGCCATCCCTCCACTCACCCACAACCTCTGTTATTCTGTAGCGACGGGAGCCTCACACCGCAGCCGAATCAGTCAACCCTCATACTCCTCTCTGCGTGGGCATCCACTGTCGCATTTTCCCCGGCTCCGCGTCGTCCCCTTCCTAGGCCTCGCTGTCGTCCACCGCCTTGGTGCTCTCGGCGCGGTGTGGTCAATGTGGTCAAGGAACGACTTCCATCGGAAGAGTACTGTACGTGGAGAGGCTGACAGCTGGGTCCAGGGCCGCAGCAAGGAAGTGCCTCCTTATTACGCGCAAAATAATGATTCCTCCACCTGACAGCAGGGACCCATCGGACGGGCCACCGTATTTCGCGAAAAAAACATTTCCCCCTGACTGCTGGGACCCACTAGCTACATCTTTGCACGCAAGGAAGTGCGTCCATATTACGGGCAAAAAAATGATGCTCCCCCCTAACCGCTGGGCCCCACCATCAATAACTTCGCACGCAAGGAAGTGCCTCCTTATCCTCCCTAACAGTCGGACCCGCCTGGTCGAAGCGTACGTAGCGTTGTCATTCTGGTCATGAATGTGTACGTACATACTGGTCGATCGGTCTGTCTGCAGGCTGTAGCGATGATCCGTGGCCGAGTAAGGAAGGGCACGTGTCGTAGTAGAGGCGCGGACGTAGCATGTCACGCAGTCCCGTCTATATCTGTACACGTACGTACAGCCAGGGTGCAAGAAAGTAAATACGGCCACATACATACATACGGGCGGGGTCTCGAACGCCTACTCGCGCATACGTACGACCAGGGCTCATGTACAAGGAGAGGCAGCGGAGAGCAGCGACGGCGTCCTGTTCATCGGCAGCCAACCGGCTGTGTCGGAATAGAGAAACTGTGTCGTGTTCATTGGGAGGCAACGGAATGCGTCCTGTTCATCGGGAGCCAACCAGCTTGGACGAAACAGCCGAAACGAGGCCTGGCGTACCGCAGAACGGAGGAAACGGCCTTCTGTTCGACCGCTTATGGTCGAAATGGGATCCTGTTCACCGGGAGGGGTCTAGCGTACCGCAAAACTAAGGAAACGGACTTCTCTTCGACCTCCTACGGTCGAAATGGGGTCTTGTTGATCGGGAGGGGTGTGGCGTACCGCAAAACGGAGGAAACGGACTTCTCTTCGACCTCCTACAGTCCAAACGGGGGTCCTATTCATCGGGAGGGGTGTGGCGTACCGTAAAACGGGACTCCACGGGCTACTGTTCATCCACTATCTACTGCCTCGCTCCAGCCTCCACGGGCTACTGTTCATCCATCGTCGACCTCCTCCAGCCTCCACCTGCGACTGTTCATCCACGGCGTCTCCCTCCTGCCTCCACCAGCTACTGTTCATCCACGGGCTCCTGTTCATCCAAACTCCACCGGCTACTGTTCAACCAGCCTTCCATGGGCTACTGTTCATCCAGCCCTCCATCGGCTACTGTTCAACCAGCCCTCCACGGGGTCCTGTTCGTCCACCCCCAACCGGCTCGATCGGGGTCCTGTTCATCCAGCGGCAACGGCCTCTACTACCATGGGGTCCTGTTCATCCAACCCCCACCGGGAACTGTTCATCCAACCCCCAACAACGCTCACTATTCATCAAGAGGCAGCAGGTTCGATCGGCTTCAGTTAGCAGCAGTAGCGAAGGAATTGCTCGATCGGGTTCAGTTAATAGCCAGGGATCGATCGGTCGCTCGGGTTCAGTAATGCGTAGCCAGTGCAATCGCTCGGGTTCAGTAGGCGAACGCCTCGCTCGGGTTCAGCTAGAGCCCAACGCCTCGCACCCACGCGCGTACGTGTACGAGAGAAACGCTCAATCCCTCCGTGCATCGCTCGGCCCCGACCACCCACCGTAAGTGGGAACTCCCCGATATTTTCCTCGCCCTCGCTTCTACCATGGTTTTTTCCGTCATGGACGGCCCAAAGAATGTCATGCAGCTGCGTCTTCGGCCCGCCCAGGATGAAAAGCCCATTTTCTGTCATGATTTTTTGTCATAGAAGTAGGAGCCCACCACATCTATGATGATACCGGGTTTTGTCACAATTATCGTCATAGAAGTGTCATAAGCATGACAGAAAATTTTTTGTTCGGCCCAAAATGTCACGGATGTGTCTTTTTTTTGTAGTGTGATATATCCACAAGAACCTCACGGAGCAATGTAACGGCCAACAAACTTGACGTCAATGATACCCAATATGATGGAACATGTAAAGGAAGATCTTCAGAAGACTTGCAGAAAGATACCGAATCCTATTCACCCCACAAGGTCCTTGCTCTAACTTGGCCCGTGATATGGGTACAACATGCATATAATGTCCAGGAGTGCATCTACTCTGTTGCAATGCCATGTGCTTAGCCTGCTGATCATGCATGTAAATATGTCATGCCTTCCTGTTATTCAGTACCTATTCCATTCATGATAACATGTTTTCAAATTCAAGTACTGTCATTCTACTCTGTCGCAATGCCATCTGCTAAGTTTCGACATCATGCTTCTGAATATCTTATGCATTGTTATTCATCAGTATGTACTTCATCTGTCTACCATACCATGTTTTTTTACATTGAAGTGTTGTTCTAGTGGTCTGTTGCAATGCATCTTAGTTTCCCAATCATACACGCATATGTTGCCTTAGTGTTTTTCTGTATGTATTCCGCTATCATACAGTTTTACATTCAACTAGTGTTTTTTTACTCTGTTGTCCTGTCGTATCCCTAGCTCTTACATCATACTCCCTCCGTCCGGATTACATGTCGCAGAAATGGATAAAAATGGATGTATCTAGAACTGAAATACGCCTAGACATATCCATTTATTTTTGGATGGAGGGAATACATGTCAATATGTCATGCCTTTCTATTCTTCAGTACCTATTCCATCTCTCTGTCGTAGCATGTTTTATAACTGAAGCACCATTCTTCTATATAAGGCATGCAAGGGGAAGACGGCTATGTTAGAATCTGAAGGGTTACAAACAAGGTCTTTGCAAAAAATCAAAATGTCAGGAGATAGTAAACCAACTCCAGTGTTCATAGATACTTCTCCAGCACAGAGAAACCCAACTCCTACTGATAATAAGCAGATTCAAGTGGCCAAAGAACTAGTCCACTCCAGTCCAGCAAAAATATGTCAACTCCATTCTAAAAAGCGTGTGCGTATCCTCACATCATGAAATTTTATAGCATTCAGATCATATTTTCTACATGTTTCTTACCCATCTCTCTTTTAGAAAATAAGCTTAAAAGATAGAAGAGTTTCTAAACGGGGATCATGTTTGAGGAAAGTATCTTGCGGGAATTCTCTGTGCTCCAATGCTGATGTAAGTACTTGTTGTATATCACTAAATTCTTACATCAGCATGTATTTTGTTAATCGGCGTGAATCCAACCTTTATCTGATCTAAATTTACTTGTAGCAAAATGTATAATTAAAGGCGACAATGTTGATTTTTGTAAGGAAAACTGCCTGGTAGTTTTGCATACTGAGCTGCATGAGTGTACTATCTCATATCATGCACATTACTAAATTGTAGTGTTGTTCTGGTTGCCCAATCATTCATTGTGTCAATGTTGCTTTCCTATTACCTTACCTGGCTGATGATAGCTGTGCCATATTGTGTTAATTTGGTGTAGGCTGGTGTGGTCTAGTTGCCCAAATGTTCGCTGTGTTAATGTTGCTTTCCTATTATCTGGCCTGGCCAATCATAGCAATGCTAGTGTGTTAATTTGGTGCAGGCTGCTGAAGATAAGAAGACAAACTCTGAAAACAGCAAGGCAACCCCATTGTTTCTTTCCAATAAATCTATGCCAGGTAATATGGCAATAACTCTTGATTAATCTATTCGGTTCCCCTCCTAATTTATGTTATGATGCAGTGGTCGAGACACTCTCCACTATCAATAATACAAGCCTGCCAAAATCGCCATATGAATCTGTTGAGTTTCCTCTATCTCGAATCCAACGAAAAAAATGTATGTTTGTGAATGAATTACTGGCTGAAGCAATCATGGAAATCATGGAGGAATCAGAGGTGCACATTCTTGCGCAACAACAACTGATCAATGTTTTTAGAGACAGTGTAGCAAAGAAGGAAGAACTTGCTCACATGCTTATGGGCGTCATTCGCGCTGAGGTTGCAAATTGTGAGGTTGTAGATCGTTAAGTTCTGCTCATTTATTTGCACTGGCATCAATCTTTGATTGCCTAGTGGATGTAATTTTCTGTAATATATGCTGGATGTGCAACGTTTTTCCTTGTATGACGTATGTTTGCTTAGCGCGCCTCGCATTCCAGCTAACTGGTCGCTAGGAAGGCAAAAAAGCAGTGAAATTATTAGTTAGCAAGAACAGTCGTGGGCCCTATATGAAGGAAGCAGCCCATTGCCCTTAATGGGCTTCCCTAATGGGCTCGCATGGGCCAAAATTCTCATAGGCCTTTGATTGATCGGTTTTTGTCCTGTCCATAATTGCTCGTCGTAATGGGCTCAAATTATAGCTGGGCCGGAATTGACGTTATCTAATTGGGCCTACTGACATGTTCGAACTTTAGCGGGCCCATTAAGTTAATGGGCCGTAACTAGGCCGAAAGCACTATTGGGCCGCTATAATTGAAACGAGCCAACAGTTAATGCTCGGCCCTGTTACCTCCCGGGTCGTTAATAGGCCGACATCGAAGAGGGTAATAAGTGGGCCCATTTGACTTCACGGGCCGTTAACAGGCTGATACTAAGGTCGGGCTATATATGGCCCAACTGTATTTTGGGCCTTTAGCAGGCCAAAAGTGACAGCGGGATCGTACTGGACCATGAAGAGCATGGGCCACTAAGAGGACGAAAGTCAGGTCGGACTTTATATGGCCCAACTGTGTTGTGGGCCTTTAGCAGGCCGAAAGAGAAACCGGGCTGGTATTGGTTATGAAGAGCATGGGCCGTTAAGAGGCTAAAACTCAGGTCTGACTGCAAATGGCCCAACTCATTTATGGGCCGTTAACGGGCTGAAAGACACACCGGCCTGGAAATTGGCCCAACACTTAAATGGGTCGCTAAAAGGTTGAAAGACGTACATCATGAAAATTGGCCCATCCCTTGAATGGGCCGTTAACAGGCCGAAACCACATGGGGCCGATATTGAGCCCAAATATATAGCGGGCTGTTAACGGGCTCAAACTGACGATGTGCTGCAATGGTGTCAAATAGTTAATGGGCCGTTGACGGGCTGAATTGGCACATCTCGTATGGGCCGTGGGCTTAAATGGACCAGACACAAGTAGGCCCTATTGGGCCGGCCTGCTAATTTTGACTGGGCTGGCCTCTTTCACCTAAATGGGCCACTGTTGGGCCTTGCCACGTGCCAACGTACCATAGGCGCCTCTCGTACAATGAGTGGATGACATCTGTTCCAATGCTGAGCCAACACGTGGATCCTCCGGCGAATGAGAATTTTACACGTGGAAAATCCCCATTGGTCGGGGCTGTTAACGGGTTATCGGATCCAAACCGGAACCCGATAGCTTAACGACGACCCATTACGGTGGATGCCACATGTCGGAAAACACTTCCATGACGCACCATTTATCGTCATGGAAGTGGACATTTCCGTGATGATAATTTTGGTATTGTCATGGAACACTTCTACGACAGCACAGGTATGACTATCTTGATTCGGTCATAAAATCGTCATGGATGTACATGCATGACAAAAAACATGACCTACTGTGACAAACACGTATCATCACGGAAGTGGTTTTTTTTTGTAGTGCAATGAACGGGGCTTACCCATCTACTATCAGCTATGGGATAAATTATACCTACTTCCAGAAGCTTTAATATTTCAGTTCTTATCACATCCTTCATCTTAGGATTTAGTCACCGTTGGTGATCAACAACTGGTTTAGCATCAGGCTCCATATTAATCTTGTGCTGACATAGAGTGGGACATATGCCCTTAAGATCATCAAGAGTATATCCAATAGCGGCACGGTGCTTCTTCAGAGTTTTTAGTAATCTCTTTTCTTCATGCTCTGAAAGGTTAGCACTAATAATAATAGGATATATCTTGTTTTCATCAAGACAAGCATATTTCAATGTATCGGGCAATTGTTTTAATTCAAACACATGATCACCTTTTGGTGGAGGAGGACCTCCAAGAGTTTCAACAGGAAAATTATGTTTCAGGATAGGTGGTTGATCAAAGAGCATCTTATCTATTTCATTTCTTTCATTCATATGCATATCATTTTCGTGGTCTAGCAAATATTGTTCTAACAGATCAGTAGGAGGTACGGCAATAGAAGAAAGACCAACAATTTCATCTTTACTAGGCAATTCTTTATCATGATGTTGTCTATGAAATTTAGAGAAATTAAAATCATGAGACACATCACCAAAGTTAACACTCACAAATTCTTTAGTGCAATCAATCTTAGCATTAACGGTGTTCAAAAAAGGTCTACCAAACTAGAAAATAAGTAGGGTATTTTATTTTCCCACACAAGACATCAACATCTGTAACAATCCCAAGTGGTGAAATAGTATCTCTATTAGTAGGCTTAATAGTAACATCAATATCTTCTATCTCAACAGGTGCAATATCATTCATAATTTCTTGATATAAGGTAATCGGAATAGCACTCACACTAGCACCCAAATCACATAAACCATGATAACAATGATCTCCTATTTTAACTGAGACAACAGGCATGCCAACGACAGGTTTATTCTTGTCTTTAGTATCAGGCTTAGCAATTCTAGCGGCTTCACCACAAAAGTAAATAACATGCCCATCTATATTATCGACCAAGAGATCTTTTACCATAGCAACATTAGGTTCAACTTTAATTTTTTCAGAGGGTCTAGGCGCTCTAATATTACTTTTGTTAACCATAGTTGAAACTTTAGCATGTTCCTTTATCCTAACAGGAAAAGGTGGTTTCTCAATATAAGCGGTAGGCACAACTGGATCAACATTGTAAATGATAGTTTCATCTTTAACTATAACAGGTTCTTCAATCTTTTGTTTAATAGGGGGATTATATTTAAACCACTTCTCCTTAGGGAGATCAACATGAGTAGCAAATGATTCACAAAAGGAAGCTACTATCTCAGAGTCAATTCCATATTTAGTGCTAAACTTATGAAAAGCATCAGTATCCATAAAAGATTTAACACAATCGAACTCAATTATGTAAGAACATTTGAGAGCCGAGCATAAATTTTTTGTAAGATAATTTCTCTTGAGAGCTCATGATTGGGGCATGTGTACATCATGTACTTAAGCCTCCCCCAAGCTTGAGCGATGCTTTCTCCCTCACGAGGCCAAAAACTATATATATAATTCCGATCACGATGAAGCATATGCATAGGATAAAAGTTTTGATGAAATTCCAATCTCAATCGATTCCAATCCCATGTTCCAATATTATCACATAGCCTATACCATGTCAATGCCTTTCCCTTCAAAGATAAAGGGAAAATCTTTTTCTTAACTTCATCTCCGGGTAGACCTGCAAGCTTAAATAATCCACAAACTTTATCTACATAGATTAGGTGCATATCAGGATGTATTGTGCCATCTCCTGCATAAGGATTAGCTAGCAGTTTTTCTATCATACCCGAAGGAATCTCATAATAAATATTTTTAGTAGGTGCAGTAGGTTGAGGAGCAACTCTTTGTGCTTCCGGTCGAGGTGAAGATACCGCGAACAAACCCCTCAAATGATTGTTTTCCATAGTAACAAGTAGCAGTAAATTTCAGCACACAATATAAATGTTTCCTTACCAAATTCCACTCACCAAAGGCGATCCACTCCCCAGCAACGGCGCCAGAAAAGAGTCTTGATGACCCACAAATATAGGGGATCAATCGTAGTCCTTTTGATAAGTAAGAGTGTCGAACCCAACGAGGAGCAGAAGGAAATGACAAGAGGTTTTCAGCAAGGTATTTTCTGCAAGCACTGAAATTATCGGTAACGAGTAGTTTGATAGCAAGATAATTTGTAACAAGTGACAAGTAGCAATAGTAAATAAGGTGCAGCAAGGTAGCCCAATCCTTTTTGTAGCAAAGGACAGGCCAGAACAATCTCTTATAACAAGCAAAGCGTTCTTGAGGACACACGGGAATTTCATCTAGTCACTTTCATCATGTTTGTTTGATTCACGTTCGCTACTTTGATAATTTGATATGTGGGTGGATCGGTGCTTGGGTGTTTGTTCTTACTTGAACAAGCCTCCCACTTATGATTAACCCGTCTCACAAGCATCTGCAACTACAAAATAAGAATTAAGATAAATCTAACCATAGCATTAAACATATGGATCCAAATTAGCCCTTTACGGAATAGCGCATAAACTAGGGTTTAAGCTTCTGTCACTCTAGCAACCCAGCATCTAATAACTACTCCACAATGCATTCCCTTAGGCCCAAATATGGTAAAGTGTCATGTAGTCTACGTTCACATAACACCACTAGGGGAAATAACATACATATCATCAAAATATCGAACAGATACCAAATTCACATGATTACTTATGGCAAGACTTCTCCCATTTCCTCAAGAACACAAGTAACTACTCATAAATCATATTCATGTCCAAGATCAGAAGGGTATTGAATAGCATAATGGATCTATATAATCTTCCACCAAATAAACGAACTAGCATCAACTACAAGATGTAATCAACACTACTAGCAACCCACAGGTACCAATCTGAGGTTTTAATACAAGGATTGAATACAAGAGATGAACTAGGGTTTGAGATGAGATGGTGCTGGTGAAGATGTTGATGAAGATTGGTCCTCCCATGATGAGAAGGTTGTTGGTGATAACAATGGCTTAGATTTCCCCTCCTGGAGGGAAGCATCCCCGGCGGAATTGCTCCGCCGGAGAGCAAAAGTACTCCTGCCCAATTTCCGCCTCGGGACGGCGGCGCTCCGTCCCGAAACTCTTCTCCTTATTTTTTTTCTAGGGCAAATGGGCTTATATACCAGAAGATGGCCACCGAAGGCTGGCCAAGGGCCCCACAAGCCACCAAGGCGCGCCTAGGGGGGCGCCCTGGTGCCTCGTGGGTGCCTGGGTGGCCCCCTCTTGTATTTATTTTCTCCAATATTTTTTATTTAGTCCAAAATAAATCTCCGTGAAATTTTAGCTCATTTGAAGATGTGCAGAATAGGTATCTCTGACATAACTTTTTCAGGTCCAGGATCCTAGCTGCCGGCAATCTCCCTCTTCATGTAAATCTTGCATATTAAGAGAGAAAATGCATTAGAATTGCTCCACAAAGTGTTACATTGATTAAAAGCACTATAAATAATAGTAGGAAAACATGATGCAAAATGGACGTATCACGTTCCCACAAGAAAAATCGCAAGCCCGTCCCCATCCCAATCCCATGCATGGGGCTAGGTTTTTTGCCCGTCCCCTAAACCCGTCGGGTTTTCTAAACCCACGGGGAACCTGTCCTCGTGAGCAGTCAGCAAAAGTAACATGTTTTGAAATAAAAACAGGAGCATATATTAGAGCAATAGTAGCAGCAAAAAATCGATATATTTAAGCCACAAACATAGTATATTTCAGCAGCAACAACAGAAGATAATAGTAGCCACAAAGAATAGCATTTCAGCAGCAAAACTTGAGCAAATTTCAGCAAAATACAATAGTATATTTCAGCAATGACAGCAGCAAAAAGGAGCATATTTCAGCACAATGCAATAGCCTATTTCAGCAACAAACAGGAGCATATTTCAGCCATACATATTTCAACAAGATGGTTCAATTACACATGTTCTGAAATAGAATTCACGGTTCACAAATCATGAGCACAAATAAGACGAAATGGTCCAACACATAAGTTCTGAAATAGAATTGATAGTTCACAAATCACTTTAAAGAGGGGACCATCATGGCATCTTTCACATCTCCAAGCCTCCAAAAGACCATCTTCAAAGCTTCCAATGCCAAATCAAAGTGCCAAGTCCTAGAGAAGATCAAAATTCGCTTAAGCTAAAGTTAAACATGAAAAATATGCAGATTGGTATAAGAGATATGCAACCGCTTGTATTTCACATGCATTCCCTCTTGAATGTCTTCAAGACAACTCCAAAAGCTTTGTCCTTGTTCATTGCCAGCATCTATAAGATTCAAATAAGTATTAATGAACATCTAATGAAACATTGCATTAAGCTAATTATGAACTATATGATGATATGTAAAGAAAGACACACCTTTATATTTGTTTCTTATCCAATCTTGTGACGGGTATTGTTGGGTTTCAGGTTCGGGTACAACTGGAACGAGTTTAAACCCGCGAAACATGTCTGGTTTTATAATGTACCCTGCAGCAGCCCTGCGGGGTTAGAAAGATGCTCATCCCCGTGCCCTAATAGGGTAAAAACCCGCAGGACGCGGGTTTTGGGGCCCCATTGCCATCTTGAGCTCGTAGACGGCAACACGGGCCTCCTCCAGGCATAGCAACACCGCCCATCTCTTTCTCTCTCATCGGAGCTCATGTCTAGTCAGCTTTGATTTTGGTCAAAACCGGTTGACCAGCCCAAAACCGAGATAAGATTTGAACTTTGTAGTAAGTTGAGAATGCAATACGACCTGTTTTAAAGATGAGGGTTGTAAATCAAACCGAGTAGTTAGTTCGGGATTGAAATGTGGACTTTTTTGTTTCTATAATGCAAGGCAAACTTTTTTACAATATATGTTGAACAGTTTCTTAATGTACGACGAACATTTTTATAATGCACGCTAAACTTTCGTATAATACACACAAGAGAAGAAAAATAAAAAAAATGAAAAACTATAAGAAAAAATAATTCTTCTGAAAGAGAAAAGAAGAAAACTGAAACAAAGCGACAAAAAAAAACAAGCACCAGCCAGCGATCGAAAAGCGAGAGCAACTAATCAATGAGTACTCTTGGGGAGCCTCCGCAAGGGTCATTTTTAGTGGGCTGAGAGCGCGTCACTTAGTGTGCTCTCAGCTGCCACCTGTCGCGTGCCGGACGCTCCATTCGGATTTTATTTTTTTATTCTTTGTATGCGCTTTTGGCTTTTAGATGATTTTTTTCTGCTTTTTCGGCTTTTCTCTGGTTTTTCTTAGGTTTTTGGGGAAAAAAACACGTTCTTTTTTTCATACAAGTGGCACATATTTACTTCTCATGGAGGCACAGATTTTCTCCCGTGAGAGGAACAACTGTGCCTCTTAGGGAAAGAGAAAAATGGATTCTTTTTCTACCGCGGGAGACACATATTTACTTCTCGTGAAAGCACTGGTTTGCTTCCACGAGAGGCACAGTTGTGCCTCTTGGAAAAAGGAAAAAACACGTTTCTTTTCTTTCATGTGCCTCTCAGAAAACGAAAACAATGTGATTTTTTTTCGCGAGAGGCATAGATATGCCTCTTCGGAAAGGGGAAAAGTAAAAAAACATCCTTCATGTTCAGTTTTTGCATAAAAAAATCATCAAGACCTATCAACACGGGATCTAGTTTCGAAGATCTCAACGCAAAGAATCCAACGATGCAAACAGTTCGAGATTTGGACGCACGACTTGAGAGATAAAATATTTTGAATAAACAATTGTATAAAAAAAAGAAATTACTAGGTTGCGACAAGTGGTGCATGGAATGTGCCACTTTGTCGCAATCTGAGGAGGTGGGAGGGACCTTTGCCAATACTACTCCTTAATTAGTGCTTTCGTGGGAAAGGAGTGACGCACATGTGCGCTAGCCAGTCCACCTTGTTCCACTGCGAGCGTTGCCACATAGGATCCACCCCCCTCAAGGGATGTTTCTGTAATCGGGCGCACAACCCCCGCCTCCACACTGGGCCGAGCAGCCACTACGCCACCGAATGCTTCATGCCTTTTAACTTCTTTTTCTCCTGTTATTCTTCTTCACTCCGCGCTCTTATTCGTTTTTTTTTCCTTTTTTTTCTTCTTCTTTTTCCTTTTCTCCAGTTTTTTTTCTTTTTCATCGAATTGATGAACTTTTTTCATTTTTCGATGAACTTTTCTGAAAATCGATGAACCTTTTTTCAAATTTATGAACTGTTTTCTAATTCGATGAACTTTATCAAACTGGATGAATTTTCTTTCAAAATGGATGTACGTTTTTTCAAATTGATGATTTTTTTCGAAATCGATGTTTTTTGTTTCATATTTTTGATCTTTTTGAAGGTTGTGAGCTTTTTCCAAAATGGATGAATGTTTTTCCAAATTTGATGAACTTTTTTCTGGTTTGATGATTTCTTTTTTCAAAATTGACGATTTTTTCATATTTGTGGACTTTTTGAAGGTTGTGACTTTTTCCAAAATCCATGGAAATTTTTGAATTCATGATTTTTTTGAATTTCTTTAGGATTTTTTAATACATGATTTTTTTTCAATTTGGTGAACTATTTTTAAGGTTGTGAACTATTGTGCGATTTTTTTGATTTTTTGGAATTGTTTTTGGATTTTCTTAAATGAAGAATACATGTTTTTTTTTCAATTTGGTGATCTTTTTTGAATACGCGAACCTTTTTTGCATGTTTCATGAACTTTGTTTGAAAGCTGTGAACTATCAAATTTGGTTCACATTTTTCTTTAAAAAAACTCGTTTTCCAAAACGTTTTCAAAAAATTCAAAAATCTAAACGGTATAGTGTAATGTGCAATAAATACCGCGGTTACTGTTGTTCTAAAAAGATCCGCGCTGTAACTAGTCAATAGCCTTACACCGATAGGAGTGGGACGGCGCGAGTTGGAAACCTCACCGGTGTGCATTTTTTGGGGTGTTTTTCCGCGCTACGCGTTAGTGGGCCGGCCTACCAGACGCTGTAGTGGAGGACCCGTCAGGTCATCCATATTAGCAGTGGACTAGCGTCCGGCCCATTTTCGTCCTAGGGTTTCTCTATCTATACACCACCCGTCCGCATGGGAATGGGGATTTAGGCGCCGCCACACATCCGTCCACCCTCCAGAGAAAACCAGGAAGGATCAACCAGATCTTGATTGTAGCAGAGACGAACGGCCTTCGTGTATGCGCAAGCGAGCTCCCTTTCGCCACGATGGAGAATGGTCCGTAGTTCAGTTACCCCATTCTTCATGCTTGCTGACCTAAATTTCAATTTTTTTCTGCCTGCTAGCTTTTGGTTCACACAATGTTTCTCATTCTATGAATCTGTCAGGAGAGATTGGCCTAACCTGCCGTCGGTTCTCGTCGACGATATCGCCGGCCGGTTGCTCCGCTACGATGTGGCCGAGTATCTCCGTCTCCGAGCTGCGTGCAAAGAGTGGAGGGAGTGCACCGTTGACCCGCGGAAGGCAGGTCTGGACAGCCGCTTCCGCCCCCGCCACTGGATCATGCTCTCCAGCAGCTACCGGGGCGTGCGCCGTCAATTCATAAACACCTCGACCGGCTCCTGCGTCCAAGTCGACCTCCCAGAGCTCTCGGGCCACCATCTTGAGACGTACACCGAAGGCCTCCTGCTCGTATGGCGCAACCAGGAGGAAGCAAGCGACGCCCCCCTGGCAGTTCGCTTGCTGAACCCGCTGGCCAGGGCCTTCACCGACCTCCCGCCCATCACCGTCGAACTGGGCAGCATGTACACTCTCTGGAAAACACCGCCCACATCTCGCGTTGTCTACGCTGGCATCTCTGACGAGACCTCCCCACCGACGGTCGTGCTCTTCGTGTCCAGCAGCAGGCCTAGCATCGCCTATGCAAAGCCTGGCGATGAGAGGTGGGCGCTCATGGACAAGGATTGCTGGAAATCCCTCCCCACCCGAGTGAATACCAACAACGACAAACTGCTCAGTTATATCCATTATGTGTCAGTGTTGACGATGCGGGGTTGCATCTACTTGCCGACCATGGATGGGAACATAATCAAGGTGAGCACTCATCCCAAGCCTCGGCTCATTCCGGTCGTTGTGAATCAGCCCTTCGACGTAAGCCCACCAAATGTCATCTCCTACCTTGTCCTAGCTAATGAAGACACAATGCTCATGGTGCGATATTATCACACCCTTGGACACCTAAGCATCGCCGAGCAGAGGAACATGAAGCGAAGGAAGGATGTGATCAAGGTGCAGATAGCGACTCGCCGCTACTCATGGCACCTAATTCAGGTGTTCAAGGTGGACCTGGCCAGCGAGAAGCTTGTCCCAGTGGTGGACATTGGCCATCGTGCGTTGTTCATTGGGGATGTGGCCTGCCTCTCCATCTCCACCAAGAGGTTCCCATCAGTGGCAGGGAATGCTGTGTACCTCGGGGTGAACAGCAGGTGCTCCACTTTTTTTGGTGTGCGCTATCTGCTGGAAAAGAGGATCGACCCACCATTTCAGTTTGCCCTGCAAGATGAAAACAAATCATTTCATTCCAGTAGATGGAATCTCAAACAAGACAAAAAGATTGTGCCGCCTGCCCGCCCATGTACCCTCCAGGAGTACCTTGTCTGCTACACTGGCATCAAGGGTGGATTCAAAGACTTAAGTTGAGTTGCTGCTGGCTTCAAGGCTGGAATCAAAGACTTAAGTTGAATTGCTGCTTGCATCAAGGGTGGAATAAAGGAGTTGCGTTGAATTACTGCAGCAGGAGTACATCTCGTCTGCTAAAGTGGCACGGGGGGCGGTATCATGAATTTACAGTTGAGTTATGCTTGCTTGTATGTTGAGTTATGGATATTCCTCCCTTTACTGTTTGGTGGACTAGTGTTAAGCTATTATGTATCCGAACTTTTTTATCTTTATTTTTGTTTGTCATGCTTACATTGAGTTAAATCATGTTTGTTCCTGGATCTTTATGTGAACTATTGTTAACTAAATCTCATCCAGCTCAACATATGATTTCTATTTTTTTCTTTCTTTCAGTTTTTTCTCCTTTTATTTTGTGCTTCTAAACTTTTTTTTATTGCATTGATGTCTTAGAAAATACTCCTACCGTAAAGAAATATAAAAGCGTTTAGTATGTAAACGAACTTGGCCGCCTGTAGGCCCAAGGCGGAGGCGACCTGAGGCTGGCAGCTCGTCATACCGCTCCACGGCCCGAGCCGCCTAACTTTGGCCGCTGATGCATTCAAGCCGAACTTCATCCCGTGCTAGTTAAAGGTTGTTGGTACCGTTGCCTGGCCCCCTGGTCACCGCGCATCCGTCTGCCGTGACCCCGTTTGGTGCACACGTTGCCTTGAAAACGGCCATAGGGCTTGCGGCTTCTGCAACATGTGGAGGTCTCCCAGCTCCCTCGCAGCCTCGTCGTGCGTCCGTCGCTTCCTCGCCCTCGTCCTGATGCTGCGACGGCCTGCAGCTATTGGACCCTGTCGGTATCGGTGCGATGCCCCTACTTGGTGACTTTGTTGTCGTCTCGGCCACCCCGGAGATCAGTGGCGGAGCCATTGGGTGGGCCGCGCTCCACCCTCAGATTTCGGCCTGGCCTATATAGGATGGCATTTTCAGAGACGGGCCGAGACAAAAAATAAGCTCATTAACAAGTGCGTGCTGAAACCGAACGAACAAGGCACATCCTCTCCTCTCAGTCCTCTCTCTCCTCTGCAACCACGCACAGCCGCCACAGCTGGTCGAGTTCAATCCGCCGCCAGCCAAGTCGTCCCTCGCCCTCGCCGGCCCACCGCCGGATCCCGGACCTCCCTGACGCCCGCCTGCCCCGGCTAGCTGCTGTCCGCGCACGGCGCACCACCTCGCCCAGCCGCCCCTGATGGCTGCGCCGCTGCGGGCCGCGGCATGCCTGCTCCTCCCGTCGCCCGGCCGCCTTGCGCAGCAGCGCGCTGAGCAGCCGCGCTCCCGGACCAGGAGCAACCACTGCGCAGCTGCCCAGCCCCTGCTAGCTGAGTAGCCGGAGCCGGCCAGTCGCCGACGGCGCCCAGTCCCCTTCTCCTGCACTCCCTTCCGAGAGAGAGAGGTACTGGCCCCAAATCCTCAATCCCCATCGGCCTATTTCAGTTAAATTTGTTTGTTTGTTTGACAGGGAATGGAAAGGAGATGCAATGCTTATATATTACATAGATGCTCTCTGACATAATTTTTCCATGTTAACAAAGTAGTGTATCAGTATCATGTGTGTTGTTGGAATGTCTGTTAACAAACTAGTAGATGAACGGTGAACTGATGAACACATACACATAAATTTTGCAGAATTTTTGAAGAATGAAGAGGGCAGGAAACATTGCTTCCCTTTTTGCGAGACATGCTCAGAAGACAAGGAAGAAAGCTAGTATGCCGGATGTGCATGGGACCGCGGATGTGGCCGAAGAGCAAACCAGAGAATTTGTGGTTCAAGAGCAAACTCAAGAAACAGTGGTGTCTATGTCAAATGTCACGGTTGAGCAAACTCCAGAACCAATGGTTCGACTTGAAGATGTCTCACCGCCACTGCCGGTTTATGATTTTAGCCGTCTTAAACATGATCCTGGGGAAAGGCCACCCATTGCAAGTTATCCTGTCAATGATCAAGACGAAGCTCGGAGAGCATATATCCTTAAGGGTGCATTCAAACCTTATGCACATAACTTTGAAGCAAGAAGAATTGGGAATAGATTTCGGTCATTCAGTCCTTTTTGGCTTCATAAACATAGTTGGCTTGAATATAGTATCAAGGAGAAAGGTGCATTTTGCTTTGTATGCTTCTTGTTCAAAGAGAAAAAAACTAGTGGGAAGGGAACTAATGCATTTACTGATGGCGGTTGGAGAAATTGGAATAGAGATGATGCTCTTGATAAGCATGTTGGTGGTGTAACAAGTGTGCACAATGCAGCTCAAGAGAAATATGACTTATTTGTGAATCCCCGTGCAACAATTAATGATCTTCTTGTGATGGTGGATAGTGAGGATCTATGTCTTTACAGGATGAGGTTGAAGTATTCACTTAGATGCTTGCAATTTCTTCTTCATCAAGGATTGGCATTTCATGGGCATGATGAAAGTGAACAATCTAGCAACAAGGGGAAACTTCATTGAGCTATTGAAATGGCTTGCAACAAATAGTGAGGAGGTGAATAAGCATGTCTTGAAGAATGCACCAGGTAATTGTAAATTGACTTCTCAACAGATACAAAATCAGATTATTCAATGTTGTGCAGTACATACTAGAAATCAAATTATTGAACAAGTTGGTGATGATCATTACGCTATTCTAGCTGATGAGTCTAGTGATGTATCACATAAATAACAACTAGCTCTATGTTTGCGTTTTGTTGATAAAGTAGGAAGGCCAAGTGAGCACTTTCTTGGAGTTGTTCATGTAAGTGACACCACTGCATTGTCACTTAAGGAAGCAATTCAAACTTTACTTGCCAATCATGGTTTGACTATAACTCAAATTCGTGGGCAAGGTTATGATGGGGTTAGTAACATGAGAGGAGAAATTAAAGGACTGAAAACATTGATCATGAAAGAGTCACCTTCTGCCTATTACATCCATTGTTTTGCACATCAACTCCAACTAGTTCTTGTTGATGTTGCCAAGGGAAATGATGACTGTGTATGGTTTTTTGATCGAGTGTCTTTATTGTTGAACATTATTGGAGTTTCTTGTAAGCGTCATGACATGCTTAGAGATGCTAGACTTCATAATATCATGAAACTACTTGAATGTGGTGAGTTACAAACTAGGAGTGGTCTGAATCAAGAGATGGGGTTACCTAGGCCTGGTGATACTAGGTGGGGCTCTCATTACAAAACTGTTCTCAACATTATTGCTATGTATCCCAGAATTCGTGATGTAATCATCACTCTTGGACAAGGTGCTTCACAAAGGAGTGATTGGCCAAAAATTCGTACTATTGTTGGAGTGTTCGAGTCATTTGACTTTATTTTCAATGCCCACTTGATGCTTGCCATTCTTGGATACACAAGTGATTTGTCTGATTGTTTGCAAAGAAGAGGCCAGGACATTCTTTCTGCAATGGCAATGGTTAGACTGGCAAAAGATAGAATACAAGAACTGAGGTCTAATGGGTGGGATGCATTTCTTCAAAGAGTCACATTATTTTGTAACAAGCATAGCATTCAAGTTCCTACAATGGAAGATAATTAGGTGCCTTATGGAAGATCAACACGGTTTGTTCGACCCCAAACAAATGATGATCACTTTAGAAGAGAAGTTTTTCTTGGAGTAATTGATCAAATTAGTCAAGAGCTTGAAAATCGGTTTGACGAGATCAATATGGAGTTGCTATCTTGTATGTCTGCTTTGAATCCTGCCAACTCATTTGCTGCTTTTGATGCACACAAGGTACGCAAACTTGCTGAGTTCTATCCTGAAGACTTTTCAAGTGCTGACTTGATACACCTTGAACTACAACTTGATAACTATATTGGTGACATGAGAAAAGATGAGAACTTTCAAGGCCATGGAAATCTTGTTGATCTCTCAGTTAAGCTTTTTCAAACAGGGAGGCATATAGTTCATAATTTTGTGTACTTGCTTCTAAAATTGGTATTGATTCTACCAGTGGCAACGACAAATGTTGAGAGAGCATTTTCTGCCACGAGTTTAGTCAAAAACAAGTTGAGAAATAAGATGGGTGATAGTCTTTTGGATGATTGCCTGGTCACATTCATTGAGCGGGATATTTTCTCTGAGGTGAATGAAGATGACATAATTGATACTTTCATGGCCATGCAGAAGCGTAGGCCGGAAACGTAGTCTTCTTTGAATTTCTCAAGGTATGTAGTATGTACTATGACTATGTTGTCTTCTTTTATGCAAAACTGAGACATAATTAAGAATTTTAGTGTGTTTGTAAGACCATATTAATCAATTTTTATGTGTTATTGATAATTAGTTAGATCGTTCACATGTCAAATTTGTTGTCATTTTTTTTGGAAGCGGCCCACCCTGTTGTCAAATGCTAGCTCCGCCACTGCCGGAGATGCAGGTCGAGTCAGCACTGCTCATCGTGGAGCAGACTGAGCTCACTGTCCATATGCCCCTATTGCTGCTGATAATCTAATATAAAATGAAGCGATGTCGATGTTAAAGTGATGTTCCTTTTAATGCTGCGGTCAATCTAGAGGCGTTGATAAATGTTACTGTCTTGCTTTAGTTCCCATGAAGATAATCATAATACTTCAATTCGTGGGTGTACATTTCATTAATTCTTATTGACAATTGAGATGCCGCTATTAATCTTGTACCACTGCCAAAACAAAGTAACGACACTACTTAAATATCCCTTTTTTATATTTTTTTGCAAACAACGATGCGTATCTCCATACCCGGGTATATCTTCCTCAATTTTAGTGGAACAGCACAAAATTGGATGGCCACTATTGCTCCGCCTCATTGTCATATGCCACGTGGTTGTACCTTTCTCGAGCTTGATTACCGAGAAGAAACAGACCACAGTGATGATTTATCAAACTTCATTGGTGCCTCACCCAAACTTGATGCCAAATTGATGATGCATTACCACGATGACCTATCGATGCTCATGGTTGAATCTCATGGTTGCAACGGCCTATCAAGCATTGATCTATCCATAGCAGGGGCGTCTCACCATGAAACCGAGGAAAATCATGTCGTGGTTGACGCGGACGATACTCCTCGCGGTCGATCCAGGTGTGGTGGGTGGGGCTTGTCTCTTTCTTGTGAGGTGATGACGGAGCGGTGTGAAATCCTTGAGGCTGCTGTTGTGGAGTGCCGAGTAGCAGTGCTCCGTTGTTGACGAGCAGTGGTGCCCCAGTTCCTTTGTCTTCTTGTGGAGGTGTAGGTTGTGCCGCCGCGGACGATGATGAAGCCGACTTGCCGGTGTCGTGGACGTGACGCTTGATGTTTTCCAGATCATCGCCAAAATCCCCCACCTGCTTGCGCAGACTGAGCACCTCCTCGGAGACAGCCTTGACCTCGGTGCTCATGGTGGAGAAATGCGTCAGGATCTCCTCCAAGGTCTCCTGCATCTTCTCCATCGATCCCAGCAAAATTTCCGTCTCTGTGGATGGCTTCATAGACAACGACATTGTCGTAGCGCTCCTGAATCAAATCCAACCCCACTAAGGATTTCGTGCCGATTAGCTGAAGCAAATCAAGGCAGCTTTCACGGTGGAATTTTATGGACCGATCTCAGATTCGTGAGCGCAAGTGGAGCAGGCAAGGCTCTAATTACCAATTGTAGTGTCCCGATATGGAGTTGTAGGGATCAAATCATAACTTGGAGAAGGGGTTGAGATATCAGACGAAGGGGGTGAGATTATCAGCAGAAAGGATGAGAGAGGTTCACAAGATTCAATTACAACATAACCTGAGCACCACGGCTCATCTCCTAGTTATACCACTCCAAGGACACGCCCACGAGACAGCTCACAGGTCATCTCTATTAACTATTCCTCGTCCATGTCATCGTCATTTGCCGGTCCACCCGTCAGGGAGTTTGGAGCCGGCGACTCGCTATCCACCAAATCGGAGGAAGGCGTGACAGAAGGGGATGAGCTCCACGCCCGGCGTATCCGCGGATCTTCTGTGGTTGTTCGTGCAAGGACGGGTTATGCGAAGGAGGTGCTGCAGCCTGCGGCTGGACAAGGAGGGCTCGTTGGCGCCGCTGCTAGAGGGCCTCTTCCGCACACGCTCACAAAGGTGTTGTGGCAAATACGACGGCATGAGGTTCTTCCCATGGTTCAGCTGCTCTGGCAGTAGCAAGGTCTTGGCCGGTGCTGCTGTTCAAGGGCGTGAAGGAAGAAGTGTGGCGGTTCGATGCGGCCAGTGCAACGAGAATGCCTCATGCTCTTCCCCGTCTGCTCCTGATCAATCCGATCTCACCTCCCTCCATCGCTCGGTAGTTTCAATTCGACCTCCCCTTTTCAGATTGATGCTACTACTTGTAACTGAGACTCCGGTGGATCAACTGAGTAGTAGTCCTTTGATTTCCTGTCTAAATTTCAATTGCTTGGACTAATGGCAATGGCCATGAGTGAATAGTAATTGTGCATCTGAACCTTGGGTGCATACAAGCAGCTTACATTTTTGGAGGCAAGGATCGGTCCTCTCCACGCGCGGTGCCATGTCGATGGGGACGAGGCCGTAGTTAAGATGGCAACAGGGATGAAACCCACTGGGTTTTGCTTGCCCAAACCCGTTCTGATGACCCACAAGTATAGGGGGTCAATCGTAGTCCTTTCGATAAGTAAGAGTGTCGAACCCAACAAGGAGCAGAAGGAAATGACAAGCGGTTTTCAGCAAGGTATTTTCTGCAAGCATTGAAATTATCAGTAACGAGTAGTTTGATAGCAAGATAATTTGTAACAAGTGACAAGTAGCAATAGTAACTAAGGTGCAGAAAGGTAGCCCAATCCTTTTTGTAGCAAAGGACAGACCGGAACAATCTCCTATAACAAGCAAAGCGTTCTTGAGGACACACGGGAATTTCATCTAGTCACTTCCATCATGTTTGTTTGATTCGCGTTCGCTACTTTGATAATTTGATATGTGGGTGGAGTGGTGCTTGGGTGTTGTTCTTACTTGAACAAGCCTCCTACTTATGATTAACCCCTCTTGCAAGCATCCGCAACTACGAAAGAAGAATTAAGATAAATCTAACCATAACATTAAACATATGGATCCAAATCAGCCCCTTACGGAATAGCGCATTAACTAGGGTTTAAGCTTCTGTCACTCTAGCAACCCATCATCTAATAACTACTCCACAATGCATTCCCTTAGGCCCAAATATGATGAAGTGTCATGTAGTCGACGTTCACATAACATCACTAAGGGAAACAATAACATACATATCATCAAAATATCGAACGAATACCGAATTCACATGATTACTTATGACAAGACTTCTCCCATGTCCTCAAGAACAAAAGTAACTACTCACAAATCATATTCATGTCCAAGATCATAGGGGTGATAATCCCCAAGTGCAAGGAATCATCATAGCAATTTCCAAAGGTGGAAGTGATAAGTATGGAGTGTCGAACCCACAAGGAGCTAAAGGTAAGATCAATATTCTCTCAAGTCCTATCTGCCACTGATACGACTTTACGTACACCGAACGTTTGCTTCCATCTAGAAACGAGAAATAATACTACGTTGTGGGTATAAAGAGGATAGCTTTGCATGATATCGGAGAGCTAAAATATAAAAATAGGTGTTGTTAACATAAAGTTAGAATATATTACAAATAGCGAGTGTGGAATAATGATGGGCCGGTGTGCGAAATTGTCCTAGGCAATTGTTAACAAGATCGGTAATCATTATTGCAATTTTATATGAGGGCGAGGCATAAGCTAACATACTTTCTCTACTTGGATCATATGCACTTATGATTGGAACTCTAGCAAGCATCTGGGACTACTAAATATCATTAAGGTAAAACCCAACCATGACATTAAAGTATCAAGTCCCTGTCGGATTTCGGGCTCCGCAGACCCGAGAAAGGTTCGAACTCAGGGGCGTGTGCGAAGAACTCGACCTCTCTAGCCGATCGACTCACTGCCCTCACGACCTAGCTTGATGAACAGGAAGGAAATGGACACGGTAGTTTACCCAGGTTTGGGCCACCTTGCGGTGTAAAACCCTACTCCTGCTTTGTGGTGGATTAGCCTCGCGGGGGGGCTGAGGATGAACTAGTACAAGGGGAAGAAGAGCCTTAGGAGGCTTGTTCTTGTGATGAGCTCAAGGGGTTCGGCCTCCGGGGGTCCGATCCCTTCTACGATGGTGGCTAGGCTATATTTATAGTGGCCTTGGTCCTCTTCCCCCAAACTTAGGCGGGAAGGGACCCCACAACGGCCAATTTTGAAAGGGGACAAGTAGTACATCTGATCCTGACGAAAGGTGGTCTTTGCCTGCAAAGCTTCTGATCGTGACGTCGTGGTGGGCTCGACGATGACATCCATCTTGCCGTTCTGGCGGTCCTGGTCTTGTTGCACGCAAACGACAACCTTTGGCTGATTCCTTGGGACTCCGCACCTGCGCTTGCCTCCTTTGCACCAAAGAGGAAACCTGCCGCTCTGCGCCCACTGGCGCGCGTCTGGCCTTGGTCGTCATGGCTGATGTCATCTCTGCCTCATGAGGCGAGGGCTTGCATAGAAATCTCCGCTCCTCCGGAGGCTGCCTGAGGAGGCCGCTCCTTCAGGAGGTCTTGATGTCGTCCGCCTCGCGAGGCTTGGCCCCTCGCGAGGGTCTTGTCTTGATGTGGTGGAAGATGGGCCGTACCAGGTCGTCGATGGAGCCACGCCGTGGGCTGCAGGCAGGCAGGTCTGGGTACCCCTGGTTCCCAGAACGCCGACAGAAGCCTCCAGGCCCAAGGCGCGCTCGCACTTGGCTTCGAGGCGAAGCCAAAGGGCAAGTGCAGAGCGTCGCGGGCCCCAATCGCCTGCGGACCGAGTCGACGCATGGCGCTTGATGGGACGTGGGCGTCTCCGCTTCCCCATGCTGCCTCGGCAACCGTCCGACTTGACAACTACCTGCTGCAGCAAGGCCTCGTGGGTGGAGGCCGAGGTCACGGCCGCCAGCAACGTGTTCCTGAACCGCGGGTGGCAGTCGTTTTCCTGCGCATGGGACCTGCGCGGGAGGTGTACCCTCCACTTCAGGTACGATGGCATCGCGATCCTCTACGTGAGGATCTTCGGGGAGGACGGCCCACGCGTAGGGTGCTGCCCGGAGAGCGACAACGACGACGACGGTGATGATGACGGCGGACGGAGGGACGGCGTCGTCGTTGGTGATGACCTCGCCCTTGGCGATGGTCGTGCTGCCTCCAGCAGCGGCGGCTTCTCCTCCGCGGAAAGCTCCAGCGACGACTCTGACGAGCCACCGCGCCGCCGAGCCTGGACCAGGAGGGGGGACGAGCTGCGTCGCCGCCACGCGCCGGTGAAGCGGGAGGAGGACTCCGAGTGAGCCCTGGCGTGGCTAGGGCCGGGCCTCAGGAGCTGCCGTCCTCGTGCACTTGCTTTTGTTTTTTTTCTGCCGCAAAAAAGAAGAAGAAGTAGGAGGCCCTACTAGGGCGTGTAATGGACTATGGTGCTTGCGCCATTATGTTATTATTTCTATGCTTCCACCTGATACTTGTGTTGCCATTGATTGTGGTTGGGATAACTTATCTTAGGGTTCCTGTGATGAACTTCCACGCCGCGGGAGCGCTCCTTGTCGAGAGGTGACCCAGCGGTCGCCAGGCCTCAGGAGGGGGGGGGGGGCTTGTAGCTGTAGGACTAGAAGGCCCAGGAGGCGTAGTGCCTGCGAGCTCGTTCGAGAGCGTCGCGCGAGGACAGATACGCCACAAGGCCAGGGACTGAGGCTTTGGCGAGGTGTGTTCGCGGGCAAGCCCGAAGCGCGCACACCTGCCCAGCCCCCGCGTGCGGGACGCACGAGGAGGAGCGACGGGCAACTGCCACTCCTCCTAAGGCAAGGCCTGAGAGAACGAACGAGGCAAGAAGAAAAATTCCCAACCCTAAAAAAAGAGACGCTGAAACTCCAAATTCTATTCAAGAAGTCGCAAATCAGATACAGAAAGCAAGCAAAAGAACAACCGCGTCCGGCACCTATGCTAGTGTTCTCACCAGCACGGAGCTTAGTGCTGCCACTAGGACGTGTGTGGGAGCCCCCGTGAGGCCCAAGGGCGACGCTCAGGAGACTCCGGGGCGTGTATAGCCCCAACTCATTATTACGTGAGAGTGTCACGAGCGGAGACCTTCACAGGCGCGGAGCCTTCTTTACGGGTAGAACTTCCGGAGGTGCTGGATGTTCCAGGCGTTCTGGATGGGGACCCCGTCCTGCGTCTCCAGGCGCGCGGCGCCAGGCCTGGAGACACGGGCGATCCTGAACGGGCCCTCCCACATGGGGGAGAGCTTGTGAAGCCCTTCCCTGGAGAGCACCCGCCTCAGGACGAGGTCACCCACCTCGAGGGTCCTGGAACGGATGTTGCGGCAGTGGTACTCCCGCAGCGCCTGCTGGTACCTCGCAGCTCGGAGCGAGGCTTGGCGACGGCGTTCCTCCCCCAACATGAGGCCCATCCCCCGTGAGGCGTCCTGACGCGCCTCGTCGAATGCCAGGACCCGCGGGGAGCGATGCCTGACCTCGTGAGGGAGGACCGCCTTGGCTCCGTAGACGAGGAAGAATGAGGTCTCGCCTGTAGGCTTGGTCGCGGTGGTGTGGATGGACCATAGCACGGACGGGAGTTCCTCGAGCCAACCCCTGCCGCAGGCCTCGAGCTTCTTCTTGAAGCTCCTTGCCTTGAGGCCCCTTAAGACCTCCGCGTTAGTGCACTCGGCCTGGCCATTGCTCCGCGGGTGCGCCACCGAAGCGTAGCATATCTGCGTCCCAAGGTTAGCACAATATGTTTTAAAGAGGTTGCTCGTGAACTGGGAGCCGTTGTCGGTGATGATGCGGTTGGGCACCCCGAAGCGGCTCACGAGGCCCTTGATGAACTTGACCACAGAGCCGGCTGGGATGGTGCGGACAGCTTCCACCTCCGCCCACTTGGTGAACTTGTCGATGGCGACGTGGAGGTAGCGGTAGCCCCCGGGCGCTCGAGGAAACGGGCCCAAGATGTCCAACCCCCAGACCGCGAATGGCCATGAGAGCGGGATGGTCTGGAGGCCCTGAGCGGGCTGGTGGATCTGCTTAGCATGGAATTGACAGGCTTCACAAGATCTTACCAATTCAGTGGTGTCGTTGAGCACCGTGGGCCAGTAGAACCCGCTGCGAAACGCCTTGCCCACGAGAGTGCGTGATGAGGAATGATGCCCGCAATCCCCACCGTGAATGTCGGCCAGCAGCTCGCACCCCTGCTCCTTGGAGATGCACTGTAGGGAGACGTCGTTCGGGCGCCTTCGGTAGAGCTCGCCGTCCTGGATGCAGTATGCGGTGGCCTGGCAGGCCACCCACACTGCATCCTCTTCCTTCTCCGGTAGGGTGCCCTGAAGCAGGTACGCCTTGAATTCCTCGGTCCAGCACCCCTCCTGAGGCTCGAGCGCGAGGAGCAGACGGGACCCTGAAGCCGGGCCGCAGGTTGGGGCGCCCATGGTGGGTGCCGCGGGCAGCTCCTCCCGAGGCAGCACTGGCTCAGGAATGGGGGGAGCTGCCGATGGCCTGAAGAGCCGCTCCTCGAAGACACCAGGCTCCCGGGGGAGGCGTCGGGACGCCCTCTTGGCGATGTCGTCCGCCTCCTTGTTCGTGCTGCGCGGTACGTGCTGCAACTCCAAACCTAAGAATTGCTTCTTGATTTTGTGTACCTCCTCAAGGTATGCCTCCATGTGCTCGTCCTTCGGCCTGTACTCCTTGTTGGAGAAGTTGACGAGGAGCTGGGAGTCGCCCCTGATGGTGAGGCGCCTGACCCCTAGGGCAATCGCGGCCTTGAGCCCGGCGATAAGGCCCTCGAATTCGGCAATGTTGTTGGAGACCTTCTCGCCGTGCTGGAAGCAGAGTTGCACGGCATAGTAGAGCTTGTCTTAGGTGGGCGAGATGAGCACGACTCCAGCTCCCACACCTTGTCGGGCGAACGCACCATTGAAGTACATGACCCAGCCGTCAGGTGCTTCGTCTCCTGGGGCGAGAGAGCGGTCCTCACCCACTTCTTGGCTTGGTGCGTCAGTCCATTCAGCCACAAAGTCAGCGAGGGCTGCGCCCTTGATGACTCGGGTGGTGCTGAATTCCAGCTGGAACGCCTGCAACTCAATATTCCATTCGGTGACCCTTCCTGCGGCGTTGGGGCTTCGGAGCACCCTCTCCAGGGGGTAGGCTGAGACGACCTTGATAGGGTGGCCTTGGAAGTAGTGGCGCAACTTCCTGGAAGCGACAAGGAGTGCAAGGAGGAGCTTCTGCGGCATGGAGTAACGTGCCCGCGCGACACGCAGCACGGTACTGACGAAGTAAACGGGATGCTCGACGAGGGAGGAAGTGTCCACCGAGCCTTGCTCCTCTTGAGGTCATGGAGCCTCAGGAGCCCCGTCCTCAAGGGGGGCCACTGTTGCCTCAGGGGCCCCGACCTCAGGAGCCCCATCTCCTGAGGGTGCGGCCGTGGCCTCAGGCGCGCCGTCCTGAGGTCGCGGCGTCTTGGACGGGTGCGTGGTTCCGCGCCGCACACCCTTGGCTGCATGCTCTTCGCGGACCGCCACCAGCGCCGCACTGGTTGAGTGAGGCGTGGCGGCCAGGTAAAGCACCAGGGGCTCGAGAGGGCGAGGCGCTACCATCACCGGTGGGCTGGTGAGGTACTTCTTGAGGTCTTGGAAGGCCGCATCAGCCTCTGGAGTCCATTCGAACGGGCCCTTTCTCTTCATCAGCTTGAAGAACCGGAGGGCGCGCTCGCCTAGCTTGGAGATGAAGCGCCCAAGCGAGGTCACGCAGCCCGCCAGCTTCTGCATTTCCTTGAGAGTTTGAGGCGGTCTCATCCTTTCTATCGCCTTGACCTTCTCTGGGTTGGCCTCGATTCCTCTGTGCGACACCAGGAACCCCAACAGCTTGCCAGACGGGACACCGAATACACACTTCTCAGGGTTAAGTCGCAACTTCACCTCGCGCAGGTTGGCGAACGTCTCCTTTAGATCTCCAACAGGGTTCTTGCCTCCCGGGACTTGACCACTATATCGTCGACGTAAGCCTCTGCATTCCTCCCGAGCTGCTTGCCCAGGGCGATGTGCATCAACCATTGGAAGGTTGCTCCGGCATTGCGCAGCCCAAACGACATGCAGGTGCAGCAATACACCCCGCACGGGGTCAAGAAGGCCGTCTTCTCTACATATTCCACCGCCATCTTGATTTGATGATAGCCTGAGAAGGCGTCCAGGAAGCACAGTAGATCGCACTCGGCGGTGGAGTCGACGATCTGGTCGATGCGTGGAAGAGGGAACGGATCCTGAGGGCAAGCTTTGTTCAGGCTCGTGAAGTGAACGCACATGCACTCCTTCCCGCCCTTCTTGGGGACGATGACTGGGTTTGCCAACCACTCCGGGTGCCGCACTTCCCGGATAACGCCGGCCTCCTGCAGTTTGTGGGTCTCCTGGACAATGAACGACTGCATCTCCGGGGCTTGCCACCGCGCCTTCTGCTTCACGGGGCGCGCATGGGGGCACACCATGAGGTGGTGGTCGATAACCCCCCGCGGGACGCCCACCAGGTCTGTCGCTTGCCACGCAAATACATCCTTGTTCGCACGGAGGAAGCCGACCAGCGCCTCCTCCTGCTCTCGGGGGAGGCTGGCGCCCATGGTGAAGGTAGCCCCCGACTCCCCGCCTTCGTCGACAGGCACTTGCTTCGTCTCGGCCCGGTCTTGAGAGAACAACGGCTTCTTCTTCGCCGGTGCAGCCCCTGGGCCCTCCGGAGCACTTCCCGCGCTTGGCCGTGCGGCCGCCGTGGCCTTAAAGGCGAGCCTGAGGGCTGTCAGCGCATCCCCAGTGTCTCCTGCCACGGTGAGGATGCCGCTGTTTCCTGGCATCTTCATGGTGTTGTAGCCGGGGTGAGTCGCCGCCAGGAACTTGGCGAGGGCCGGGTACCCGAGGATGGCGTTGTACAGGAGCCCGATGAGCGTGACGTCGAAGTCGATGAGCTCGGTGCGGTATTTGTCGCGCGTTTCGAAGGTGATGGGGAGGCGAATCTGCCCCACGGGGCAGGTGGAGCCGCCGACCACTCCGGAAAATGGTTTGGTGGGGAGGAGCCGGTCATGAGGCACGTGAAGCAGGCCGAACGCCTCCACGCAAAGGACGTTGAGGCCGGCGCCGCCATCGATGAGGGTCCTGGTGACCGCTACGTTGCAGATGGTGGGGGTGCAGAGCATGGGTAGTGCGCCGGCGCCAGCCGTGGTCTTGGGGTGATCCCTGGAGTCGAATGTGAGATCGGCCTTGGGCACCGCCCAGCCCGGGGGGCCCCTCGGGGGGACGGAGAAGCCCCCATCTGGCGGAAGAATTGCTTGATGTGGCGGCTTGAAACGGGCGCCTACGACCCACCGAGGATGGCCGCGACGGCGTGGGGCGCCGGAGCCGCGAAGCGTGCGATGAACAGCTTGCGCAACTCCTCCCAGGAAGCCACCGAAGACTCCGGTAGGTCGAGCAGCCATGTGCGAGGCATGCCTGTGAGCGCCATAGGGAGCCAATTTGCCATGTGAAAGCACAAGTGCTCCCTGGGTGATTTTGGTAATTAATGTCAACATATCTTTTGTTGGACTAATACCTTTATCTAGCATATTTCAGATAAGTTCAACAGTGGAGTGGCAGGACAAGAGGATGTGGAACCCCTTCAAGATGCTAAGGACACATATTGGCTCAAGCTCAAGACTCTACTCTTTTCATTTTAGTGATCCAAGATCACATTGAGTCCATAGGAAAGCAAATACTATTAAAAGGGGATGAGGTGTTGCTTAATGGCTTGCTTGCTCAAAATGCTTAGTGATATGTTCCAATAACCCTCAACCACTTTCTCATATCCACATATGTCCCAAACCAAAAGTCAAACTCGGCCCCACCGATTTGATAAATCCGGCGCCACCGAGTTCATTTGACATAGCCACTGCCAGAAACCCTATTCAGTTCGGTCTCACCGATAGGGATCTCGGTCTCACCGAGATGGGATTGCTAACTCTCTGTTTCCCTTCGTAAAGTTTCGGTCCAACCGAGATGAGCGATCGGTCCCACCGAGTTCGCAATGCAAACTCTCTGTTTCCTTTTCGTAACGTTTTGGTCCCACCGAAATGAGCGATCGGTCCCACCGAGTTTGCCTGACCAACTCTCTGTTTGCCTATTACAGAAATCGGTCTCACCGAGTTCATGTAATCGGTCACATCGAGATTACGTTATGCCCTAACCCTAACGAAATCGGTCTCACCGAGTTGACGTGTCAGTCTCACCGAACACTCTAACGTTCACATTTTGAACTAAATCGGTCTAACCGAGTTTCACTATTCGGTCCCACCGAGTTTGGTAAATTGTGTGTAACGGTTAGATTTTGTGTAGAGGCTATATATACCCCTCCACCCTTCCTCCATTCGAGGAGAGAGCCATCAGAACGTGCCTACACTTCCAGCATTCATTTTCTGAGAGAGAACCACCTACTCATGTATTGAGACCAAGATATTCCAATCCTACCATAAGAATCTTGATCTCTAGCCTTCCCCAAGTTGCTTTCCACTCAAATCATCTTTCCACCATATCCAAATCTGTGAGAGAGAGTTGAGTGTTGGGGAGACTATCTTTTGAAGCACAAGAGCAAGGAGTTCATCATCAACACACCGTCTATTACCTTTTGGAGAGTGGTGTCTCCTAGATTGGTTAGGTGTTACTTGGGAGCCTCCGTCAAGATTGTGGAGTTGAACCAAGGAGTTTGTAAGGGCAAGGAGATCGCCTACTTCGTGAAGATCTACCCGAGTGAGGCAAGTCCTTCGTGGGCGATGGCCATGGTGGGATAGACAAGGTTGCTTCTTCGTGGACCCTTCGTGGGTGGAGCCCTCCGTGGACTCGTGCAGCCATTACCCTTCGTGGGTTGAAGTCTCCATCAACGTGGATGTACGATAGCACCACCTATCGGAACCACGCCAAAAATCTCCGTGTCTCTAATTGCGTTTGCACATTCCAATCCCATCCCTTTACATTCTTGCAAGTTGCATGCTTTACTTTCCGCTGCTCATATACTCTTGCCATGCTTGCTTGATATGTATTGTGAATGTTTAAACTTGTGCTAAAACTCCACCTTAACTTGAAGAACTTAAAAATTGCCACATTTATTTGTTGAGGGTCTATTCACCCCCCCTCTAGACATCTCTTCTTGATCCTTTCAATTGGTATCAGAGCGTTGGTCTCTATTGCTTTGGTTTAATCATCATTGGAGGAAGATGAATGAGTCTACGATGGGGAGTTTTAGACGTAGAGTGCCTATGCTTGATGGGGAGTTCTTTCATGAATGGAAAAATGAGATGCTTGAGATTTTCAATGAATATCACTTGAACAAGTACATTACTAGCCCTTGTGCGCCCCTTATTAATCCTTTGCATCCTACCCCCGATGAATCTATTGACATGATTTGCAATCTTAGAACTGTCAATCTTATCACTAGAGGATTGCCTAGAAACTTGATAGGTCGCTTGTCTACTCTTGATTGTGCCTATACCATATGGAGATTTCTTGAGGAAAGATTTCCAAACTACTCCTTGAAAAACTTAGATGAGATTCTTCATAAGTCCATTGCTTTAAATAAGATGAGTCCAAATGATCCTAAGTTTGGTGATTGTCTATTTGAGCTTCGTGACCTTATGCGTGCCAAAGGAGATGTTGGAATTATTAGCAATATCATTTCCGAAGTCATTAGAATTCATAAAGATGAACATTGTCATGGTCATAAAGCTAATGAATCACTCTCTCTAGGTAATGATCAATCACAAGACGATGTCGAACATGGATACTATGATGAGGATGATGATAGTGACTTTGATCTCGATGAGTCTATGAGACACTTTGGTCTTATGGCTAATCTTCGCGGCTACATGGCTGGAGGAAAGGAATGGGTTCTTGATAGTGGATGTATCGATCACATGACCGGAGACAAGGATATGTTTCGTGAGCTTGCTGAAAACGACGGCCCTCGAAAGTATGTCACTTTTGGTGATAACTCAAAGGGTAAGGTGGTTGGCCTTGGTAAGGTGGCCATCTCACATGACACCTCTATCCAAAATGTTATGCTCGTTGAATCTCTTGGCTATAATCTACTTTCCGTATCTAGACTAGCTGACTTCGGTTTCAATGTCCTATTTACTGAGGTAGATTGCCAAGTGTTTCGAAGAGATAATCATAAAATGGTCATTACCGGTATACGTAGAGGTGATCTATACATTGTTGATTTCACTAAAAAGGCTCAACCTAGAACTTGCTTAATTGCTAGATCTTCTAAAGGTTGGTTATGGCATAGAAGGTTAGGTCATGTGGGCATGCGAAATCTTGATAAGCTTATTAAAGGTGATCATATCCTTGGTGTTAAAAATATTATATTTGACAAGGATAGACTTTGTAGTGCTTGTCAAGCAGGAAAACAGGTTGGAGGAAGTCATCCCGTGAAAAACATCATGACCACGAGAAGACCGCTCGAGCTACTTCATATGGATCTTTTTGGTCCCAATGCCTACAAGAGTCTCGGTGGTAACTCGTTCGGTTTAGTCATTGTCGATGATTTTTCAAGATTTACGTGGGTGTTCTTTCTTGATGATAAATCGCAGGTCCAAAAGATCTTCAAGAACTTCGCTAGGAAGGCCCAAAATCAATTTGAAGTGAAGATCAAGAAGGTTCGCAGCGACAACGGAACGGAGTTCAAGAACGCCAATGTGGACACCTTTCTTGACGAAGAAGGCATTTCACATGAGTTCTCGGCTACGTACACGCCTCAACAAAATGGAGTTGTTGAGAGGAAGAACCGGACTCTTATTGAGATGGCGAGAACGATGCTTGATGAGTACAAGACGCCAAAACACTTTTGGGCGGAAGCGGTTGAGACAGCTTGTCATGCAACAAATCATCTATATCTTCACAAGCTACTCGGCAAGACGGCATACGAGCTTCTCACCGGTAACAAACCCCAAGTTGGATACTTTCGAGTATTCGGCTCAAAGTGCTACATTCTTGATAAGCATCGTCGTTCGAAATTTGCTCCTAAATCTCATGAAGGTTTCCTACTCGGTTATGGCTCAAACTCTCACACTTACCGTGTCTACAACAATTTCACCCGAAAGGTTGAAGAGACGGTAGATGTGAAGTTTGATGAATCTAACGGCTCGCAAGTAGAGCAATTGCCAATTGATGTAGGAGACAAAGACCCTTCGGAAGCAATCCAAGACTTGTCTATTGGCAAGATTCGCCCAACGGAGGTGAAGGAGAGTACCTCTTCCGTCCAAGTGGAAGCTTCTACCTCACGACAAGGTGAACCACGAGTTAACTCGGAAGCATCCACAAGTGGGACACGCCAAGATGATGAAAACGAGGATGTACACCAAGATGAACCTCATCAACCTCCTTCTCCACCTCGACAAGAGAACAACAACACCAACAACAAAGAAGGCCAAGAGGAAGAACAAGATGATGAAGAAGATGTTCCACCCCGACCCAAACAAAAGCTCTCACGAGTTAGAGCAAGAGTCTCAAGAGATCATCCCGTCGAACAAGTCTTTGTTGATATTAAAACCGGGAGAATTACTCGCTCTAAAACTCATTTGGCTAATTTCTGTGAACATTATTCATTCATCTCCAGCATTGAACCTATGAAGGTTGAAGAAGCATTGGAAGATCCGGATTGGATAAATGCCATGCACGAAGAGCTACACAACTTTGAGAGGAATCAAGTGTGGACATTGGTTGAGAAGCCCGACAACAACCACAACATCATCGGTACCAAATGGGTGTTTCGCAACAAGCAAGACGAAGATGGACAAGTCATTCGCAACAAAGCACGTCTCGTCGCCCAAGGCTACACTCAAGTCGAAGGTATGGACTATGGTGAGACATATGCCCCCGTTGCTAGACTTGAGTCCATACGTATCTTACTTGCCTATGCAAATCACCATGATATTACATTGTACCAAATGGACATTAAAAGTGCTTTTCTAAATGGTGAAATTGAGGAGGAAGTTTATGTTAAACAACCCCCCGGCTTTGTTAATCCTAAGAAACCCGACCATGTTTACAAACTTCACAAAGCTCTTTATGGTCTTAAACAAGCTCCTAGAGCGTGGTATAAATGCTTGATTAATTCCTTATTGAAAAAGGCTTTGAGATTGGAAAAATTAATTCTACTCTTTTTACTAAAAGGGTTAATGGTGAATTATTTGTGTGCCAAATTTATGTTGATGATATCATATTTGGTTCGACTAACCCTCATTTTAGTGAAAAGTTTGGAAGGCTAATGTCGGAGAAGTTTGAGATGTCTATGATGAGTGAACTCAAGTTCTTTCTTGGTTTGCAAATCAAGCAAACTAAGGAGGGTACCTTTGTTTCCCAAACAAAGTATACCAAGGACCTATTCAAGAAGTTCAACATGCAAGAAAACAAAGGTATGAAAACACCCATGCCTACTAGTGGACATCTTGACTTCACTAAGGATGGCAAACCGGTTGACCAAAAGGTTTACCGATCTATGATTGGTTCATTGTTATATCTATGTGCCTCCCGTCCCGATATTATGCTAAGTGTGTGCATGTGTGCACGATATCAAGCGGCCCCCAAAGAATGTCATCTTAAGGCTGTGAAAAGGATAGTGAGATACTTAATTCACACATCAAACTTTGGCATTTGGTATCCTAAGAGGTCTTCTTTTGATCTTGTTGGCTACTCCGATTCGGACTATGCCGGAGACAAGGTTGATAGAAAGTCCACTTCGGGTACTTGTCAATTTCTTGGTAGATCACTTGTGTCTTGGTCCTCCAAGAAACAAAACTCGGTATCCTTATCCACCGCCGAAGCGGAATACATTGCCGCCGGTTCATGTTGTGCTCAATTACTTTGGATTACCCAAACTCTTAAAGATTATGGGATACATGTGAAACATGTTTCATTGCTTTGTGATAATGAAAGTGCTATTAAGATTGCTCACAATCCCATGCAACATTCTCGAACAAAGCATATTGAAGTTCGTCATCATTTCATTCAAGATCATGTTGCTAAAGGAGATATTGATCTTAAGCATGTTCGTATCGATAAGCAATTGGCGGATATATTCACCAAACCGCTTGATGAGAAAGTATTTTGCCGTTTGAGAGGTGAATTGAACATCATTGATGCCTCAAACTTGGAGTAGAAACTCCATTTGGATGCATGCAAGGCATGAGTCTTTGACTAATCCTTGATATTTCTCTTATGATAATGATCATATGTCTTGGATCTATATTTGTACTCTTGCATGTCATCTAACCCTTGTAGGAACTTGGATAAGCCAAAGTCTATGAGACTGCAACTCACTCACATCTTGAGCAATCTCAACATTACCAAGTCTCTATAATATGGTGGTTGAAGATAAGGAAGCATGAATCCTTTCAATATATCCTTTGACAACTTCTTTATATCAAATTTCATTTGGTATCAATATCATGTTTGTCATCTTGGATGCACAAGTGCTTTTCCTTGCAAGACTAACCCATGTAGGAAGATGAACTCAAACTACAAGTGGTTCTCCCAACTCTTGATGAACTACATCAACCTTGAGCATTCCACACAAATTCAACTACATGATCAAGATCAACACCACCATCCAAGGTATGATACTCCATCTTAGAGAAGCTTTACCCCAAGACATGGGTTAAAGCAGCTCAACAAGATGAGAATACATCAAAATGCTTGAACGAAAAATGGTAACCCCATTTTGAGCTTAAACGACGAGTATGACCAATGATCAAGTGTCTTCACTTGACTCCTAAGTCAATATACTCTAACATAGGTGACTCTGTCGCCGACCAATTCTAGATGGAGCTCTCTTGTGTTTTTTTTCTAAATGCAAAAGCAAAAAAAAACTTCATCAAGATTTCTTTTCTTTTCTTTGTTATGTTCTGCATTCCCTGCATCCAATTCATTGCAAACCTTTCAGTTAATTCCTTGCAAATCTTTGTGAGATCTTATTTGCCTAAGTGAGCTGAGATGACAATTGTTTTTTTCTCTCTGTGTTGAAATTGGCCTCATCGATTTGTTCTTCTCGGCCAAACCGAACCAACTCGGTGCCACCAAAGCAAACAACTCGGAGTAACCGAATTCAACACTGAGAAAACACTTTGCCATTTGCATCCTGCATATTTGTTCTAGATCCACTCGATGATTCTTGTCCTCTACCAGCATCTTATATTACATGTTACTTTGTACTGTGACTCAAGGACCAAACCTACTTGACTCATGCTCCAGAAGTTCCCTTCTTGGAAATTGATGTCAAAGGGGGAGAGAGAGCATATCAAAGCTTATCACATAAGAGAGAATGCACACCTTAAGCTTCTCCAGATGCTTATTTTCAATAGAGGAGAGAAGTCGCATGTCTTCAAGAGGGGAGAGACATGTTAGTATGTGTTATGTTTGTTATGATTGTTTTACTCTGATTTTGTTTTGCTCTAATTTTCTTTTCCCTATCTTCTCCCATTATCTAATATATAAGATTCAGGGGGAGAGAGAGCTCATTTCTAAGGGAAGAAAATCTTTGGAATTCATTGCATATCTTTACTCTTTGGGGACATGTCAATATCCAAATAGAGTACTAAGTACTCACTCTCTACATGTCATCCCAATCTTGGTACTCTTGTGGTTTCCTGTTCTTGCTCTGCTTAGTAGATATTCCTGTGTTATCTAACCTTGTTTACTCAGGTTCATCTCTTCCAAAGCCAGCTCAAGACCGCAAGGTAAGTATATGCATCACACTCATGGGCATGATGATCTCTTGCTGATGTACATATTGTTTGCAAGAAGGAATCATGAACATTGAGGTACACTTCCTACATTCACACCATTTGCTCTGATGCATATAGCCAAGATACATGTAACTCATTGTCTGCTCTGTCATGCTTATGCATTCACATGGTATTATATTCTATCTTCACATGATTGCATGCATGTAGGGGGAGCCTATGAACGTTACATGTCTTTCCAAAGCTTTACTTGCCATTCCTTGTATCTTTATCTAAAGCTTTGATGTATGTTGTCATCAATTACCAAAAAGGGGGAGATTGAAAGCACAAGTGCTCCCTGGGTGATTTTGGTAATTAATGTCAACATATCTCTTATTGGACTAATACCTTTATCTAGCATATTTCAGATAAGTTCAACAGTGGAGTGGCAGGACAAGAGGATGTGGAACCCCTTCAAGATGCTAAGGACACATATTGGCTCAAGCTCAAGACTCTACTCTTTTCATTTTAGTGATCCAAGATCACATTGAGTCCATAGGAAAGCCAATACTATTAAAAGGGGATGAGGTGTTTCTTAATGGCTTGCTTGCTCAAAATGCTTAGTGATATGCTCCAATAACCCTCAACCACTTTCTCATATCCACATATGTCCCAAACCAAAAGTCAAACTCGGCCCCACCGATTTGATAAATCCGACGCCACCGAGTTCATTTGACATAGCCACTGCCAGAAACCCTATTCAGTTCGGTCTCACTAATAGGGATCTCGGTCTCACCGAGATGGGATTGCTAACTCTCTGTTTCCCTTCGTAAAGTTTCGGTCCAACCAAGATGAGCGATAAGTCCCACCGAGTTCGCAATGCAAACTCTCTGTTTCCTTTTCGTAACGTTTCGGTCCCACCGAAAAGAGCGATCGGTCCCACCAAGTTTGCCTGACTAACTCTCTGTTTGCCTATTACAGAAATCGGTCTCACCGAGTTCATGTAATCGGTCACACTGAGATTACGTTATGCCCTAACCCTAACGAAATCGGTCTCACCGAGTTGACGTGTCAGTCCCATCGAACACTCTAACGTTCACATTTTGAACTAAATCGGTCTGACCGAGTTTCACTATTCGGTCCCACCGAGTTTGGTAAATTGTGTGTAACGGTTAGATTTTGTGTGGAGGCTATATGTACCCCTCCACCCTTCCTCCATTCGAGGAGAGAGCCATCAGAACGTGCCTACACTTCCAGCATTCATTTTCTGAGAGAGAACCACCTACTCATGTGTTGAGACCAAGATATTCCAATCCTACCATAAGAATCTTGATCTCTAGCCTTCCCCAAGTTGCTTTCCACTCAAATCATCTTTCCACCATATCCAAATCTATGAGAGAGAGTTGAGTGTTGGGGAGACTATCTTTTGAAGCACAAGAGCAAGGAGTTCATCATCAACACACCGTCTATTACCTTTTGGAGAGTGGTGTCTCCTAGATTGGTTAGGTGTTACTTGGGAGCCTCCGTCAAGATTGTGGAGTTGAACCAAGGAGTTTGTAAGGCAAGGAGATCGCCTACTTCGTGAAGATCTACCCGAGTGAGGCAAGTCCTTCGTGGGCGATGGCCATGGTGGGATAGACAAGGTTGCTTCTTCGTGGACCCTTCGTGGGTGGAGCCCTCCGTGGACTCGCGCAGCCGTTACCCTTCGTGGGTTGAAGTCTCCATCAACGTGGATGTACGATAGCACCACCTATCGGAACCACGCCAAAAATCTCCGTGTCGCCAATTGCGTTTGCACATTCCAATCCCATCCCTTTACATTCTTGCAAGTTGCATGCTTTACTTTCCGCTGCTCATATACTCTTGCCATGCTTGCTTGATATTTATTGTGAATGTTTAAACTTGTGCTAAAACTCCACCTTAACTTGAAGAACTTAAAAATTGCCACATTTATTTGTTGAGGGTCTATTCACCCCCCTCTAGACACCTCTTCTCGATCCTTTCGCCATGGCCTTGTTGTCTCCGCCCGCCACCCAGATGGCCTTCGCGTACGCTTGGAGGAACTCCATAGGGTCCGCCGCGCCATCGTAGCGCGGCGGCAGCTCCGGCCTGAACTTCGGAGGCCACCGCACCTGTCGCAAGGAGGGGGAGAAAGCCCGAAGGCCCACGACACCTCCGAACGCGCCTGGTGGACCGGTGGAAGGGGCGGCGCCCGCCATGGAGACCGGGCGGCGAGGGTGAAGCGCGATTGGTGAAGAGGCCGACCTTCAACACGCCCCTACCTGGCGCGCCAAATGTCGGATTTCGGGCTCCGCAGACACAAGAAAGGTTCGAACTCAGGGGCGTGTGCGAAGAACTCGACCTCTCTAGCCGATCGACTCGCTGCTCTCATGACCAAGCTCGATGAACAAGAAGGAAATGGACACGGCAGTTTACCCAGGTTCGGGCCACCTTGCGGTGTAAAACCCTACTCCTACTTTGTGGTGGATTAGCCTCGCGAGGGGCTGAGGATGAACTAGTACAAGGGGAAGAACAACCTCAGGAAGCTTGTTCTTGTGATGAGCTCAAGGGGTTCGGTCTCCGGGGGTCCGATCCCTTCTACGATGGTGGCTAGGCTATATTTATAGTGGCCTTGGTCCTCTTCCCCCAAACTTAGGCGGGAAGGGATCCCACAACAGCCAATTTTGAAAGGGGACAAGTAGTACATCTGATTCTTTTGAAAGGTGGTCTTCGCCTGCAAAGCTTTTGATCGTGACATCGTGGTGGGCTCGACGATGACATCCATCCTGCCGTTCTGGCAGTCCTGGTCTTGTTGCACGCAAACGGCAACCTTTGGCTGATTCCTTGGGACTCCGCACCTGCGCTTGCCTCCTTTGCACCAAAGAGGAAACCTGCCGCTCTGCGCCCACTGGCGCGCGTCTAATCTTGGTCGTCATGGCTGATGTCATCTCAGCCTCATGAGGCGAGGGCTTGCATAGAAATCTTCGCTCCTCCGGAGGCTGCCTAAGGAGGCCGCTCCTTCAGGAGGTCTTGATGTCGTCCGCCTCGCGAGGGTCTTCTCTTGTCTTGGTTGAAGATGGGCCATACCAGGCCGTCGATGGAGCCACTCCGTGGGCCGCAGGCAGGCAAGTCTGGGTACCCTGGTTCCCAGAACGGCGACAGTCCCCTTTACCCCATATGCAACAACCCCCTTACTCGGGTTTAAGCTTCTGTCACTCTAGCAACCCACTGTAAGCGAATCATGAACGTATTGCAACACCCTACAGCGGGAATCCTTCACGTGTGCGCGGCACGGAAGGCACCATAGGACAACACCAAAATAAAACATACAACTCAAACCAATCTAGATCATCAATCAACCCAAAAGACAAAAGAAATCTACTCAAAACATCATAGGATGGCAACACATCATTGGATCATAATATGTGGCATAAAGCACAATGTTCAAGTAGGGGATTACAGCGGAGTGCGGGAGAGTGAACCGCTGAAAAGAGATGAGGAAGGTGATGAAGATGGTGATGTTGATGGAGATGATCACCACGGCGATGATTCCCCCGGTGGCACTCCAGCGCCATCGAGAGAGAGGGGGAGAGAGTCTCCCCCTTGTGCTTCCTCCTCCATGGCCTCCCCCTAGATGGGGAGAGGTTCTCCCTCTGGTCCTTGGCCTCCATGGTGATGATGCCCCCGTGATGCGACACCGTCTCGGAGAAGAGGGTGTTCAAGGGGAGGTCCGATCTTCACGACGTAGGATCGATAACAAGATGGGCATAACTAGCTGCAAGCAGCCAAAAAATGGAAAATAAGAGATTATGACCCGACGAGGAGGATGCTCACCGAAGCTTGCAATCCAAACATTCGCCGATCCACAACCCGCAATACTACCCCACACAACCACACTCAAGTCGTGGAGCACGGGATAGGTGCAATCCGCAAGGGAAACCATGAACTCTAACCCACACAACACGATCTAGTCGCGGAGCACGAATTAGGAGCAATTTCTCAAGGAATCACGAGAATAAGGGTAACAAGAGCTCTCCAATCTCAGGAGGAGTCTATGTCTTTGGTCTTTGATAGAAATGGCAAAACACTACAAAAAAAGACACATCCGTGACATTTTGGGCCGAACGAAATTTTTGTGTGTCATGCTTATGACACTTCTATGACGATAATTGTGACAAAACCCGGTATCATCATAGATGTGGTGGGCTCCTACTTCTATGACAAGAAACCATGACAGAAAATGGGCTTTTCATCCTGGGCGGGCCGGAGACGCACCTGCATGACATTCTTTGGGCCGTCCATGACGGAAAAAAATCATGGTAGAAGCGAGGGCGCGGAAAATTTCAGGGACTTCCCGGTTACGGTGGGTGGTCGGGGCCGAGCGATGCACGGAGGTTTGCGTGTTTCTCTCGTACACGTACGCGCGTGTGTGTGAGCCATTGCGCTCTAACTGAACCCGAGCGAGGCGTTGGCTCTAACTGAACCCCGAGCGATTGCACTAGCTACGTTACTGAACCCCGATCGGTCCCCTGCTGTAAACTGAACCCGAGTGATTCCTTCGCTACTACTGCTAACTGAAGCCGATCGAAGCTGCCTCTTGATGAACAGTTCCCGGTGGGGGTTGGATGAACAGGATCCCGCGGTAGTAGAGGCCGTTGCCGCTGGATGAACAGGACCCCGATCGAGGAGGTGGGGGTGGATGAACAGTAGCCGGTGGAGGCACCCCGTACGTGGAGGGCTGGTTGCACAGGACCCCGTGGAGGGCTGGTTGAACAGTAGCCGGTGGAGGCTGGATGAACAGGACCCCGTGGAGGGCTGGATGAACAGTAGCCGGTGGAGGCTAGAGGAAGTCGACGGTGGATGAACAGTAGCAGGTGGAGGCTGGAGGAAGTCGACGGTGGATGAACAGTAGCCCCGTGGAGTCCTGTTTTGCAGTACGCCACACCCCTCCCGATGAACAGGACCCCCTTTTGACCGTATGAGGTCGAAGAGAAGTCCATTTCCTCCATTTTGCGGTACGCCACACCCCTCCCGATCAACAGGACCCCGTTTCGACCGTAGGAGGTCGAAAAGAAGTCCGTTTCCTCCATTTTGCGGTACGCCACACCCCTCCCGATGAACAGGATCCCGTTTCGACCGTAGGCGGTCGAACAGAAGGCCGTTTCCTCCATTCTGCGGTACGCCAGGCCTCGTTTTGGCTGTTCCGTCCAAATCGGTTGGCTCCTGATGAACACGACGCATTCCGTTGCCTCCCGATGAACACGACGACACAGTTTCTCCGTTCCGACCCAGCCGGTTAGCTTCCGATGAACAGGACGCCATTGCTGCCGTCCGTGACCTCTCCATGTACACGAGCCCTGGCCGTACGTATGCGCGAGTACGCGTTCGAGACCCAGCCCGTATGTACGTACGTGGCCGTATTTTTTGGCATCTGGTTGTACGTGCGTGTACATGGTTTGGACTGGACTACCTGAACTGCTACTGCTCCTTACTCGGCCACGGTTCATCGTGGCAGACAGACCGATCGACCGGTATGTACACAGACAACGCTACGTACGCTTCGACCGGGTGGGTCCCAGCTGTCAGGGAGGATAAGGACGCACTTCCTTGCGTGCGAAGATATAGCTGGTGGGTCCCAGCTGTCAGGGGGAAGAATCATTTTTTTGCCCGTAATAAGGAAGCACTTCCTTGCGTGCGAAGATGTAGCTGGTGGGTCCCAGCTGTCAGGGGAAGAAAACATTATTTTTAGGGTAAAAAGGATGCAGTTGCATGCATGTGTCCATGGGCATGGTGCGTCCCCACTGTCAGCCTCTCCATGTATAGTCATCTTCTGATGACTCTTGTTTGTTGACCACGTTGACCACACCGTGCAGAGCGCACCAAGCCGGTGGATGACAGCGAGGCCCCAGACTAGAACGCCCCGGAGATGGGGATTATGCGGCAATGGAGTCACAGACGGAGAGGAGTGGCAAACTTGACTGGTTCGGGTGCGGGGTGGGCCTATGATGTCTACTATGCAACTTTATTCTTGTAGACTCGAGTTGGGCCTCCAAGCGCAGAGTTTTGTAGGACAGTAGCAATTTTCCCTCAAGTGGATGACCTAAGGTTTATCAATCCGTGGGAGGTGTAGGATGAAGATAGTCTCTCTCAAGCAACCCTGCAATCAAATACCAGAAATCTCTTGTGTCCCCAACACACCCAATACAATGGCAAATTGTATAGGTGCACTAGTTCGGCGAAGAGATGGTGATAAAAGTGTAGTATGGATAGTAGATATGAGTTTTTGTAGTGCGAACAATAAAAAACAGCAAGGTAGTAAATTATAAAACGGAGCATAAACGGTATTGCAATGATGGAAAATGAGGCCTAGGGTCCGTACTTTCACTAGTGCAATCTCTCAACAATGCTAACATTGTTGGATCATATGATTATCCCTCAAAGTGCAATAAAGAATCACTCCCGAGTTCCTATTAGCGGAGAACAAAAGATAGAAATTGTTTGTAGGGTACGAAGCCACCTCAAAGCTATTCTTTCCGATCAATCTATCCTAGAGTTCGTACTAAAATAACAGCAAGCTATTCTTTCTGATCGATCTAATCAAGAGTTCGTACTAAAATAACACCATATGATGCATATCAACCAACTCTAATGTCACCTAGATACCCCAATGTCACCGCGAGTACCCGTGAGTTAATTATACGATATGTATCAAACAATTTCAGATTCATAATACTCAATCCACACAAAGAACTACAAGGAGACCCCAAAGTTTCTATCAGAGAAAAGATAATAAAAACGTGCATCAACCCCTATGCATAGATTACCCCAAAGTCACCTCAGGAATCCGCAAGTTGAGTGCCATAACATATATCAAGTGAATCAAAATAATACCCCATTGTCACCACGGGTATTCATATGCAAGACATATATCATGTGTTCTAAAATCTTAATATTCAATCCGACATGACAAAACTTCAAAGGGTAAAGACTCAATTCATCACAACAAGTGTAGAGAGGGGAGAAACATCATATGTCCATCTGTGTTAACAAAGCCCATGATACATCAAGATTGTGACATCTCAAGATCGCGAGAGAGAGAGATTAAACACATAGCTACTGGTACAAACCCTCAGCCTCGAGGGTGGACTACTCCATCCTCATCATGGTGGCCGCTGGGATGATGAAGATGGCCACCAGAGATGATTCCCCCCTCCGGCAGGGTGCCGAAACAGGGTCCTGATTGGTTTTCGGTGGCTACAGAGGCTTGCGGTGGCGGAACTTTTGATCTAGGGTTATTTCTGATGGTTTCTCTATTTATAGGAATTTTTGGCGTCGGTCTCACGTCCAGATGGGCCTCGAGGTGGGCACGATACACCGGGGCACGGGCAAGGGCCCAGGCGCGCCCCGGTGGGTTGTGCCCTCCTCGTGGATCTTCTGGCCCTCCCACGAAGCTTCGGGGGTCTCTTTTGTTCCAAAAAAAATCGTCAAAAAGTTTCAGCTCATTCGGAGAACTTTCATTTCTACACAAAAAACAACACCACGGTAGTTATGCTGAAAACAGCGTCAGTCCAGGTTAGTTCCATGCAAATCATACCAAAACCATATAAAATTATTGTAAACATGGCATGAATAATTCATAAATTATAGATACGTTGGAGACATATCAGCATCCCCAAGCTTAATTACTACTCGTCCTCGAGTAGGTAAATGATAAAACAAATAATTTATGAGGTGTGAATGCTAGCAAAGTGCACAAGTTTGATCAATGACAATTTCAATCACTTTTTCTAGCATCATAACAGCAATTCTGTAACACCCCAAAAATTTAATCATGTTCTTTATTAAGTAAAATTTGGCCAGAAATAAAATTTTGAATTTTACTAGGTCTTTTATTAATTTCAGAACCATTTTCTGTTTCTGCTTTCCAAAATTATTCCCTCCATATAGCAATTTTTTGAAATAATATTGTGGCTTTGGTAGTTCTCTTAAAACATTTCAATTATAGTTTAATAACAGTAAGAATTATTTTCAGAATAAAATTTGCCTCTAAACAATTCTTTTAACAGCTATTTCAACATTTTAAATGCCTCTGTTGCACTACAACCATTTATATTAATTATTTTAAAATTCCACAAAAATTATGGGAGGTCATGTGATGCCTATAAATCACTTTTATGCAAAAATCCAACTTGTTATTTTGAAATTTTTGAGTGAAAAAATCTCTTTTGAATTCTGTCCAGTATTTGAGTTTCTACTACAACCCAATTTTTCCTTGCTCCATTAATTCTGAATTTTTTGCACTTATAGTCCTTCCAACCAAAACCTTAAGTCCAAAATTTTAGCTCCATTGGAATCTTTTTAGTTCATCAAATATTCCTCTGTAGTTTCTGTCCAGAACTAAAATCCTTCCAAACTTGCACTTGAAAGTTTTTCACTTTGCCAAACTAATCATACCACCATCTCTACTATCTAAGGAGACACCAGCCTGGTAAATTTCACACCCAGAAAAGTCACCTAGATTGCTCTAGCATTTCATCAAGCAAACTGTGTGCATGACAGTATTCGGCTACCTATCAAAACTACATTGGAAACTATATCCATTGACCAAACCAACTTGGCCAACATCTGTATGATGCAAAGGGACACCACAATGCCAAAAGCTAGCTCCATTGGACTATCCTAGATTCCTTGGCATTTTGTCGAGCATCGTCGGTGCATGGACAGAGCGCACCGGGCGCAGCCAGAACACGCGTTTGGCATGCCAACGCGCCATGAGCCCCCTGCACGCCCCAGCACCGAGCCAACTGCCTGCCCCGCACTCCCCTGCACACCACCTGGACCAGGTTCGGCCTCCCCGCACCGGATCTCACCCCCTGCCGCCGCCCTCCACCGGCCAGGGGCCGCCACCGACTCCAGCCGTCACTGTCAGCACCGTCCAGGGGCACCTGGCCCAATCCGCAGCCGCCAGCAAGTCTCCTCCTTAACTCCCAACCGCCTGAGCCCCCGCCGTCCATCACCGACCATGCCAACCACCATCAATTGGCCGCCGCCACCATGGCTTTCCCTGTAAGCCACGGGAACCGCCTCTCGCCCCCTATATAAGCAACCCGAGCTTGCCCCGCTGCACGACATCACCACTCCCTTCCTCTCGGAGCTTTTCCGAAGCAGTAGGATGTCCGGAGTGGTCGTCTTCCTCACATCCGGCGGTTACGGCCGCTGCCACCTTTTCGAGGGTTCCGACGCCAACAGGACATTCCCCTCCTCCATTTCTTCTCCAAAAGCCTCCACTCGACCCCACAGATCCATCCTCGCTGCCAATTTCGCCAGAGGTTGCCCATAGATGAAATGCCCAAAACGCCTCCGCCGGAGTCCTCGGGAAGACCTCATCGCCGGCGACCTCGTACTCCTCCTCGATCGTTCCCTACCTCCACAAATTCGCCGTGATCCCCTGAGTACGTGGATGGCCTCAGATCCCCGAGAGGTGCCTCCTATCGCCGGTAATCGTCGCCGACGTGCCTTCTCTGTTCGGTCAAGGAAGAGGAGGGAGAAGGCCAGTTGACCCGGGATCAAATCCGACAGGCAGGACCCAATCATCGGTGACTGGAGGTCCACGCCAGCGTGGATAAGTGGAGACGGTTTTCGCTAAATCCGTCTTCGTGCGCGGAAGGTGTAACTCCAGCACTACGCCATCAACGTCGGCAGTTTTTTCGCGCAGCCGAAGCAACTGGGCTCGGCCCAGCGATGCCGTTCAGCTAAAACGCGCACAGGGCGTTCCTCAGTCTTTTTCTTTATCTTTTTCCAGCAATATTCAAATAATTCCTCAGTGACCATTTCAAATCCAAATCCAATGATTCAAATTCCTATTGACTTATAAAATCATTATCTATTTATCTAGATTAGGTGAACTTTTTTTTCCTAAGCCTTTTCCTACTGGATTTATTAAATAGTCCATTTAATCATTTAAGTCAGCTTAGAAATTCCATAAGTAATTCATACCAACTCCAATTTTTTTGATTCTTTTTCTGTTATTTTTCATTTTTCATCTAGTTTATTTTAGTATTTATTTCAAAATTGTTTGAAACACTTTTTAGTACTGTTTTAGCTCTATGTGGTAATTCAAATATTTTTGAAAATAGGAAATGGAGGGAAGATAAAATTTTCAAACTTTTGGAGTGCACCCAACATACCCAAGGCAAGCATCTTGAACACTTGATATGGTGGTTGCATGGTTGAATTATTTGCAAGAGTGATTAAATCATGAGTATGTTGAATTTGAATAAATTTTGAATATAGCTAGTTATGCATGCATAATTCCTTGATGATATTGCATCTTCATGAAGCATGAATAAGGATGGTTACTTTCACATATCACATATGTCTATGTGATCCGGACTGATCTGCAGGAAGGAAACAATCACGAGAAAAGTGACCGTGAGACTGAAAACTCGTTGTGACGAGAATGATCAGTGTGGGCATGTTGGAGCATGCAAGGGTTGTGGCCCTGTTTGGTGTTACTATTAAAAAGATGCTTTGTTGAGCTAACCACTGCAGGAAAACTTAAACCTCCTGAGTCGACCGTAGATCGAGTCTTGTTCCGGTAACCCCCATACTTGATTCGTGCTGCCACTTGTCCCTGCCAAAGGTGGGGTATGGTTCAGTAAGTTGATAACCCCATTCCATGCACACACCATACAGAGGGCCACGATGAGGGTTTCCAGGGCCATGGACTAAATCCTGTCATCGGGTCAGGGCGCATGGGTGTTCCGGTTGTGACTGAGAGGAGGGCACCCCTTGGAATCCGCGCGTATTAATAGTGATCTCATGCAGGACGTTGGTCTCTCCGTCTCAGAGTTTTTCTTGAACGATGCTTTCGGTGATTCCTGGCATCCGGAAAGTTAATCTGGTGTGTGCTGGTCAGGTGTGTTTTCAACCCAAAGACCGTAATGGGAATTAGTCAGTGTCACGGTACTGACTAAAGAAATCCTTTACTTGTGGGTAAAGAGCACACCCTCTGCAGAGTTTTAAACCTATTCGAATAGCCGTGTTCGCGGTTAAGGGCTACAGTCTGGGTTGGTCAAGTGTCGGTCTTGGTGTCGGTCTCCGGAGGAAAATAATTAAATTGAGCATGAACTATTTTGCAGGATATTGTTGTCATCACTAACACGGTCATGGTTATTTTGAATACTATTGCTGTGAATATTTTTATGGTTATGCATATTATTGAGGACTAACCCAATTCTCTTATTTTATATTTCCTGAGTGTCTCAGGGGCTGGCTAGACTACCCCGGGCACTCAATTTTATTTTCAAGACCTTTCGTGGCATCCCTCGAGTTTACAGGCGGTCCCGCCACTACTCTTGTGGACACCCGATTGGCATTTCTCTTCAAGTCCGACCGTGGCGTCACTTGACACCCGACTGGCATTTCTCTTCAAGACCTCTCGTGGCGTCTCTCGAGTTTACAGGCGGTCCCGCCACTACTCTTGTAGACACCCGATTGGCAGTTATTATTATTTTTTACTCTCGAAATGTCACTTGGACTGGCAAGACTACCCGTGGCATTCATTTGCTTTATTTCTAATAAGTTTGATCATAACTAACATGCCATGTTCATGTTCATATCATTTTATTGTCATGATTTAAATTTCAGTCAGCATGAGCATATGCATATAGTTTGGCTCATCATGATCATATATTTTTATCTGCTGCATTTGGTATATCTTTTGTTCATGATGTTTGCGAGTACATTCAAACGTACTCACAGGCTTGTCCCTGGCTATTTACTTGGCCAGGTCAGAAGTTCTACGTGGAGTACCACAGCGACAACCGTGCGGAGCCTAGAATAGCAGCCACGCGGATAGGAATTATCCGGGTTAGCTGTTCCTGTGGGAATGGAGCCCCATCAACGCTGCAGAACCATGAGTCATTTCCGTCATCCACCACTGGAATCATTGTTGTATCATTAGACCTTTATGGTCTTGTATCCAATTCTTGTAATAGCTTGGTAATCTGTAACAAGGACGTGTCCACCAATAACAGTAATCCTGGGCTGGTGATGACATGAGGGGTTAAATTCTGGGATATTCTGTGTCCCCGAAATCCGGCCCCGACAAATTCTTTCTTATAAAACTTATCATGACCAAGTAGCAACCAATTCACATGTTAAGGTTCAAACAATGAATTCTCTTGAAACTCAACAACCTATATTCTTAGTCACCAAACAATTGCAATTCAACTTATTCAACAGAGTCTAAGTAAGAGCTCGACATACTCAACCGTCATAGTCTTCTATGATTGCTAACACTCACCGCATACACATGAGCAAAACGTTTCAACCGGACACATAGAAAGATAGGGGCTTATAATTTCGCCTCCCAACGTATTCACCTCAAGGGTGATGTCAACAAGAATAACTCATGCTACCCATATCCAACTGGATATATGTTCCTAGATCTTTCCTCGCCACATGATGCTTGCCAAAAGAGAAAAATAAAAAGGAATAGAGAGAAAAACTTTGACTCTTTGCATAAAAGTAAATACTGAAAAGTAAAAGATAGGCCCTTCGCAGAGGGAAGCAGAGGTTGCCATGCGCTTATTTGTTTGTATGCTCAACCCCTTAGTGCAAAAGAATGTCACGTTATATTGCCCCTTATGATAGCAACCTTTATTATGCAGTCTGTCACTTTTATTCTTTGCCATCACAAGTTCGTACAATGCTCAATTTTCTCTTACACTAAATGATCTAACACTTTTAGAAGCAATTTTTATTGCCTTATTGCACCGATGACAACTTACTTGACGGATCTTGCTCAATCCTTAGGTAGGTATGGTGGACTCTTGAAGATAAGATTTGGGTTTAAGGTTTTTTGGATGCACAAGTAGTATCTCTACTTGGTGCGGATTTTTTGGCTAGCAAAGATAGGGGGCAAGTACCACATGTTGAAGGATCTATGACAATATAACTTCTATGTGAATATGAACAAACATAAATCATTATGTTGTCTTCCTTGTCCAACATCAACAATTTTGGCATATTATATTTTGATGGGGGCTCACAATCACAAAAGATTTCCAAGATAGTGTATTTGCATGTGAAAGTTCTCTTCCTTCTACTAATTATTCATGAATTGCTTGTATGACCAATATTGTGATTGTCAAGCTTCAAAAGATTTCACTTTCTAAACCCAATGTGAAGCTACCACTTAGGCATGATATGAACATATAATTTCCACTTCATGATATTCAATTCATTCAACAATTTACTCATAGGATATAAGTGAAGCACGAGAGTAAATGACAAAACTACTCCAAAAAGATATAAGTGAAGATCAAGTGAGTAGTTAAGTAAAAGGGGTAGCTAATTGAGGACTCTCTCTTATTTAAAAACTTTCAGACCTAAGTATTTTATTAAAACAGAAAGCAAAACAAAACAAAATGACATTTCAAGAATAGCACACATCATGTGAAGAAGCAAAAACTTAGGCTCAACCGATACTAACCGATAATTGTTGAAGAAGAAGGGTGGGATGCCTACCGGGGCATCCCCAAGCTTAGATGCTTGAGACTTATTGGAATATTATCTTGGGGTGCCTTGGACATCCCCAAGCTTGAGCTTTTGTGTCTCCTTAATTCCTCTCATATCACGGTTTCCCTAAATCTCAAAAACTTCATCCACACAAAACTCAACAAGAACTCGTGAGATAAGTTAGTATAAATCAATGCAAAAACCTTATCATTCTCTACTGTAGCAAATCACTAAAATTATTATTCAACATTGCATACTAAATGCCTCTCCATATTTAATACTCCTATCCTCAAATATAATCATTAAACAAGCAAACATATGCAAACAATGCAACCATAACAGCAATCTGCCAAAACAGTACAGTCTGTAAAGAATGCAAGATTCATCATACTTCCCTAACTCCAAAAATTATGAAAATTGACCACACTGTAGAAGATTTATCATAGCTTACTATGCAAAAAGTTTCAACATTTTATCACATTCTGACTTTTCTCGGGAATTATTGCAACAGCGATAAAACTTTCTGTTTTGAAACAGCAACATGTAGACTTGCAAAAAAAGCATGGTAAATGCTATCCTTGCCACTTTAATTGAAAATAAAGATGCAAAACAATATTCTAAATAACAGAAAGCAAATCCTAGCAAAATAAAATGACGCTCCAAGTAGAACTCATATCATGTGACGAATGAAAACATAGCTCCAAGTGAGGTTACCGATAATGTTGGAGACGAAAGAGGGGATGCCTTCCGGGGCATCCCCAAGCTTAGTTGCTTGGATCTTCCTTGAATATTACCTTGGGATGCCTTGGGCATCCCCAAGATTAGGGTCTTGTCACTCCTTATTCTCCTCATATCGACATCTCACCCAAAACTTGAAAACTTCAATCACACAAAACTTAACGGAACTTCGTGAGATAGGTTAGTATGATAAAGAGCAAACCATTTCACTTTGATACTGTCAAAGAAAAGATTCATAATTGTTTACACACAATTCCTACTATAGCATATCATTTCCACAATTTATATTGAGCAATATAAGCCATAGAAACTAGGAAACAAGCAAACTATGCATTGAAAACAGAATCTGTCAAAAACAGAACAGTCTGTAGTAATCTGTACTCCAACCATACTTCTGCTACTCCAAAAATTCTGAATATTTAGGAAAAAGTGAGAAATTTGTATATATATCACCTGTAAAAATTTCAGATCAAAATCATGTTCCAGTGAATTTTCAAAATTCCTGGACTGAGCGCAAAAGTTTCTGTTTTTGCACAGATTCAAGTCAACTATCATCCACACTTTCCCAAAGGCTTTACTTGGTACTTTATTGAAACAAAAGCTATAAAAAATGATTACTACAGTAGCATAATCATGTGAACACACAAAAACAGTAGGTAAAAGTGTTGGGTTGTCTCCCAACAAGCACTTTTCTTTAATGCCTTTTAGCTAGGCATGATGATTTCAATGATGCTCGCATAAAAGATAAGAGTTGAAACACAAAAAGAGAGCATCATGAAGCATATGTCTAGCAAATTTAAGTCTAACCCACTTCCTATGCATAGGGATTTTGCGAGAAAACAACATATGGGTGCAATAATCAACTAGCATAGGAAGGCAAAACAAGTATAACTTCAAAATTTTGAACACATAGAGGGGAAACGTGATATTATTGCAATTCCTACAAGCATAAGTTCCTCCCTCATAATAATTTTCAGTAGCATAATGAATGAATTCAACAATATAACTATCACATAAAGCATTCTTTTCATGATACATAAGCATAGAAATTTTCTTACTCTCCACATAAGCAAATTTATTCTCATGAATGGTAGTGGGAGCAAACTCAACAAAATAACTATCATGAGATTGAAAATTAAAATCATGATGACAAGTTTCATGATTATCATTATTCTTTATAGCAAGCATGTCATCACTATAATCATCATAGATAGCAACTTTGTTCTCATAATCAATTGAAATCTCTTCCGAAATAGTGGATGTATCACTAAATAAAGTCATGACCTCTCCAAATCCACTTTCATCAATATTGTAATAAGATTCAACACCCTCCAAAATAGTGGGATCACTACTACCTAGAGTTGACACTCTTCCAAACCCACTTTCATCATTGTAATCATCATAAATAGGAAGCATGCTATCATTATAACAAATTTGCACATCAAATCTTGGGGGACTAAAAATATCATCTTCATCAAACATAGCATCCCCAAGCTTATGGCTTTGCATATCATTAGCATCATGGATATTCAAAGAATTCATACTAACAACATTGCAATCATGCTCATCATTCAAATATTTTGTGCCAAACATTTTATTGACTTCTTCTTCTAACAATTGAGCACAATTTTCCGATCCATCATTTTCAAGAAAGATATTATAAAGATGATCAATAATATGATGAAACCTCAATTCCATTTTTTATGTAGTTTTCTTTTATAAACCAAACTAGTGATAAAACAAGAAACAAAAAGATTGGATTGCAAGATCTAAAGATATACCTTCAAGCACTCACCTCCCTGGCAACGGCGCCAGAAAAGAGCTTCGTTGACGGGATGTGAGTTCCTCTTACCTAGCCTCCCCGGCAACGGCGCCAGAAAAGAGCTTGATGTCTACTACGCAACTTTATTCTTGTAGACTCGTGTTGGGCCTCCAAGCGCAGAGTTTTGTAGGACAGTAGCAATTTTCCCTCAAGTGGATGACCTAAGGTTTATCAATCCGTGGGAGGTGTAGGATGAAGATAGTCTCTCTCAAGCAACCCTGCAATCAAATACAAGAAATCTCTTGTGTCCCCAACACACCCAATACAATGGCATATTGTATAGGTGCACTAGTTCGGCGAAGAGATGGTGATAAAAGTGTAGTATGGATAGTAGATATGAGTTTTTGTAGTGCGAACAATAAAAAACAGCAAGGTAGTAAATGATAAAACGGAGCACAAACGGTATTGCAATGATGGAAAATGAGGACTAGGGTCCATACTTTCACTAGTGCAATCTCTCAACAATGCTAACATAGTTGGATCATATGATTATCCCTCAAAGTGCAATAAAGAATCACTCCCGAGTTCCTATTAGCAGAGAACAAAAGATAGAAATTGTTTGTAGGGTACGAAACCACCTCAAAGCTATTCTTTCCGATCAATCTATCCTAGAGTTCGTACTAAAATAACAGCAAGCTATTCTTTCCGATCGATCTAATCAAGAGTTCATACAAAAATAACACCATATGATGCATATCAACCAACTCTAATGTCACCTAGATACCCCAATGTCACCGCGAGTACCCGTGAGTTAATTATACTATATGTATCAAACAATTTCAGATTCATAATACTCAATCCACACAAAGAACTACAAGGAGACCCCAAAGTTTCTATCGGAGAAAAGATAATAAAAACATGCATCAACCCCTATACATAGATTACCCCAAAGTCACCTTGGGAATCCGCAAGTTGAGTGCCATAACATATACCAAGTGAATCAAAATAATACCCCATTGTCACCACAGGTATTCATATGCAAGACATATATCATGTGTTCTAAAATCTGAATATTCAATCCGACATGACAAAACTTCAAAGGGTAAAGACTCAATTCATCACAACAAGTGTAGAGAGGGGAGAAACATCATATGTCCATCTATGTTAACAAAGCCCATGATACATCAAGATCGTGACATCTCAAGATCGCGAGAGAGAGAGATTAAACACATAGCTACTGGTACAAACCCTCAGCCCCGAGGGTGGACTACTCCCTCCTCAGCGTGGTGGCCGCCGGGATGATGAAGATGGCCACCGAAGATGATTCCCCCTCCGGCAGGGTGCCGGAACGGGGTCCCGATTGGTTTTCGATGGCTACGGAGGCTTGCAGTGGTGGAACTTTCGATCTAGGGTTATTTCTGATGGTTTCTTCATTTATAGGATTTTTTGGCGTCGGTCTCACGTTCAGATGGGCCTCGAGGTGAGCACGATACACCGGGGCACGGGCAAGGGCCCAGGCGTGCCCCGGTGGGTTGTGCCCTCCTCGTGGCTCTTCTGGCCCTCCCACGAAGCTTCGGGGGTCTCTTTTGTTCCAAAAAAATCATCAAAAAGTTTTAGCTCATTTGGAGAACTTTCATTTCTGCACAAAAAACAACACCACAGTAGTTCTGCTGAAAACAGTGTCCGTCCGGGTTAGTTCCATGCAAATCATACCAAAACCATATAAAATTATTGTAAACATGGCATGAATACTTCATAAAATTTTAGATACGTTGGAGACGTATTAGCCTACACTCGGCAGAGAATAACAGGAGGTGCGGAGGAGTGGAGGGATTGCCTGGCCATCGGTGGGGTAGCATTTCGCTGCGAGGCGCACAAAACAACGCCGCTGGATGCCGGAGGCTGGAGCAGGAGGTCCCGGCAGCGCTGGGGGAAGAAGACGAGAGATTGAAGAAGAATGCCGGTCGTTGGATGTGAATCCAACGCCTTGCTTAGGCTTGGACCTTTGTATTTTTATTTTTTGCGAAAGTGCTTAGGCTTCGACCTACTGGCCCACATGTCAGCCAGTCCATTTGTTTTTTAGTCCATTTGGTGGGCTGGGTGAAACAATGATGTAGCGCCTATGTAGCCTGTTTATATATTATGGTAGAATTTAAAGCCCTTTTGCATTTTTCTCGAATTTCGCGGACTTGCTGGGCTGGGTGAAAATATCATGTTGGGCTGGACGAAGAAATGTTATAAAAGCATAAACACATGATTGCACGTAAATTACGGCATTGGTCAGTAAAATCTTTGCAAGCTTATGTACGCAATCACCAGGAGTTAACTTGCCAAGTTATATATAAACAATTATTATTATTAATTTGTAAGAACTTTCGATTTACAAAATAAAATATCATTTTAATTTGATGAGTTAACAGGACATGGGGTATTATTATTTTTTAGGCTAGACGTGGGACAGTTGAGTTGGTTCTAGGGAAAAGTACTGGGAGAAAACTCAGATTACATCGAAAAAGAAAGTGGGAGAAAATTCAGATATAGGATTAATCAAAACGAAAAATAAAGGAAGTGGGAAGGTCTATAAAATGGTTGGACGAACGATAGGTTTAACAGAACCTTATGTTGTTTGTATTATATATATGTAATAAAATAAGATATAAATATAAATATATATACTATTATAGAAGGGAAAACATAGGTTCAGTTTTGCATTCTTATAGAAAAATAGAACTGAGCTGTGCGTCGTCTTGAAAAAACAAACATAACTTGGGCTGCTGATGTTATAGACAAGCTAGGCTAGGAGGCCCATGGGCCGCTTGATACCTGCTGGATCCAAAAAAAGTTGAAACATGTCGTGGGCTGCGCATGTTAAACAACAAAACCTAGGCCATGGACCTGGTGGGCTCGGGACTGTCAGCCTCTCGATGAACAGTCGTCTCTCGATTCCTCTTGTTTTGCTGACCATGTTGGGAATGACAGACGGCGGCGCCGTGGCGAGAGCAGCAAGGTAGAGGACGACGTCGAGACCTCGGACCGAATGAACCAGAGGCGAGGAAAAAGCAGGCGGAGGGGAGTACGAGGGTTGACTTGTTCGAGTGCAGGGTGGGCCGGTGGAGCTGCCGCCGTCGGACAATGTGTGGGAGTAGAGGGATGGCCTGGCCAACGCCATAGGCTATGATGGGTCACCGAGGCGTGCGCGGCAGTGCCGCCAGCCGCTGTATAGGAAGAGGACGAAAGATTGAACAAAATAAAGAAATACAAATGGATAATTGGTTGGTCCCAGATGTCTGTGTACGAGACCTGCTGGCTCCACCTGAGAAGGGGAATATGTTGGGAGGAAGAAGATTCAAAGCACGGCAGCCCAGTGAACTAGTTACATACATAAGCAAATAGCCACTAGAAAAAAAGCAAACAGGTTAATGGGTTCTTAGACGAAATATTTCGGACAAAATAGATAATTACGACACATAGGCTAATGCATGAAACACTCAGATGATAAAGGTGCTTAAACTGATAAAGTACGCCATCTAGACCTTCCTGGCACGCTTGATCATGATGCTGCGGCTGTCCGTGTACTTGTCGGTTACGGGAAGCAGACACGCCCTCATGTCCAAGATCCGCCTGTACATGTCGTAGCATGCGTATGCGTCCTTGGCCTCGTAATCCTTGGTATCGTTGTCTTCTTTCATGTTGGCGTAGCAGGGGTCGATGATGGTCTCGGCGAGGTCAACCACGGAGTCCTTCTCCTACCTGTTGCCGATGATCTTGTATTGCTTCTGGATGTCGACAAGCTTGTTGCACCAGATGGCCGAATCGTCGCGTTCTTCCTTCTCTCCAGCGTAGCGAAGGTGCAGTCGGCGCTGACGATGAAACGGGCGAATGCTCCAGAACCTGTGATGGCCCTACAACAGTGGTGGACGAGAACCTCGTCCCGCACACATACCTGGGCGACGGCGATCCGCTGGTCCCTGTCAGGAGACGAATGGATGGGCACAAGGTCTAGTCCTACGACCTTGTGGTTTCTCGTCCTGTAGGTACTGCTTGAACTCGTCGAGGCAGAGCTTCACCGAGTCTAGATCGTTGGTGTACATCACATTCAACTTGGTGCAACCATGGGACTGAACGGAGAACTCAAAGGTGAACTCCTTGCTGAGGTCCATATCTAGCAGGCTCACCCCTCGGATCACCATTGGAGTCTCTTCAAGTGAACTTAAAGGTGAACTCCTTGCTGAAGTCCGTATCCAGCAGTTCATTTTTCAGCTCTTGGGGAACTGGATTCAACAGTAAACTGAGTGTGTATAGGCGACAAGAGTTACTACCCCTCCCTCGCCCGCTGCACGCCCAGCAGAACATGCACCCTTGGCGCATTCAAACGCCTCTATTAAGAAACCTATTCCGGCCACACGTCGGTTCACGAGCGGGTCTGTATTGGTACTGTAATAACAAGTGTTAGTGGTCACTTTACTTAAATTTAATTACCTTTAATTAAAATTTATTCTTAAAACAAGCAATGCATTGTCTCGTTCTATCAGTGCCACAGGATCAACATGCAGAACAATTAGAATTATTATTCTTAGGACGCACACGATCAGCACATTTGCTGCACTTTCAGACAGACAATACTACCAAGTTTGAACAGTTTGTTATGGTTGCTGTCCTCTGCATCATCATGCCGTGTTTCCCAGCTTGCAAGATTCAGAACCAACAAATAAGATTCAAATAATAAGTACATCAAAGATGCCTACACATCTCATTGATTCCCAACTTGCAAGATTCAGAACCAACAAATAAGATTCAAACAATAAGTACAACAAAGATGCCTACACATCTCATTGATTCCCAGCTTGCAAGATTCAGAACCAACCCATTAGAGCCTTTTGATAAAGTGAATATCAGGATTAAATCCATCTTGGCTAGCCGTGTCATACAACCCAAGAACTTGGCGAATGCTCTTGACCATCACAACATCTGTAATTGAGTATTCCTGTTTGCACAGATAAGAAAGAACATGATTACTATAATAGTGGCACTAATTGAAGCAAACTTTATTTCCAAAACGAGAAAAGATTGCGATAGAATAGCTTTATTTAAAAAATAGAACATTAGCACAGTATGACAAAGCACAATCATCTTGATAAAGGATAGTACTGACTGGTGTGAGGGGCCCTATGCCGCCATGACTCGATGTGGTGAACCTGCAACTCCACTCGGATGAGGCCAGCCTGGAGATCCATGATTCAATTCATGCGCCTTTTTCTGCAGTTCACCTTAAATGAAGCAAAGATTGCATCATTCAGCTAGCAAGAAGTACTTGCTCTCGTGAGCTGGCAGGTTCTTCTTTAGTAGTTGCACTAAAATTGAGCAACATTAAGGTTGGCTGTCCTGCTCATGTAAGGTGCAACTATAATTTGCTTATCCTTTTGTGCAGTTCCACTAAAATAAAGTGCCATTGTGGTGACAGTGACGGCTCACTTGCAAAGGCTAATAAAATGTTGCACGAGATTAGCAGCAGAATTTGACAAAGATTTCGGAAACTCCAGTCACCATTTTGTGCAGTTCCACCAAAATTGAGAGATGTTGCCCACGTGACATTTTAGTTGAACTGCACAAGACACTCATTCCAAAAAAAGTGTTTTGTGCAGTTCACCAAAAGGTCACAATAGCAACAAGGTGAAATGGATATCCCTATCTGCACAAAAAGATAGAAAGAAAACAGTTCCTGGTCAACAACAAGATATGAAACATACACGAAATGAAAAGAAGCATCTTGATTATGTTCATGGCAATCACGCAAGGACAGTAGAAATTTTAAAACGTCAGCAATGCTTCATGTTACCGGAAGCATTATGATCAACAATGACATTCGTCAAATATGGGATTACTTTAATGGTGGCATTGCTTGTTTACCAGATACAGTAGATCAACAGTAGCTAAAGAGTTGGTTTAAGGGCATGGGACCGTGGGGACACCAGGACACTCAGCAGCGTAAAGAAGCAACTTACTTATCATACAGGGAAAAATAGTAGGAGTACCATTTGTAACACAGTTTAATTGCATCATATCACTGGAGGCATTAGATTAACAATAACACTAGTTAGACATGTCCTTAAGGTAACAGTGTGATCGCTTCATTTTACATGCGCCCTTACATTAACAACAGCAAAAAGTTGGTATAAGGACATGCGACAGTGGACGCATCAGCACAATGTACCTACAAGGAGGCATAAAGTGGTGATGCCGAGTTTGTTCATACTCTGTGAGGGCAGCAAATCTAATCCTGGAGACCTTTTACTATGTGAGGGCAGCAAATCTAATCCTGGACATACTCTGTTGACTTGTTCACCAGCCGCCACTTTCTATCATTTTTTCAACCAAATAATAGATCTGTTCCTTATCTAGTTTGTACTGCCTTTTCCCTTTATTTCCCTTTTCAACCAAGAGACCGGTTGGATATCCAGTCTTACTTTCCCCCTATTATTTCCTCTTTGAATCAAGTCCTAGATTTATGCTACGACTTTCCCCCCTTTCTTCGTTGTTTGAACCAAGTCCTAGATTCGACTGCATGAAGTAGCTCCCGCGCTGCCTCCCCGCCCCGCCCTCCCCGAAACTACTCCCCACCGCTAGTCCGCCGCCGCCTCGGCCATCCCTCTAGGCCCCCCGCGCCGAGCTTTTTCTCCGGCGATCTCCATGCCACCGCCCCACCACCGCGCCCCCATCACCGGCGACCACCGCCCCCACCCTAAACCCTAAGTAGATAGTGGGGTACCTCTCCGGCAAGCCCCCCTCCCCACTGCGTCTTGTTCTTAACTCCGGCGAGCCCCCCACCCCCTGAAAATCGACTGACCCAAAAGTCAATTCAGTTGACTGAAGTGTAGCTAAATCAAAAATATGCACATGCAGACACGTGGGGAGCTGGGGCAGTAGAGCAAGGCCGCTTTGGAAGAACTTATACCTGAGGGTCGTCGGGATGTCGGCGGCGGCAGGGAGGAAGAAGGGTCGGAGGACCTCCCGAGCCGGCGCTGTGTCGGAGAGAATGGCACGAGCAGAGGATCGGGACACGCCGGCAGCTGTGGGTTTCCTCCCTCGCCGCCGATGACCGCGTGAACGATGCACTAGTCCTCTACACACACCGACCGAAGGGATCCGGCCGGATCTGTGACCAGCGGTGAGCAGAGAGAAAATGTCAATACCGCTGTCTTGTACTAGTAAAGCAAGTGCTCAGGCCCTTGCCTATATATATAGTGGAGTGATTATCTTTTTCTCTCCACAACAAGCGTTTCAATTTGTGTACGTGGCATTAAAGAAAAGAAACTCTCTATTTAACGTGACTAACTGTACGACTCCTACTTACTAGTACAGTAGTAGTATTGTTTCATTGTGCTCCCCGGCCCTCCATTCATTGAACAACCCCACGGGTGAATAAACATACAGTACTAGTATTTATATAGAACGAACCAGCTCGAACTATTTTGGCTTTGAGATATCGATGGTACAGTTTGACCACATTGCATCAATGGACTCAGTACTTTGAAGTAACCTATACGTATATGCACGGTTTACATTCCGAATCGCTAGCTAGAGCTTGAACTGTATTTGTTTACATGTACCACATTTTCTTTTGGTTTTCTGCTCCATGGTGCAATTCATCAATACAAAATTATACTATGAGTAGTTAAAAGTTGAGGGTGGGGCTTTTCCCGGGCAGCATGCGCAGCAGTTTTCGGTAGGCGGTTTGACAGAGAGGCGAGGAGGGTGAGGGAGTAGCGGATTCAACTTACTGCTGGAAAGGTAGGGCTGTGCAATTTGACGGTGCATTACTGCTGGAAAGACGGGGTCTTGTGATATGACTGCTCACTATAGTCATGAATTACTGGCGCTACAACAGGGCTGATGCCCCCCATCCGTTCCCCACTCTAATCTGGTGCATGGAACATCGACCCGGATGCTGGCTCTCCCACATGTCGGTGAAGTACGTAAGAAGGAGCAAAGAATCATGCGGTATATATAGTGTATATACTAGTACTACTACTCACGTCGGAGGAGTGCGAACCACGACAGCCCAGTGAACCAGCAGGCGATAGGCCATAGAAAACAATGTGGTGATATGGCCATAAAAACAATGTGCTACAGTCCAGTCTTGTGGCGCCCCCGGCTCGATCGTACACTAATCATGCACGCAAACGTGTACGATCAAGATCAGGGACTCACGGGAAGATATCACAACACAACTCTAAAACATAAATAAGTCATACAAGCATCATAATACAAGCCAGGGGCCACGAGGGCTCGAATACAAATGCTCGATCATAGACGAGTCAGCGGAAGCAACAATATCTGAGTACAGACATAGGTTAAACAAGGTGCCATAAGATGGCTAGCACAAACAGGGATACAACAGATCGAACAGGCGCAGGGCCTCCTGCCTGGGATCCTCCTAACTACTCTTGGTCGTCGGCGTCCTGGACGTAGTAGTAGGCTCCGCCCTGGTGGTAGTAGTCGTCGTAGGTGGCGTCTGGCTCCTGGGCTCCAACATCTGGTTGCGACAACCAGCAAGAAGGGAAAGGGGGAAAGGAGGGGGAAAGCAACCGTGAGTACTCATCCAAAGTACTCGCAAGCAAGGATCTATACTACATATGCAGGGTATATGTGTAAAGAGGCAATATCGGTGGACTGAACTGCAGAATGCCAGAATAAGAGGGGGATAGCTAGTCCTGTCGAAGACTACGCTTCTGGCAGCCTTCGTCTTGAAGCAATAGAAGAGATTAGATGGAAGTTAACCAAACAACAACGTAAAGCATAATCCTACCCGTCGATCCTCTCGTCGCCACCATGCGAGAGAGCGACCACCGGGTTATATTTGTCACTTGTAAGGGTGTGTTTTATTAAGTATCCATTTCTAGTTGTCATGAGGTCGGAATACAACTCCGGGTCGTCCTTTTACCGAGGGACACGGCTATTCGAATAGATAAACTTCCCTGCAGGGGTGCACCACATATTCCCCAACACGCTCGATCCCCTTTGGCCGGACACACTTTCCTGGGTCATGCCCGGCCTCGGAAGATCCACACGTCGCAGCCCCACCTAGGCTCAACAGAGAGGTCAGCACGCCGGACTAATCCTAGGCACTCTGGGGTCTGGGCCCATCGCCCAGTGCGCTACTGCACGTTGCGTACGCGGCCGCGAGCAGACCTAGCAACCCACACGATCACGGCGGTTACGTTAGCGCGGTCCAACACGGCGCGCGCCGCTCAGTCGCTGACGTCAAGAAGGCTTCAGCTGATACCACGACGCCGGGATACCCATAACTACTCCCGCGTAGTTGGTTAGTGCGTATAGGCCAGTGGCCAGACTCAGATCAAATATCCAATCTCGTTAAGCGTGTTATTATGAAGTAAACGCGAACGCCGACCAGGGCCTGGCCCACCTGTCTCCTAGGTGGTCTCAACCTGCCCTGTCGCTCCGCCACAAAGATCCACTCAAAGGGCCGTTGGGACAAAGGTCCTTTCAGCCCCCAATCCGTGAATCACTCGCGGGTACTCTTCGAGCCGACCCGACTTTAGTCACCATTTGTATAGTATGCATATATGTATAGTATACACCCGTGATCACCTCCCGAGCGATCACGGCCCGATAGTATAGCAAGGCAGACTGACAAGAATGCAGGGCCAATGATGACAAACTAGCATCCTACACTAGGCATTTAGGATTGCAGGTAAGGTATCAACAACAGTAGCAACAATGACAGGCTATGCAGCAGAATAGGATTAACCGAAAGCAGTAACAGGCTACACTACTCTAATGCAAGCAGTATAGAGAAGAATAGGCGATATCTGGTGATCAAGGGGGGGGCTTGCCTGGTTGCTCTGGCAAGTAGGGGTCGTCAACAACGTAGTCGGTCGGGGCACCAGCAGCTGCGTCGGTCTCGTAGTCTACCGAAGAGAAGAGGGGGAAGAAACAGTAAACACACGGCAATGATGCAACAGGGATGCATGACATGTCTAAACGCAGGGCCAGGGTGATATACAGCCTAACTAAGCGATTTAGTTAATTTAGGAATTTATTCGGATTTATTTAATTAAAGTTGGACACTATTCATTTATCGAAATCGGTCTAACTGTTCAACGTTCTCATAGCTGCGGGCGTCTGACGGAGATACCGAGGGCGTATCCGGGTTCGTATCGTCGTTCTGAGCAAGTTTCATGTATAAAATATTTTCATCGGAGTTACGGTTTAAAAGATATGATTTTCTAAAGTTTTTATTAATTTCTGAAATTTTAATTAATTATTTAATTCAACATTATCCGAAACAGTAATTGATGACGTCAGCATGACATCATGCTGACGTCAGCAGTCACCTGACAGGGTGGGTCCCACCTGTCATAGGCTGTTAGGTTAATTAGGTTTAATTAATTTAATTACTGATTACTGTTTAATTAACACTAATTAGTTAATTAGATTAACCTAATCAGGATTAATTAACTAATTAATTAATTAATTAATTATTTTAATTATTTTAATTATTTATTTTTATTTCTATTTTCTTAAAACTGTTTCTGGGCCGTGGGCCCCATTCGTCAGCGTCACAGGGGTTCGGGCCCCACTGGGCAGTGGCCCAGGGGCGGACACGTCCGGGGCGTGCCCCTTTCGGGACCGGACATGTCCGGTGCCCAAAGGGGACGCACGGGCGGTCGGCGGGCGCGGGCGCCGGCGAGGCCACGGCGGGGCCGGAGGCGGGGCGGCGGCGCGGTGGCTGGAGCGGCCGCGGGCGGCAGCGCGGTGGCTGGAGCGGCAGCGGGCGGCGGTCGCGCGGAGGCGAAGCGGGGGGGGGGGTGTTGCTCTTTTTTTCCTTTTCTGTTTCTTTTTCCTTTTCTTTATTCTCTTTTCTCTACTGTTAAATGTTTAGGCCCCAAATGGTTTTTGTAAAAAGTGTGACCTATTTCATAAATACCAGTGCATTATTCCTTAACACCTAAAATTAGTTTGGACAAAACATAATTCCATATTTATTTCAGATTTAATAAATGGTTATTAAATATTATCTTTATCCACTGTTTGAGGTTGTTCGAGTCACTTATCCAATTCCAATGATGTTGGTTTCAATTTTAGAATAGCCTCTGGAATATTTGTTATTTATCTGACATTTTAGTTTCTATGTTGGACAACTTTTATATCCCACTTTCATTTAAATTTGAATTTGACTTAGGAGTTGAAATGCAATATGATGCTAATGATGATTGTGCACTATTAATCATGATGACATGGCCTCATCAAAAGGGTGATCTCTGTAGCTTAATACAGGGGGTGTTACAAATCTCCTCCACTACAAGAAATCTCGTCCCGAGATTTAGGAGGTAGAAAGAAACAAAGCGGGGTATTCATCACGAAGACGATCCTCGCGTTCCCAAGTGTCTTCATCGTCAGAATGGTTTGACCACTGAACCTTGAGGAACTTGATAACCTTCTGGCGTGTGCGACGCTCGGCTTGATCGAGAATGCGGACCGGATGCTCTTTATAAGAGAGGTCTTGTTGCAGTTCAAGCAATTCGTGATCTACTCCGCGGATAGGGTCTTTGAAGCAGCGGCGGAGTTGTGATACGTGGAACACATCGTGAACCTGAGAAAGGTTCGGTGGAAGTTCCAACTGATATGCCACTCTACCACGCCTTTCAAGAACAGTGAAAGGACCAATATAGCGAGGAGCTAGCTTGCCCTTGATCCCGAATCGGTGTGTACCTTTCATCGGTGTGACTCGAAGATAAGCCTTTTCGCCAGGTTGATAGACCATATCTTTGTGTTTGCGGTCATACTGACTCTTTTGACGTGACTGAGCAGTCTTCAAATGCTCGCGGACAACGCGAACTTGATCTTCGGCGAGTTGGATAATATCCGGACCGAAGAGTGGACGTTCCCCAGTTTCTGACCAATTTAGAGGGGTTCGGCACTTTCGTCCGTACAATACTTCAAAGGGGGCCATCTTCAGACTGGCTTGATAGCTGTTATTGTAAGAGAATTCGGCATATGGGAGAGATTCTTCCCATTTCCTTCCGAAGGATATGACACAAGATCGAAGCATGTCTTCGAGAACTTGGTTGACTCGTTCAACTTGTCCTTGAGACTGAGGGTGAAAAGCGGTGCTGAAGGACAGATGAGTTCCCATAGCTTCTTGGAAACTTGCCCAGAATCTTGAAGTGAATAAGCTGCCACGGTCTGAACTGATAACCAGTGGAATACCGTGAAGTGAAACAATTCTGGACATGTAGAGAGTTGCGAGCTGACTAGCAGTGATCGTCTCTTTGACGGCTAGAAAATGTGCAACTTTGGAAAGTCGGTCAATGACGACAAGAATAGCATCATTACCTTTCTGTGATTTGGGAAATCCAGTGATAAAGTCCATTTCAACATGGTCCCATTTCCATTCAGGAACAGCAATTGGTTGCAGAGTTCCGGCGGGCCTTTGATGTTCTGCTTTGACTCGACGGCAAACATCACATTCAGCAACATAGCGAGCAATGTCTTGCTTCATGTTTGACCACCAGAATCTTTGACGGATGTCTTGGTACATCTTGGTACTGCCGGGATGAATAGACAACGGAGTGTCGTGAGCTTCTTGCATGACCTCCTGAGTCATACCCAGGTTACCTTTAGAGGGGACCACTAGACGACTTTTAAAGAACAAAGTGCCAGTATCATCAATAGTGAAGAACGAAGGCCTTCCTTCAGCGAGATAGCGCTTAATCTTGTGGGCTTGAGAGTCATAACCCTGCAGCGTCTTGATGCTGTCCACGAGATCTGGTTTAGCAACCAGGGTATTAAGAGAACCCTGGGAAACAACGTGGAGGTTCATTTTGTAGGAACCTTCAGGAGGGGGAGCGAGTGCTCCAGGAGGAACAATGTGGAGATTCAGCTTTCTGAATTCTTCAATAAGCGAAGGTTGAACTTCGTGAAACTGGAGGTGACTGCAATAAGACTTACAGCTCAAGGCATCGGCCATTACATTAGCCTTGCCAGGGGTATAAGAAATACCCAAGTTAAAATCCGCTACGGTCTCCATCCATCTCTGTTGACGGAGGTTCAGGTCTGGCTGAGTGAACAGATACTTCAGACTTTGATGATCGGTGTAGATCTCGCAACGATTACCGAGAAGGTAATGTCGCCACTGTTTTAGTGCATGGATGACGGCAGCAAGCTCGAGGTCATGTACTGGGTAATTCTCTTCGTGCGGACGCAATTGACGCGAAGCATAAGCAATTACTCTGCGGTCTTGCATTAGGACACCGCCTAATCATTGACGGGATGCATCACAATAGATGACAAAATCCCTCTGGGAATCAGGAGGGGCAAGCACTGGGGCAGAAGTCAGCTTGTCTTTGAGCGTCTTTAAACTTTCCTGACACTTTTCCGTCCAATCGAACTTGACGCCTTTATGAAGCAGGTTAGTCAGGGGCTTGGCGATCTTGGAGAAGTTCTCGACAAATCGACGGCAATAGCTGGCGAGTCCGAGAAAACTTCGAACTTGCTTGACGTTCTTTGGAGGAGCCCAATCAAGAATAGCCTGAACTCGCTCGGGGTTGACGGCAATACCATCCTTGGAGATGACATGCCCAAGGTATGTTACTTCGGGAAGCCAGAATTCACACTTGGAAAACTTAGCATATAGTTGATGCTCTCGAAGTTTTTCCAGAACAAGTCGAAGATGTTCAGCATGTTCCTCTTTGTTCTTGGAGTATACTAGGATATCATCCAGGTAAACCACGACGAACTTGTCAAGGTATTCCATGAATATATAATTCATCAGGCGGGAGAATGTGGCGGGAGCATTGGTTAAGCCGAATGACATGACAGTGTACTCGTATGAGCCATATCGAGTAATGAAGGCGGTCTTTGGGATATCCTCTTCACGAACACGGATCTGGTGGTAACCCAACCTTAAGTCGAGTTTAGAGAACACTGATGAACCCGCCAGTTGATCATACAGATCGTTTATCCGAGGAAGGGGATATTTGTTCTGGATGGTTGCTTGGTTGATAGGACGGTAATCTTGGACCAATCGGTTTGATCCATCCTTCTTCCTGACAAAGAGAGAAGGTGCTCCCCAAGCAGAGGAACTTGGGCGAATGAAACCCTTACGAAGTGAAGCGTCGATTTCCTCCTTAAGTTCAAGGAGTTCATGCGGCGGCATCTTGTAGGGTCGCTTGGCGATAGGAGTGGTGCCTGGTTTCAAGTCGATGACAAATTCGACCGCTCGAGCAGGGGGTAGTTTAGTAAAAGCAATTGCGAGTGTTTAGCGACAAGTATGATGTAACACGACAATACTCCAAGCAGTGTTATAGATACATAACAGTAGTCGATTAAGACATACAGATCCATACACAACGTCGGGTACAAGCGGACAGCATAACGGCGCAAATCAAAAGCTAGACATACTAGGCGGCGCGCAGGCACGCGGTAAGGAAGTACACAACGAGAGATAGCAAAGGCTACATCAACGTCAGAGAGAACCACTGTAACGGGGTAGCTGCGAGTGCGGACGACGAATGTTCGTCGCGGAAAGATCCTGTGCTCCATGTGCACTCTGATGCAGAACCCGGTCTCGAGCTGTAAGAAGAGGTCCACGTGTCGGTGTGTGACCTCCAACAGTAGGCCAGTCAATACCAGCATACATCTGAGTCCTGCGCGGATAAAGGATGTGCTCCGGATGTATCCCTGCACGAACAGCGGGCAGCAACTGCGTCATAGCATCGTAGAGACGTGCTCGAGTGGCAACCAACTCGACGGCAAGAGCCCGAACAGTGCGATCCAAAGCCTGCGTGCACTGAATCAGAACGCGCGGGTCGTAGCGACGAGGCTCGTACGGGGCACAGATAGCTGTGTAGTATCCGGTAGCATCTCCAGCAGGGGCATACGGAATGTATCGGAACTCAGAGTCATCCAAGATAGCATTGTGCTCCCCTCGTAGACGTACGACAGCGGAGTAGGCGGCATCATGGACTGCCATCTCAATCGTCACGCCTAATCCGTGAAAAAGGTGTAGCTCGGTGTCTGAGTTGTTCTGCTGATCATAAATCCGAACTTCAGCATAGTACTGTTCCTGGTTGAACTCGCGGTAAACCTCATAAACCAAGTACTCAGGGTACCAACGGTAGCCAAGTCTGGTCATGAGAGCGATCAGGACAGCTGGAAACCCAGGGGTAATACGAGCCCAAGTGCGAAGCACAAGCTGTGTCGTAGGACGCGGTGGAAACAAACGGTCCATCTGAAACAGAGGAAATTCAGGTTTGTCAAACGACAATAAGAGGTTTAACACAACTCGGAGAGAAAGGTTAAACAAAACAATGGAAAGGAAAATGATTATCAGACTAATCAGGTCAACGACAGGGAAATCGCACAGATATCCAGCTCTCCGGGTAGACAGAATTTACGAGATCCTAAGTGTCGGCATTAGTAAACTTCATTTAACCCGAGTAGAAGAGAGATCAGAGTCCCAGAGTATAGACGAGGAATAAAAGATCCTAATACCACCCAGTTGGCAATGTGGGCCCGTAAGCCACACAGCCAAGTTAGTAAAACGGTTTTCTTTGTCTAGACTCAACTTCGGCCAAGGAATTGGAAAGGGGGATTCCTACAGGCAGTCGGCTCTGATACCAACTTGTGGCGCCCCCGGCTCGATCGTACACTAATCATGCACGCAAACGTGTACGATCAAGATCAGGGACTCACGGGAAGATATCACAACACAACTCTAAAACATAAATAAGTCATACAAGCATCATAATACAAGCCAGGGGCCACGAGGGCTCGAATACAAATGCTCGATCATAGACGAGTCAGCGGAAGCAACAATATCTGAGTACAGACATAGGTTAAACAAGGTGCCATAAGATGGCTAGCACAAACAGGGATACAACAGATCGAACAGGCGCAGGGCCTCCTGCCTGGGATACTCCTAACTACTCCTGGTCGTCGGCGTCCTGGACGTAGTAGTAGGCTCCGCCCTGGTGGTAGTAGTCGTCGTAGGTGGCGTCTGGCTCCTGGGCTCCAACATCTGGTTGCGACAACCAGCAAGAAGGGAAAGGGGGAAAGGAGGGGGAAAGCAACCGTGAGTACTCATCCAAAGTACTCGCAAGCAAGGATCTATACTACATATGCAGGGTATATGTGTAAAGAGGCAATATCGGTGGACTGAACTGCAGAATGCCAGAATAAGAGGGGGATAGCTAGTCCTGTCGAAGACTACGCTTCTGGCAGCCTTCGTCTTGAAGTAATAGAAGAGATTAGATGGAAGTTAACCAAACAACAACGTAAAGCATAATCCTACCCGTCGATCCTCTCGTCGCCACCATGCGAGAGAGCGACCACCGGGTTATATTTGTCACTTGTAAGGGTGTGTTTTATTAAGTATCCATTTCTAGTTGTCATGAGGTCGGAATACAACTCCGGGTCGTCCTTTTACCGAGGGACACGGCTATTCGAATAGATAAACTTCCCTGCAGGGGTGCACCACATATTCCCCAACACGCTCGATCCCCTTTGGCCGGACACACTTTCCTGGGTCATGCCCGGCCTCGGAAGATCCACACGTCGCAGCCCCACCTAGGCTCAACAGAGAGGTCAGCACGCCGGACTAATCCTAGGCACTCTGGGGTCTGGGCCCATCGCCCAGTGCGCTCCTGCACGTTGCGTACGCTGCCGCGAGCAGACCTAGCAACCCACACGATCACGGCGGTTACGTTAGCGCGGTCCAACACGGCGCGCGCCGCTCAGTCGCTGACGTCAAGAAGGCTTCAGCTGATACCACGACGCCGGGATACCCATAACTACTCCCGCGTAGTTGGTTAGTGCGTATAGGCCAGTGGCCAGACTCAGATCAAATATCCAATCTCGTTAAGCGTGTTATTATGAAGTAAACGCGAACGCCGACCAGGGCCTGGCCCACCTGTCTCCTAGGTGGTCTCAACCTGCCCTGTCGCTCCGCCACAAAGATCCACTCAAAGGGCCGTTGGGACAAAGGTCCTTTCAGCCCCCAATCCGTGAATCACTCGCGGGTACTCTTCGAGCCGACCCGACTTTAGTCACCATTTGTATAGTATGCATATATGTATAGTATACACCCGTGATCACCTCCCGAGCGATCACGGCCCGATAGTATAGCAAGGCAGACTGACAAGAATGCAGGGCCAATGATGACAAACTAGCATCCTACACTAGGCATTTAGGATTGCAGGTAAGGTATCAACAACAGTAGCAACAATGACAGGCTATGCAGCAGAATAGGATTAACCGAAAGCAGTAACAGGCTACACTACTCTAATGCAAGCAGTATAGAGAAGAATAGGCGATATCTGGTGATCAAGGGGGGGGCTTGCCTGGTTGCTCTGGCAAGTAGGGGTCGTCAACAACGTAGTCGGTCGGGGCACCAGCAGCTGCGTCGGTCTCGTAGTCTACCGAAGAGAAGAGGGGGAAGAAACAGTAAACACACGGCAATGATGCAACAGGGATGCATGACATGTCTAAACGCAGGGCCAGGGTGATATACAGCCTAACTAAGCGATTTAGTTAATTTAGGAATTTATTCGGATTTATTTAATTAGGGTTGAACACTATTCATTTATCGAAATCGGTCTAATTGTTCAACGTTCTTATAGCTGCGGGCATCTGACGGGAATACGGAGGATGTATTCGGGTTCGTATCGTCGTTCTGAGCAAGTTTCATGTATAAAATATTTTCATCGGAGTTACGGTTTAAAAGATATGATTTTCTAAAGTTTTTATTAATTTCTGAAATTTTAATTAATTGTTTAATTCAACATTATCCGAAACAGTAATTGATGACGTCAGCATGACATCATGCTGACGTCAGCAGTTAATTAAGTTAATTACTAATTACTGTTTAATTAACACTAATTAGTTAATTAGATTAACCTAATCAGGATTAATTAACTAATTAATTAATTATTTATTTTAATTATTTTTATTTCTATTTTCTTAAAACTGTTTCTGGGCCGTGGGCCCCATTCGTCAGCGTCACAGGGGTTCGGGCCCCACTGGGCAGTGGCCCAGGGGCGGACACGTCCGGGGCGTGCCCCTTTCGGGACCGGACATGTCCGGTGCCCAAAGGGGACGCACGGGCGGTCGGCGGGCGCGGGCGCCGGCGAGGCCACGGCAGGGCCGGAGGCGGGGCGGCGGCGCGGTGGCTGGAGCGGCCGCGGGCGGCAGCGCGGTGGCTGGAGCGGCAGCGGGCGGCGGTCGCGCGGAGGCGAAGCGGGGGGGGGCCGGAGCGGGCGGTTGGCGGCGAGGAGCGACGCGGGCGAGCCCTGCGAGAGAGGCAGGGGCGGCAAGAGACGCGCGTTGAGGAAGAGAGCGGAGACCCTTTCTGGGCTGCGGTGACTGGTGGCGGGGGGTGGCGCTAGCAGAGAGGGGGGAGAGGCCCGAGGCCTCCCGGGATCCGTAGGGACGGGGCAAGCGGGGTCGGGGTGGTCGACGGGGACGACGGCGATGGGAGGAGGCAGGCCGGCGGGACAAGGCGGCGACGTAAGAGGAGACGGCGAGGGAGCGCTCCGGGCGGTGGCGTCGTGCGGCGAGGGCGAGGGCGGCGGGTCGGGCGCGTCGGGGCGAGCGGCGTCGAGGGAGCAGGCCGCGAGGGAGAGCGGGCTCGGGCGGTGGCGTCCAACGGCGACGGCGACAGGGCGGACGGGATCGGGGGATCGCCCCGATCCAGATCCAGCCGAGGGAAGGGGCGACCGAGCGCCAGGCGGCTGGTCGGGGAAGAGGAGAGGACGGGGCGACGTCGGTGTGGCGGCGGCGTCGGCGAGGGCGTCGGCGACGGGGCGGACGGGATCGAAGGATCCCGATCCAGATGGGGGGGGGGGGGAGAAAACGAGGGGGAGGGGGGGATCGGGGGTAGGGTTAGGTTTGGGGGGGGTGGCCGGCTAAGTAGGCGCCGGCTGGGCCGGCCTGGCGGCCCGGTGGCTTGTGGGCCGAGGCCCAGTCGGGGGGGGGGGGGTTCCTTTATCCTTTTCGTTTCTTTTTTTCTTCTTTATTCTCTTTCTCTACTGTTAAATGTTTAGGCCTCAAATGGTTTTTGTAAAAAGTGTGACTTATTTCATAAATACCAGTGCATTATTCCCTAACACCTAAAACTAGTTTGGGCAAAACATAATTTCATATTTATTTCAGATTTAATAAATGGTTACTAAATATTATCTTTATCCACTGTTTGAGGATGTTCGAGTCACCTATACAATTCCAATGATGTTGGTTTCAATTTTAGAATAGCCTCTGGAATAATTGCTACTTATCTGACATTTTTGTTTCTATGTTGGACAACTTTTATATTCCAATTACATTTAAATTTGAATTTGACTTAGGAGTTGAAATGCAATATGATGCTAATGATGATTATGCACTATTAATCATGATGATGTGGCCTCATCAAAAGGGTGATCACTGTAGCTTATTACAGGGGGTGTTACAAGTCTGTAGCATGTACAGTACTACTCCTCTTCCTCCTCGTCTCGGTTCATCACCATCATACTTTCCCCATTCCTGTGTTTTCAGTATCCTGGGAATCAAAGAGGCCCATAGACTGGTTTAGGTCCGGTCATTTTTTATAAATGTGTTATGTCCAAAATTTAATGAACATGCTCCGGTTTCTATGAAAATAATCCGGTTTGCATGTAGTAGTTCATTTATTTATTTATTCTTCTGCGGGGGGTTTGCATGTAATTCGTGAGGTCTGAAATGTAAAGTACGCCGGCATGGTTGCATATGCTCCGAGTCATGCATGCACTATGACCCAGATGCTCTATAGGAAATAGAGGAGTACATATAGGAGGATAAATGCGTGAAAAAATATGTACTATGAAGTGTAGCTGCGGTTCGAAAAAGAGACCTAAAGTGATGGCAGGTATAGGTCGCGCGCACCAAACTAGTGGTACTAGACGTACGACTACTTTTTCCCTCAAAAAATAAAAAAAAGAGGTACGAGTACTCAGTACTCCTATTCTATCAACACGAGTCCCATCTAACAACAGCGTCCGTGCTACAGCTAGCTCTTCTCCCTCGTTTCTCTCTTCTAATTCTAACTCAGCCGATGCGCGGTGGGCGGGGTGGGGATTTGCCGATGGTCGGTTTGCTCAACTGCGGCCCCACCTCACAGTGAAAATATTACGAATGGAGAATAGAGTGTACGCTCCGTTGGCAAGGCGCGAGAGTTCGCAGCCAGCCCACCAGGGTTCGAGTCTCGGCTCGAGCGCTTGGTGCTCACAGAGTTTTCTTCTATAAAAAATGCCAACAGGCTAGCCTAGCCCTGGTTGGTCTCGTTTTCTTTAAAAAAAATGTTACGACTGGAATAAAAGTGCCATACACTAATAAAACATTAAGGCCACGAGGTGATGCAGTGCTGGTTACAGGAGGCAAGAAGAAAGATGCATCCATCGACGACGTCAACCTCCTCGACTCAGGGCGCCGGCCCACCGAACGGCGGCTAAGTAGCAGCGGCTTTCGTGCCCATGTCGACGTGCTTCTGAACAATGGCGTCCAAAGATTCCAGCCGCTGGAAGAAGGCCAATGTCTTTCTGTCCTCACTGGCCTTGTAGTGGCCTATGTAGATGATTTCCTCGTAGACGTGGATGTGCAGGTCGACGGTTTCTTGCATGGCGAGGCGCTGCGCGGCGAGCGCGGCCTCGAGGTGCACATTCTTCATCGCGACCTCTGGCACCTGCAGAGCCACAAGGGCTTGAAAGAGTTCGTCACCATGGAGGCCGATGAGGGTGGCAGGCAATGAGGAGCCTGGGCGCGCGGGCTGGAGCAGTACGGCAAGGTCGTCCGCGTGCTTCTTGACGGCGGTGAACTTGCGGATGGAGCGGACCATCATGTCGTCCATGCGAGAGGCGAAGCCGGCGTCGGCGAGGGCTACGACGCCGGCTGTCGCCAGCACCGTCTGGAAACGCTGCGCGGTGCGGGGCAGCAGGCCGGCGTCTTCGATGATCTGGCACAGCCGACTGTCGCTCGCGTCCATCGCCTCCATAGGTGCTTGTGGCTTCTGGTCACTTGGTCTTGGATTGGAGTGAGCAGTGTTGCGCAGAGACTAGGAGTAGATGGATTGGAGTGGTGGGGCGCCTTTATATGAGAGTCCAAACTCTGTTGCATTCACATTGTGCTGGCTCTATTCTGCTTCTCCAATTAATTCCCTCTGCATGCTAATTGAGGATGCATCATTGACCGTTCAATGTCTCGGGAACCGCTACCCTCTCCCTCCTTGGCATTCAAGCCGTATCATTGTAAATGCGGGTCAAGAAGAGACTAGTCATTTACTACATTGTGCACCGCGACCGTGTGGGGGTGCAACGCGAACGGCACAGACATGTTGTATTTGTTCCACTTTCTCTTTTGAACTCGTGACTTGTAGTAACGCTCAGTTTTGAATACATAAGTTTGGTTGTCGCGCCAATATATATAGCACTCCCTCCATGTAGGTTGGGTCGCTGAAGTCAAAATTAGACACAAAGCACGATCGTGACGGACCAGTCTACCTCCGTCCTAGTTTATTGCTCCCCGTCGTAATCTGTGCCAAATTTTTGACCATAAATATGACTAACAAAAGGTTCATGCATGTCACCATAATTATATCATTGAAAACTATGTTCAAATACAAATCAAATGATATAATTTTTGTTGGCATGCACTAACATTTTGTCAGTTAAATCTTTGGTCAAAATTTAGCACAAATTACAAAAGGGACTAATAAACCAGGACCTAGGTAGTACACCAGGTCGAAGACAGTGATGCTACATATATTTAACGCCAAATAAGAGCAAGGGATCACACATGTCATTTACGACTGGAATAAAAATGCCATACACTAATAAAACATTAAGGCCACAAGGCGATGCCGTGCTGGTTACAGGAGGCAAGAAGAAAGATGCATCCATCAACGATGTCCACCTCCTCGACTCAGGGCGCCGGCCCACCGAACGGCGGCTAAGTAGCAGCGGCTTTCATGGCCAGGTCGACGTGCTTCTGAATAATGGCGTCCAAAGATTCCAGCCGCTGGAAGAAGGCCAATGTCTTTCTGTCCTCGCTGGCCTTGTAGTGGCCTATGTAGACAATTTCCTCGTAGACGTGGATGTGCAGGTCGACGATTTCTTGCATGGCGAGGCGCTGCGCGGCAAGTGCGGCCTCAAGGTGCACATTCTTCGTCATGACCTCCGGCACCCACAGGGCCACCAGTGCTTCAAAGAGTTCGTCACCTTGGAGGCCGATGAGGGTGGCAGGCAACAACGAGCCTAGGCGCGCGGGCTGCAGCAGTACGGCAAGGTCGTCCACGCGCTTCTTGACGGCGGTGAACTTGCGGATGGAGTCGACCATCATCTGGCACATGCGAGAGGCGAAGCCGGCGTCGACGAGGGCTATGATGTCGGTGGTCGCCAGCACCATCTGGAAACGCTGCACGGTGCGGGGCCGCAGGCCGGCGTCTTGGATGATCCGGCACAGCCGACTGCTGCTCGCGTCCATCGACGCCATGGGTGCTTGTGGCTTCTGGTCACTTGGTCTTGGTCTTGTATTGGAGTGGGCAGTGTTGCGCATAGACTAGGAGTAGATGGATTGGAGTGGTGGGGCGCCCTTATGAGAGTCCAAACTGCGTTGCATTCACATCGTGCTGGCTCCATTCTGCTTCTCCAATTACTTACTCCTACCTCTGCATGCTAACTCAATGCGGAGGCATCATTGACCGTTCAACGTTTTGGGAACCGCTACCCTCTGCCTCGCTGGCATTCAAGCCGTATCAACATAAATGCGTGTCAAAAAGAGACTAGTCACTAGTTTTTTTTTGCGATGAACTAGTCAGTAGTAGTATACTCAATATTGTGCACCGCGACCAAGGCAGAGAGGAAAACGAGAGAACTGCGTATTTATTTACGGTGTAGATTCACTCATTTTGCTCCGTATGTACTCATTTAGGGTGTACTCCTGGTCACTTGTTGAAATCTCTAGAAAGGCAAATACTCCCTCCGTTTTTATTTACTCTGCATATTAGAGTTGACTGAAGTCAAATTTTCATAAAGTTTGACCAAGTTTATAAAAAATAATATAAACATTTATCATAACAAATAGAGTATATACGATGTGAAAGTACATTCAATAATAAATCTAATTGTATTGGTTTGTTATTGCTTATGTTAATATTTTTTTTGTAAACTTGGTCAAAGTTTATAAAGCTTGACTTTTACCAAATCTAATACGCGGACTAAATAAAAACGGAGGGAGTAGTCCCTCCTTTCCGGTTTACAGGGCTATACTATTAAGAGCAAGTACAATAGTGAGCTTATAGCCTGCTTACATGGCATTGTCTCATGCAAGAGCCTGGCTATATGCGTGCTCCAAGGCTCCTCAGCACACCCCACCCCTACACAAAGACTGCCACGCGAGCATTCGCAACTGCCACGTTCGGGTTGCGCTTGGCTCTTCGCCTCTTCGAGAAGACGAACAATGATGTTACTACTTCTACAGTATCGAATCAACTGCTGCATGTCCATCCACCGCGTGCGGGAGGGATAGCTTGTTGTAGTAAGCAAAAGTCTGTCCTCGTCTGCGAGCCACCGCGCGCATGGGTGAGGGAGAGGGTGTGTAGTAGTAAAATCAAGCTTCTCCATGTTGTACGAGTTGACGCGACACATCATAGCACTGGCCCCACATGCTTGCCTCTAAACTTGGCTAAAAGACCAGCAGTGTACAATATATTTGCTGCAACCTCTAACATTTACCCCACCACAAATTAAAGTATATATTCCTGTCTTGACCAGATGAGCGTGCAAACTACAATCACCAGGATGACAGGTAGGGACAGAAGATTATTTTAATAAAAAATGCTTCGAGACAGCCTCCTAGCATGGAGCCGACTCCAACGATTTTAAGCTTAGAGGCACGATACACGCTATCCTAGACTACATCACTATACTACCTCCCCTACACATGAAACTGCCACACGAGCGTCCGGGTTGCGCTTGGCTCTTTGCCTCTTTGGGAAGTCGAACAATGATGGTACTACTGCAGTGGAGTACTACTAGTATGCTTCTGGCCATCTGACACCGAATGAACTGCTGCATGTCCACCGTGTGCGGGAGGGAGAGCGTGTAGCGAAAGCTTCTCCTAGTCCTACGAGCCACCACACTCAAGGGCGAGGGAGAGGGCGTTGTAATCAAACTTCTCCTTTGTACGAGTTGACGCGACACATCAAAGCAGTGCACTCGATATATTTCAATAATTTGCGTTTACCAATGCATTAATTACAACGCATGCATGCATGCCGTGACTTTCCTTTTGATACTGTACTTGCATGTGTTGATTTAATGCACCTTGAAGTAGTATGAATATGTGATGTAATGCCCTGGCCCTAAAGCGAGAGATGGTTGTGCACGAGGAGGGCGAGATCATGCTGACGTAACAGGACCCGACGATGGAGCTCTCTATGGTCTCTATGGACCTCACCTTGCTCCACTGCCCCTTGTGCCTTCGCCCCTTGAAGCCTCCAGTGTATGAGGTTCGAATACAAATCGTCTGTTCGGCTGATCGAGCAAGGTGCAGGTTTCTTGATTGATGTGCTATTCGATTGATTTGTGCAGTGCAATGGAGGGCACCTGGCCTACACGGACTGCCGCGGCGAGCGCCCCGGGAACCAGTGGCAGTACCAGAAGTGTGAGCGCGGCGGTGGCTTCGACGTGTGGAACACGGCAATGGAGGCCGTCCTCTCCTCGGTGAGTGGGGAGTGCCCGCACGAAGGCTGTGGGCTCTACGTCACTTACCACAAGCTCGCCGATCACCAGAGCGTGTGTCCGCTCGCGCCCTGCAAATGCCCCGTGCCCGTCTGCGGCTACGAAGGCCCGCCGCCGGCGCTCTCCCACCACATCAGCACCATGCATCCCATGCCCGTGCACAGGATCCAGTACGGCAAGGTGCTCAGGTGCAAGTGCCAGTGTCGGAGCCACGGCTCTTGCTATTCGCGGAGGAGGATGGCCGCGCGTTTTTCTTGGTCAGCGGCATGCTCGACATCGGCGCGCCTATCGCCGTGTCGGTCATCTGCATCAGAGCGGGGGCGTCCCCACTGCCACACTACACGGCCAAGCTATGGATGAACGGCCCGCCGGGGGAGCCCAAAGGCAGGACTGACGCCGTCAAGGTGGAAATCGAGGTGACAAGCAGCAAGGATCCCGGCGATGTCGACGTGCAGGAGCTGACCTTCTTCACAGTTTCGCCCAAGCTGCTGGCCGAGGCTGGGTTGTCGAGGACGGTGTCCCTCCACATTCAGATTAACAAGCTCACCTCCTAAATGATTCTATAGTGCCTTCTGCTTATCTTAGTAATATGCTAATATAGGGGTTAGCTTGGTCTACTTTAGCTTAAGAGAAGGTGGGTTTTGGTGGCGACACAGCAATTACTTCGACATCAGATCAGTAGTTAAAGTAATTTCCAACAGTCGAACGGATATTTTGTGTCTGTTGGATATAAAGATCCTTTGGGTAAGAAGTATAAGCAGCTTATATGCTTGTTTGTTCAGGAAGTGTTGCATCCTTGTGCGAGTTGAGGCCACACATCAAAGTAGTAGTAGTACTACTAGTAGTACTCACCCGACTGTGCACCAGGCAGACGAAGCTTCGTGTCGTGTTGGTGCCGTGTAAGGCCTGCACATTAACCAAAACCTCGTGCCTCCAGCTTAGCCTCCGCGTTTTAAACTTCTCAATCTCAAGGCCAAGGAGCAACAGGAACCTATGATAGAGCGAATCGGATGGTTGAGAACACTACAATTCGTAGCTACAGATGCGTGTGTGAGAGAGGACGAGTGCGTGCGTGCACCTCTTCTCTGTGTGTATAACGTACTAAACTCAGAGTACAAGTGTATGTGGGTGGCATCGACCTAGGGAGCTAGAGATGGTGCGTGCGAGAAGTCCCGAGAGACTAGGTGTGTGCGTGGGAAAGAGGGAGAGAGATGATATGTGTCGATGTAATGCGTGTGAAAAAAAGACTAGTCTATAGCTTGCCATGAGGCTATTCCCGTCGAACGCCCCAATAACCGTAAGATATGTATCCGACGGTGCTAGTTATTGCACGTACACATCAGTAGAAAAAGAAGTACCATGGCATATTACAAAACAGCTACACCACGGCCGAGAACAAGTGCCCACATTACGCCATCCGGGAATAGTGCCGCACTTCGAAACTAGAACCGTCAATAAATTTTGAGCTTGCATCTCGTCACATTCCAAATTACTACTCCTATTCACACCGATCACACTGATATAGTATTTAATTGCAAACCTGTTCACACCGATCACAACCTAAACCGTTTCCCACTTAGGAGTGTATTAATACTCAGTTATAAATACTGTACTATGCCAAGATGACTGCACATTCCTTCCTCAACTCCTCATCCACAAAAGCAAACAAGTCATTCAGCATCGTTCTCTTGCGTCTGCCATGGCCAACATGAATTCTGGGTCGAGAGATTACCACCAGGGAGAGGCGAGCATGGAAGCTGAAGCACGAGAGATTTCCCGCCTAGCCGCGAAAGCAGCCGACATGTCCCGCCGCGCGGCAGTAGCAGCACAGAGGTCCCGCCACGCCGCCGAAGCAGCACGGAGGTCCCGCCGCGCCGTGAATGCAGTAGACTTGTCCGGCCGTGCTGCGAAAGCAGCAGAGATGTCCTGCCGCACCGCAAAGGCAGCAGAGATGTCCTCCCGCGCTGCGGTGGCTTGGGAAAATGTCTCGCGGGCAGGCGAGGACTCTTACAGGCGCATGCATGCGGTCGTCCATAGCCAGATGAATCAGATCTCTGGCTGGATGAAGCTGCAGGATGAGATGAATGCCTCGTTTGAACAGGCTACCGGTGTCATCCGGCAAGTAGGGGAGGGCAATGTGAAGCTCCGGGCCAAGCGCGACCTGCTGAGGGCGAAGATCGCCGGAAGGGCGGAGCAGGCAGAGGAGACCGCTGCCTTGTTGAAGAGGACGGGCGTCATCGTCAAGAAACTTATGGACAAGAATGCCATGCTCCGCATCGAGCGCAAAAGGCTGGTGGAGGAATCCGTGGTTGCTGCCGAGCAGCGTATTAAGGACATGAAACTGATGAAAGAGATCATCACCGCTCGCGGCGAGAACTAGTCTCCGCGACCTGCAGCGCATCAAGAAAGTAGAGATCAGCGAGCCAGATCGTTGTATGCGTCTTCCTTCTTCTTTTGCCCTTGTGTATTTCGGGCGTAGCCGCATGTGGCTTTTTTAATTATCTTGCTAGATATGTAAGACAATTATTATCCACTGTCATCGTCCTTATATTCATCATGCTTGCTATAAGTTGCAGTCGATGCTATATAGGTCCGTCGGATCTTACATCAAGATCCGCGCAAAACTTTCTTTTTCAGATTTTCATTTTTCTCTCTTAAATCTCAGTCCAGTGAGACATAGCCACGCCGTGAAACAGGGGCTCGGGCGCCATTAATGGAGACATTGGGAGGGAGGTGCGCGGCCGATAGAGGTCAAAGGGCTCTCCTCCCGATGAGCACGCGCAGGGGTCAGATCGCACGCCTCCCATACTCAAATAGCTAACCCGCACGGCACCTCCTAGCCAATAAAAAAGGGGGACGCATGGCGGCACGTGATTGGTAAGTAGAACGCCCACGGTTTCAATAATACTTGTGTTTCCGATTGTAACGTGACAACACTTGTTCCAAAATAACTTTGTTGATTGTTAATGTGTGTGCCTTCGCAAATCGGACAGCAAAATTACCACATCATGTTGGTGCCATGTCATCACACCAAGCCAAGTTACATGATTTTCATGTGTGTTTTGGATTTACAGGAATTAAAAAACCAAGTATCTCAATGTTTCCGGTCGAGCCATGACGCCCAGATGTTTGAATTTCATTCCCATTTCTTGCATGGGACCTACAAATTTACCCGAGAACACACATGTGATTTTTCAATCAACTTTGGTGCACTGGAGCATGTGCTTGTAGTTCAAATTTGAATTATGCACATTAAATGACCAGAAACTCAATTAATGTATAAAAAGGCCAAACGAACCCGGAATAATTCCAAAATTTAACACGACACTCATATAGTTCTATGTTGCCCCTGTAAAGAAAATCAAGGGGGGGGGGGGCAGCGTATATAGTTTCGCACACAAAGGTGGAACGTTCCCTCTTAGAACCACGAGCCTTCTAAAGAGAAGCTTCGGTTTGCAAGAAGCTTATACCAAAACTTGTTCCAATTCAGCCAATTTTTTACCACAACATGATAGTACCATGACATGACACCATGCCAAGTTTCATGATTTTCGGGCGTGTTTTGGATTTACAAGAATTTTAAAACCAAGTTTCTCAATGTTCTCGGCCGAGCCACGACGCCTAGATGTTTGAATTTCATTCCCATTTCTTGCATGGGACCTAGAGATTCACCCGAGGACACACATGTTATTTTTCAACCAACTTTGGTGCACTGGAGCATGTGCTTGTTGTTCAAAATTGAATTGTGCACATTAAATGATCAGAAACTCAATTAATGTATAAACAAGGCCAAACGAACCCGGACTAATCCCAAAATTTAACACGACAGTCATATAGTTCTATGTTGCCTCTGTAAAGAAATTCAAGGGGGGGGGGGGGTAAGCGTATATCGTTTCGCACACAAAGGTGACACGTTCCCTCTCAGAACCACGAGCCTTCTTGAGAGAAGCTCCGGTTTGCAAGAAGCTTATCCAAAACTTGTTCCAATTCGGCCAAGTTTTTTTCCACAGCATGTTAGTGGCATGTCATGACACCATGCCAAGTTTCATGATTTCCAGGCGAGTTTTGGATTTACAGGAATTAAAATACCAAGTTTCTCAATGTTTCCGGCTGAGCCATGACGCCCAGATGTTTGAATTTCATTCCCATTTCTTGCATGGGACCTAGAAATTTACCCGAGGACACACATGTGATTTTTCAACAAATTTTGGTGCACTGGAGCATGTGCTTGTAGTTCAAATTTGAATTATGCACATTAAATGTCCAGAAACTCAATTAATGTATAAAAAAGGCCAAACGAACCCGGAATAATTCCAAAATTTAACACGACACTCATATATTTCTATGTTGCCTCTGTAAAGAAAATCAAGGGCGGTACAGCGTCTATCGTTTCGCACACAAAGGTGGCATGTTCCCTCTCAGAACCACGAGCCTTCTTGAGAGAAGCTCCGGTTTGCAAGAAGCTTATACCAAAACTTGTTCCAATTTGGCCATGTTTTTTACCACAACATGATAGTACCATCACATGACACCATGCCAAGTTTCATGATTTTCAGGCGTGGTTTGGATTTACAAGAATTTTAAAACCAAGTTTCTCAATGTTCTCGGCCGAGCCACGACGCCCAGATGTTTGATTTTCATTCCCATTTCTTGCATGAGACCTACAAATTCACCCGAGGACACACATGTGATTTTTCAATCAACTTTGGTGCACTGGAGCATGTGCTTGTAGTTCAAATTTGAATTCTGCACATTAAATGTCCAAAAACTCAATTAATGTATAAAAAAGGCCGAACAAACCCGGAATAATTCCAAAATTTAACATGACACTCATATAGTTCTATGTTGCCTCTGTAAAGAAAATCAAGGGGGGGGCAGCGTATATCGTTTTGCACACAAAGGTGGCACGTTCCCTCTCAAAACCACGAGCTTTCTTGAGAGAAGCTCCGGTTTGCAAGAAGCTTATACCAAAACTGGTCCTATTCGGCCAAAAAAATTACCACAGCATGATAGTACCATGACATGACACCATGCCAAGTTTCATGATTTTCAGGCGTGTTTTGGATTTACAAGAATTTATAACCAAGTTTCTCAATGTTCTCGGCCGAGCCACGATGCCCAGATGTTTGATTTTCATTCCCATTTCTTGCATGGGACCTAGAAATTCACCCGAGGACACACATGTTATTTTTCAACCAACTTTGGTGCACTGGAGCATGTGCTTGTAATTCAAAATTGAATTATGCACATTAAATGACCAGAAACTCAATTAATGTATAAACAAGGCCAAATGAACCCGGACTAATCCCAAAATTTAACACGATAGTCATATAGTTCTATGTTGCCTGTGTAAAGAAAATCAAGGGGTGGCAGCGTATATCTTTTCGCACACAAAGGTGACACGTTCCCTCTCAGAACCACGAGCCTTCTTGAGAGAAGCTTCGGTTTGCAAGAAGCTTATACCAAAACTTGTTCCAATTAGGCCAAGTTTTTTACCACAACATGTTTGTGCCATGACATGACACCATGCCAAGTTTCATGATTTCCAGGCGAGTTTTGGATTTACAGGAATTTAAAAACAAAGTTACTCATTGTTCTCGGCCGAGTCATGACGCCCAGATGTTTGAATTTCATTCCCATTTCTTGCATGGGACCTAGAAATTCACCCAAGGACACACATGTGATTTTTCAACCAACTTTGGTGCACCGGAGCATGTGCTTGCAGTTCAAATTTGAATTATGCATATTAAATGTCCAGAAACTCAATTAATGTAGAAAAAATGCCAAACGAACCCGGAATAATTCCAAAATTTAACAAAATGTAAACTTTGGTTCACCGGAGCATTTGTAATCATATAAAAAGGGACATGACTCTTTCTTGTGGTGGGAATTGATTTGTTTTTGTTGTTGTTGAGGGAAGTGCGAATTGATTTGGTACTGTACAGGGTAATCTTGTTCTCCCGATTTTTTTACATTTTTCTTGTAGTTTTTTCAATGGCATTTATAGCAATATAGTAAAAGGGACATGACTCTCTTGTGTCTTGTATGAATTGTTTTTTTGTACATGTTAAGTTTGTTCTGCCGAACATGGGTTCCACGCCTTGTTATCCCGAAATTTTAAGCTCGAGTATCTTTTGTCTCTTCTACTGTGAAACTCCCGCCTCTTCAACCCGTGCCGCGCCTTGTTATCCCAAAATTTTGATGCGCGTGAAAACTCCCTCCTCATCCGAAATCGGTCCCACAGCCCAGACACGTGAAATCCCCCTTCTACCCCTCAGCCGGAAATGCCGCCTCGACGTCGCGTGGTCAAAACCGGTGGGGGTACGTTCGTAACTTACCCTACATTTCGGACAAGCGCGTACCTAAGCCATGGCTCCCCCTACCTTCCCCTTTGTCCCCCCCCTTCGTACACCGAGGCCGCCAAAACCAGCGAAACCCCATGCTCCTCCGTCGGCCTCCCGACCGCCGCCCAACCGGAGACTCTTCCCGGACGACATCATCTACGGCAACAGCTCGTCGTCCCTCATCCACCGCACCGGATGAGGATCCGTCGTCGATCTCGTCATCCCGCCGGATCAGCCGCCCCGTCCTCCACCTTCAAGGAGCTTCCCCAATGTTCGCCTCGTCTATCGCGCCACCTCCATCCCCACAACACCGTCTTGACCTGCCCCACCAGAATCGCAGCACCCTCACCAATTCCTCCGATGAAGCCGAGGCCTACTCGGCGCCACCAAGGAGGTTCTGCACTCACCGCTGCATTTTATCTTTTATTCAATCTTGCTTCGTCGGCGGCAACTTCCACACCGGCACTAGCTGCTGCTGCTCCGGCTCTCGCTCGCGCTGCGGCTCCATTCTTGCTGTCGGTCGCGCTACTGCACTGCTCTTGCTTTCGTTCGTGCTGCTGCTCTGCTTTGCTATTGCTGTCGGTCGCGCTGCTCCTCCGCTCTTGCTCTCATTCGTGCTGCTGCTCTGCTCTTGCTCTCGCTCACGCTGCTGCTGCTGCTGCTGCACGACCTCCGACAACTACATGAGTTGCTGCTTTAGCACTCGCTCGCGGTGCTGCTGCACGAGTTGCTCTCTGCTAGTGCGTTCCCTGCTCGAGCAGCTGCTGATTTAGATGACTGCTTCTCTGCTACTAGTGCTCGAATGCCCTAAACATCTATTGCAATGCTCTGCTACTAGTTCAATCAGTTTCGACAGTAAAATTCAGTTTTGACTGTAAAGTTCAGTTTCTTTAGTTAAGTTCAGAGTGAACAGTATTTACAGCATCTGTCGGAGTGGCCGTGGCGCGGCTGATGCATTTTACATCTAGCACTTTTTGTTGATGTATTTTAGATCATCTATTGCTGATGATATTAGAGTCCCACTTCAGATTAACGTTGTCTGTCTTGTCCTGCTTCAGCCTCGCCGTCGTACACCTCACCGGAGCTGCTCCAACGACGGAACCATCCATCACAGCGGAGCAGCACCCTCGGCGCCATATCCAGAGGCCTCTGATCTTCTTCCCCGCCTCCGATAGTCACACCAGCATCACCATCCTCCACGTCCAACCCAATGATGCTGAGGTCGGCAAGGCTATGCCAAAGAGGTTGTACACTCGTCGCATCACTTTGTTACTCTGCATTCATGTCGATCCCTCAGGGATCCTTTGGTTCAAAGCAGTTATAAATCTAGAAATAAATGAATCATGGTTACAAAGTTAACAGGGAGAAAACTAAATGATCTTTTGAACCAAAATTTTAATCGGTTTAGCAAGATAGCCATTATATGATACTAATGTGGACCAAATGCAAGCTCACAAAATATTTCGAGGTCAGGCTTCAGCCTGTTGAAGACTGCCTACTAGAATCGCCACTGGTTCAAAGAAAAAGTGAATGAAACCATAGGAATTGGAAACTTTACTATGGTACTTCTATTCGTGCATTTGGTTAGAAGGAATGGAGCAAAGCAAAACTGGAGGATTTTTTTCCTTTGGTGTCTCTTTCAAAGAAAAAACGTAGGAATTTTAATATCCACTTGGACGTCCTTTTCAAATTAATATGCATGGAGAACAGGACTAATTGCATTACAGGCATAATAAGATTCTTATTTTTTCATTTTCACATGGTTTGACTTTAATTTGACCATGTTTCTCCATTCCTGTGTTCTTCCAATTCATGTGAACCAAACACCCAGGTTGACAGAAATCCTATGTTTGCAAATGCTCTGTTTTGCACGTGCATTCCTATCCTATTCCTATGTTTTTCCTGTCCCTGCGTTTATATAATCCTCCAATTCTAAGGAGCCCTTACAGATTTACTTCATTTTCAGATAGGTGTCAAAGAAAACTCTGTGTGTTATGTCCTGCTCATTCCATGCCGTCATCCACCCCACCTGAGGTGCACCATCAACGGAAGCGTTCACTGCAGCAGAGATTCCCCCTGTAGACTTCCTTTCGCCGCCTCAGATCATCTTCCCCGTTGCCGGCAGCCACGCCAACTACATTACCATCATCGACTGAGCAGATGAACCTGAGGACTACACAGTTCCGGAAGAGAGGTCGCACTCTTTCGTGTCTGCTTATGTTATACATCGGTTATTATTACCTACTACTTTATTGTCCTGTTCACCTCTTAGACTCCGAGTCAGGTCCAAACTAATGTTCAAACTTGAGTTTTAAAATGCCTATGGGGCACATATCGAGGCAGCAATGAGTAGTATCTGTCTACTATCTGGTTCATCTGGGGTCTTCTATGTGGTTCATGTTGGGTGGGCAACAAACAGTAGATGATCCATCGTCTATCTTTTTAAACTAAAGCTATAATCTACCTGCTATCATTAGTTTTGGATCTATCCACTTGTTTGCTACCATCAGTCTTGATTTCTGCATGCACCCTTTAGGCCTTACATAATCTAACTATGTTTTTTTATTATGCATGTCAGTTATTGTACACAATCGTACTGAACATGTAGAGAAAAAGAGAAGACCGTTGCGTGGGAATATAATGTCATGCAGACGCTGCTCCATAATGGGCGAAGTGGCCCCCCCTCCCGTCATTCCAGATTGTATTCCAAAGGAAGATAACTGTTCAGAGGGGGATTCAGAGGGAGCCGACCACTCCTATTTACCCCTGAGGTGTTTGCTCTAACCTGGCATGCTGATGTTGGTCATATCATGCATATGGCGCCTCGCATTGCTTACATTATACATCTTATATGTCATCAGCTTAGTTTAGATTTGCTTTGTGTGAATGCCACATGTTAGGTTTCTATATCATACTCCCACCTTCCTAAATATTTGTCTTTTTAGAGATTTCAACAAGTGACTACATACGGAGCAAAATGAGTGAATCTACACTCTAAAATATGTCTATATACATCCATATGTGGTAGTCCATTTGAAATCTCTAAAAAGACAAATATTTAGGAACGGAGAGAGTATATGGGAATTATGCAATGCCATCTTCTTTAGCCAGGCATCATATACGTGAATCATGCAATACCATCCTGTTTCGCCAGTCATCATATATGTGAATTCTATTGTGCCATATTTTTTTCATAATGTATTCCAATTGTCAACAATGTTTATACATTCATCTACTCTTCCTGTGCATCAGTCATTTGAGTCGGTCATGGGAAAATCTGGAGTGAAAACAAGGTCTTCTGAGCAGTCAGTGCTACCTGTCGATGCAGATTTCTTGCTGGTTACAGATAGCTCCTCAGAGGAGGATTCAGAGACAGATGACCAGTCGTATTCCCCCCCGAGGTGCATGCTCTAACTTGGCAGGGTTATATTGCTCATATCATGCATATGGTGTCTTGCATTGCCATGCCATCTGCTTAGATTGGACATGCTTTGTTTGAATGCCTCCTGTTTGCTTTCTATATCAGATATGCGAATTATGCAATGCCATGCTTTTCAGCCAGTTATCATATATGTGAATTATGCACCGCCATGTAGCCAGGCATCATATATGTGAATTATCTCATGCCATCCTTTTTTTTCATTACATATTCCATTTGTCGACAATCTGTGTATATTGAACTACTCTTCATGTGTATCAGCCATTTGAGCCGGTTATGGAAAAATCAGGAGTGAAAACAAGGTCTTCAGAGCAGGCAATTGTACCTGTTGAAGCATATATCTTGACGGTTATAGGTAGCTCCTCAGAGGACGATTCAGAGACAGATGACCAATCCTATATCCCACCTGAGGTGTATGCTCTAATTTGCAATGTTTATATTTCTCATATCATGCATATGGTGTCTTGCATTGCTTAGTTTAGACATCATATGCACAATATTCAATTCCATCTGCTTAGTTTAGAGATCATACATGCGAGTGCCAGCTGCTTAGTATATGAATCAATTATGTCTATTATATCATGCCATCCTATATACTCAGACAACATGTATGTGAATTATTTCATCCCAAACTATTTTAGAAAGACATCATATAGTTTTGTCATGTCATCCTATTTAGATACTCATCATATGTTGAATTATGCCATTATATCCTATTAAGTTATCCATCATATATCTAAAACTGTGTCATGCTATCCTGTTTAGTTAGCCATCATATATGTGAAATTGTGTCATGCTGTCCTGTTTGGTTAGACATCATATATGTGAATTACCACATCTGTCTATCATACAATGTCTGTATGTTCAATTTCTTTTCTTGTTTATCAGCCATTTGAATTGGAGGGGGTGATGACAGTATCTAAGGGAGCAAAAACCCGTTCTTCACAAAAGACGGTGCTACCAGTCGATGCAGATAGAACCATGGTTGTACTGGCCCACGAACTAGCCCCACTACACATAATCGAGACTCTTCCAGATTGCACACTTACACCGTTGGACAGAGAACCAGCTACAACCCATCTAACCCCAACACCAGCGGATAGTAACCCACTTCTAGATGACACAGCACCATGTCCACCACAGAGTACCCCCACACGAGCAGTTTGTAAAGCAACTGCAGTGCCCAAAGCACGAAGACCACCACAGCAAACCCAAACTCCACGTTTAAAGCAGAAGAGCAACTGTTCTCAGGTCAGATTCCGTAGCTATGGTTCATACTCCTTTGCTCTTGCATCACTATATTTACTGATACCAACTACTTTCCAATTTGAAGGATCCAATTGAAACTCCAATGGCGCAACGGGTATGTTTTAAACCTATTTCTTTAACTGATTGCTATTCTAACTTCTTGCTCTATGTTGATTTCAGTTTCAGTTGTATAAACAGTTATGTTCTCATGTGATGCACATTACAAGTGTTGCCAGTGCTGTGTAGTTTCTCACACTTATATTCTATCTATGCTGCTATGTCTTAAAAATATATGATTTGAACTGTGTCTCTATCTTGATTTGGCAACAAAAACTAGAATGATATAGACCATACAGTGACCATGGTACATAGATATATGTTTGTTTCATGCTGTTATCTTGTCCACTTTACTACTGAACTGATTTACCAAAATGAGTTTCATATACAACATGGTAAACCTGTGATGTGTCTGCTTGTTTCTTTTCTAGAATGCGGACAAAATATTGGAGCAGAGTACCCCGCTATGCAATGGTAAAGGAAGTAATGCAGATAAGGTTCAAGATAGCGAGAGATCCCTGTTGGTCTCCAAGAAAGCTGATAAAAACTATCTTGACGACAGTGAGACAACCCAGAAGTCCTGTCTTGATGTAGTGTTCGAGTTACTGGCCACTACCGCTGGCACAAGCTCTTTGAACTCGCTGCCTGAATCACTTCAGCTTCTTCAGTCTCAGCTACAAGCTAAAAAGCATCAGTCAGCTGTGCTGCGGCAAGAAGCCGAAGGACTAAGGAAGTCCCTGCAGAATTCAGATGCATACTTTCTGGTGCAAAAGCAAGCGCTGGAGGATTTAAGCACCAAACAAGAGAAAGTTAATAAGCTTGCTAAGCTTGTTGCCAGCATTATGGGTACCCAGGATATTGTTTCTTGAGCTCTTCTGAAGTGGTTTCAGTTCTGGACTTGTTTTGCTGCGGAGTGTATTTGCACTGGTCGCCAACTTTGACAACCAGTGTATGTGATATGCTGCTTTGTTCCCTATATTTGCACTGGTGGCAAACTTTGATGCCCAGTGGATGTAATATGTGTAATAGCCGTGATAGCCTAGCGTAAGTTGCTTGCTTATTTATTTCCTTGTTGTCTTGTTTATTTGTTTGCTTGTAGTCAGTGCAGTACTTTTTCCGCGGTTTGCTAGTGGCCGCAATAACCTATTTTTTAAAACTAGGCCACAATAACCATGGGCTACATATTTACTGTAGTGACCATGGGCCTCCTACGGGCCGTAGAAACAATGGGCCTTCTATGGGCCGTAGAAATAATGGGCCCTCTACGGGCCATAGAAACAATGGGCCTTATACGGGCCGTAGCATCAATGGGCCTTCTACGGGCCGTATGATCGATTAGCCAAACATGGGCCAATAAAACACCGCATTATGGGCCATAAACGGGCTAGAGTTGGAATCGTCCGTTCATGGGCCGACCATAACGGGCCGTCATTAATTGGCCGTATTGGATGACGCTATGAAAATGGCCCAATGGATTAATGGGCCACAAACGGGCCGACTGTAACCACGGGCTGAATTTGGCCCATAAGCAGAAAAGGCCAGTAACGGGCCGTAAGTAACCGAATGCTGGAAATGAGCCCAAGAATAAATGGGCCCTGTGAAGGCTAAAAGATAACACGGGTTGGAAATGGCCCAATGGAATAATGGGCCGTTAATGGGCATAAAGCGATACACTATTCATTACGGGCCAGTTTCACCACGGGCCGTTAATGGGCCAAGAGTTACAAAGGGCCTCATATGGGTCGAAAGACGTCATGGGCCATACATGGGCCGGAAGTTACAACGGGCTGGAATCATATTGGACGGCCCAGATGACGCTACTAGGCCTAATTCGGATAGGCCGTAACGGGCCGTGACTTCGCGGGCTGTAAATGGGCTATATGCGAACAGGCTGTTAACAGGCTTTTCGTGGGCCGGCCCGCTACCTTTTGACCAAGTCAAACGGGCTGGCCTTTTCACCGAAATGGGCCTCTGTTGGGCCATGCCACGTGTCGACGTATCATAGGCGCCTTCGATCCAATGAGTGGATGCCATCTGTCCCAACGATGAACCGACACGTGGTTCCTCTGGCCAATGAGAAATTTACACGTGGAAAATCCCCATTGGTCCGGGCTGTTAGCGGGTTATCGGATCCAAAACCGGACCCGATAGCTTAATGGCAACCCGTTACGGTGGATGCCACGTGTCGGTCACCCTTGACGAAAGCACTTCCATGACACGCGATTTATCGTCATGGAAGTGGACACTTCCGTGATGATAATTTTGGTAATGTCATGGAACACTTCTACTACATCACAGGTATGACTATCTTGATTCTGTCATAAAATCATCATGGATGTACATGCATGACAGAAAACGTGACCTACTGTGACAAACATGTATCATCACGGAAGTGTATTTTTTTTTGTAGTGAAAGTCCCCAACGAAGGGAAGAGCTAGCCTATTTATAATCGGGACAACCCCCCTGGATAGGTGTGAAAGAGAACCAGCTTTGGTTTGACTAAGTGGCTTAGAGACTTAATGAGGTAGCTTCTGGAAAACTCTCGTTGGAGGTGGTTGGCAGTTCCCGACCAAACATTGTTCACTGGAGTCAAACAATGTTTCCTTCAGCAGCAAACTCGAGTTCTGGGAACCTTTCGCAAGTTGGGATATCCAAACTCGTGCAAAACATTGTTTCGTCAGAATCGGAACAATGTTTCTTCAGCAGACAACTCATTTCTTCATGAATTCAAACTTTGTTTCTTCGCCATAAAACATTGTTTTGCACGGACTGAAATGTGTTTGGCCTTCTTTGATATCGCACCTGAGTTCAACAAACAACAAAGGAGGTGAAGGCACAACCATGTTTTCAAGGTCAAATGATAGACTTAAGTTAGCGTTCACCTGATCATGTATTTGCATTGCGCGACTTCTTGTGAATGGACTGTTGATGATTGGTGGTGTGGTGCCCATGGTTGGGATGTCTTCATCATCCTCCCCCTCTTGAGAAGGAGTCGTCCTCGACTCTAAAGGCCCAAAGTATGGGGAAAGATCGGAGACATTGAAGGTTGGGCTAACACCATATTCTTCTGGAAGATCGATCTTGTAAGCATTGTTGTTTATCCTCTCGAGCACTGCAAATGGTCCATCGCCGCGTGGCTGCAACTTGCACTTGCATTGCTCAGGAAAATGGTCCTTCCGAAGGTGTACTCATACCAAATCGCCTTGCTCGAACACCAGCTTCTTCCTGGTCTTGTTTACCCGCTTCGTATATTGTTCAGTCATTTTCTCAATGTTCTCCTTTGCCTGGGCATGAAGTTTCTTGACGAAATCAGCATGCTTACTTGCATCAAGGCTGGTTCGTTCCTGTAGTGGCAAAGGCAAAAGATCGATGGGAGCAATAGGCTTGAATCCATAAACAAGTTCAAATGGGCAAAATTTAGTGGTCGAATGTACCGCCCTGTTATACGCGAACTCCACATGAGGTAGGCACTCTTCCCACATCTTCAAATTCTTCTTGAGGACTGCTCATAGCATCATGGAGAATGTTTGGTTGACAACTTCAGTCCGTCCATCAGTTTGTGGGTGGCATGTCGTGGAAAATAGGAGTTTGGTGCCAAGTTTTCCCCACATGGTCTTCCAAAAGTAGCTCAGAAATTTGGTGTCACGGTCTGACACAATCGTGTGCGGTACTCCATGTAGCCACACAACTTCCCTGAAAAACAGATCAGCAATGTGTGAAGCATCATCGCTCTTATGACATGGGATAAAATGTGCCATTTTGCTAAAACGATCAACTACCACAAACACCGAGTCACTCCCCCTCTTAGTCCGTGGTAAACCAAGAACAAAATCCATAGAAATATCTTCCCAAGGAGTATTCGGAATAGATAGAGGAGTATATAAACCATGAGGATTCAAGCGGGACTTAGCTTTGTGACAAATCTCGCATCTCATCACGTAGCGTTCCATGTCACGACTCACTCGCGGCCAAAAGAAGTGATCAACGAGCACACTTTTAGTTTTCTTGGCTCCAAAATGTCCCATGAGGCCACCAGCGTGAGCCTCCTGCAAGAGCAACAAACGAACAAAACAATCTGGGATGCACAATTTGTTAGCTCGAAATAGAAATCCATCATGCAAGTGAAACTTCTCCCATCCCTTTCCCTTGTTGCACTTTGAAAATGGTTCAGCAAAGTATGAGTCGTTAGCATACAATTCTTTGATGCTTTCTAAACCAAGGGTTTTAACATCAAGTTGGGAAAGTAAAATGTGACACCTAAACAAAGCGTCGGCAACAACATTATCCTTCCCTTTCTTGTACTTGACAATATAAGGAAAAGACTCTATGAACTCACTCCATTTTGCATGTCTACGGTTCAGTTTGAGTTGGCCCTTTAGATGTTTTAAAGATTCATGGTCAGAATGTATTACAAACTCTTTTGTCCACAAGTAATGCTGCCATGTTTCCAAAGATCGAACAAGTGCATACAATTCTTTATCATAGACGGAATAATTAAGAGTTGGACCATTAAGCTTCTCACTAAAATAGGCGATGGGTTTACCTTCTTGCATTAGAACTCCACCAATGCCAACACCACTTGCATCACATTCAATCTCAAATGTCTTAGTAAAATCAGGAAGTGAAAGCAATTGGGCTGATGTCAATCTCATCTTCAGTTCTTGGAAGGACTTGTGTTGGGCATCACCCCATTGGAATGGAGTGTCTTTCTTCATTAACTCATTCATTTGTGCAGCAATGGTGCTGAAATCCTTCACGAACCGGCGGTAGAAACCTGCAAGTCCGAGGAAGCTACATACTTGGCTCACATTTTGTGGAGGCATCCACTCACGAATAGCCTTGATCTTCTCTTCATTGACCTCCACACCTTTTGCTGAAACAACAAAGCCAGGAAACACAACCTTGTTTGTGCAAAATGTGCACTTTTCCACGTTAGCATACAACTTTTCCTCCCATAGGACAGCAAGCACACATTTTATATGTCTAACATTATCCTCCAAAGTTTTGTTATAAATCAATATGTCATCAAAGTAAACCACTACAAACTGGCCAATGAAGGATCTAAGCAAATGATTCATCAATCTTATGAAAGTACTAGGTGCATTCATTAATCCAAAAGGCATAACCAACCATTCATACAAGCCAAATTTTGTCTTAAATGCAGTTTTCCATTCGTCACCCTCTTTCATTCTTATTTTGTGGTAACCACTTCGCAAATCAATTTTGGAAAATATGGTGGAGCCACAAAGTTCATCAAGCATGTCATCGAGCCTAGGAATAGGGTGCCGATATCTCACAGTTATGCTGTTAATGGATCTACAATAAGTGCACATGCACATGGTACCGTCTCTCTTTGGAACTAAAAGAATGGGAACAGCACAAGGAGAAAGACTTTCCCTTACATATCCTTTGTTAAGAAGATCTTCTACTTGCCTCTGATTCCTTTGTATCCTCTGGGTTTGCTTGATACGGTGGTCGGTTTGGTAGTGTGGCGCCCGGAACCAAGTCGATTTGTTGCTCAATGCCCCGCTTCGGTGGCAAACCAGGTGGCACCTCCTTGGGAAACACATCCTCATACTCCTGCAAAAGATCAAAAACAACACTAGGAAGAGTTGAGGGTAAGTCGTTAGCATCCAATAAAGTTTCCTTGTACATGAGTACAAAGAATGGAGTATTAGGTTCTCTCAATTCCCGCATATCCCTTTTCCTAGCCATCATAACTAATCCCTGTTTTTCCCGGGGCTTGGTCATATGTGGCTGTGGAGCTTTTGGCAGTGGAAACACCCCCTCACTATGTTGGTGGCTCACTCGTTGTGTATGATCACTCTCTCCCTTTTTCTTTCCTTTTCTTTTCATCTCATCAAGATAGACTTCCTCGGGTGTCACGGGTAGCCAAGTGAACTTTTCTCCTCTATGGACAAAACATAAGCGATTCGCACGCCTGCTGCTTTGCACATCACGGTCATGCAACCACGGTCGTCCAGGAAGCAAGTGACAAGCGTGCATCGGCACCACATCACACTCAACATCATCTTGATATGTCCCTACTGAAATTGGTATTCGCATGCTGCTAATCACCTTAATTGCGCCACAATCATGAAGCCATTGCATGCGGTATGGATGTGGGTGACGTTTTGTTTGCAATTGAAGCTTCTCGACCATCTTTGTGCTTGCAATATTGTTGCAGCTGCCACTATCAACAATCACTCGACATATCTTTGATTTGATAGGGCAACGGGTGTGGAAAAGATTATGCCGCTGCCCCTTTTGCTCCTCCACAACCTAGGCATTAAGTGAACGACATACAACCAAAGCTTCACCATGAAGTTCTTCATGAGATAAAATAGTGCCTCCTACTTCCCAACCTTGCTCCTCTTCCACTTCATCATTGCCACCTTCAGGGTCTCTTTCAGACTCCCATTCACCTTGTTCATTGATGATCATAGTTCTTTTGCTTGGACATTCCGAAGAAATGTGACTTCTTCCTTTGCACTTGTGGCATTGAATGTCGCTGCTGCGTGTGGAACTCTTTTCTAGAGGTGGAGCGGAGAATACTCCTACTGCAAATGATGACCTCTTATCTTGATTGCGAATAGCAGGTGAGGAAGCCGTCGAGGCATGTGGGTGCCTAGGTGGTGCACCCTCAAACTGAGAACCATATGGCTGTTGTGTTCACTGCCAGGAGCATGTGGTGGTGCGGCCTTGGAAAGCACGAGTACGACCATTACACATATTCTTCTTCTCAACACATATAGCTTGATGTACCACATCTTGTAATGTATCATAAGGAAACATCTCCACAAAATCTGATATTTCATCATTCAGCCCATGTAAAAATCTTGCCATCTTCGCCTCATCACTTTCACGGGTTCTTGTCCAAATCAGCAGCACCTCCATCTCTTTATAGTACTCCTCAACTGTAGCTGGTGGGCTCAAGTGCATAGTAGCTTTTCTCTTTTTCTCTTTCTTTTCTTTTCTGCTTTGCTAATTGGTTGGGCCCTAAATGAATTTTGTAAAAAGTGTGACCTAGTCCATAAATCACATTACATTGCACCCTACCACCAAAAACTAGTTTGGGCAAAACATCATTTCATATTTGATTTAGATTAAATAAAAGGCTATTAAATATTGTTTTCAGCCACTGTTAGAGGATGTTCAAGTCACTTATCCAATTTCAATAAGGTTGGTTACAATTTTATCATTGCCTCCAAATTATTTGCTATTTAATGAACATTTTAGTTTCTGATTTGAACAACTTTTATTCTCCACTTTAATTTTCATTTGAATTTGAATTATGGAAGGAGATATGTTACTAATGATGATTAAGCACTGTTGATCATGATGACCTGGCATAATCAAAAGGGTGATCACTGTAGCTTACCACTGGGGGTGTTACAAGTCTCCTCCACTAACAAGAATTCTCGTCCCGAGAATTAAGAGGTAGAGCAAGGGGAAAAGAATTTGTCACGAAATTCTAACGATTCTTCTCGGTCTTGGTTGCTCTTGTCGTTGAGGTAGATCCACTATGTTGATGTCTTCATTTCTCTGCTTCAGGTCATCATGATGAAGCTGTCGTCCTTCCATCAGGATCTTCACTGTACTTACGAAAGGATAAAAAGGGAAAACTCTATAAGGACGGTTAACTCAAGGGACGAAGCATAAGCATCTCTCGAATTGGAACTTAAGAAGATACCGAGAGCAAAGTAAGTAGGTACCATGAGAAGTTTCAAACGAATAGGCAATTGTTCGATGCCTGAAACCAAGTGCGAGAGGGGTCCAGAGCAACGAGAATTGAGTATTGCGCCTGTTGCCAAAATAGATCACTAGGAAGGTGGCCCGTGAATTACATACGAGGCCACGCGCGAGGAATAACTTTGGAAACCGGGGTACAGGAGAGTCAGGTTTCGATCCTGTGGAACTGTGGGTTATGGGCTCACCACGTGGGTTAAAATTAGAAAGAGCATTGACGGCTCGTACGGTCATGATAGCAGGGCAGGTCAGAGCATAATCTGCCAGTTATATTGGCAACAACGTTGGTACCAAGGCGAGGGGCGAAGAGAACCATTTTCCTGCTCGTTGAAATGAGGCGGACCAGTAGGCAAAGTTCTCGTCCATCGGTGGTTACCAGAATGTCATCAACAATAGTAACAGGGTCTTATTCACAGAGTGGTTCAACGAGGTGCTTACCTAAGCAGGGAATTATCGCTGCTCAGTTAAGTCAGGTTACAAGAAAGGTTAAACAAAACAATGGAAAGGAAAATGCAATTATCAGATTAAACAGGACAATGGAAAGGAAAATGTGTTTACACACTAGGATTGGGAGTATATCCTTCCCAAGGAATAGCGGAGCATGATATACATGAGGGAACAGCAAGTTCAAGAGCATTTAGATAAAAGGACGAGGAAAGAATCATGATATTACCCATACAATGGTGTTTGGATAACAGATCAAAAACATATGGCAAAGTGCTTCCAATGTTCTTGTTGATACTCAGAATACCACGATCATGCTTCGGAATAGCATCGACATGGTCTTCAAACAAAGGTCAGACTATGGATACACAAAGGATCCATTGGGAACAACTTTATAGGATAAACCATACGATTTTTCAGCAAGGAGGAGATGAGGATGTGGCCGACGAGCTCAGCAACAATTCAATGAGATATCCAAAAGCAGGGATTTTCTCAATTAAGTGAACAAGGTGATAGCATTGGACACACCAGAGTATATAATGGGGTGTGTTCGAGGAGAACACCCACAATTAAACATTGAACGAAAATGCACCTGAAATCATGGACCAAGTAGCACGATCAATGTTAGAATGGTGATTCGATAACCAAAAAGACTTAGAATGAAATTATCGATCATTCACTTCAAAGTAGTAGGCTTGCTAGAAATGTTGAATTCACTCATTATAGTTCGAGTGTCGGTATTCCGGTTAGAAACAACACGGGAACCAAGAAATGATGGTGATGGGGAGAAGTATCACTATACCAAGAATTTTCAAGAGGTGAAGCAATTCCCACAACATCCTTAACATAAAGGATGGTAATAAGTCGGATAGCAAGGAACTCAAGGTACAACACAAAACAGGAACAAGTTTGTGTTGGAGGGAGGCAATAATGTTGTCGATGACTAACACAAATCATCGAGGGGCAAGGATGATATTTCTCATCATGAATTCAATAGATATGTTGGAAGAGCTCAAAATGTTGTTGATGAGCACGATACACTTGTCGAGAGATTTCATGAAGATGCAATCGATCGGCGATGACATCAAGCCAAAGTATGATGAAGCAAAAGGTTATCAAAACCACGGGTACGACACAAACTCGGAATCAAGCTTGCTGTTCAAAGCAAAAAGATATGACGATGAAGATCGATGGAAGATTAACTCCTCATCGAAATTGTGCTCCGAGAAGCAGTACTAGGTAGCACAGTTAAGATAATGGTGTAACCGGTTAGGCTAAGAATGACATGAGTGGAAAGTTAAATTTCCCAGCAGTACATTACTAGGAGTATTGGATCACAGGGTGGATTCGATTCACTTGTCGTTGTTCTCAGTTGACAAACAACCAGAACCTGGGGAAAACTGAATCAGTGAGAAGCAATACTTGACGAAGAATCATAAGAAGTATTGCAGTTCCGTGATATTATCGAGATACCAGAGGGTAATACTCGAAGGTAGATCAGAATAGAAATTGAACTGTATCGTTGACTTGAGATAGCAGATACTTTAATCTTTTCAAAAATAGACGAGGCACTGGAATGGTTTCACTTCGGAAATATATTAGATAAAGTTAGCATGGTCGGAACCATAGCTGCCAGGAATCCAACATAATGACACCGGAAGATTTAGTCAAATGATTAAATATTTTGCAAGAAACTTCCATGATGAGCTCCACATCGGGTCCATGGGCATGAACACAAAGGTTCAAGGTCGACTCCCACTTCTTCAATGCATAACCTTTCATTCACTCCTCGCTTTCGAAGAAATTGTAGTGCTGAAAATTTAGCTGGTGAAGCACCAGAAGAGTATGACTCGCATAACTTTTGGGTTCACACGGATTAGGAAGCATAGGATCAACCCATTGGGGGCATCTTAGGAACATAAACCACAACTTCCGGAGTACATAACACAAGCTCGCCAGCAGAGCAAGGTCGAGAAAGCAGAGAATACAATTTACTAAAAGCAATATGTATCAGGGGAAGAGTGCACAAAATTTTGAATATGAAGGACACTGTCGGATAATAATCCAACAAAGGAGTCTGCGGTCCTCAATGGATCTGATGCGAGTATCAGTACTCAATCAAAAGAAGGAAAGAATGCAAAGGCGTCAGATTATAGAAACAGCTGAATAATTCGGCGTTCAAGTTGAAAGGAACTAGGTGGACAATCAATTGCAACATGATTGACCGAGATACAACTCATGTCCAGAATGACGTCTGAGCAGGAAGGTCAAATTTTAGGGTTCGACTGATGATTGCGAGTATTCGCACTCAAATTGGATCAATAAGATCAAAATGACGGTGTCAAAGGATACTAATGAATATTGCCATACATTTGGGAAACATCCATAATGCAATCAGACAAGTATTTGCAGAGCAATAAGCTGCTAATGATTTTTTTTGGAAGATCAAATAGTATTTCAACGTATCTTGTGAATCATATCAACAAAGGGGGAAAGAACGGATACTCAGTAAGAGTGAGGAATTATCCGTAGGGGGGGGGGTATTCATGAGGCAAGAACTGCAAGCAGTAAGCTCAAAGGATTGTCGAAACAACGAAGAGCAGTTCGGGGCATCCTGTAATAACAAGATCAATGGGTTTGAATATAAGAGTGGCAAGTGTATGTAGTTATACATAAGGATTTATCGGTGGTAAGGAATTTCAAGAGCGATGAGCACAAAGGTCTCGGGAAAACATCGAAGGGTATCTTCGGAACCTTCTGGAGAAGCAGACGATCATCTGCAGTGAGGGGCTCTCCGGGAGAAAGTATTTACGAGAACCTAGAGTTAGATTTAGCAAAATCATTTAACCCGAATAGAAGAGAGTTCAGAATCCCAGAGTATAGACGAGGAATAAAAGATCCTAATATCACCCAATGGCGACGTGGGCCCGTAAGCCACACAGCCAAGTTAGTAAAATAGTTTTGGACCACTAGACACAACTTCGGCCAAGGAGTTGGAAAGGGGGGATCCTACAGGCAGTCGGCTCTGATACCAACTTGTGACGCCCCCGACTCAATCGTGCACTAATCATACACGCAAATGCACACGATCAAGCCTAAGGACTCACGGGAAGATATCACAACACAACTCTAAAACATAAATAAAGTCATACAAGCTTTATATTACAAGCTAGGGCCTCGAGGGCTCGAATACATAACTCGATGGCATACAAGCGTCAGCGGAAGCATCAGGTATCTGAGTACAGATATGAAACAGAAACAGAAATGCCTTTAGAAAGGCAGGACAAAACAAAAGCTACGATCGAAAGGCGCAGGCCTCCTGCCTGGGACCCTCCGAACCTACTCCTAGTCGTCAGCAAGCTCGTTGAAGTAACCACCCTCGGAAAAGTAGCAGTAGTCGTCGACAGGGGCAGCTGTCTCAGAGGCTCCGTCATCAGGTCACGACAAACTGATATGGGGAGAAAAAGAAAGCAAGGCAACCGTGAGTACTCCAAAGTACTCAGCAAGCAAGGATCTACACTACATATGCAACATTATCAAAGGAAGGCTGTATATGTGGACTTGGCTGCAGAAATGCCAGAATAGAGAGGAAAGCCTAGTCCTATCGAAGACTAGCATCTTCAACGGTCTTGCTGCAATAGAAGAGAGTAGAACAATACAATATAATGTAGCAGTACTGATATCAACCTCACCTAGAGATCCTTTCTCGACTCCCTGCGAGAAAGCAATCCCAGAGCCATACAGTCATCAACCTCGTCCTGAGATCCCATCTCGACTCCTTGCAAGAAGCAATCCTAGAGCCATAGTATCCAATTCTAGTTGTATCGATCGGGATACAACTCCGAGTGTCCTTTACCGTAGGACCGGCTATCGATAGAAGTTTTCTTCCCTGCAGGGGTGCACCAACTTACCCACCACGCTCGCTTAAATCCGGCAGGACACACTTTCCTGGGTCATGCCCGGCCTCGGCCAAACGATACACCACAACCCTACCTAGAGCTCAGCAGAGAGGTCCCCGCCGAGCGCTCAGGGGTCTTGGGCCATCGCCCTGTGCACTCCGGGTCGTTGTGTGCAGGGTGGATACCAGAACCGCCTCGGATGGTCGGCTGAAAGTGCAACTATCCCTGGGTGGTTTTGGTAATTCCTAACAACATATAGCTAATTGAACTAATATTCTTTCAAGATGATCATTTCAGAAAGTTCAATGATTGGCCTGGCATGGATTAGGAATGTGGACCCCTCAAAATGCTAAGGGCACATATTGGCTCAAGCTCAAGACTCTACTCTTTTCATTTTAGTGATCCAAGATCACATTGAGTCCATAGGAAAGCCAATACTATTAAAAGGGGATGAGGTGTTGCTTAATGGCTTGCTTGCTCAAAATGCTTAGAGATATGCTCCAAAGCCCTCAACCACTTTCTCATATCCACATATGTCCCAAACCAAAAGTCAAACTCGGCCCCACCGATTTGATCTATCCGGCGCCACCGAGTTCATTTGACATAGCCACTGCCAGAAACCCTAGTCAGTTCGGTCTCACCGATAGGGATCTCGGTCTCACCGAGATGGGATTGCAAACTCTCTGTTTCCCTTCGTAACATTTCGGTCCAACCGAGATGAGCAATCGGTCCCACCGAGTTCGCAATGTAAACTCTCTGTTTCCTTTTTGTAACGTTTCGGTCTCATCGAAATGAGCGAATCGGTCCCACCAAGTTTGCCTGACCAACTCTCTGTTTGCCTATTACAGAAAATGGTCCTACCGAGTTTATGTAATCGGTCACACCGAGATTACGTTATGCCCTAACCCTAATGAAATCAGTCACACCGAGTTGACATGTCGGTCCCACCGAAAACCCTAACGTTCACATTTTGAACTAAATCGGTCTGACCGAGTTTTATGATTCGGTCACACCGAGTTTGGTAAATTGTGTGTAACGGTTAGATTTTGTGTGGAGGCTATATATACCCCTCCACCCTTCCTCCATTCATGGAGAGAGCCATCAGAAGTGCCTACACTTCCAGCATTCATTTTCTGAGAGAGAACCACCTACTCATGTGTTGAGACCAAGATATTCCAATCCTATCATATGAATCTTGATCTCTAGCCTTCCCCAAGTTGCTTTCCACTCAAATCATCTTTCCACCATATCCAAATCTGTGAGAGAGAGTTGAGTGTTGGGGAGACTATCTTTTGAAGCACAAGAGCAAGGAGTTCATCATCAACACATCGTCTATTACCTTTTGGAGAGTGGTGTCTCCTAGATTGGTGAGGTATCACTTGGGAGCCTCCGTCAAGATTTTGGAGTTAAACCAAGGAGTTTGTAAGGGCAAGGAGATCGCCTACTTCGTGAAGATCTACCCGAGTGAGGCAAGTCCTTCATGGGCGATGGCCATGGTGGGATAGACAAGGTTGCTTCTTCGTGGACCCTTCGTGGGTGGCGCCCTCCGTGGACTCACGTAGCCATTACCCTTCGTGGGTTGAAGTCTCCATCAACGTGGATGTACGATAGCACCACCTATCGGAACCACGCCAAAAATCTCCGTGTCTACATTGCGTTTGCTCCCTCCAAACTCCTCCCTTTACCTTCATATGCAAATGTTTTACATTCCGCTGCTATACTCTTAGACTTGCATGTGTAGGTTGATTGCTTGACTTGTGCCAAGTTGCTAAAATCTGCCAAGACTTAAAATTGGGAAAATGCTAGGTTTTTATTTGGTCAAGTAGTCTAATCACCCCCCTCTAGACATACTTTCGATCCTACAAGTGGTATCAGAGCTTTGGTCATCATTTGCCGTGATTCCATAGCTTTTGGTGATCAGAGCCTTGGTTTCACAACCTAGGAGAGTATGGCACCTAGCGAGGGAAATTACCACCGTAGAGGTCCTTACTTTGATGGTACAAATTTTGCTAGTTGGAAGCATAAGATGAAAATGCATATTCTTGGACATAACCCCGCCGTTTGGGCTATTGTGTGTATTGGTTTGCAAGGTGAATTCTTTGATGGGAGATAACCAAACCGTGAAGCTACCGCGGAAGAGTTGAAGATGTTGCAATACAATGCTCAAGCTTGCGATATCCTCTTCAACGGATTGTGCCCCGAAGAATTCAACAAAATCAGCCGTCTTGAGAATGCAAAGGAAATTTGGGATACTTTGATTGATATGCACGAAGGTACCGACTCCGTCAAGGAATCCAAATTGGATGTGCTTCAAAGTCAACTTGACAAGTTCAAAATGAAGGATGGTGAAGGTGTCGCTGAAATGTACTCTAGGCTTGCTCTCATCACAAATGAGATTGCCGGCTTAGGAAGTGAAGAGATGACCGATAGATTCAACATCAAGAAGATCCTAAGAGCCCTGGATGGAAAATATGACACCGTGTGCACATTGATCCAAATGATGCCCAATTACAAATATCTCAAGCCAACGGAAGTCATTGGAAGAATCGTTGCTCATGAGATGTCTCTCAAGGATAAAGAAGAGCTTCACAACAAGTCTAGTGGTGCTTACAAAGCCTCATGTGATGCTCCTACATCATCAAGCGAGAAACAAGCCTTCAATGAAGAATTGAGCCTAATGGTGAAGAACTTCAACAAGTTCTACAAGAGTAGAAGCAAGGAAAGAAGTTCCAAGTCAAGGTCCTACAATGACAAAAGATCTTCGAGTCGTGAGCGTAATTGCTACAATTGTGGAAGACCCGGACACTACTCCAATGAGTGTACGGCTCCCTACAAAAGAAGAGAAGACTCACCTAAAAGAAGAAGTAGAAGAGAAGAATCACCACCAAGAGAGAGAAGGAGTAGAAATGATCGTTATGAACGAAGAACCTCTCGCAGAAGCAAGGATTCGGAAAAGAAGGAAAAATCATCAAGGAGCTACACAAAACGAAGACATCAAGCTCACGTTGGTGAATGGGTATCCGGCTCCGAATCTGACCATCACTCTGAGAGAAGTTATCACTCCGACTCCGAATATACTCAAGATGAAGGTGTTGCCGGTCTAGCACTTGTGTCAACCAACTCCTACGACATATTTGACTCACCAAATGAAGGAATTGGAAGATGCTTCATGGCTAAAGGCCCAAAGGTATCACACCCCGAGTATGTTGATTTCAATAGTGATGAAGATGATTTGCTAGGCGATGATGATTTACTTGTTGACAATACTAGTGATGAAAACTATGATGAACTTGCTGTTAATCATGCTAATCAAGATAAAATGAATGATGATGATAAGAAGGAGATTGAGCGTCTAACTAAAGAACTAAACACTCTTAAGTTAGCTCATGAAACTACCTTAGAAGATCATCAAGGGCTTTTAAAGACTCATGAGAAGCTACGCTTTGAAAAGCTCAATCTAGAGCAAGAGCATGGGTTCTTAAAAGAAATCAATGATGATCTTCGTAAGAAAAGTTCTTCTTACATTGCCAAGCATTTACTCTTGTCTACTTATATGCCACAAGTAAAATCTAGCAACAAGAGTAAGAAAGATTCTTCTTCTAGTAGTAACAATAATCATGTTAAATCCAATGTTGTTGCTTCTAGTAGTTCTCTTGATTCCACTAATGATTCTCTTAGCCAAGTTACACTTAAGCAAGAAAACAGCTTATTGAAGGAATTATAGAGAAAGGTGTTTACAAAAGCCTTGCCGGGAGTAAGCAATTTGAGGAAATTGTACGCAAGCAAGGAAGGCACCGGAAGAATCAAGGTGTTGGTTTTGAACGGAAGTTCAATGCCAATGGAGTTGAGTGGGAAGAAGATCAATACCCCAAGACTAAGTTTGTTCCTCAACAAGAGAAGTATGATCCTACTTTCTTCGAGGGGACACAAGCTCATGATGATCTTCCACCACAAGACCACAAGCAAAAAGGCAAGGACAAGCTTCAAGAGGAGATTGATGCATTTGAAGAAGCTCCCAAGGCCTTGGTCAAGTGGGTTCCCAAGACTACATCAAGTTCTACTTCATCAAGTACGACTACAACTCCAAGGATTCCCATCAAATTGATGTGGATCCCGAAGAAGAAGAACTAGAGAGTTCTTGAGGGTGACTCCGCCAACATACTTCACTCATATCATTTTGGCAAGGACAAGTGCAAACAACTTCCATATCTTGCACTAGTTCAAGGAGTCACAAACCCTCTTGTTGGTAAGACAAGGGACAAGGTAACCTAATGCTTTCATGGACATCATCTTGCGTGTACTTCACTCTATGTCTATGGATATCCTTGTTTGTTCCTTGTGGGACTAACCCGTGTAGGTATTGAAAGTGCAACTCACTCCAATGGATTGCTCCAAATGATCTACATCAATATTGAGCATCCACATCTTCAACATCTACATGAAGTCATCTTCGCTAAAAACCCAAGGTTAGTTCATCCCTCTATGGGGGGATATCACATGTAGGGGGAGCTTTACTCTAAGAATTGAGGTAAAGCAACTCTAATGATGTGAACACAACAATGCTTTATGTAAAAGTGGTAACCCCACTTGTGCTTAAACGATGAGTATGACCTATGATCAAATGTTCTCATTTGACTCCTAAGTCAATATACTCATATATAGATGACCTAGTCATCGCAAATTGCTTGATAGATGCTAGAGTGTTTGTGCATGCTTTGTCACATATTTCATTTGCCATTTTTATTGTGTGAGCATGTTGATTGCATATTTTACTCATTCGAGGACATCCATTTGTTGCTTTGATTGTTTGGTTTTTTTTCTTTGCGAAATGGATGGACAAGAATGCCTAAGAACTTCCACTAGCTATCTATGCTTTTCTCGTCTCAAACTCTATTCATGCTACATCACAAAGTTTGAGCAAGTCAGATTCGAACCACTCTGTGTGAGGAGCACTCGGAGTCCCTGATTCGTCAAAGACTTAAACTTCCAAAACCTCTCTGTGCATTTCGGTCTGACTGATTCATCCTCTTCGGTGATACCGAGTTCACTGAGTTGATCTAGGTTTTCAATCTCGGTGCAACCGATTAGAAATTTTCGGTCACACCGAGTTGTAGTAATCGCCTGCGATTCTGCATCTCGGTGCCATCGAGTTTTTCCACTCGGTCACACCGACAGGGTCAGGATATATATTCCGACGGGTGAGATTTTGGAAATTTCTTCAAAACCCCTCAGCCCGCGCGTGTCCTGCTCTGCCGCCTCGGGTCTCCGGATCGTCCTCTCGTCACCAGCGACCTCCTGCCGCTGATCTTCGTCGCCGTCAACGGATTTCAACCCCGCCGTTGCCGCCGTAGCGAGCTCATCGCCAAGTTAGGGTATGAGTTCGACCTTTTGTGCAAATTCCTTACTCCGATTCTTAGCACAATGCAATGCCATGATTCTTACCACGTATGAAATCATCCTGTCCAAAGAAAACATCCCTTAGATTAGGTTTGATTCAAAAATTTAGGGTTAGGTTTCCGCCGAACTCATCTCGGACCGACCGAGTTGTGGAAATCGGTCTCGCCGATTTGGCTTAGGCCATTGCACTTGCACTTTTCGGTCTGACCAAAAACTTGCAAATCGGTGTGACCGAGTTCGACTCTTTGTGAAACCCTAGCAATCTCGGAGTCACCAAACTGTTACTCGGTCTGACCGAGTTCACTAGTTTAGACTCCAAAAGTTGCTTCGGTGTCACCGAGTTTATCAAATCAGTAGCTCCGAAATGCTTTCTGTGGAGAACTAAAACTAAGTTTTTGACTCATTTGTTTTGCAAAAAACTCTGCACTTTGTGATGCTCATCCACTCTATCTCATCTATATCTATTCACAAGGTCTGCTCTGTTTGCTTTGCCAGTATGTCTGACCAGAGTGATAGCCAGAACAAATCAGAAGAGCAAGAGAACATGAGTGAGGGCACTAGTCCCTCTAGCAGTTATGATGAAGGCAGCAGAAGCACCCCAAGCAACTTGCCCAAAGCAGCTACCAGGACAAGGAGGAAGAGAAACTCAGATTCTGATAATGAAGATTATGTTGAGGAAGAGGTCAGCTCAAAGAAGAAAGTTGTCAAGAAAGAATTTGGCACTATAGCTTCAACCAAGCCTGGTCCGCACAAGAAAGCTCCTGCCAAGCGAGAGCCCATGTCTAAGGCCAGAGCCTCAACTCTTGAAACTTCCAAATCGACTGTTGGAGAGGCTGCTAGTGATGGCAAGAAAAGAAAGGAGAGGGTCAAGAAGACCACTGCCAGAGTTATTGGCAAGCCCTCCATGATGAGAGATCCAGCTGAGGATGAAGAGGAAGAGGATGCTGCACCAGCACCCAAGTCCCCAAAGCTGATGGGGGATGCCATCAAGTCTGGGACTGCTGCTTCAAAGCCCAAGATTGCCTCCAAAGCTACTGCACCTAAGAGGAGCACTAGGAATATACTAGCTGCTAAGAAGAACAAGGCCCCAGTGCCTGAAACTGAAACTGAAGAAGATGCTGAAGCCCAAGTGCTTAGGAAACTTAAACCAAAAATTCCAGATCATAATGATAGTCATCCAGTGGCAGAAAATATGAAAATAAGAAAGGATGCAGGTCTCAGACTTTGGAGACAAAGTGATCCATATGCTGTGAGGAGGAGGACTACTGTTGACTACAGGTTCCATACCAAAGAGCAGCAGGATTTCTATGAAACCATTCTGCTTGACAAGAAGCCCATAGTTTGTGACATGAAGTGGGCTGATTGGGGATACATTGATGAAAATGAAGATCATTTTCCAGGAGTACATGACAGCTTCAGAGCATGTGGTGTTGACACCTTTGTGGGACAAAAGCTGACAAAATGGAATGATGAACTCATCATGCAATTCTACTCCACAGCTCATTTTTATCCAGATGGTAGAATTGTATGGATGTTAGAGGGTACAAGGTACCAATCTACTATTGATGAGTGGGCCAAGTTGATTAATGCTCCTGAAGAACATGAAGATGACTTGGATGTCTATGCCAAGAAAAAGAAAGACCACAACTCTATGGCAAATATGTACAGACCGATCCCAGACAAAGCATTGGAAACACATAAGCTTGGATCTGTTCATTACTTGTTGTCTGGCCTAGTTACTATCAACACTATATTGAGGCATACATTGTTGCCCAAATCTGGAGATCACAAGATGATCAGAGGTCATTCAATCAACTTGCTGCAAATATTTGATGTGCATCAAAAATTCAAAGTTATGAGCCTGATTGTGGAAACAATCAAGAGGGCTGCTGCAGATCAGAAGAGATCATGTGGGTATGCTCCACATATTCAGGTGCTCATCAACTCCAAGATGGGCACAGGTACCTATTTGTTGGATAAGGAGCATCTACCCCTAAGACCAGAATTTGAGGGTAATACTGTTGTGATGGATGAAGAAGATCCCACATCTGTGCAAGCACAAGAGAAGAGAGCGAAGGCAAAGGCAGAGAAAGCTGCAAAGATGCCCAGTTTTGAAGAGGCATCTCAGGTATTTCTGAAGAGCAAGCAAGATTGTAGCGACCCGACCCGAATGGATCAAAGTCTCTGTGCTTAAGTGTCATCCCTGGATCGGTATGCTGACACACACAGTACTCGAGGATTTATAACAGAGGTAAATCACATGTATAAAGTAACGTAAATACTATTACCTCAATCCATATAGCGGAAGTAACAACAGGGTTGTGGATTCCCATCAACACCAATGGCAAAGTTGAGTGTAGAAATCGTAACCCTAACGTATCACTTACTCGTCGTAAGAATTCCTGCAACATGAGACGTTGCAGCCATGTAGGTCAGTACATTGAATGTACTGGCAAATTCACACCATAGGATAATGATGAATAATAGCTATCACTATATGCATATTTGGCTGGTGGAGGCTCTAGGTTTAACATGATTTTGCGAAAAGCTAATTTTTTTCCTACAACAAAGGAATTTATTTTATTTAACTATCATGGTGGTTTAAACATTGAGAAGGTAAAACCCCCTCTCAATCCCAATTAAAAGTAATCATTAATCCCAACAAATTAATTTAGAGTGATGGGATTCAATATGAAAATCCAAGAACCAGATACTCAAGATGTCCATAACCGGGGACACGGCTAATCATGATTAGTTTTTACACTCTGCAGAGGTTTGTGCACTTTTCCCCACAAGACTCGATCTCCTCCGTTGGATTTCTCGCACTACATGGTGTTTGAGAAACGGATGACCGAGACACAGTCTTTCAGAAACATTTACTCTTTACTCTGGGTAGACAGTTACACCTACTTTCCCCTACATCTGCTAGCCTACCACTGAAAGAGGTCATGTAACATACTCAACTATGCTAGAGCCCATAATAGCTTGTGGCTGCACACGGAAGTTTCTAGCATGAATAATCTTATGATCCCTTTGAGCCTGGGTGGCGGACCGTAGGAGGATCACACGGTATATCCCCGGGATCTCCTAGGCCAACACTGGTATATCCCCAGGTGCCCAAACGAGCAATCCACCCAGATGTGTATTAAAGTTGCCACCTTAAGTTGAACCATTAATTAAAAATCTCACATCTGTCATGGATACACTCAAAACCCAATCCACGTCTACGAGCATAGCATGGCAACATAAGCATAGCGTGGAAGTAACTCCCAAGGGTTTTATAATAAAAGGGCAATAGGTTCTACCTCATCATCTACTTCCCAATACCCACAAGTTAATCACATCCTAGTCATGTAGTGTTTGAGGATAAAACTAATGCATAAAAACTGGGTATAGAAGAGTATGATCAAAGTGTGAACTTGCCTTGTACTGTTGATGAAGATCCTTCGCACTCATAATTCCTGATAGTTCTACTCGTCACACTCCGTTCAATCTAACGTGAGCAAGCAATTGCATACATAAGCACTCATGCAAAAGAATCGAAGAAAAGATCTCGAAAAACTTCGAAAACTAGCAATTAACTCTTGCAACAGAAAATAATTTCTAACAGTACCAAAATTGGGTGGATTTAGTCTTATCAGAAAGTTTAGGTCAAGGGCTTCAATTAGCAAAAAGAATCAATTAAATCGGAGTTACGAAACTCAAGTTATAGCCAAAACAAGTTTGAATATGAATCTGAACAAATTTCGAAATTTGAAAGTTGCAAAAAGTTTATTTGATAGATTCACTAGAAAGGTGGAATCAAGACAAAAATATTGGCGTTGGTTTCGTCTAATTTGGATGAACGAGTAAAAAGTTATGGCTATTTGAAAAATCAGGGCCAAGCTGTTTTACGGAAGAAAAAGAGTTATGGCTAAAAGAATTCTAGTCCTAAAATGTAAATACAAGGACTAATTTATAAATCTAATTATTCTACCGTACTAGTCTAGAAATAATAAGCTACGGGAGTATATAAAAAAAATACGAAGAAAGATACCTTTATAAGGTAGAGAAAAGATGACTTCCGAGAGAGAAGACAACTTTCAGAAGTCCCGCCGGAGAGAAGAAAAATATTTTTATTTAGTGAATCTAGTCAAACCAAAATATATTGATTTAATCCGAATCGGATGATTTTTTGAGGCTCTATGGGTCTATATTTATAGGTGGAAAGGAGGCTTAGATGTCAAAAGCTAGGCAATGTGGGACTAAACGTAAACAAAAGGCAGACGAAAGATATAGGAAAAACAAAGAAAAGAAACGACGCCGCATGGGCCTTCAACCGGCTTGCGCGTGTGCGCGCATGTGTGCGTGCGCGGAGTTTTTTTTTTTAACAGAAAATAAATAAATTAAAGGACAACTGGAAAAATAATATAGTCCGACCTGCTAGCTATGTTGCGCACGCTGGCGAAGGATAGCAGTCGGTCGCTCGTACAGTTTTTTTTTTTAGAATAAAAACAAAAAAAGGTAAACGGAAAATAAGAAAAATTTCCATAGGCATATTATATATCAAATTTTCAGAAAAAGATTTCCTAAAAGATGAACATATTTTCAGCGGCAAATAAATTTCACAAAAATTTAAATAAAGCAAACAGTGCTACTACTGCAATAAAACCTAATAAAATCATTTTAAAAATACCAAAATGATTTCAAATTTATTTCCCCTCTAATTTTATATTGAAGGGAATCATTTTACCCTAATTTCCATATATTTTATTTTTGGATAAAAATATTTGAATAAAAACCAAATAACTCCAAATTGAAAATAATTTCAAAGGGACTTTAAATTTGATTGTTTTAAAACTTCCAACTCATATTTCATATAATTTTGAAGAAGTCATTTTATCTCCTCTCATGAAAATCATTGAGTTGCATAAAGTTTTTGAATTTGGAATATTTCCAAATGGAATTCAAATCTTTTCAAAACCCTTTTCATTTATTTAAATGGAAGAAGTGATATCATCTTCACTCTAGGGTTTTGTGATGAAATGAATATGAATTCATGGAGATCATAAATGCAAGGTGAAAGTTTTGGGAAAGTCATTTTATTCCCTCTCATTCAACTTTCAAAAAGTTTCCAAATTTTACTCAATTTCACACAAGCAACCACACCACAATCAAACAATCAATCAAAACTATTTATTTAATATAACATTCCAAAATTTAGAATTTTGGGATGTTACAAAGATCAGCTTGCGTATCTGATTCAAGCAACTTTGAGGATTGAGAAGGGCTTGGCCACCCTGACTCAAAATCAGGAGAGCTTGGAGAGGATCATTGAGACAAAATTCTATGATCTTGATCTGAAAGTGACTGAGATGCACACAGCTGTTGAGCAGCTCCAGGAGGAAGCAGAGGAGAAGAAAGGGCAGGCTACCACAGATGCCTTTCAGAGAGTGCCCAGAGGTCAGAGATCTGCTGCAGTGTCAGTGCCTGACACTAGAGCCACTAAATCAGCGCCAGCAGGCACAGCTTCAGTGCCACCTCCAGTTGCAACTCCACCAGCTCCATCAACTTCTACAGATGCTTTTGTCCTTGGAGTTCTCTCAACACCACCTCCCGAAGATCAAGCCTAGAGAGACGCATAGCATTGTGCATTTTCAAACTTTTTGGTAACTTGTTGCCAAAGGGGGAGAAATGTATAGATCATAGGCTTCGAGAGAGAGTGTTCTTGCTTCTTTTGTCTCTCTTGCTATTCGGTTGAATCTTTTGTGTGCTTGATTGATACTTTATGTCTTGATGATCATATATGATCATTCACCTTGCTTGGTGATGAGTGCATGTTTTTTAATTTCTATCATTTTGAGCGCTCCACCAAGATGTATGTGACATGGAAGAGTAACCCATGATCCTAACCGATTATGCATTTGCATTCAAAAGCAAATTTGAATAATGCACAAATTTAGGGGGGAGCTCTTGCTTATCACATACTTCTCAAAGCGACGATGTTCTAAATCTTATTATCTTTTGTCGAAGCTTTGATCTGTTGTCATCAATTACCAAAAAGGGGGAGATTGAAAGTGCAACTATCCCTGGGTGGTTTTGGTAATTCCTAACATCATATAGCTCATTGAACTAATATTCTTTCAAGATGATCATTTCCGAAAGTTCAATGATTGGCATGGCATGGATTAGGAATGTGGACCCCTCAAAATGCTAAGGACACATATTGGCTCAAGCTCAAGACTCTACTCTTTTCATTTTAGTGATCCAAGATCACATTGAGTCCATAGGAAAGCCAATACTATTAAAAGGGGATGAGGTGTTGCTTAATGGCTTGCTTGCTCAAAGTGCTTAGAGATATGCTCCAAATCCCTCAACCACTTTCTCATATCCACATATGTCCCAAACCAAAAGTCAAACTCGGCCCCACCGATTTGATCTATCCGGCGCCACCGAGTTCATTTGACATAGCAACTGCCAGAAACCCTAGTCAGTTCGGTCTCGCCGATAGGGATCTCGGTCTCACCGAGATGGGATTGCAAACTCTCTGTTTCCCTTTGTAATGTTTCGGTCCAACCGAGTTCGCAATGTAAACTCTCTGTTTCCTTTTCGTAACGTTTTTGTCTCATCAAAATGAGCAAATCGGTCCCACCGAGTTTGCCTGACCAACTCTCTGTTTGCCTATTACAGAAATCGGTCCTACCGAGTTTATGTAATCGGTCACACCGAGATTACGTTATGCCCTAACCCTAACGAAATCAGTCACACCGAATTGACATGTCGGTCCCACCGAAAACCCTAACGTTCACATTTTGAACTAAATCGGTCTGGCCGAGTTTTATGATTCGGTCACACCGAGTTTGGTAAATTGTGTGTAATGGTTAGATTTTGTGTGGAGGCTATATATACCCCTCCACCCTTCCTCCATTCGTGGAGAGAGCCATCAGAACGTGCCTACACTTCCAGCATTCATTTTCTAAGAGAGAACCACCTACTCATGTGTTGAGACCAAGATATTCCAATCCTATCATATGAATCTTGATCTCTAGCCTTCCCCAAGTTGCTTTCCACTCAAATCATCTTTCCACCATATCCAAATCCGTGAGAGAGAGTTGAGTGTTGGGGAGACTATCTTTTGAAGCACAAGAGCAAGGAGTTCATCATCAACACACCGTCTATTACCTTTTGGAGAGTGGTGTCTCCTAGATTGGTTAGGTGTCACTTGGGAGCCTCTGTCAAGATTGTGGAGTTGAACCAAGGAGTTTGTAAGGGCAAGGAGATCGCCTACTTCGTGAAGATCTACCCGCGTGAGGCAAGTCCTTCGTGGGCGATGGCCATGGTGGGATAGACAAGGTTGCTTCTTCGTGGACCCTTCGTGGGTGGAGCCCTTCGTGGACTCGCGCAGCCGTTACCCTTCGTGGGTTGAAGTCTCCATCAACGTGGATTTACGATAGCACCACCTATCGGAAGCACGCCGAAAATCTCCGTATCTACATTGCGTTTGCTCCCTCCAAACTCCTCCCTTTACCTTCATATGCAAATGTTTTACATTCCGCTGCTATACTCTTAGACTTGCATGTGTAGGTTGATTGCTTGACTTGTGCCAAGTTACTAAAATCTGCCAAGACTTAAAATTGGGAAAAGGCTAGGTTCTTATTTGGTCAAGTAGTCTAATCAGCCCCCTCTAGACATACTTTCGATCCTACATCGGCACGATCCGACCGTGCCACAATGCTGAACTGGACGTCTGACAAAACTTTCGGCTGATGCTACGATGCAGAACGCCCATACTGTGCCCACATGATGGTTAGTGCTATCAGGCCAAAGGCGTGCTCGGATCAAATATCCAAACCGTTCGTGTGTTGGTAGTGCGGCAACGAGCAGAGACTCACGAAAGATGTGACCCCGTCGCCCCGTCTCGAGGACTTGCGGTAAGGGCCAAGAATGCCCGGCCACGCCTCGTATTCATTACTCGGGCACCATCCAGGCAACCCGTCTTCACATCACACACGGGTACCCCTCAGGGTCGACCCGCCTTCCAAGTAACAGTGTAAAGTCCAATCATCCGTGTGTCCATAACATCAAGGGAATCCGAGGTATCACCCTCGTTGGATTCCTACTCGATGTATCCGTCAAGGTGAACTCGGAGGAATCACCCTCGATGGGTTCACACTTGATGTGTTGCACGACAGCGTCGTTATCGGGAGTGGTGAAAGAGGAATCACCCTCGTTGACCACGACCGAATAGCTACTCTACAGGGTTAACATCAGAAGTGCTATACGACGTATCACCCTCGGCACTCGATGGTAACGTTGCAGTGTCGTACAACCAAAGGGATGTGTGCGGTGCCGGGGCCGGCTCTTCGATCCCGTTGATCGGGTCTTCTGATGATCCAGCAGGGCAACAAGGGACAAAGTTGGGTTCTCTAGTGGGTCTCTACCCAGCCTATACTAAGCAGTTTAGGATAAGCAGGTAAGGTATCAATAGAAGGTTACAATAAACAGGCTATGCATCAGAATAGGTAAAGCAGTAGCAGCAGCAATTCTAATGCAAGCATGAGAAAATAGAATGGGCGATATCGGGATGATCAAAGGGGGGGCTTACCTGGTTACTCGGCGGCAAGGGCAAGGTCGTCAGTGGTGTCGTCGGGCTCCTGAGCTGCGTCGGTCCCGGGGAACTGCGTCGGAATCGGGGTCTACCGAGAGAGAAGAGGGATTCGTCTCATCGTTCTGAGCAACTTTCATGTACAAAGCTTTCCGATCCGGGCTACGGATTAAAAGATATGATTTTCTAAAGATTTAAACAATATTATGAAATTACAGATTTATTATTAATTTGAATTATCCAAAACAGTAAACGGTGACATCAGCATGACGTAGAGGTGACGTCAGCGGTCAACTGGGGCTGACCCGGTCAAACCTAACGTGTGGGGCCCACATGTCATAGACACAGGGCTAATCCAGGGTTTAAATTTAACTAAAACTAATTAATAGGGGTGTGGCCCCACCTGTCAGTGAGTAATTAGTGATTAATTAACTATTTAATTAATTAACATTTTAATTAACAGTTTACTTATTTTAAAAATTGATTTAATCCGCGCGGGACCCACATGTCAGTGGCCCATGCTGCCACATCGACGGTTGATCCAGTCAACTGGGCCCGTGGGACCCGGTGTTCGGCGACACAGGCGCGGGACCCACCGGGGCCAGGTCAGCGCCGGCCGCCGGAGCTACTCCGGCGAGCCCGGCGCGGTGACAACTCCGGCGAGCCCGGAATCGAGCTACGGGGCACCATTTCGCGCGCTCTTTAGCTCTCTGGAACGAGCAGACAGAGCCGCATCCGGTGGTGGGGTGCACGACAGCTGGGGAGGCCGGGACAGAGTAGCACGACGATGGTGGGCGGCGGCGGCTTCGGGTGCGGCTCGGGAACAGTGAAACAACGTGCGGGCGAGCGAACAAATAGCGCGGCGAGGCCCTATGTGATGCGGGGAGTACACTGGGCACGGGCACGGGGCCCAAAGGTGGCCGGGAGCACGCCGGCGATGTGTTCCGCGGCGGCACATTCGGGCAAGAAGGGGCGGCGTGTACGGCTATGGGGAGAGCGTAGGGAGAGAGGAAGGAGGACGGGGTGCTCACGTAGAGCCTGCAGATGTGCTAAGGTGGGCCTGGGGAGGACGGACGGCGACAAATCGAGGCGGCGATCACCGGCGGCCGAAGGTTGAAGATGACGGCGTCGCGGGCGTAGCGGTGGCTCCCGGCTCCAACGCGTCGGTGTAGATGGCGTAGCCGAGGCCGGCGAAGCTCGTGGACACGAAGAGGCGACTAGAGGGGCACGGTGGCCGTGGCTACGTCGCGGTGGCGGCCATGGTTGTGCTCGGGTGAGGGGGAGCAGAGGAAGGAGAGGGAGAAGTGAGGCGAGGGGAGGCCAGGGGGTGCGCAGGGAGATGCTCTTATCCTCACGCGGCGCAGGAGCACGCTCTCAATGGCTGAGAGAGGGGGGGGGGCAGGCTGCACGCGCGCGTGTACCAGGTGTTCGATAGCGAGCCCTGGCATGAGCAGTGGAAGGGGACGGGGTGGCGACGTGGCTGGGCCGCCACTGTAGCTGGTGGGCTCAAGTGCATAGTAGCTTTTCTCTTTCTCTTTTTCTCTTTCTTTTCTTTTCTGCTTTGCTAATTGGTTGGGCCCTAAATGAATTTTGTAAAAAGTGTGACCTAGTCCATAAATCACAGTACATTGCACCCTACCACCAAAAACTAGTTTGGGCAAAACATCATTTCATATTTGATTTAGATTAAATAAAAGGCTATTAAATATTGTTTTCAGCCACTGTTAGAGGATGTTCAAGTCACTTATCCAATTTCAATAAGGTTGGTTACAATTTTATCATTGCCTCCAAATTATTTGCTATTTAATGAACATTTTAGTTTCTGATTTGAACAATTTTATTTTCCACTGTAATTTTCATTTGAATTTGAATTATGGAAGGAGATATGTTACTAATGATGATTAAGCACTGTTGATCATGATGACCTGGCATAATCAATAGGATGATCACTGTAGCTTACCACTGGGGGCGTTACATCGGGACAACCCCCCTGGATAGGTGTGAAAGAGAACCAGCTTTGGTTTGACTAAGTGGCTTAGAGACTTAATGAGGTAGCTTCTAGAAAACAATCGTTGGAGGTGGTTGGCAGTTCCCGACCAAACATTGTTCACTGGAGTCAAACAATGTTTCCTTCAGTAGCAAACTCGAGTTCTGGGAACCTTTTGCAAGTTGGGATATCCAAACTCGTGCAAAACATTGTTTTGTCAAAATCGGAACAATGTTTCTTCAGCAGACAACTCATTTCTTCATGAATTCTAACTTTGTTTCTTCGCCATAAAACATTGTTTTGCACGGACTGAAATGTGTTTGGCCTTCTTTGATATCGCACCTGAGTTCAACCAACAACAAAGGAGGTGAAGGCACAACCATGTTTTCAAGGTCAAATGATAGACTTAAGTTAGCGTTCACCTGATCATGTATTTGCATTGCGCATCTTCTTGTGATTGGACCATTGATGATTGGTGGTGTGGTGCCCATGGTTGGGATGTCCTCATCACCCCCTCCGGGATCCTCCTCCATGGCCTCTGGTGATGATGGCCCCCTCCGGCAGGGTGCCGGAGAGGGCCTAGATTGATTTTTCGTGGCTACAGAGGCTTGCGGCGGCGGAACTTCCGATCTAGGTTTCTTTTCGGTGGTTTTGGTATTTATAGGAATTTTTGGCGTCGGTCTCACGTCAAGGGGTCCACGAGGCAGCGGCAAGCCAGGGGTGCGTGCCCTAGGGGGGCGCCCTCCACCCTTGCCGCTTTCTCGTGAAGCTTCTGGTCCAACTCTTGTGCTTCGGGGTTCTCTTTTGGTCCATAAAAAATCACGTAAATTTTTAGCCCATTCCGAGAACTTTTATTTCTGCACAAAAAATGACACCACGGTAGTTCTGCTGAAAACAGCGTCAGTCCGGGTTAGTTCTAATCAAATCATACCAAAACCATATAAAATTGTTGTAAACATGGCATGAATACTTCATAAATTATAGATACGTCGGAGACGTATCAGCATCCCCAAGCTTAATTCCTGCTCATCCTCGAGTAGGTAAATGATAAAAGAAATAATTTGTGAAGTGTGAATGCTAGCATAGTGCATAAATTTGATCAATGATAGTTCCAAACACTTTTTCTAGCATTATTCTTTATCATAAACAGTAGCTCATCTCATAAAACTTCTCATGATCAAGTAGCAAGCTATTCACATGTTAAAGTATAGACCATAAAGTTTCTTGAAAACTAACAAACTAGGCTTTCAGTCACCAAACAATTGCAATTCATCTTATTTTCAGGAAGGGTCTATGTAAGAGCTTTGATTTAGCAAATTCCACATACTCAACTATATAGTCTTCCATGATTGCTAACACTCAAAGCATATTTTTAGAACAAATAGCATCCGTCGAACACAGAGAAAGATAGGGGCTTAATGTTTTGCCTCCCAACTTATTTATCATATAGATAATTGTCAACAATAATAATTCATGATCAAATATATTTGAATGGCCATATATGCTTGGATCATTCCCAAAACATGATGCTTGCCAACTAAAAAATGATTGAGGTTGAAATAAGAAGGAATACTATTGACTCTTGCATAAAGTAAATACATGAAAGTAAAAGATAGCCCCTTCACAGAGGGAATAAGAGGTTGTCATGCGCTTTTTAATTTTGGATGTGCAAACCCTTAATGCAAAGGAACGTCACATTGTATTCCCCTTTGTGATAGCAACCTTTATTATGTAGTTCGTCACTTTTATTTCTTTACCATCAGAAGTTCGTACAACGCTTATTTTCCCTTACAATAAAAGATCATACATATTTTGGAGCAATTTTTATTGCTTTTTGCACCGATGACAACTTACTTGAAGGATCTTATTCAATCCATAGGTAGATATAGTGGACACTCATGGCAAGAAACGGGGTTTAAGGGTTTTTGGATGCACAAGTAGTATCTCTACTTAGTACAAAATTTTGGCTAGTAAAAGATCCTAAGCAAGCACCACAGGTTGGATGATCCATAACAATATAACTTCTACACAAATATACCCAAACATAACTCATTACATTGTCTTCCTTGTCCAAATTCAACTAATTTGCTCAAGTTTGAAAATAATAAATGGGGCTCACAATCATAGAAGATGTCCAAGATAGTATATTTATATGTGAAATCTCTCTTCCTTCAATATTCTTTCATGAATTGTTCAAGTGACCAATGCGGTGTTTGCTAACTTTCAATAAATTTTACCACCTATACTTCTTATATGTGAAGTCATTACTCCCCATGGGATAAGCATATGAAACTTATATAATTTTATATTTATGATATTCAATTCATTCAACCATTTACTCATAGGATATAAGTGAAGCACAAGAGTAAATGACAAACTACTCCAAAAAGATATAAGTGAAGATCAATGAGTAGTCAAGTAGTTAAATAGCCATGTGAGGACTCTCTCCCATTCTAGATTTCAGATCCAATGATTTTATTCAAACAGCTAGTAAAATGAAAATACACTCCAAGCAAAACACATATCATGTGACGAATAAAAATATAGCTTGAAGTAAGGTATACCGATAGTTTTGAAGACAAAAGAGGGGATGCCCCCAAGCTTAGAGTTTTTCCACTCCTTATTCTCCTCATATCGACATCTCACTCAAAACTTGAAAACTTCAGTCACACAAAACTGAACGGAACTTCGTGAGATGAGTTAGTATGATAAAGACAAATCATTCACTTTGGTGCTGTCAAGATAAGATTCATAATTGTTCTCACACAATTCCTACTGTACCATATCATTTCTACAATTTATATTGAGCAATATAAGCCATAGAAACGAGAAAACAAGCAAACTATGCATTGAAAACAGAATCTGTCAAAAACAGAACAGTCTGTAATGATCTGAACATTAACCATACTTATTTAAATCCAAAAATTCTGAGAAAATAGGAAAACTTAGGAATTTTTTTGTCCAATCATGTGTAAAAAATTCAGAATTTTATCGCGCTCCAGTGAATTTAAACAATTCTGTCACTGGAAGAAAAAAAATCGGTTTTTGCACACAATCAAGCCAACTATCATCCATACTATCCCAAAGGCTTTACTTGGCACTTTATTGAAACAAAAACAATAAAACATGATTACTACAGTAGATTAATCATGTGAACACACAAAAACAGTAGGGGTAAATATTGGGTTGTCTCCCAACAAGCGCTTTTCTTTAATGCCTTTTTAGCTAGGCATGATATTTTAATGATACACTTCCAAGTCCAATTCCAATGATAATTTTATTCATACTCTAAAAGATATAAGTGAAGTTCATAGAGAATTCTAGAATTAATATAGATTGACAAATATCCAAGCTCTAAACATATAAGTGAAGCACATGAAGCATTCTATAAAGTCATACTCAAAAGATTTAAGTGAAGCACAAAGAGCATTCTATAAAGCCATACTCAAAAGATTTAAGTGAAGCAAATGAAGCATTATATAAATAAATTAAGGACTATCTCATACTAGTATGGTGCATAAAGGAAAAGAAAAGAAAAATAAACACAAAAGACGCATATCATGTGAACAAAACAAAAACCGAGGTATACCGATAATTATTGAAGAAGAAAGATGAGATGCCAACCGGGGCATCCCCAAGCTTAGATGTTTGAGTATCCTTGAAATATTTACTTGGGGTGCCTTGGGAATCCCCAAGCTTAAACTCTTGCCTCTCCTTATTCTTCTCATATTGATAACTCCTCGATCTTCGAACACTTAATGACACAAAACTTAACAAAAACCTTGTGAGATCCGTTAGTATAATAAAGCAAATCGCTACTTTTAGGTACTGTTGTAAAATCATTCCAATTTCATATTATCATTATATCTATTGTATTCCAACTTCACCATGGTTCATACCCCCCGATACAACCCATAGATTCATCAAAACAAGCGAACAACACATAGAAAACAGAATCTGTCAAAAACAAGACAGTCTGTAGTAATCTGGAAATTTCGTATACTTCTATAACTTCAAAAATTCTGAAAAATTAGGAAAATCTAAATAATTTGCATATCAGTACGGTGTAAAAATTTCAGAATTTTATCGCATTACAGTGAATTTAAACAATTCTGTTATTTGAAGCAAAACTTTCTGTTTTTGCAACGCACATAACAAACAAGCAATCTAATCATCCTAAAGCCAAACCTTGGCACATTATTTTTGTAATACAATGGATATATACAAGGGGGTAATTATTTTTGAGAAACTTCCATGAAAAATTCTACATTGTTTCCATGAGCATGAACACAAGTGTTCAAGGTCGACCCTCACTTCTCCAATGCATAACCTTCCAATCACTTCTTTTTTGAAAACATTTTGAGCATAAGAGGCATGTAATTTTTTTTGTATTTTTCATTCTTTTATTTATTTTTTGTATGTTTCACCCACAACTAAAGAAAACAAAAATAAAAGGGAAAACAAAATTTACTTAGTGAAGAAAGCAAACAAGCACACATGAGAATATCAACCCCACGCTATTGCTCCGGTGCCCATCTTTTGGTATATAAGGTCTTTTGACCTAGAAAAAATAAAGGGAGGTACTTTCGGGACGGAGGGCCGCCGTCTTCAGGAGGAACTTGGGCAGGAGCACTTTTGCCCTCCGGCGGAGCGATTCCGCTGGGGGAACTTCCCTCCCGGAGAGGGAAATCGAAGCCATCGTCATCACCAACAACCCTCTCATCTTTGGGTCACTACTGCAGGATGCTGCTAACGCGACACTACGATCAGAGACCCTTTAACAAAACTGTGTGTGATGTATTAATCGCAAACGGTGATGTAAAACAACCGTAAAAAAATATGCAAAACGTTTGCGATGAAGGATACATCAAACACGGTTCAGATTTTAGTTCCGTGTGCGATGCGGGGCATACGGTTGAGTTCAGTTAACTGTTTGTGATGAGGCAGACAAAAGAAACGGGCATGCAGATGAAGGCGTGTGAGATATACGGCATACAGTTCACTCGGATAAACTGTTTGTGATGAGGCGGAATAACAGAAACGGGCAGCCAGATGAAGGTGTGTGCGATATACGGCATACAGTTAACTCGGATGAACTGTTTGCGTTGAGCCAAGAGAACAGAAACGGTTCAACTTAACAAGATGTGTGTGATACGCGGCAAACAGGTCTGTAATTGGAAACATGTGGGAAGACCGATAATGACACAGACGATTCTTGTTAACAAGCCGTGTGTGTTGTGAGCAAATGATTGTTGGTATACAATTGTGAGTGATTGTTGAAAACATCACCGACGGGTTCCATTGTTTAGTCCATGTGCGATGTGATTTGCTCTGTCCGCACAACATCTACGCTCTGTCTACAGAGCATCAACATATATACTTAAAAAGACAACATTGCATAACCAAATTAAGCATACAATTACACAAGTGACTACACACATAACATTTCCACACACCAAAGTAAGCAATTACATGCATACTAAACTTGGAGAAACGAGGATCTAATCATCTACTTCTTGTTGCGACGATGCTTGCCATTGCTCTGCTTCTGGCTGGATCCCTAGCCGTTTTGGGGAAGGAGGCACTTCCTCATGTCAGCGAACCGCCTATACATGTCGTAGCTCATGTACGCCTCCTTGGCTGCGTACACGACGTGAGCTTTGTCGAGTTTCTCCATCCAGGCCGAGTGCCTGGCACGCTTGTCCTTGTTGCAAGAATCCTTCATGTCACTATAGTAGGGGTCGATGATGGCCTCGGCGAGGTGAACCAGTGAGTCCTTCTCATGCTCCTTGCTGCCCCAGATCTTGTATTGGCCCTTGATGTCGACAAGATTCTGGCAGGCGATGCCCGAATTCTTGAGCACCTTTACATCGTTGGTGATGTCCACCGTAGCGAACATGTAGTGGGGGCTATTGACAAACCTGGCGAAACGCTCGCAAGGCCTTGTGGCCATGAAGTAGTGGTAGACGAGGACGTGGTTGCGCACGCACATCTGGGCGACGGTGACCTTGGGACGAGACCCTGCACGAGCACGGGTGTACTCGATGTCGAACCCGACCACCTTGTACTTCTCCTCGGCAAGCAACAGCTCCGTGATGTGGATGGAGTGCTCTACCCAGACCGGGTTGTTGGTGTACACCACCGAGGGCTCCGTGAACCTTCTGTGGGTGTCCACCACGGCATGCATGGTGAACCGCTGCTCGTCGTCGGCAGCCGCTCGGAGCGCCATTGGAGCCGCGCAGGATACCCTCTAAGAATTTGTTGTGGTGGGTGTCCTTCTTGCAATGGTGGGGTGCGATCGAAAGGTTGAAGAGACACAAGGGTTAAATGGCCGCTGTAATAAATGGGGGTCGACCGGCCTATAATCGTCATGTTTTGTCATGGCATTCATAGCGGAGGATTCCAGTGCACGCTTGACAACACCGCACCGCACGCGTTTTGTTTGACCACGCGTGGGCTCGAAGAGGCGCCAAATGTATCGTCGGTGAGCATGTTCCCGCGCTACCGCGCAGTTTACCACGCAAGCTTCCCGCCCGGCTAGTTTGGCCACGCGTCGGCTAGAAGAGGGACAAATCGTGGGCGTTTATTGGCAAAAAGCTTTGTAAAAACGAAGTGTGTGGAATGACTTCGGTCATAAGTTTACCCGTGGGTGATGAAGTCAAAGTTACACAGAAGGGTGATGATGGACACTCGAGTGCGATAATTAATTCTGCGCTCTACAGGGCACATGGTTGAAGAAACCAACTGTGTGCAATAATGTCGAAGATCGTAGTCGAGTTAGCTATATAGATCGTGTGCTATGAGATCGACAAGGTAAACAGATTCGAGAATGGTTAATAAAATATAAGACCATTGCATATTAAGGTTAAAATAGTGCTACCAATATACAAGTCTCATACGATGCCATTTCAATGATTGTACCATAAAAGCTCGAAATATTACAAGGTTCAAATTCCAGAGTTATATGGCTCAAATTCAAAGATTACAAGGTTCAAACTAATATTAGAAATGAAATTCAGCTCATCAACTGCAAACGCTCGCGCTGATCCGCTGAATAAGGATATCAGAGAGGTTCAAACTAATATTACCACTTCTAAGTCTGGTTTCGAAACCTCATAATTTTTGCAAAGGGGTCAGCCACTGAGAAGTCATGTATGGGGTTGACACGATGACTTCCGATTACTCTGTCATCTGAAGTTCCAAAATGAAATTCAGCATTTTTGGAGCCTATTCCATTCTGCCGCAGCCGCCGGCGCTGATCAACAAACCATTCATTTTTGTGAAATAAATGTAGGCCAAAGCTCATTACTTTTAGCACCCTTGCTCTGACAACAAAGAACCTGGCGAATATAATCTCGGTAAGGTCCCTCGGTAGGAGTTCAAAGTAATTTCTGAGAGAGGCAGATCTATGCATTCGACATGATTATTATATTGTACCACATTATCCACCACTAGGCCTCATCTTATCTGCAAAAGAAGAAAATGTGTTAGTGCCTACATGCAGTTTTGAACACTACTACATGCCTATTTGGTTTGCAGGATTTGTAAAATGCACTAACATGCCATCTTCGATCTGACATGATTAACAGGGGCATTTGATTACAATCTATAAAAATGTAGCCTTCTTCAGAATTGGTTGGAGTGGATGAAAAGTTCCCTAAGAAAACTAGTACAGATGAATCCAAAGAAGAAATGCTTATGGATTATAACCATATGGATCAAGCAACCAATATGGGGGGGGGGGAACATGTATGTACTGAAATCCTCCAAAAGAATCCTTCAGAAATCATAGTACATTGTCATTGTAAACTTGGAAAAAGGTGTCACAAATTGAACTCCCTTATGGTTAACATTTAACAGGAAAGGAACATCACCTTGATATATAGCTTCTCCAGGCACGGAAAGCATCTCAGGAAACTGACAACTTGCTCCAGGTTAGGGCCGATAGATTCTAGTGCCAAGACCTTCACTGTGCGAAGTTTCGGGATCAAGCTTGTCAGAATCATTTTCTGGATGCCAGACGAACATACATCTTCAAAATTAGAAATAATGTTAATTTGTAGAAGGAGAGCTAGAAGGCGGCTGTTGTACCTGAACGGGTGTGGATCCAATAACAAGTTCAGAGTATTTGTTAGATGAGTAGCCCACCACTGTCAATTTCGGCGCAGAAATGACATTGATTCTTGTTGGACCTTCTTGATCAACTACAAGTAATCTCTCAAGTGCAGGCATGTCCTCAATGACCATACCGTGGTACACATCTTGTGATGTCTTCTTGCTGCACCAGCAACACACATAAATAGTCCAGAGAGTCATGGAGGTGATGTGGAAGCTACTCAACCCATTGATCGCCTGAAGATGAAGGTACTCGAGTGCAGTACAGCCATGGAGCAGGCGCTCCATGTCACCATTTGGGAGGCAGACGGCGACGAGCTCGAGGTGCTTCAGTCGTGGTAGAATAAGAGCGGGCGCGTCAATAAGGGGGGGGGGAATGGCAGATCCTGAACTTTGCGACACACAGCATGGGTGTGAGGCGGAGCACGGACGTTGGCAGCGAGGGCATATGCCCATCATCAAAAGTGAGCTCCTTGAGCTGATCTAGGGCAGGGGATCGGAACCAGTCGTCAAGCTTGGCTCGGTCCTTGCCGTTGGAACGGAACTTTCCCATTCTAAGGCCTCAGGTTGGGCTAAGGTGACTGCCGAGGATCTTGGAGAACGCATCCAAGCTTTTGCGATAGCCATGGCAGAGCTCGTGGGTGTCGATGAGGTCGAGAGGGGTGGACTTCCATAGGGGGCGCCACCGCCGGGAAAGGATGGTTGTCTGCACCCCATATTTGATTGGGAGGAGGGATGTGATGACTGTCAACATATCATCGGGGAGGCTGCTGATGAAGTCTAGGCCTACTGGAGTCACTTGCGGTTCTTGCTCGCGCCGCCTCCGCTTGTTGGCAGCCCCGTTCTCCACCTCCGGAGTCTCCTTGCCAGCGGCGCTTTCTGATAGAAGTGGGAGTATAGTGAATATTTAGTTAAAACAAGGCAATAGAAAAGTGTATTGGTAACTAGAAGTTATTAGGTAGGAATATAGTAAGAAAATGGAATAACAATTGGTTGCTTAAATACTACACAATTCATTTGATATTGCTGGGTAAGTCAACATGCAGATACTTGAAAAGAAAACTTACTTCGAACAAAGTCTGGACGGATCATATCATCAGGGAAGTTAGCATATATCTCATGACCAGGCTCTTTTATGTGCAGTGCAATTATAGTGCCAGCTTTCAGTACATAAAACTTAGAAATTTCTTTCCAAAGGTCAGTGCCAAAATAGGAGTCACCACGTCCATCAAGTCTTACAGTAGCAACGATTGTAAATCCATGGTTTGTGTTTAGTATGACATCCCTGCAGTCTTGATTTATGTAAAGGGGAAGATTGTGCACTACAGATTCTGTTGCATAGCAAGGGACGCGCTGCAGAAAATGGTAGGATTGTTAAAGAAAATATGGTAACATGCAAATATGGGCCCAAATTGAAAGAACTGTACATCAGTTGAAATTGAAGGACAAAAATCTATAATTAAACAGATAGGGTAAACATGATGTCATGGAAATATGAGAGTAATCGAAAGAACAATACATCATTAATTTGCCTGATATAGAAAGAAGAGGGAAAAAATCCCCTTTGACGTATATGGTGCATGTGGCACCTTTTATCCAAATGTAGCAATATTTAGTATATGTTTAGGAAAGTAGGCCATGCCAACCGATTTAGGGTGAGATTGAACATACCGCGCGCATCCTCAAGTCATCCGGTACGGTGAGATGGAATGTCTGGCGGAGGCCGCAAAGTCCTAATGTGTCCACGCACTGTACACTCTATGAATGAAAGAAAACCCTCAAATCAGCTCGAATAAAAATGAATTCACGGTGATTTCGGCTGGGTGATTAAAGGAGGCAGATGAACTGGGATAAGAGATGAGATAATATCTCATTAAATTAGTTACCTTGTTGTCCATGAGAAAGAACCCTCAGTACGGAGGATTCCCCAACCGAGCGGAGCTGGGTCGACCGTGAGCAGCGTCGAGAAATTCGATGGCGATAGGCGGTGGCAAGCGGAAGTGGCAAAATGCGGTGGGGTTTGCGGGCAGCCTGGCAGCGGCGGCAGGCGTCGAGCTAAGTGGTTGACGCCGTGATAGGCGGTGCCATGCATAGACGCAGAGGAGCTTGTGTAGGTGTGAATGGGGACTGGAGGGTTTGGCGGGCGGAGTGAGGGTTTTTGTGACGTGGGAATGGTGAGGGTTTTCTTTTTTCTTTTTTGAATTGGGTGGTGAGGGGTTTCTGTCCCACAAAGAATTTCGAAGGCAATGGTTTGCTAGAGCCAACCGTGTGTGATTGACGCAACAGGCAAAATGAAAGTCACTGCACACGGTTCCAATTTTGGGAACCGTGTGTGATTTACGTACTACCTCCGTCCTAGTTTATTGGCCCCCTTTGTAATTTGTACCAAATTTTGACCAAATATTTAACTAAGAAATGTTTATGCATGTCACCAAAAATTATATCATTGAATACTATGCTCAAATACGCATCCAACGATATAATTTTTGCTGACCTGCACTAACATTTTGTCAGTTAAATCTTTGGTCAAAATTTAACACAAATTACAAAGGGGACCAATAAACCAGGACGGAGGTAGATTCCATCAACCGAACTGATTGCATCCATATCCCATAGTTAGACATAAGTAAACATAGATTAAACATACTCAGACATAGATAATAAGCATACACGTACACAAGCATAGTTCAACCATCACTAAGCATACTCAAGCATACATAGTTCGATCCAACATCTCATCTCACATGCCGGCACGATCCTGAAGCTTCTCCAGGTACTCGGCGTACGCCCGTGCGCCATCCTGCGAGAATACGTCTTCTTGAAGGAGCCAACGGCCCGTCCTCTTCCATGCGCCAGAACACTTTGATACGCGTCATGAAGCTTGTGGTTGCAAAATGGGCATCGATAACCGTCGTTCCAGGTCCTAATACGCCTGTTATGCATTCCCGCATAAAGCTCCCTCAGGATTTGTCTCTTGTACCTCCTCTGGCCATCTTCATGCTCGCTGTCCACATCGTCAGACAGCACCTATACAAATAGTAAAACAAATTTGGCATCAAATCAATGTTTACATGCCGTGAAGTAGGATTAGGAATTTATGGCTATTTTTTATACATATCCAGAGATCATGGTTCGATTTTTAAGCACAGTCGTCTATGTACAGACCAACCTTGAAGAAAATAATGGCACAAACATATATGTAGGTCATTCAAAATCAATTGTCAAGTCCTGGCTAGGAATTATTAGCACGAACACTAACCCTAGTCGGATTACTAGCAGAAATCATTTACACAGATGAAAAAACTAATCGCTTATCACTTGTACCATTCCAACAATCAATACACTACACGGATCAAACGAAACTTACTCAGATTTCATGGAATGGGAGAACATAACCATAGGATTTCTATTCCAAAAAGGGGGAGGCAGGAGTAACCAGAGAAACCCTAGGATCTATTTGACACATAAATGGGTATAGATGACTAACCAATTGTCCATCATCGTCGGAGTTATCGCCGGAGTGGTCGTCGGAGTCGTCGCCGGGGTCGTCGCCCGGGTCGTCGCCCGAGTCGTCACCAGAGTCGGTGTGAAACTCTGCCTCCGGTTGTGGAAGCTCGACGCCGTCGATGACGTCAGGGTGCAGCAATAGCTTGCCGGCGGTGACGGCAACCTCTGTCTCCATCTCCATGCCGTGCTCCGGTGCTTCAGTAGCCCCGGCGTCGCCACTCCCTCCGATGGGGCGCTTCGGCGGCATCCTCATACATTGACGGCTTTGAGGACTGAGAGCAGCATCGATGATGCAAGCAGAGAGAGAGGATTGTGTGTGTGGCGAGGATGGGGGGTGCGGCCGCTCGGGCACACCATTAATATGGAGTAGTGGGAGTAGTGGGAGTAGTGGGAGAGAGGCGGGCAACGGTCAAACCGCTGGCTCGCCTCCCGGTGAGCCTGCGCACCGGACTGCTGACATGCCTACCATCGTTTCACAAAGCTACTCGAACGCCTCCAGATGACATTGTGCAACGAGCACGCCTCCGCCAATTCACACACCTGCACGCACGCCTCCCGGTCTGCCTGCGCGGCGGACTGCTCACATGCGTCCCGTCAACTCACGCCTGCTCACACGGCACACGGGTCGTGTGGCGGCACGTATATTGTTTTTCTATTTGGATGATTAATTCTGCCGCTTTATTGCTTAACCGAAGCATGGCACGTATCCATTGTTGGTCTAACGCTCACGGTTCGAATAAATAATATTTTTGGGATATTGGTTCCCAATTATTAATAATCTCCCATTTGTAAGAAGATAAAGATTACATCAAAACTGGTCTCAAATTTGACAAAAAAGTACAATGCCACTTTGTATTGGTGTCCATATGACAACACGATAAGTTTCATGAACTTCAAATAAGTTTTAGATGTACTAGAATTTAAAAATCAAGATTCTAAATGTTTGAAATTTCTTGCACGTGGAGTAAACATGCACCCAGTGAGACACATGTGTTTTTGCAATCCATTTAGGTGCACTGTTACGTGTGCATGTAGCTCAAATTTGATTTTTGCACATTATACCCGTAGAAAATCAATCAATGTACTAAAACGTCTTAATGATCTCTGTTTTTTTTAAATTAAAATGTCCCTCCTTTGGAAACATATGTTCACTGCGGGATAATTTAACAGGCATCGTAGTTGTGGTGGATTCGCGGTGTGTGCGTCTGGGGGTGGCGGGTGGCTCGCAGTACACTACGAGTTGTGAGCCACCATGTGGGTTGGCCGTTTTGTTAGGCAGGTGCCACATCAGAGTCATGAATTCATTATTTAAAACATTACACAACCCTTTCATACATACATGTTTTGGCCACATGCAGTCGATGGTTGTCCTACACGACACTGGATACTCGCGTGTGACGCTTTCTGTGGGCCCGTGAGGTCGTCGCCCATCACTTTGACGAACAGCCGGCAGAGAGGTTAATTTGACCGGCAAGGTAGAATCTTTTTTAATTTGTTTGTGTTATGGTGGGAGTATATATATAGTGCGCGTTGTAGAGGTGGGAGGGGACTAGCATATATACTATACGTACATGTCCGTGAACAAGTACACCTCACTCAGTGTCGGGACTTTTCGGTTTCTGAGGCACGTGCCACATCAAAGTTGTGAAATTGGGTATTCAAACATCACACAACACCTCTTTGGGCCACATGCATGCAGGCGGTGGTTATCCTAGCTAGGACACTCACGTGTGACGCTTCCATCTGTGGGCCCACGAGGCCATCGTCGATGCATGCATCACTTTGACCTACATCGGGAGAGGTTAATTAATTTCACCATCAAGGAGGATTCTTTTTGGGTTGTATTACAGTAGGAGCATATAGTATGCATCGAAGAGGGGGAAGGGGACCATCATATGTAGTATGCTTCATGAACCTCGCTCTGTGTGGGGACTTTACGGTTTTTGAGGCATGTGGCACATCAAAGTTGTGCATTTTGGGTATTCAACATATGTTTGGCCCACATGCAAAGCGATAGTGGTTGTCCTCTCGCACCCACTTAAGCGGTTATCAGCGATATCGATGCTTTCCATCTGTGGACCCGCTTGGTCCATCACTACTTTTTGCCTGACAACCTGAGAGGTTAATTTGACTTAGGAGGGGATTATTTTTTGTTTGTAATACGATATATATATAGGTCATGCTATGGGATGACATGATACAGTTTGAGCACACACCCATGCATGTGTATGCATGAATCCCTCCCATTGAGTCGAAGTGGCTAGTATAACGACACGTCATGAACCGATCTCGCTCTGTGTGGGGACTGTATGATTTTCGACGCACGCGCCACATCAATGTTGCGAAATGGTATTCAAACATGCATGCACGCATCACCTCCATACATATGCATGTAGTGGTGGTCTTCGAACGGTACACTCCTCGTGTGGTCATCGACGACAAGCCTATATATTCATGGGCCCGCGTGGACATCCATGATCACCTTGACCGACAACAAGATAGGTTACCATGGCGGATTCTTGCTTTGGTTCGTGTTATCGTAGTATAGGTCATGGTGAGCTTCAGACCTAATTAAGTTTGAGTGCATACTATGCACGCATGCATGCATGAATCCCCGTCATCGCTTGAAGTGTGGTGTGACATACATATGCATCGTCAACCTAACCCTCACTCTGTGTGGGGATTTCTGGTTCGAATGCACGGTGCCACATCAAAGTTGTTCCATTGTGTATTCAAAACACACCTCTCCATACATATGTTTGGGCCACACACATGCAATGGTTGTCTTTGGGGACTAGCTACTTGCGTGATTATTGGCGAGCTAGCTCATCTCCGGGGTCGCATGGACGGCCATCACTTTGACCAACAACAAGAGAGAGGTTGTACGACCAAGGTGGATTATTCTTGGTCCGTTTTACGATCCATCTTAGTGAGATGCCTCTCTGGCCTGCCGACTGAAAGTGGGTGTGTGTGGGGGGGGGGGGCTGCTACTTCGCACTTTGCTAGGTGAACCTCGGTTGGGGGGGGGCATGCATTCATAGCTTAGGATTCCCTTCGTGCCGACACGAGGGGGGGCAAGCAATACCGTGCGCTTTGCGAGATAGGTGCCACATCGAAGTTGCATTTGGTATTTGAACATCAAACCACCCTTTTCATACATAAATTTGGTCCACATGAAGTGTGTTCGTGTTCTGACCCTCTCCAGCGTCATTTTTCGCCAAATTTATGAACATTAGACAAGTCGGATGACGCAACAGACACGGTTCACTCACACTAACCGTGTGCCACGCCGGTGCCCCTGTCACGCACATCCGCACAGTACATTGGGCTCCACGAGGCTTCCCCTCTCAAAAATATCTACCTGCCTGTAGCTTTTTTCTATTTGATAACACACGTTTATTATGTTTCGACCGTGTGTGATGTTTCTTGTTCACAATCCCGCCTGCATCCCTCGAAAATATCTGCCCGCCTAGAGGGTTTTTCTATTTCATAACACACGGTTGTTATCTCCGGACCGTGTGCGATGCACCATCATCCAAATTTTCAATAGCCTCGGCATTTCACTCCCACGTTTGACTCCCGCGTAGTAAAAAATTTAGTAGCCGCGTTATTTCCTCAAACACACCCCCCGCCGCCCCCCTCCACACACACACACCAAAAACTCCTCGGGCGCGCGTGCACGTACACACACACACCCACCCTCACTTGAAACCCTAGCAAGGTCCCCGCCGCTGCCGCTGCCACAAGGCCTCCATTGTCAACATCTGCCGGTTTGCCCGTGCAGCTTATCCACCGATCTCCATACCCACAGGTCGCCCTAAGTTTCTTAGATGACGCCTGCCAAACATCCCCTTTCCCACGGATCCCCATCCCCATCCCCATCCCCCACTCCAGAGCGTCGCAACCTAAGCCCGGATACGGCCGTGGTGCTCGAGGAGCGACTGGCCCAAAAGAGGTGTATCGCGGTATCTTCGCCCGACGTCGCCGAGGAAGCTGACGACCATTACTGGCCGCATGCACTCAATCAGCGGGCTAGAGTATGCGGGTATGTCGTGGACGGCGGCTATGATATCGAGGTCGTCGATAGCGATGGCCCGAGGCGGGCTATGTCACATGTTAAGTGGCCCACCCCCAACTCCTCGGGTTCAACCGCTGTCGATCTCATCCATGGCCCCGTCGCTGATCTCCTCTGGCTCGCTGTCAAGAATTTGCCATCCTACATCGCCATCGAGCTCCTTTCGTCATTTCTGAAGGACATGTTCTGTGACACTGGCTTGGGATCCACAGCTTCCAAGTCAGACCTCATCGACGGCGACCACGAGGAAGGCACCCTCTCCGGCTCTTCCAAGGGGAAAGAGCCATTCTGCTCTTCCAAGGTGAAAGAGCCCTTCTGTGACATCAGGGAGGGTACCCTACAGCCATGCTTTTCCAAGGGGAAGGAGCCCATCTGCGACAACATGGAGCGCATCCAGGGTCCGTGCTCTTCCCACGGGAACGAGCCCATCTGTGACAAGTGAGGAAACCCATGATTTGTTTTGCCGTGCCTCTTCACAGGGGGGAACCCATGATTTGTTTTGTCGAGTCCCTTTTGTAGTGTAGTGAGAATATGTTCAGTTTTAATTGCTATATTTGGTTATTTGTAGTATGCCTTGTTTATTTTAGTTGTTCACAATGTGATGCTCTATATGTGCAATTATTTACTGTGCAGTACATTTCATCAATCCAGTTTTAAACATACCGGTAGGAATGCATATATTTGCTTGCTGTTAAGCCTGTTATAGCTAGCATATGCCTCTTTTAAAGTTTTGTGATTGTTCGGTTGTTTGTAGTTAGCATATGTCCAATTTCAAATGTTATCTTTGGTTGTTCGTAGTATGCCTTGTTTATTCCAGCTATTCACAACGTGATGTTTTATATGTGCAAGTATGAACTGTGCAGTTCAATTTCATCAATACTAGTTTCAACAATACCACTATGAATGACTACATTTGGTTGCTGCATCTTGTAGTTAACATGCCTTTCCATTTTTATTTAACAATAACCAGTGTACTTAGACCGGCACAATACCAGTTTGAATGACTATGTTTGCTTGTTGTTAAATGTTAGGCCTGTTGCAGTTAACACACCTTTCCACTTGTTTTGCTTTACTAGCGTGCTTAAACCTGCACACGGAAGCTATCTTTTGGAGATTATTTTATCTGCCATGGATAATTTTGGTTGATGTTTAGCCTGTTGTGCTTAACATGCCTCTCGATGTACCTACACATGACAATTTTGGGAATGACTGCTGTTTTCCATCGAGGTTAGTTTCATCCCATGGCTTATATATACTCACTGTTCAGGATACCGGTAGCTGGTACCATATAGGCCGGGGGCTGATAAGGGACTAATCGGTGAATCGGACTTTTAGCTGAATATATCTGTAACCCATTTATCGTTAGGTTAATTAGGGCCATATGTAATATATCTGAGGCTACATAGCAACATGCACTGTACTTAATGTCTAAATATGCAATCCTAGGCTACATAGCAACAAGGAAGAGTGTTACCTTAATGTTCTGATGATGTCTAGGTATACGTAGAAGAGCAGCAGCAGCAGCAACAACAACAACACAACCCTGTTTGGATACTCAACTTAGCTAGAGGTTAGATTTAGTTTCTAGCTCATGACTAACCCTGAACTAACTCCATCCAAAGAGGTGTTTGGATGACAGGGTTAGATTGACAATAAATGCACTAGGAGAACTAGCTCCAATTAGCACCTCTTGGGTTGGATAGTTTTTTTGGGTGGGTTAGATGCAACTAGCTCAAACTAGCCCTCATGTTTGGATATACTTTAGGGCTATTTGAGCCCGAATTAGCTCAAACAAACTCTAACCCATGGATACAACAACAGTTAATCAACCGATAATTTGAAAGAATGCAATAAACTCCTTCCGGCCCATAATATAAGATGTTAATTCATCTAATATGTGAGTATATTGGATGTTATAAGATATTATAAAAGAGTGTTGTACTACATCATTGTGCAATTGTTGTTTAGCTTCTAATATTAACTTGGTGCTTTTAGGTACATATGTCATTGGTAAAGATCCACGCTTCGACCCTTTCTGCGTATGGGGCAATGAGATATCGATGAACCACCATCAAGTGAGGAAGCTAATAAAGATTGTTAGTAAAATGGGTCAAAAGATGGCAATTAAACTATTTGTTTACACTTTATCCAAGACAACAGCAAACTGCAGGATGGTAAGTAATAACTCTGTAGCCTTCTTTTTATTGCCCATAATGAGTTGTGTTAGATGACAATGTCTGAATCTTTTTCCTTTGCAGTGGTTCCCAAAGCAGTTTACTCAAGATTACCTCTCAAACTACATGATTGGTGGGCATGCAAAGGTTAAAGTATTTCTACCAGAACACGATGATTATCTAGATGTTTTCATGAAGACCGTGAAGGATGGGCTATCGGCCATCACAAGGGGTTGGACTAGAGTCATGCGTGCCTTCTGCATGGAGGAGGGCAGAATATGGGCATTCCGCTTCACCTTGTTCAGCAACCAGAATGTATTTCGCCTCTTTCTTTGCCGTCTTTAATAGTACAAGTATACAATTGTGGTTCATCATTCTTTATTTGGTTCTTATGTAATTCTTGAACATAAGTACCTATGAATCGAATAATGCATTGGTTGTTTGAACCTGATGGATATGAATAAAGCTATAGCATACATTCAAATTCAAATTCGGTACAATTTGAAATAGCAGCAATTAAATTATGGTGAAGTTACGCTCTCTAGGTTGTTATGACACACACGGTTGGTAAAACAAAAACATTTGCGATATACACCATAATCCGACATGGTTCACAGAGAGGAAACGTGTGCAAGCATGTACATAGTTGCCGTTTGCATAGCATGTGCGATGTCAGACAATATCACAAAAGGTGCAGGCAAACTAAACATTTGTGATAGTTGCCTTATCGTACACGATTCGCAACCATGAACTGTTTCTGATGAAGTATGCATCGTAAATGTTGCACCACAGAATAGCTTGTGCGATAGTTGTCGTGTACGACGATGTTACGATGGTCCGACATTTCAAAATCCTGTCCGACACTCGTATGACGATTTGCTAATCTTCTTAATTAGTTATCGCATACAGTTTGGGAAAAGCGAATGTGTGTGATTGTCTACTTATCATACACGTTCTATAATAGTGAACCGTTTGTGATGGGCCACGCATCGTAAACGTAGCACCATAGAATACCCACTGCGATGGCAATGCGAGCACAAACGAGTAGGAGTACTGTATATGCATCTTGGCTCCCTATCCCCGACGGTTTCTGGGTCGTGTGGGAAGGACCCCCCTATCGCCCACACTCACTTGGCGACGGTTCCAAATGCCGTCGCGGAAAGGGGTTAAAAACCGTTTGTATAGCACCTCGTTGTACCAGTGGGTGGCCAATCTGCATCAACAACTTCAACAACACCATCTCATCTCAAACCCTAGTTCATCTCTTGTGTTCAATCTTTGTACCAGAACCTCACATTGGTACGTGTGTTGATTACATCTTGTAGTTGATTACTATATGGTTTATTCGGTGGAAGATTATATGTTCAAATCCATTATGCTATTTAATACCCCTCTGATCTTGAGCATGAATATCATTTGTGAGTAGTTACCTTTGTTCTTGAGGTCACGGGAGAAGTCACGTTGCAAGTAATCATGTGAATTTGATATGTGTTCGATATTTTGATGATATGTATGTTGTGATTTCCTTACTGGTGTTATGTGAACGTCGATTACATGACACTTCACCATATTTGGGCCTAAGGGAATGCATTGTGGAGTAGTTATTAGATGATGGGTTGCTAGAGTGACAGAAGCTTAAACCCTAGTTTATGCGCTACTTCGTAAGGGACTGATTTGGATCCATATGTTTAATGCTATGGTTAGATTTTATCTTAATACTTTTCTCATAGTTGCGGATGCTGGCAAGGGGGTTAATCATAAGTGGGAGGCTTGTTCAAGTAAGAACATCACCCAAGCACCGGTCCACCCACATATCAAATTATCAAAGTAGCGAACGCGAATCAAACCAACATGATGAAAGTGACTAGATGAAATTCCCGTGTACCCTCAAGAACGCTTTGCTTATTATAAGAGACCGTTTTAGCCTGTCTTTTGCTACAAAAAGGATTGGGCTACCTTGCTGCACTTTATTTACCGTTACCATTACTTGTCGGTTACAAATTATCTTGCTATCAAACTACCTTTTACCGACAATTTCAGTGCTTGCAGAAATTACCTTGCTAAAAACCACTCGTCATTTCCTTCTGCTCCTTGTTGGGTTCGACACTCTTACTTATCGAAAGGACTATGATTGATCCCCTATACTTGTGGGTCATCACGCACCAAACAGCGCGGGGAGAAGCGGCGAGCCCCCCGCCCACCCGGATCTGAGGAACCCGTAGAATCTCTGATGGACCGCATCAGCGATCTCCCAGACGCCATCCTTGGGGAGATCATCTCCCTTCTCCCGACCAAGGATGGCTGCCGCACACAAGTCCTCGCATCTCGGTAGCGCACTCTCTGGCGCACCGCGCCTCTAAATCTCAACTGTCGTCAGATATCTGTCGTTCCTGAATTTGAACTCCTCACAGCCATCATCTCCTCCCACCAGGGCTCTGTTCAATGCCTCTGCATCCCGACACGCTACCTATTGTCCATACCCTGCACGGTGGATGCCTGGCTGACATCCACTGAATTCGTAAAACTCCAGCAGCTTGAGTTCTACCGTTACTACAAAAAATACATACCTCAAACCGAATGCCATATATTTCTTCCCACACTACCGTTGTCCATCTCGTTGTTTTCCTCCTCTCTCCACACCCTCACCATAGCCCGGTGCCATCTACCAGATAATCTAGTACAAATGATTTGACTCCCACTGCTAAAAAAACTTTCTCATGCGGAGGTTGATCTGTCGGAGGCCTCACTGCACACCATCATCCACTCCAATTGCCCTGCCCTGGAGTGCTTGCTGCTTGTTTTCGGATTAGAAATCCGTATCCATTGTCTCCAAATAAAGTCACCTCACCTTAAAAGCATTGGAATTTCTTTTGAAGGACAGCAGCTCATCATCGAAGATGCCCCTTCACTTCAAAGGTTGCTCCTTGATTGTTGTTATAAACCTTTGCAAATAATTGTCGTCTCTACGCCTAAACTTGTGATCTTGGGTGTAATTCGTATCCGTTTAAACATCACGACATGGTGTTTGGCTCCACACTTATTCAGGTACTGTATATTATCTACACTTTTGTAATCATAAGCTTAATTTTTCATTTGTGCGCATTAGTTTTATATCATCTTGGAGTACACTTTGGATACTAATATTATGTTATATCTTCAATGAAGAGTTCATCCATGTATAGCCTATCAATGGTGCTGGACCTGTCAAGATCTTATATATCGGAATGTTTAGTATTGATCTGAACAAAATTATTGGCTTGCTGCGATGCTTTCCATGTTTAGAGAATTTGTGTATAGAGGTGATTATTTCATGCACATTGAAAGTCCATATATATTCTACTAGAATTATTGTTCAGCTGTCGCTGTATTGACACACTCTTTTTTTAGACCTTAACTGTTTTCAATCTTCATGTCTACGTAGGTACTAACACATGGAGAAATACATATAACCAACCGGTGGCATAATAAGCACCGGGATTTTCTCAGTTCTCATGACATTGTTTGATGACAATAACGATGGAAGCTTATGCATCCAATCAGGCAAATAGAAACTTCGTCACATTCTTCCTGTTGAATGCGAGGTTAATATTGTGCATGAGGCTTAAGTTTTTCAACAAGAAATTTCTCACAGATGGATATGTTGAAAGAAAAAAGAAGTTTCAGGTGGACAAATGGGCTTTTGAAAATGCTCGGCTTCTATTTACAACAACTTGTCGTCATATGCTAGTAAACTTTTTGGCACAGGATGTTGATTTTATGGATCAGACCGATCCATTTGTTTGTGACTGTGAAAAACAATGGTTGGGTTAGATGTTATTGCCATGTTTAATCTTGTTTTTGTCTAAACTTATGAACAATTAATCCTTGTGCTTTTGTATCGTTTGTAAGCTAGAGTTGGATGTGGTTGCTCTTTTCAACTCGGCTGTGACTGTCATATTTTCTTTGAAACAAGGAAGATGGCTTGCCATTTCCTTAATTAAGAGAGAAATATTGTAACAAATCCCAACCAAGGGAAATAACATCACTCTTGCCAGTTGCTTGAGCTCATTGTGCATTATAGAACCCAAGTGCTTAGCGCCCGCCAGCACCCACAAACTTATTTTGAGCTAGCACACCAACTATAGGCTGTAATTCTTCATAATAAAGGTTGCATGGCCGTGATAGATTCGGATTCTAACATTTGGGACCCATGAGGAAAAAGCCTATCCAAGGTGGTCTCAATTTAGTCAACAAACTATTCTGCCTACCATCTGTTGGATTCACATCCAACATCTGTCATGTATCTTCTATCTCTTGTCTTCTTCCTCCAGCCGCCCAAACTAAACCACCCCATCGGTCCCGCCTGCTCCCGCCTCCTACGGCAGGCTGCACCTTCGCTGCCCTACCGTACCATCAAATGTTGGGCAGTCCATCCCTCTACTCCCCTACACATCCTGTTATTCATCGGCGACGTTAGCCCCAACCCGCACCCACACCCGAACTAGTCAACCCTCGTACTCCCCTCCGCCTGTGACTAGACTGCCGCATCTTCCATGGCTCCTGTTCGTTCCTGTCTGAGGCCTCGCCGTCGTCCTCTGCCTTGGTTCGCTCGCCGTGCATGGTGCACCGCCGTCTGGCGTTGTCAACGTGATCGACAACCGAGAGGAATAAGGAGATGACTGTACATGGAGAGGATGACAGTAGGGACCCACCAGGGTCATGGCAGTATGCAAGCAAGTGCCTCTTTATTACAAGCCAAAAAATGGTTCCTCCTAATGGTTGGACATCTGGTCCCACGCGATTGTCAACGTAGTCAATAAACGAGAGAATTACAGAACGAGCGGCTGACACCAGGGACCCAATAGGTCACGCAATTGTTATTTACTTTTTTTGGAGGAACAAGCAGTTGTTATTTACTAGTTTTAGAGACAAATCAGGGTAACAACGGGGCTGTGCGGGGGTTGTGGCCCGTCTAGCCCAGGGTTTTATTTTATGTTTACCACATGATGAGCCCAGTTGTGTTTTTTTTCTTTCTGAAAATGGCTATTCCAGTTCTACTTTTTTTAAAGAAATACCCAACGGAGGCCTACTTGCTTTCTCAGCCCTGATGGGCTACAAATCTTTCAAGACGAGAGCGATGTATTCGCTTGCCCAGAAAAAGAAGTAGTAAGAAATGGGATGTAAATTTTAAAAACATAGCAAACCAGTAATTAGTTTCAAATATCATTTTTTAAGATTTTGAGATTTCAAATTTAATTTTTTTGTGGGGAAAATTATGTTGGATTTTAAATTGATATAAATTTATTATTTTTAAATTATTTTGAACGTGATTCAAAATTTCGGTATTAAAAATAGTTCAGACCGCACCGAAATATGAAAATTTCGTTTAATTTTTTAACCATGGCCAGAATATGGGTTGTAATGGTAACAAAAAGAATATGGGCTTCAAAAAAAATCCTTAAGAATTACCTAATGCGATGTAAATTTATTAGCAATAATGGCAGTTGGGTTGTATGTTGTTTTCCACATATTTGAGGCTGACTTGTGGGCCTACTAGGTTGAAGCGTACGCTTTCCTAAAAAAAAGGTTGACGCACACGCAAGGCCGTGTAAACTTAGTCAACACACGAGAGCAGCGACTATTGGATGTCCATCCAATGGACGTCGTGCTTCTTCAATCTCTGCTCTTCCTGCTCCAGCCACCCAAACCAGCGCCGACGGGAATTCCTGCTCCCGCCTCCCGTGGCCGGCTGTGCTGCCGTGCTGGCGTCACCGCCCCACCCTACTCCCACCGCTGGCCTGGCTATCCATCTACTCACCCACACCTGCTGTTATTCTCCGGCAATGGCAGACGAACCAGTAAACCCTCGTACTCTCCTCCGCGTGAGAAACAACTATCGAGTCTTCCCCGGCTCCGTGTCGTTCCCTTCCTAGGCCTCGCCGTCGTCCACCGCCCTGGTGCTCTCGGCGCGGCATGGTCAACATCGTCAACGAACGACATCCATCAAAAGAGGAATGTACGTGGAGAGGCTCACAGCTGGGGCCATGGCCGCATGCAAGGAAGTGCCTCCTTATTACGCACACAATAATGATTCCTCCACCTAACAATGGGGACCCACCGGAAGGGCCTCTGTATTTCATGAAAAAAAAACGTTCCTCCCATTGACAGCTCGGACCCACCAGCTATATCTTCACACACAAGGAAATGCCTCCTTATTACGTACAAAAAAATGAATACACCCTTGCTAGCTGGGACCCACCATATTTGGAGGCTAACTTGTGGGCCTACTAAGTTGACGCGGACGTAGGGCTTTGTCAACTTAGTCAATATAAACGATTCTAGTTGAAGTGACCATACGATGTCCATCCAACGACCGTCGTGCTTCTTCAACCTCTGTCTTCTTGCTCCAGCCGGCCAAACTAGCGTCGGCCGTGCCGCCTGGTCCTGCCTCCCATGGTCGGCTATGATGCCGTGCAGGCCTCATCGCCCCACCCTACTCCTATCGCTGGCCTGGCCATCCCTGTACTCACCCAGACCTCCTGTTATTCTCCAGCATCGGCAGTCTCACACTGCAGTCGAACCATAAACCCTTGTACTCCCCTTCACGTGGGACGCAACTGCCGAGTCTTCCTTGGCTCCGGGTCATTCCCGTCCTAGGCCTCACCGTCGTCCACCGCCTTGGTGCTCTCGGTGCAGCCTGGTCAACGTAGTCAAGGAACGACTTCCATCGGAAGAGGACTATACGTGCAGAGGCTGACAGCTGGGTCCACGGCCGCAGCAAGGAAGTGCCTCCTTATTACGCGCAAAATAATTATTCCTCCACCTGAGAGCGGGGACCCACCAGAAGGGCCTCTGTATTTTGCGAAAAAAACATTTGCCCCTAATAGCTGGGACCCACCAGCTACATCTTCGCACGCAAGGAAGTGCGTCCATATTACGGGCAAAAAAATGATTCTTCACCCTGACAGCTGGGACCCACCAGCTATATCTTTGCACATAAGGAACAGCCTCCTTACCCTCCCTGAAAGCTGGGACGCACCCAGTCTAACCGTACGTAGGGTTGTCTACCTGGTTGCGAACATGTACATACATACTGGTCGATCAGTCTCTCTGCAGCGATGAACCATGGCCGAGTAAGGAGCAGCACATGTCGTAGTAGAACCACCGACGTAGCATGTCACGCACTCCCGTCTATATCGTGTACACATACGTACAACCACACTGCAAGAAAGTAAATACGACTATGTATGTACATACGGGCGGGGTCTCTAACGCGTACAGCGATGTCGAACTGTTCATCAGCAGCCAACCGGCTGGGTCTGAACGGTGGAAACAACATCGTGTTAATCGAGAGGCAACCGACTAGGTCAAAATGCGTCATGATCATTGGGAGCCAACCGGCTTGGACGGAATAGTCGTAACGAGGTCTGGCGTACCGCAAAAAGGAGGAAACAACCTTCTGTTCGACCACACATGGTCGAAACGGTGTCCTGTTCATCGGGAAGGGTCTGGCGTACCGCAAAACGGAGGAAACGGACTTCTGTTCGAGTGCCTACGGTCAAAACGAGGTCCTGTTGATCGGGGAGTGGCGTACCATAAAACAGAGGAAACAGACTTCTGTTGGAGCGCCTACGGTCGAAATGGGGCCCTGTTCATCAGGACGGGTGTGGCGTACCGCAAAACGATACTCCATGGGCTACTGTTCATCCATCGTCTACTGCCTTGCTCCAGCCTCCACGGGCTACTGTTCATCCAACGTCAAGTTCCTCCTGCCTTCACTTGCTACTGTTCATCCACCGTGACTTCCTCCTGCCTCCACAACTACTGTTCATCCGCGGCCTACTATACATCCAGCCTCCACTGGCTACTGTTCATCCAGCCTCCATGAGGTACTGTTCATCCACCCCCAACCGGCTGGGGTGTGGTAGCCTCCTCGGGGGTCCTGTTCATCCAGCGGCAACTGCCTACTACCACGGGGTCCTATTCATCCAACCACCACAACCAATCAGCTCGACTCACCACGTCTCGACTCGTTCTACATACCACGCGCACAGTAGCAACTATCACTATTCATCGAGAGGCAACCGAACACCGGCTAGCTACGTTTCGCACAGGGACTCGACAGGCTATTGTTCATCCACCGTATACTGCCTTGCTCCAGCCTCCACGGGCTACTGTTCATCCACCGTCGACTTCCTCCAGCCTCCACCTACAACTGTTCATCCACTGCGTCTTCCTCCTGCCTTCGCCAGCTACCGTTCATCCACCATCGACTTCCTCCAGCCTCCACCTGCCACTGTTCATCCACCGCGTCTTCCTCCCTGCATCCACCAGCTACTGCTCATCCACGAGCTACTGTTCATCCAGCCTCTGCTAGCTACTATTCAACCAGCCCTCCACGGGGTCCTGTTCATCCAACCCCAACCGGCTCAGGTGTGGCAGCCTCCTCAGGGTCCTTTTTCATCCAGTGACAACAGCCTACTACCACGGGGTCCTGTTCATCCAACTCCTAACAACGGTCACTGTTCATCAAGAGGCAGGTTGACCGGCTTCAATTAGCAGTAGTAGCAAAGGAATCGCTCGGGTTCAGTTAACAGCCAAGGGATCGATCGCTCGGGTTCAGTAACGTAGCTAGTGCAATCGCTCGGGTTCAGTAAGCGAATGCCTCACTCGGGTTCAGTTAGAGCCCAACACCTCGCACACACGTGCGCGCGTACCTATACGAGAGAAACGCGCAAACCTCCGTTCATCGCTCGGCCCCGACCACCCACCGTAACCGGGAACTCCCCGAAATTTTCCTCGCCCTCGCTTCTACCATGATTTTTTCTGTCATGGACGGCCCAAAGAATGTCATGCAGGTGCGTTCCCTGCCCCCAGGACGAAATGCCCATTTTCTATCATGATTTTTTGTCATAGAAGTAGGAGCCCACCACATCTCTGATGATATGTGTTTTTGCCACAATTATCGTCATAGAAGTGTCATAACCATGACAGAAAAAGTTTCATTCGGGCCATAATGTCACGGAAGTGTCTTTTTTTGTAGTGCAAATACCCTTCTCAAGGATGTTAATTCATTGCAACATATTTATCTTGACGTCTTTGCTTTCGAGATCTTCACCCAATGGGATGACGACTGTCATGGTGGAGCATGATCACCTATGCGGCCAACATCCCCTTGTGGTTCAGCAAGGGGGAAGGGCGCGTCGCACAAAGAGCGGAGATCATGGAACAACACAGCGGGGGTGACGCTGGTGGTTTTTACCCAGGTTCGGGCCGCTGTGAAGCGTAAAACCCTACTCCTGCTTTGGTGGATTGATGGGAGGACCGTGGTAGACACGCAGCGCTCAAACCCGGCAAGGTCGCCTCTGGGAGAGCAGCTACGCGCGTAAGAGTGTACAAGGGTCCGAATCCTTTATTAGGTTGCCATGGCCCTCCTTTTATAGGCTAAGGGGTTACCACAGTGGCAAAACAGTCATTATCTACTGATTAGATAGCCAATAGTGCTAACATACCTAACTCTGGCAGTTAGGACAAAGTTCATTAAATGCACTGCTAGGTTTCATGCTGAGGATGCAGCCTGGCAAGCCTGTCGTGCCGCTTATCTACCTTTACTTGTCTGCATGACACGCCTCTGGAAGGGTGTGATATTGGGAGAATCTCCCTTCCAAATGGCTGTCACATGCCAAATGACAGCCACTTAATCACTTGGGGGCTCGACACCACACTGATAAGTGACCTACGTCGCTGTGCGGTGGAGCGGTGGAGTCTTGGCGGGGAGATCTGCCCTTGGCGGCCCCGGCAAGCCTGCCGAGGGAATCTTGGGACTCGTCCTTGGTGAGGCCTCGGCTTGACCGGGCTTGTCTGCCCGACAAGGGAGGTCTTTCCTTAGTGATATCTTGTTCCCTTGGCTTGTCTTGGTCTTCTTGATCCACCCTTTGATTCCTCAAAGAGCTATCTATCTGGCTTGGTCTTGTCTTGGCTGCTTGGCGTTGCTGGGGTGGAGGTCTGTTGTCCATGCACAAGTCAGGGGAAACATACACCCTTGTTTGTGTACCCCGATAGAAGGCCCAGGCCTGAGCCATACGTGTCGGCGGGCACGTTGGGTTAGGCCCCAAACAGTGCATGGACACGTGTCGAGGAAGTGCTGCGCACGCAACGGTTTGTTATGATGACCAGTCAACTCAATGTCCACTCCGCGTAATTAGCGTAGGTCGGGGGGTCGTGGGGCTATAGCAATTAATGTAAAATGGTAACTTCCTGAGAGAAAACGGCGAATAGCCACCCCCACACGTTCATTCCACATAAAAGGGAAAACGTGAAAGGGCACTGCTCATTCGCATCCGCTTCATCCTCCATCATCTTCCTCCTCAAGCCAAGTGATCGCTGCTGCGCCCACACCTGCCTCCAACACCCCATCTAGTCTTCCACCCTCCCCACAGCCCCGAAGGATGGGAAAGAAATCCGTCGCGTGGGGGAAGCGGGCGACCACCACAAAGGAGGCTGCAGCGGAGGGGAAGAAGAAGAAAGCGGTAGAGTTTTACAGGAAGCGGCGAGAAGATGTTGTCTTTTTCCCATCGAGCTTGGACAGTAATGCTTTGGGTGCAAGGTATGCGTATATGTGGGGGAGGGAAGTCCCGAAAGGTCATGGCGCGCCCGTGGTCTTGCCGGAGGGGAAAGAGGACCCGCCAAATTCGTACCGCCTTTTCTGCGCGTACTTTCTCTGCGGCCTCAGCCCCCCTTTCTCAGACTTCTTCGAGGCGATGATGGTGGTGTATGGATTCCATCTCTTGGATTTCACGCCAAATGCAATGGCGTGCATGGCGATTTTTTCCCATCTGTGCGAGAACTTCGTCGGAGTCACCCCCAATGTGGATCTGTTCAGGCACTTCGTTGTCCCGAGGGTCGAGAACAAGGCTCACCTCTGAGGGAACATAAGTTGGATCCCTCGGGGCCAAAGGAATATTTGGGATTACCTTCCTGGTCTGCAGCACGGCATATGGGAAGAATGGAGGGTGGACTGGTGCTGGATTCAGGACGCGGATGCTCCAGAGTATTGCCGAGGCGGACGGAGTGCGTTGTGCGTGGCAGCGATTGTTGGGAGCCAGGCCTTACTGACGACAGGCTTCGCCTGGCGATAAACAGGATCGCCCATCTTAAAGTTGCCGGGCTAACCATTGAATTGGTGGGGGCTGACTTTCTCCGACGCTACATTGTGCCGCTGCAGAAAAGGGACAGGTTCGCCTGGCGGTACGGAGATGCTGCGGACAGGATGCTCCTATATCCAGGCCTCACCAACAATTTATCGGTTTATGGCCATGGCTGGTTGTGCGAACAGCTGTTCGGTAGCCTCGGGCCGTTCAAATTGCCGACAAGGGTCGTCCCGCTAAATATCAACTCCGCCTTGGATCAGATTTTGAAATGGATGCCTGACTGCAACGCTTATGGAGTTGCGGCTGATTGGCAACTACCTGGGCTCGATGCAGAGATCGAGTGGCTTTCCAATCTGGAGGAAAGGGCTTCTAGGGTGGAGGGCAACATGTTCAAGCGCACTTCCACGGTGGAAGCAGAGTTCATCAAGAGGCGGATCGAGGAGGACAAGGCGATTCGGACTGCCGGGAAGGCAAAGCCCAGAGGGGAGGAGGAGGAAGATGAGGAGGAGGCTGAGGACGAAGGCCCCTCTAATGGTCGGAGCGAGGGGCGCGCCACGGAGGAAGCTGCCGGGGAAGAGTCTGCCGGGGTTGAAGTGCTTTACGCCGCGACAGCAGAGGCCCAAGAAGGGGACGAGGCTGAAGAAGTGGAGCAGCCCGAAGACGAGTGGCTCGCAGTGGGTCCTCAAGCCCCAGAGCCAGACCTGGACCAGCGTCCTCGCAGGCGAGCTAGCCAAGGACCGGTGGCTCCTGCTCCTATGCCCGTCACCAAGAAGGTGAAGAAGATTGCCTCCAAAGGCGACAGGCCGGACGTGACGCGTCGCCAATCTCCCGCCAAGGGGCGAGCGGTTACGAGGGTCGACCACAGCTCCCAATCAGGCTCGAGCTCATCGCATGGCTCATCTTCGTTAGAAACCCCTGCACCTCCATAAGGCTCGAAGTTGTCGGGAAGCACTACTCCCTCGACCCTGAAGAGGAGCAGAGTGACCCCACCACCGATGGAGTTCGCGCTGGGCTCCATGCTCATCGATTCTGAGTAAGGAAAAAACTATCTTTCCTTGTTGAAGCGTCATGCGCTTGTTGGTTTGTTGATCCAATCTTGCTTGTTGTCTTTGACAGGGAGGAAGAAGAAACTCTCATCCACCGGCCCAAATGATCCAAGCAAGTGGAGTCGTCGGGGCCTTCGGAGGGAACGAGCTTGGTGGGAGGTAGCATGAATCATCCAGCGCCAAGCCCACAGCCCAGCCCCCGGCGCGAAGGTATGGGATAGGTTTTTCCCGCCAGGGGAGGCGTAGAAGAGCATGTCCCATCCCCTGCCAAGGAAGAGGGAGAGACCATCCAGAGCGAGGCCTTCCAGGAGGGGCCCACCCTGTCTGCTGATCGAGCCGAGGGATCCCCGGTAAGGGCCTCCACGGAAGGATCGGCCCATGCTGATGCTATGGTTACCGAGGAAGGAGGCAGTGGTCATGTCCCGACAACTAATGTTGCCGGGGAAACCGAAGCCCTCCCACGGCAAACGTCTCCGGGTAATCCACTCACTCTTTGTCTTTTGTTGCTTGCATCATCTTGCCTCAAGTCACTGGCTCACCAAGGCGTATTATTTCTTTATCATTTGCTCGCTATTCTCGCTTGTAGCTCCATTGGCCGAGGAACCAAAGCTGCTGGAGGAAGTGGCCAGCATTGGCAAGGATGCCACTGAAGAGGCCGCCAGGATTGCTGCCGCGGAGGGCCAGGAACAAGCTGCCGGGGATATCCAAGAGGCCCCGAAGGAAACAGAGAAGATCCCTGGTAGCGTGCCAGGATCGGAGGTAGTGGTTGAAGAGAAAATTCCTCTTCAAACTATGAGCCCTCCTCCCCAGTTTGGTACCTCGGCCGAGGCCCTGCAACCATCTTCGAGCAAGCTGGCGTTGGTGCTCGCCCAACCTAGACTCGGAGCCCCTGGCTCATCCGCAATAGTAAGTGCAGACCTTGATGAGGAGATCCAGAGCATCATGGCGCCGCTGTTCCAGCGAGCTGAAGAGGCTGATGACTCAGTCAGTGTAGTCATGGACCTACCATTCCTGGAGTCCGTGGCGACAGGCATTAAGGAGATGCATAGCAGGTACAACAAGAAGTGGCAGGCGCTCAAGGAGCAACACAACTCCGCCAGTCTCATGGATCAAAAGCTGAGGGACAAGGGCAATGAGCTGCGCGAGTGGCACGGCAAGCAGTTCCAAACCCTTCTGCGGCAACAGGAGACGATAACCATGGCGAAAGAGGATGTCGCTGCCCGGGAAGTCCGTTTGGCAGAGCGCGCAACACTTCTGAACACCAAGGAGAAGGACATCTCTTCCTGGAAAGAGAACCTCGAGGCCATCCTTCGCAATAAGGACGAAGAACTGGAGGCCATTTTCCAGCAACGCACCAAGGATCTGGAGGATAAGCACAAGGCGGCCCTTGACACGCTCACCCTTGACTCTGCTGCCCATCTGAAGAAGGTTGCCGATGACCTTGCCGCTGCATCCATTGCCAAGGCTGACCTCGATCAACAGGTGGCCAAACTGACAGAGGATCTTGCCGAGAGCGCCAAGGAAGTTGTGGCTCTCAAGGAGGAAGCGCTAAAGGTTGAGATTCTTCTGAAGGATGTGCAATCGTAGCTTTCCTCCAAAAGCCAGGACCTTGACACCGCCAATGGCACTATTACTGACATGAAGGCAAGGCTTGGCACCTTGGAGAACGGAATCGAGTCTACCGGTGCTCGTGAGAAGCAGCTGATGAAGGACTTGGACAACACGAGAATCCTCCGGAAGGACGCAGAGGACAAACTGGCGAACCAAGTTGAGCAGCGTGTTCTCTGGATCAAGAGTCTAGTCGACATTGCCGAGCGCCTCCCTGCCCAGATCGCAGCGGTGGATATGAAGAGCCCGACCTTCTCAGTCAATAGACATGAGGCTCCAAGCGTCAAGCTGGCGCTCTTCTTTGAAGGCTTGATCGAAGGGCTGAGGGCACATGAGGAAGAAAGAGTCGCTCGTTTTGCAAACGAGTCCTGAAAGCATGCCCACGATGCCCTCTTCATGCTCTTGAGCAACATCGCCATCGCCATCTGGACTTCAACCTTGCCAATGGCTTCAGGAGGCTGCCGGCAGGTGCCGACATTTTTGCTGCTGAGGAGAAGGCCGGTCCCTTCGCCGACAAGGTCCTCTTGGTCCCTAGTGTCCCCTAAGGCCGCCAAGCACAGCCTTGAATCATCCTTGTCGCCGTGGTGCCCTGTAATGAAACATTATGCATGTCTCGTGTTTAGGCCCCGTACTGCTTCTGTTCGTGTTGAACTAATATTTAATTATATTTAAGTGCATGCTATCCCTCTTGTGTTTCACCCATGGATGTTTGTATGTTTAGCTTCTTTCTATGTGTTTTGGTTGCCAGACAGTAACATGCTGCCGCGATTGCTGTGAGGAGTGGGTCCTTAGCATTCAGCTGGTGAGGACATGTCCCGGCAGGTTTTTCCTTAGGAGTCTTTGACGCGGCCGTCCACTTTGTTGAGCAGTGCTCGAAACAAAAGCGGGGGCGCAGACAAATACAGCAAGGTTCCATCACATCAAAGGTTTTAACCATACAAAAAAACTTGGTTGTCCGAGGGATAAGCAAATGCAAACATCGGAGAAAAAGTCAGTGGGTATGTTGACTTAGATTTTGTTCACGCTTCCCTCCTCCTTCCATCACAGTCGTTCGTCATGTCCGCATATCTTAAGAGGGTGGCATTCGCGTGTCTGTTTTAGATCTGCAACATCATTCAACATAAAAAAATGCACAAGGAGAAAACTTGGCGGTTTATCAGTTGCGCAACCACCCCCGGAAAGGGCCGGAGGGGATAGCAGATCACTTGTAGGTGATAATGCATGGTGAAAGGTAGGGCTGGTTCCTCTCTCCTTCTCCTTACAATTTTAACGACATCACGGCGCTAGGCATAAAGGTCACACTTGCGCGGACGGTCTTGCCGGAGCATGCTTGCCGGGGTGCCAATCAACAGATTCGCACCAGCGCCTTACTCGGGATTTTCTCTTAGCGGGGCAAATGCTGGACCGAGTTCCGTGTGGGCTTATCGACATTGATGATGCTAACCCCGCGTGGCTCAATCATTGACAAGTGAAAGGGGTGGAGGAAGAAACCGTATACCATATCTCCTCGCTTTTTCCCCTAGATGGGGGTTGCATGGTGGCCACGCTACCCAAGCCGTCCAGTGTCATCGCATCGCCACCACCTTTCGTTTCCATCACCGCCGTGGCCGCGATGGAGATGAGCGACGAAACCTGGGTAGGATGGACGAGGGAGTGATGTCGCCTTCCCCCCCCCCCCCCCCCGAAGCCGTTGGTGGAGGGAGCGTCGATGCTGATGACGATGCATCTTGAAGCGCTGTTCACAAACTTGGGTTCCAGCAAGCGCCTCCGCCTACCTGGCATGCCAAAGATGTTGTGGTGGAGCACGATCACCTATGGGGCCAACAGCCCCTAGTGGTTCGGCAAGGGGGAAGGGCGCGTCGCACAAAGAGCAGAGACCATGGAACAGCATGGCGGGGGTGACGCTGGTGGTTTTTACCCAGGTTCGGGCCACTATGAAGCAAAAAACCCTACTCCTACTTTGGTGGGTTGATGGGAGGACCATGGTAGACACGCAACGCTCAAACCCGGCAAGGTCGCCTCGGGGAGAGCAGCTACGCGCGTAAGAGTCTACAAGGGTCCGAATCCTTTCTTAGGTTGCCATGGCCCTCCTTTTATAGGCTAAGGGGTTACGACAGTGGCAAAATTGTCATTATCTACTGATTAGATAGCCAACAGTGCTAACATACCTAACTCTGGCAGTTAGGACAAAGTGTATTAAATGCACTGCTAGGTTTCACGCTGAGGATGCAGCCCGGCAAGCCTGCCGTGCCGCTTATCCACCTTTACTTGTCTGCATGACACGCCTCTGGATGGGTGTCATATTGGGAGAATCTCCCTTCCAAATGGCTGCCACGTGCCAAATGACAGCCACTTAATCACTTAGGGGCTCGACACCACACTGATAAGTGACATGCGTCGCTGTGCGGTGGAGCGGTGGAGTCTTGGCGGGGAGATCTGCCCTTGGCGGCCCTGGCAAGCCTGCCGGGGGAATCTTGGGACTCGTCCTTGGTGAGGCCTCGACCTGACCAGGCTTGCCTGCCCGGCAAGGGAGGTCTTTCCTTAGTGATATCTTGTTCCCTTGGCTTGTCTTGGTCTTCTTGATCCGCCCTTAATTCCTCAAAGAGCTATCTCTCTGGCTTGGTCTTGTCTTGGATGCTTGGCGTTGCTGGGGTGGAGGCCTGCTATACGTGCACAAGTTAGGGGAAACATACACCCTTGTTTGTGTACCCCGCCAACGACAGAAAGAAACTCTATAGGAATTGATCTCCTTGAAGATCGAGCAACTCAAGATCAACTCATTGAGTGATACGGAAGAACATCTATTGAGCTAGGGAAAAAAATGCACGTCGAGAGGGATGGTGGGAAACAGACGACGAAAGTTCAATTTGATAGGCAACAATTCCATGCTTGAGTAAGATGGTGCATGGTTTCAAAGTAGCGAGGAAACAATTATCATGATTTCATAACGGGGCACCATAGAAAAGGTGACCCGTAGAGTTATTCCCTTAAGTGGCAAATAGAATTACTTTTGATACAGGGATCATTGAAACTCTTCATACCAGGTTAAGGCAATTCACAAATGATCGTTTGAAGGAGTTCAAAGAAATGGCATACTCAGTTTGGAGAGTTATAAGACAACTCGGAAAATGGAACGCACATTCCCAATTGATACCGAGGATATAACCTAGTGTCTGAGTGTGCTTTCAAGAACTTGAGCATCTCCATATTTATCAGGGTTTTACCAATATCTATGCCAAAGATCCTGGCAACAATACATACTACGATGATGAGTAATAATGGAGAGTGCAGATGCAAAGGAGGACAACACTTTCTCATATTTTACCTTAGCGATGCCAGGGAGACAAAATCTAGATGATCGACCGAGAGGCATTAAGCACTCCACTTATAATGTTCTCCTCGATGTACTAGATACCACGATCATGCTTCGAAGCATCATCAATATGGTCCTCAAGTAAAGGTCGGACTCCAGGAACACAAAGGATCCATAAGAAACAACTTCTAGAACAAGTCGCACGAAATCCTCAGGGAGAAGATGGTCAACTGCTCATTCAAGATACCACAATAATAGATCTTCCAGCTAGGTGTGTCGGCCAGAACATCAACCTTGTCGGAGCCTATATCATAGATCTTGGAAAAGTTCCAACCATCATATCTGCCTGAGAACAGGATATTTCAGACTCAGCATGGCTGAAAAGGAAAGTTTACAGCACAAATCGACGGGATGACGTTGCGAGATTCTCGGAAAATGAACTATGGTAACAACTCCAAAACGTGAGTTGGATTGCAAGATGCATGTGAACAGAATGTCCGAGACAATCGTGTCCACATGGAAATCTTACGACAAAACACTACAGAGTTCTGGTTCGGAACCATCATCGAGGATAGCAAACTCCTTACTTAAGTCAAGATTAGCTCTTAAGAAGGAACTTCTTCTCCTTGAACAAATCAATTAGTGGCTTGATGTGTTGGGAAATACATATGGAGTGGAGGTTGCAAATCTACCAAACCGTAGTATACTTCGCATGTGCATGACTGACTTGGGATGATTCCAGAGGAAGAAAAAACAAACTTTCTCGAATCCACGGCGGCAACTTGCACCAAATGCACGTGAATCAGAGGAGTCACTTCTTTCATCAAACATATACTTCATGAGCTAGCATGAAGGAAATGCTTACAAAAGTTTCCAACACTAGCTTTAACATTCAACACGAATCATGGAGAAGATAAGATGGATGGGCTCAACAACAAATCATCAGAAATTCCATGAAGATGGAATTACACAATTATGTGAACAAAGTGATAGCACTGGTCAGACCAAAGGATATAATGGTGTATGCTTGAGGAAACAACCACGAGTAAAACAACATTACGAAAATGGTTGGTACTAATTTAATTGGACGATAGCCCATACTCAAATCAAAGATTGGATAAGGCAGTAGATACAACAATTGATCACGAAGATCAATCGATGAAGATATCATCTTTCTTCAACACACACACATAAGATATCCCTTTGAATGAACCAAGTTAGGCAAAGCTTTTATTTTCCAACTGTCCACGTTGTTGTTTAGCTTAACCAACTAGTACAGGGTTATCCAACACCTTGGAGAAAGGGTGGTTTAGAAGAAACCAACTTGATCATGAACTCAACATAACAGTCAGGGGAAAACCTGGTAATACTTCCAAGAAGATATTCGGAAAATCATGAACCATCGATATGTTACTAAGCTCGAGAACAATCTTGCTTTTCAGGGTAAGATGACATGATTAAAAGAGCGACAGATTAACACAATCGTAACTCATTGATCGAAAAGTGCACCAAGAAAAACGGACTAGGTAGCACGATCAATCTTAGAATGATAATTCAATAACCAACATGCTAAGAATGATATTATTGTCCATTAACTACCAAGCAATGGGGTTGCTAGGAGTATTGATTTCACACATCATGGTTCATTTGTCAACATTCCGGTTAAAACCAACACGGAGACCGAGGAATGAATAAAGATGGCGAGAAGTATCACTACATCAAGAGTTCATAGGAGGTCGTGCAATTCCCATGACATTCCTGATGTAAAATAGGGTGACACTCCAAGGTAGAGGAGATTACAAGCTGGATTGGCTTTCTTGATCTACGAAATACAACTACTTTGATCTAATCCTAGAGGCAGATGAGGGGCTGGAGTTTGTTTCTCCCAGTCATTCCGAAATGGAATGGCTTGACGGACCACAAGAGTAGAAAGGCATTGATGAGCATGAATGCACGACATACTCTTGACTATCAGCTGATAGATGAAGGTCGGAATATAGCTGAAGAGGGACAACTCAAAGGAACACACGATTTTCTGAGTTGTCCAGCAGGGCTCAACATATTTCTTTCGGATAACCCATGCAGAAAGGTTGGACTAGAAGAGTCATGATATAGAATGGAGAACTCTTTGAGAGCACTCTTGTTGTGATCTTTTGGTTCAAAAGTACTTCTGCCAGACTGGTTCATGGTATTGGAAGAATGATGTACCACAGACCTCGAAAGTTAGAACAAGCTTACTAATCAACCTAAAGGAGCTACAATCACTATCAATAGAGATAAGCGGAATGAATCATGGGTTCAAGAACCCAGAGAAAGAATGCCTACATAACTAAAGGACATCACGAACACATTCGGGAATGGTGGCCAGAATTATCACACTAGGATCACAAAACAAATACCGGACTACTGGGCGGTTTCTCTAAGATACCCTAGTGTCGTAATAACTTCAACATATATGTCGAGGCAACAGAGTACCTCACCGCACCGGTTAGTGTGGTTAATCTGGCCTAAAAGGACATCAGGAACATGGAGGAAAGATTTGCAAATGTATGAGCATGCACCAGGATATGCATATGCAACATTTCAACATAATGTCGGTATTAACATAAACATGCTCATGACCATATTACTCTACTACATAAACTTGACCAAGTAACTCACATACCACTGTAAACATAGTAGGCATAGCATGAATATGAAACTAGCACAAGTGAAATTATTATAAATAACTATATGCATTATATCAGGTTATATTCAAGTAGAAATCATAGTCATTAAAATGTCACTCTTGCAAATATTTGTGGTGTCTTGCCTTAGTTCAGAGGAGTGTCACACTCCTCTTGGTTCTCCTCAAGGCAACAAGATCCTTCTGAAAATAATTAAAATGGCATATAGAAAATGTCACACAACACATTTAAATGCACCAGAAATTCTAAACAACAAGCAAAAATCTCAAAATTTGCATGCCGATAGAGGAGCTCAAGACAAAACCAATGCAAAAAGAATCAACTGATTTGGACTTATAGAATAAAAGTTATAGCTGGTCAAATATGGGTCAAAATTTTGATTTAAAATGAATTTTCATAATAAACAGAAGGGGTGACTTTGAAGGCGTATTTTGAGATTACGCCTCCACTTATACCGCTTCGGGGGAGAGAGAGAGAGGTTGACGGGTGGGTCCCTTTGTTAGGGTTAGAAGAGAGAGAGAGAGAGAAAACAGAGGCGGTGGCTCTGTCGCCGGTGGTTCTTCGGCGAGGAGGCCACGGCGGCCACAGGCTAAGGGATGGATGGACGCGTCTTGGCACGGTGAACACGTATGTACTAGTAGCATGGGTGGAGATGAACGGACGGCGTCACAGTCTTCTTCTCTAGAGGTGGCGGCGGAGGCAGCTCGTCGGAGTTCGCGTTTCCAGTGAGTTAGAAGAGCTCCAGCACCACCGTCTCGACCAGGAGGAAGCCACGAGCATGCCTGAGAGGTTGGTAGAGGTCGAAGAGCGCCCGTGGAAGAAGAACGCCGAGCAAGATCCTCGGTGATCTCCGGCCAAGAACGGCGGCCAGAGGCCCGCCCGGCCTTGCGACAGAGCTAAGCTAGTCGATATGAGGCCAGTGGAGGAGATTGGGATGGTTGGAGAGGCTCGGGGAGTGCTCTATTTATAGGAGGGCGAGGGGGCTGAGCTCAGCTCCGCCGGGGAGGTTCTGGAGATGGCGAGAGGCCACGAGAGGAGCTCGGGGTGATGGGAGAGGTCACTAATGATCACGAGAGCACAGTGGAGCAATGGCACCAAGTACAGCATGTGGGAGGGAGACGACATAGTCACGCGAGTGCACTATGCACTCTGCTCCGCCATGTCCATGTCTGCAGTGGCTGTTGCCGGTGCTGGGGAGCTCCAGGAGAGGTCGGGAGGGACAAGTCGAGGCAGGCGATGGTGATTGCCATGCTGGGTTGGCCGGGGGTGGGTGCACGGGCGAAGCAGTGGCGCTGCCGACGCGCAGAGCGCGCCGAATGCATGCCAGGCGCCCTGGACTCACGCGGTCACCGCGTGCACTGGTGCAACGCGGTGCACCCGAGCTATGAAATCATGTCTGGTGTCTAGTCTGTGCAGTGTTAGGTCACCCTATGCTGTTGGTTCATTGCCAGGTCGACAGGAGGTGACTTGAGCTTCCTGGCAAGTTTGTGGACAGAAAATGTGGCAGCGATTTGAGAGAGATCTAGAAGGAGTTAGGAGATGAAACTTGGAGGTTAAGGAATTGCTAGGAAGGTCATCAAGCTATAAAAATCTCAGCTAAAAAAGATCAAGCAAAAATACACTTCCTTCACAAAGTGCCTTTCCTGACCAGAAGAGAAATGATTTTCTACAGCAAAAATACTCCTCATACCCATGGGATATTTTTGCATAGGAATATGAGGCATCGTCCAAAGAATATCTGGGAGTTTTCTTGGATTTTTTGGGTCAAGAAAAATAGGTGTTGCTTTGGAGCAGAAGTGAAAATCACTCATTTTAAAGAGAAAATGAATACTATGCCTTTGAGAAAAATATTCCCATGGCATTATTTTGAGATATATGAGAATAAGGGATGTTTTTTGGGATTGAGTGGAGTCACTTGGGTGAAAATCAAAAGAATACCCAAGTACTAAGTCCAAAGGAGTTAATCAAAAAATCCAAATTCAAACCACATTTGCAATAAACTCCAGAGAACGAAAAGTGGCAAAAACCAGGGTGTCACAAACCTCCCCCCCTTAGGATGAATCTCGTCCTCGAGATTCGGTTGCTCGGGAAACAATTCAGGGTATGTTGTCCTAAAAAAGTCCTCTCTTTCCCAGGTAGCTTCATTCTCGGTATGGTGTTCCCACTGCACCTTGTAAAACTTAACAGACTTGCTGCGGGTGAATCTTTCCATCTCGTCCAATATTCGGAAGGGTTTCTCTTCATATGTCAGATCCTTAGCAAGCTCTATCTATGTCATATCAGTCCGTTTCTCAGGCGGTGAGATACATCTGCGTAACTGCTATACGTGGAAGACATTGTGTACCGCTGACAACTCGGGTGGAAGTTCTAGTTGATATGCCACTACACCAACCTTGGACATGATAGGAAATGGGCCAATGTATCTTGGTGCAAGCTTTCCTCGAGTCTAAAATCTCTTAACTCCTTTCATGGGTGTGACTCGGAGGTAGGCATATTCACCCGGTTCAAAACTGATCTGTCGATGTTTGGAATCATAGTAACTCTTTTGTCGAGACTTGGCTACTTGGAGTCTGTCTCGGATTTCCCTTACTTGTTTCTCAGCTTCCATCATTAGGCCAGTCCCGAAGATGTGGCTATCTCCAGTCTAAGACCAGTTTAATGGAGTACGACACTTACGTCCATACAGGGCTTCATATGGTGACATCTTGAGACTGGTCTGATAACTGTTGTTGTAAGAAAACTCTTGCATATAGCAGGCTATCTTCCCATTTGGGTCCTTGAGCATGGGCACATGCTTGGAGCATGTCTTCGAGTATTTGATTTACTCACTCTGTCTGTCCGTCTGTCTGAGGGTGATAAGCCATACTATACTTCAGGGTTGTTCCCAAGGCTTGATGAAGACGTGAACAAAATGCCGAGGTGAAAAGGGATCCTCGGTCGGAGGTAACCACTACTCCAGGATGCTGCTAACGCGACACTACGATCAGAGACCCTTTGACGAAACTTTGTGCGATGCATTAGTCGCAAACGGTGATGTAAAAAACCATCAAAAAGAGGCAAAACGTTTGCGATGGCGGAGTCATCAAACACGGTTCCGATTTTAGTTGCGTGTGGGAGGCAGGGCACACGGTTGATCCATCCGAACTATTTGCGATGACACAGAACAACAGAAACGGGTAGCCATATCAAGGTGTGTGCGATATACACCATGCAGTTCACTCAGATGAACTGTTTTCTAATAGGGAGTGCAACAGAAATGGTTAGCCAGATCAAGGTGTGTGGGATATACAGCATACGGTTCACTCGGACGAACTGTTTTCGATTAGGGAACACAACAGAAACGGTTCAACTTAACAAGATGTATGTGATATGCGGCATACAGTTCACATAGATGAACTATTTGTGATGAGCCAAAAGAACACAAATGAGTCGTGTAAACAAGATATGTGTGATACGCGGCAAACAGCCGACTCGAATGAACTGTTTGCGATGAGAAATTACAACACAGACGTGTCGGTCTTCTGGGCACCAGGGTACCCAGATTTGCCTGCCTGCGGCCCACGGCGTGGCTCCATCGATGGCCTGGTACGGCCCATCTTCAGCACCTTCAAGACAAGACCCTCGCGAGGGGCCAAGCCTCGCGAGGCGGACGACACCAAGGCTACCGGAGGGAGCGGCCTCCCTAGGCTGGCTCCCGAGGAGCGGAGATTTCTATGCAAGTGCCCACCTCATGAGGTTGAGGTGGCGCAAGCCATGACGACCAAGGCCAGGTGGGCGCCAACATACGCAGAGTAGCAGGTTTCCTCTTTGGTGCTAAGGAGGCAAGCGCAGGCGCGGGGTCCCGAGGAATCACCTAAAGGTTTCCATTCCCGTGCAACAAGACCAAGACCGCCAGGACGACAGGACGGATGTCATTGCCGAGCCCACCACCATGTCACGACCAGAAGCTTTGTAGGAGAAGACCACCTTTCTGCAGGATAGGATGTACTTCTTGCCCCCCTTCAAAACTGGCCACTATGGGATCCCTTCCCACCTTCATTTTGGGGGAAGATGACCGAGGCCTCTCTATATATAGGTTAGCCACCACCATAGCAGAGGGATCGAACCCTCAGCTCACACCCACACAAGAAGGACCTCGTGAGGTTGTTCTTCCTCTATACTAGTTCATCCTCAGCCCCTCGCGAGGCTAATCCACCCCAAAGCAGGAGTAGGGTCTTACACCGCAAGGTGGCCCGAACCTGGGTAAACTGCTGTGTTCTTCTTCCTTCTTGTTCATCGAGCTAGGCCATGGGGGCGACGAATCGGTTGGCTGGAGAGGTTGAGTTCTTCGCACACGCCCCAGAGTTCGAACATTTCTTGGGTCCGCTGAGCCCTGAATCCGACATTTGGCACGCCAGGTAGGGGCATGTCGGAGGTTTGCCTCTTCGTCGGCCGCACTCCAGCCCTCGCCGACCGGTTCCCATGGCAGACGTCACACCACACGCCAGTCCGCCGAGCGTGTTTGGAGGCATCACGGGCCTCCTAGTTTTCTTCCCCGCCTTGCGGCATGTGCAGTGGCCGCCAAGGTTCAGGCCGGAGTTGCCACCGCGGTACGACGGTGCAGCGAACCTTACGGAGTTCCTGCAGGCATACGCAGATGCCGTCTGGGCAACGGGTGGCGACGACAAGGTCATGGCAAACTGGCTCCCCATGGCTCTCACAGGCGTGCCCTGCTCTTGGCTGCTCAACCTGCCGAAGTCTTCGGTAGCCTCTTGGGAGGAGTTGTGCGACTTGTTTGTCGCGCACTTCGCGGCTCCGGCGCCCCACACCGTCACAGCCATCCTTGGCGGGTCCCAGGCGCCCGCTTCAAGCCGCCACGCCAAGCAGCTCTTCCTGTAGATGGGGGCCACCCTGTCGTGGCGAGTGACTCCTCCAGGTTGGGCGGCGCCCCAGGCCGACCTCGTCTTCGACTCTAGGGACCACCCTAGGACTACGGTCGATGCCGGCGTGCTCCCCATGCTCTGCACCCCCACCGTCTGCAACGTTGCAGTCACTAGGACCCTCATCGACGGCGGCACCGGTTTCAACGTCCTCTCCGTGGAAGCCTTCGGTCTGCTCCATGTGCCTTATGACCGGCTCATCCCCACCAAGCCTTTCTCGGGGGTGACCGACGGCTCCACCTTTCCACTGGGATAGATCCGCCTCCCCATCACCTTTGGTACGCGTGACAACTACCGCACCGAGCTCATCGACTTCGACGTCGCCCGCATCGGCCTCCTGTACAACGCCATTCTCAGGTATCCGGCCCTCGCCAAGTTCATGGTGGCGACTCACCCCGGCTACAACGTCATGAAGATGCCGAGAAGCAGCGGTGTCCTCACTGTGGTGGGGGACACCCAGGACGCGCTCGTGGCCCTCAAGCTCACTTTCAAGGCTGCGGCGGCCACGCAGCTAGATGCGAGGGGCACTCCGGAGCTCCAGGAGGCCACGCCAGCGAAGAAGAAGCAGTTGTTCTCCCAAGACCGGGCCGAGACGAAGCAGGTGCCAGTCGACAACGACGGGGGATCAGGCCCCACCTTCACCATAGGCGCCGGCCTCCCCCCAGACCAGGAAGAGGCGCTGGTCAGCTTCCTCCGTGCGAACAAGGACGTGTTTGCGTGGGAGGCAACGAACTTGATCGGCGTCCCGCGAGGAGTAATCGAGCACCACCTGATGGTGTGCCCCGGCGCGCGCCCGGTGAAGCAGAAGGCACGAAGGAAACCCATGGAGAAGCAGTCATTCATTGTTCAGGAGGTTCACAAACTGCAAGATGCCGATGTCATCCGAGAGGTGCGTCACCCGGATTGGCTGGCGAACCCAGTCATCGTCCCCAAGAAGGGCGGGAAGGAGTGCATGTGCGTCGACTTCACGAGCCTCAACAAAGCTTGTCCTTAGGACCCCTTCCCTCTTCCACGCATTAACCAGATCTTTGACCCCACTGCCGAGTGCGACTTGCTATGCTTCCTGGACACCTTCTTAGGCTATCACCAAATCAAGATGGCAGTGCAGGATGTCGAGAAGACGACTTTTCTTGACCCCGTGCGGGGTGTACTGCTACACATGCATGTCGTTCGGGCTGCGCAATGCCGGCACAACCTTCCAACGATTGATGCACATCGCCCTAGGCCGGCAGCTTGGGCGAAATGCTGAGGCATACGTCGACGACATAGTCATCAAATCACGGGAGGCGAGGACTCTCGTCTGTGATTTGGAAGAAACGTTCGCCAACTTGAGCAAGGTCAACTTCTGGCTCAATCCGGAGAAGTGCGTGTTCGGCGTCCCGTTCGGCAAGCTGCTGGGCTTCCTGGTGTCGCACAGAGGGATCGAGGCCAACCCAGAGAAGGTCAAGGCGATAGAAAAGATGAGCCCGCCGCAGACCCTCAAGAAGATGCAGAAGCTCGCGGGCTTTGTAACCTCGCTGGGGCGCTTCATCTCCAAGCTAGGCGAGCGCACCCTCCCGTTCTTCAAGCTGATGGAGAAGAAGGGCCCGTTCGAATGGACTCCGGAGGCGGAGGCAGCCTTCCAAGACCACAAGAGGTACCTCAGCAGCCCGCCGGTGATGGTAGCGCCTCATCCTCTTGAGCCCCTGGTACTTTACCTGGCCCCCACGCCCACTCGGCCAGCGCGGCACTCGTGGCGGTCCGGGAAGAGTTCGCGGTTGCGGGTGTGCGGCATAGCGCCCCGCGTCTGACCATGGCACCGGAGCCTCAGGACGACGCTCTTGAGGCCTCGGCTACCCCACCGGACGGCAGGGCTCCCAAGGTCAGCGCTCCTGAGGCCTCGGCTGCCCACTAGACGGCAGGGCTCCCGAGGTTGGCGCTCCTGAGGCCTCGGCTGCCCCACCAGACAGCAAGGCTCCGGAGGCTCCCTCGCCTCTAGAGGGGCAGGATGCTGCCGATGCTCCCTCCCTCATCGAGCATCCCATGTACTTCATCAACACGGTGCTGCGTGATGCGCGTGCATGCTACCCCATGCCACAGAAGCTCCTGCTCGCGCTCCTCGTCACCTCCAGAAAGTTGCGCCACTACTTCCAAGGCCAACCTATTAAGGTCGTCTCCACATACCCCCTGGAGAAGGTGCTCCAGAGCCCCAACGCCACAGGAAGGGTTGCTGAGTGGAACATCGAGCTGCAGGCGTTCCACCTGGAGTTCAACACCACCAGAGTCATCAAGGGCGCGACCCTCGCTGACTTTGTGGAAGAATGGACTGACGCCCCTGACCGAGGGGTAAGCGAGGACCGTCCCCTCACGCCCGGAGACAAAGCTCTAGATGGTTGGGTCATGTACTTCGATGGCGCGTTCGCACGCCAAGGCGTATGTGCTGGGGCCGTGCTCATCTCGCCTACCCAGGACAACCTCTACTACGCCATGAAACTCTGCTTTCAGCATGGCGAGAAGGTCTCCAATAACATCATTGAGTATGAGGGCTTGATCGCCGGCCTCAAGGACGCAGCGGCTCTGGGGGTCAGGCGCCTCACCATCAGGGGCGACTCCCAGCTCCTCGTCATTTTCTCCAACAAAGCGTACAAGCCAAAGGATGAGCACATGGAAGCATACCTTGAAGAGGTACGCAAAATTGAGAAATGATTCTTGGGCTTGGAATTGCAGCACGTACCGCGTGGCACGAACAAGGAGGTGGACAACATCGCCAAGAGGGCGTCCCGGCGCCTTCCCCAATAGCCTGGCGTCTTCGAGGAATGGCACTTCAAGCAATCAGCGGCTCCCCCCACTACAGGACCAGTGCTACCTCGGGAGGAGCCGCCCATGGCACCCTCCTCGGGCGCCCCAGCTTGTGGCCCGACCTCGAGGGCCGGCCTGCTCCTCGCGCTCGAACCTCAGGAGGGATGTTGGACCGAGGAGTTCAAGGCGTACCTGCTCTGAGGCACCCTGCCGAAGAAGGAGGAAGACGTAGAACGTGTGGCCCGCCAGGCCACCGCGTACTGCATCCAGGACGGCGAGCTCTACCGAAGGCACCCAAACGACGTCTCTGCGGTGCATCTCCAAGGAGTAGGGGTGTGAGCTGCTGGCCGACATTCACAGTGGAGACTGCGGGCATCACTCCTCGTCGCGCACCTTCGTGGGCAAGGCGTTCTGCAACGGGTTCTGATGGCCCACGGTGCTCAATGACGCCACTGAGCTGGTGAGATCTTGCGAGGCATGTCAATTCCATGCAAAGCAGATCCACCAGCCCGCTCAGGGCCTCTAGACCATCCCGCTCTCGTGGCCGTTCGCGGTCTGGGGGCTGGATATCCTGGGCCCATTTCCATGAGCGCCCGGGGGCTATCGCTACCTCTATGTTGCCATCGACAAATTCACCAAGTCAGCCGAGGTGGCGGCCGTGGGCACCATTCCAGCTGGCTCGGCTGTCAAGTTCATCAAGGGCCTCATGAGCCGTTTCGGGGTCCCCAATCGTATCATCACTGACAATGGCTCTCAGTTCACGAGCAACCTTTTCAAAACATATTGTGCTAATCTTGGAACACAGATATGCTATGCTTCGGTGGCACACCCACGAAAGAACGGCCAAGCTGAGCGCGCCAACGTGGAGGTCCTGAGGGGCCTCAAGGTGAGAAGCTTCAAGAAGAAACTCGAGGCCTGCGGTAGGGGCTGGCTCGACGAGCTCCAGTCCGTGCTGTGGTCCATCCGCACCACTGCGACCAAGCCCACAGGCGAGACCCCGTTCTTCCTCGTCTACAGGGCTGAGGCAGTCCTCCCTCATGAGGTCAGACATCGCTCCCCGCGGGTCTTGGCGTTTGACAAGGCACGCCATGATGCCTCGCGGGGGATGGACCTCGTGCTGGGGGAGGAGGGCCGCCGCCAGGCCTCGCTCTGCGCCGTGTGGTACCAGCAGGCGCTGCGGCGGTATCACTACCGTAGCGTCCGCTCCCGGACCCTCGAGGTGGGTGACCTCGTACTGAGGCGGGTGCTCTCCACGGAAGGGCTTCACAAGCTCTCGCCTATGTAGGAGGGCCCATTCAGGATTGCCCGCGTCTCCAGGCCTGGCGCCGCGCGCCTGGAGACGCAGGATGGGGTCCCCATCCAGAATGCCTGGAACATCCAGCATCTCCGGAAGTTCTATCCATGATCAAGGTCTCCGCTCGTGACACTCTCACGTAATAATGAGTTGGGGCTGTACACGCCCCGGAGTCTCCTGAGTGCCGCCCCTGGGCCTCACGGGGGCTCCCAGCCACGTCCTAGTGGAGGCCCCATGCTCCGCGCTGGTGGGAATACAAGAAGACTAGTGTAGGTGCCGGACGCGGTTGTTCTTTTCACTACAAAAAAAGACACATTCGTGACATTTTGGGCCAAACGAAGTTTTTTTCTGTCATGCTTATGACACTTCTATGACGATAATTGTGACAAAACTTGGTATCATCATAGATGTGGTGGGCTCCTACTTCTATGACAAAAAATCATGACAGAAAATGGGTTTTTCGTCCTGGGTGGCCCGGAGATGCAGCTGCATGACATTCTTTGGGCCGTCCATGACAGAAAAAACCGTGGTAGTAGCGAGGGCGAGGAAAATATCGGGGAGTTCCCGGTTACGGTGGGTGGTCGGGGCCGAGCGATGGACGGAGGGATTGCGCGTTTCTCTCGTACACGTATGCATGTAGGTGCGAGGCATTGGGCTCTAACTGAACCCGAGCGAGGCGTTCGCCTACTGAACCCGCGCGATTGCACTGGCTACGCGTTACTGAACCCGAGCGATCGATCGATCCCTAGCTGTTAACTGAACCCGATCGAGCGATTCCTTCACTACTGCTGCTAACTGAAGCCGATCGAACTGCTGCCTCTTGATGAACAGTGAGCGTTGTTGGGGGTTGGATGAACAGTTCCCGGTGGGGTTGGATGAACAGGACCCCGTGGGGGTAGAGGCCGTTGCCGCTGGATGAACAGGACCCCGATCGAGCCGGTTGGGGGTGGATGAACAGGACCCCGTGGAGAGCTGGTTGAACAAGAAGCTGTGGAGGGTTGGTCGAACAGTAGCTGGTGGAGGGCTGGATGAACAATAGCCCATGGAGGCTGGATGAACAGGAGCCCGTGGATGAACAGTAACTGGTGGAGGCAGGAGGGAGACGCCGTGGATGAACAGTCGCAGGTGGAGGCTGGAGCGAGGCAGCAGACGGTGGATGAACAGTAGCCCATGGAGTCCCGTTTTGCGGTACGCCGCACCCCTCCCGATGAACAGGACCCCCGTTTCGACCGTAGGAGGTCGAAGAGAAGTCTGTTTCCTCCGTTTTGCGGTACACCACACCCCTCCCGATCAACAGCACCCTGTTTCGACCGTAGGAGCTCGAACACAAGTCCGTTTCCTTTGTTTTGCGGTACGCCAGACCCTTCCCGATGAACAGGACCCCGTTTCGACCGTACGCGATAGAACACAAGGCCATTTTCCTCCGTTTTGCGGTACGCCAGACCCCGTTCCGGCTGTTCCATCCAAGCCAGTTGGCTCCCATTGAACACGACCCATTCCGACCCAGTCTGTTGCCTCCCGATGAACAAGACGCATTCCGACCCAATCACTTGGCTCCCAGCGAACACGATGTTGTTTCCTCCGTTCCAACCCAGCCGGTTAGCTGAAGATGAACAGGACAACGTTGCTGCCGTCCGTTGCCTCTCCATGTACACGAGCCCTGGCCGTCCGTATGCGCGAGTACGCGTTTCGAGACCCCGCTCATATGTACGTATGTGGCCGTATTTTTTGGCGTCTGGCTGTATGTACGTGTACATGGTTTACACGGGACAGCCTGAACTGCTACGTGGGGGGCTCTACTATGACATGTGCCGCTACTTACTCGTCCACGGTTCATCGTTGCAGAGCGACCGATTGACCAGTATGTATGTACACATTCGCGACAAGATAGACAACGCTACGTACGCTTCGACCGGGTGGGTCCCAGCTGTCAGGGAGGATAAGGACGCACTCCCTTGCGTGCGAAGATATAGCTACTGGGTCCCAACTGTCAGGGGGGTCTTTTTTTTGCCCATAATAAGGACGCACTTCCTTGCGTGCGAAGATGTAGCTGGTGGGTCCTAGCTGTCAGGGGGGGATCATTTTTTTTCCCGTAATAAGGACGCACTTCCTTGCGTGCGAAGATGTAGCTGGTGGGTCCCAGCTGTCAGGGGGAGAAAACATTATTTTTCAGGGTAAAAAGGATGCAGTTGCATGCATGCATCCATGGGCGTGGTGCGTCCCCACTGTCAACCTCTCACGTACAGTCATCTTCCGATGACTCTCGTTTGTTGACCACGTTGACCACACCATGTCGAGCGCACCAAGACCGGTGGACGACGGCGAGGCCCCAGACTGGAACGGCCCGGAGATGGGGAAGACGCGACAGTGGAGTCACAGATGGAGAGGAGTGGGAAACTTGACTGGTTCGGGTGCGCGGCAGCACTGCCGCCCACGGGAGACAGGAGCAAGAACAGAGGTTGAAGAAGCAGCACGCCCGGCCACGGGAGGCGGTAGCAGGCGGTACCGCCAGCGGTGGTTTGGGCGGCTGAAGCATGAATATCCGAGATTGAAGAAGCACCACAGCCGCTAGATGGACATCCAACGGCCACTGCTAATAGAATCGTGTGTTGCTTTTTTTTAGGGATGTGTGTTGACTATAAGTTGACAAAGCCTTGCGTACGCGTCAACTTAGTAGGCCCACAAGAGACCATCACATCTGTGGTAGAGAACATATAGCCCATTTGTGATTTGTTATAATGTATAGCCCATTTTCTAATTATAATGGAATTTACTCAGCCCATTTACTGTTTGTTAAAATTACAGCCCATTTTCTAGCCAGGACTTTGTTAATAATTTCAGCCAACCGCTCAAAAAAAAATCAACAAAATTTCCAACATTTTGATGGGATCCGAAATAGTTTTTAACCCGAAATTTAGAGTCAGATTAAATATAATTTAAAAATAAATTTGTATTAGGTAAAAATCCAACAAAATTTTGCGCGCGCAACAAGTAATGAAATTAAAAAATTTACCTTTTTTGAGAAGAATAAAAAAATGTACCTATTCGGTGCGTTTTTTATATTTACAGCCAATTTTTTTTATTACAGCCTATTTATTATTTCTTAAAGCCCATTTTCATGGCAAGTCTAATGCGGCCGGGAGAATAACAAGTGGACCTGGGTTGGGTATTCCGCTAAAAAAGAATAGCTGGGCTAGCCATTTTCACATTTCAATATTAATATCTGGGCTGGATATTTGGTCGACATAAAATAATAGCCTGGGCCAGACGGGCCACAGCCCGCCCAGTTGATACCCTGCTCCTTTGAACAATAACAAAAACATCGCTCAAGAAAAACTCTGCTCACACCTCAAAAACACAAATACTGCTCGAGCTGCTGGGTCCCAGCTGTCGGCCGCTCCTTGTGCAATTCTCTTGTTTATTGACTATATAGGTTGACAATGGTGTGGGACTGTGATGTCAGGAAACCAGGAGGAAGCAAAAAAATATAGAGTTGTATATACTAATAAGGAGGCCCTTGCGTACGTGCGGCTATGGCCCTGGTGGGATCCACTGTCATCCTCTCCAATTAAAGTCATCTCCTGATTCCTTTTGTTCGTTGACCATGTTGACAAAGCGAGATGGCAGCGCCACGATGAGCGCAACAACTCGTAGGATGACGAAGAGGGCCTCGCGGGCCCTACGGATGGTCTGATACTGTGCCTACTGCTCATTCAGGAAGCCAGGATCATAGGGCCACATGTCCGCGATGGCATTGTCGTTTGCTTGTTCACCGGCGATTCGTCCTTCCGTGAGCCGGTGCTCGTTGAGGTGACGGAGGTTGCAGCACAGGTCCTCCTGCGCTGGTAGCTCTTCCGACATTAGGGCGTCGAAGTGCAGCCGCACCTGCTCTATGGTGAACATGGTATGAACCGGCTTGGGCGGTGCCACCGGCTCCTGGTCGGAAGCCACGTCCATCGTCTGATTGTCGTTGGGCCCGTTTCCCCTAGCAGCCGGGGGCTACCACTACCTCTATGTCGCCATCGACAAATTTACCAAGTGGGTGGAGGTGGAGCCCGTGAGCACCATCCCAGCACGCTCGGCCGTTGATACGTCTCCAACGTATCTATAATTTTTGATTGTTCCCTGCTGTTATATTATCATTCTTGGATGTTTTACAATCATTTTATAGCAACTTTATATCATTTTTTGGGAGTAACCTATTGACATAGTGCCCAGTGCTAGTTGTTGTTTTTTGCTTGGTTTTTACTTCACAGAAAATCATTACCAAACGGAGTCCAAATGCAGCAAAACTTTTTGGAGAATTTTTCTAGGCCAAAAGACACAGGATGGGCCAAAGAAGTACTAGAGGGGTGCCCTGAGGGGGGCACAACCCACCTGGGCACGCCTGGGGGCCCAGGCACGCCCTGGTAGGTTGTGCCCACCTCGGTGGCCTCCCGCACCGCCTCTTTGCTCCATAAATACCCCAATATTCCAGAAACCCTAAGGGATTTGACGAAAAACAATTCCAGCCGCCGCAAGTTCCAGAAACCACAGATCCAATCTAGACACTATCATGGAGGGGTTCAACATCCTCATTGGTGCCTCTCCGATGATGCGTGGGTAGTTCATTGTAGACCTACGGGTCCGTCGTTAGTAGCTAGATGGCTTCCTCTCTCTCTCTCTCTTTTGATTCTCAATACCATGGTCTCTTGGAGATCTATTTGATGTAACTCTTTTTGCGGTGTGTTTGTTGGGATCCGATGAACTTTGAGTTTATGATCAGATCTATGTTTTTATCCATGAAAGTTATTTGAGTCTTTTGATCTCTTATATGCATGATTGCTTATAGCCTCATATTTCTTCTTTGAATCTTTGGTTTAGTTAGGCCGACTAGATCGATTTTTCTTGCCATGGGAGAGGTGCTTTGTGATGGGTTCGATCTTACGGTGCTCAATCCCAGTGACAGAAGGGGAAATGGCACGTATGTATCGTTGCTATTAAGCATAACAAGATGGGGTCTATTCCTACATGAATAGATCTTGTCTACATCATGTCATTGTTCTTATTGCATTACTCCGTTTCTCCATGAACTTAATACAGTAGATGCATGCTGGATAGCGGTCAATGTGTGGAGTAATAGTAGTAGATGCAGGCAGGAGTCGGTCTACTAATCTTGGATGTGATGCCTATATAATGATCATTGCCTGGATATCGTCATAATTATTTGAAGTTCTTTCAATTGCCCAACAGTAATTTGTTTACCCACCGTATGCTATTTTCTCGAGAGAAGGCACAAGTGAAATCTACGGCCCCGGGTCTCTTCTTTATCATATTTGCCTTCGAGATCTATTTTTATTCGCTTTTATTTTCAGATCTATTAATCCAAAAACCCAAAAATACTTTGCTACAAGTTATTGTTATTTATTTTATCTCGCGTTCCCGAGAGATCTATTTATCCAATCTACTACAATTTTATCTACCGTTTTACCTGGGAGGGATTGACAACCCCTCTTTTACGTCAGGTTGCAAGTATTTATTCTTTGTGTGCAGGTACCATTTACTTAGTGTTGTGTGGTTCTCCTACTGGTTCGATAACCTTGGTCTCATCACTGAGGGAAATACCTACCGTAGCTGTGCTGCATCATCCCTTCCTCTTTGGGGAACTACCAACGTAGTTCAAGCTGCATCGAAAGGAATTTCTGGCGATGTTGCCGGGGAGACATTATCAACATCTACAAGGTTCCTAATCACAAATCTCATCTCCTTGCAATTGTGACGCCCCCGGCTCGATCGTCCACTAATCATACACGTAAATGCACACGATCAAGCCTAAGGACTCACGGGAAGATATCACAACACAACTCTAAAACATAAATAAAGTCATACAAGCTTTATATTACAAGCCAGGGGCCTCGAGGGCTCGAATACATAAGCTTGCATACAAGCGTCAGCGGAAGCATCAGATATCTGAGTACAGATATAAAGGAAAACATAGATAGGCCTATAAAAGGCGGGACAAAGGAAACACTACGATCGAAAGGCGCAAGCCTCCTGCCTGGGACCCTCCGATCCTACTCCTGGTTGTCGGTCAACTCGTAGTAGAAACCACTCTCGAGGTGGTAGAAGTAGACGTCGACGGGGCATCTGTCTCAGGGGCTCTGTCCTCTGGTCACGGCAAACTGATATGGGGAGAAAAGGAAAGCAAAGCAACTGTGAGTACTCCGAAGTACTCAGCAAGCAAGGATCTACACTACATATGCAACATTATCAAGGGGAGGCTGTATATGTGGACTGGGCTGCAGAAATGCCAGAATAGAGAGAAGGCCTAGTCCTATCGAAGACTAGCATCTTCAGCGGTCTTGCAGCAATAGAAGAGAGTTGATCAACACAGTATAAAGTAGTAGTATCGATAAGTCTCAACCTCACCCAGAGATCCTTTCTTGACTCCCTGCGAGAAAGCAATCCCAGAGCCATACAGTCATCAACCTCGTCCTGAGATCCCTTCTCGACTCCCTGCGAGAAGCAATCCCAGAGCCATAGTATCCAGGTCTCATCTCAAGTTCTAGCTGTATCGATCGGGATACAACTCCGAGTGTCCTTTACCGTAGGACCGGCTATCGATAGAAGTTTTCTTCCCTACAGGGGTGCACCAACTTACCCACCACGCTCGCTTAACTCCGGTCGGTCACACTTTCTGGGTCATGCCCGGCCTCGGCCAAACGACACACCGCAACCCTACCTACAGCTCAGCAGAGAGGTCCCCGCCGGTCTACATCCTAAGCGCAAGGGGGTCTTGGACCATCGCCCCTCGCCCTCCGGGTCAATGCGCACATGGCTCAGATCCAAGCACCACCTCTGTCGAGAATGGCGCCAATCACTCCATGCCGCAATGCTGAACTGGACGTCTGACAGAGCTTTCGGCTGATGCATACGATGCAGAACGCCCATACTATGCCCACGTGATGGTTAGTGCTATCAGGCAGAGGCCTGCTCGGATCAAATATCCAAATCGTTAGTGGACTAGGGGCATGCGGTAACGAGCAGAGACTCACGAAAGATGTGACCCCATCGCTCCGTCTCGAGGACTTGCGGCAAGGGCCATGAATGCCCAGCCACGCCTCATATTCACACTCGGGCACCATCCAGGCAACCCGTCTTCACAACACTCGCCACTTAGGCGCACGCGGGTACCCCTCAGGGTCGACCCGCCTTTCCAAGTAACAGTGTAAGGTCCAAGTATCCGTGTGTCCACAACATCAAGGGAATCCGAGGTATCACCCTCGTTGGATTCCTACTCGATGTATCCATCAAGGTGAACTCGGAGGAATCACCCTCGATGGGTTCACACTTGATGTGTTGTACGACGGCGTCGTTATCGGAAGCGGTGAAGGAGGAATCACCCTCGATGACCGCGACCAAATAGCTACTCTACAGAGTTAACATCAGAAGTGCTACAAGTGGTTTCACCCTCGGCACTCGATAGTAACGTTGCAGTGTCGTTACAACTAAGGGGGGGTGATGTGCGGTGCCGGGGCCTGGTCTTCAATCCCGTTGATCGGGTCTTCTGATAATACAGCGGGGCAGTGCGGGACAAGTGGGGTCACTGATAGGTCTCTACCCAGCCTATACTAAACAGTTTAGGATATGCAGGTAATTATCAACAGCAGGTTACAATAAACAGGCTATGCATCAGAATAGGTAAAGCAGCAGCAGCAGCAATTCTAATGCAAGCATGAGAAAATAGAATGGGCGATATCGGGATGATCAAAGGGGGGGTCTTGCCTTGTTGCTCTGCGGCAAAGGCAAGGTCATCAACGGTGGCGTCGGGCTCCGGAGCTGCGTCGGTATCGGGCTCTATCGAGAGAGAAGAGGGGGAGGAAACAGTATAAATACACAGCAACATATGCCACACAGAGCAGGCTAAGCTAACGTGCAGTGCAGGGTTGCCTAAAGACATGTCTAAGTCATTTAGTTATTTTAGAAATTTGTTTGGATTTATTTTATTAGAGTCATGCACTATTCATTTATCTGAAATAGGCAAAAAGTTGCATGTTCAGATAGTTAGGGACATGTGATGGACGAACGGACGGCGTATTCGGATTCGTCTCGTCGTTCTGAGCAACTTTCATGTACAAAGTTTTTCGATCCGAGCTACGGTTTATTTTATATGAATTTCTAAAGATTTATTAATTTTCTGGAATTTATTTAATTATTTAAATTTGAATTATCCGAAATAGTAATTGATGACGTCAGCACGACATCAGGCTGACGTCAGCAATCAACACTGCAGTTGACCTAGTCAACTGACGTGTGGGTCCCAATTTCTTTGACTGTTTAGGTTAATTAACAGATTAGTTTAATTAGCAGGTTAATTAAGTTTAATTAAACCAGATTAATTAAGTTAATTAATTATTTAGTAATTAATTAATTAATTAATTAACATTTAATTTTATTATTTATTTTTTTAACTCAGGGCCGGACCCATTGGGCAGTGGCCCAGCCGGGTCAATGCAGGGGGGGTGGCGCACGCGCGCGCGGTCACCGCAGAGGCCGGCGCAGCGCGGCGCAGGGGATGCGGCCTGGCGGCCGCGGTCGGGGCCGGCGCGACGCTCGCGCGGGCACGGGAGGCAGGCGGCAGCGGGCGGCAGCAGTGGGAGGCGGCGGCGGCAGTAGGCGGCCGCGGCTGCAGCAGCAGGAGCGGCAGCAGAAGCAGTTGCGGTGTAGCAGCGGCGAACGCAGGCAGGACAGCGGGCGTGCGGGCGCAGGCGACGGCAGCAGGGGCGCGAGGCAGCGGCGGGCAGCATCGGCAGGGGGCGGCAGCGGCAGCAAGTGCAGCAGAGCAGCGCGGCCGTGGGGGGTGAGCGGGGTCGAGCGGGGAGTGGCCGTGGCCAGGTCGGCCAGTTCACGCACGGGCGCGCGACCAGGGCTGCAGCCGACGGGTGCGGACGCGGCCAGGGACGCGAGGAGCACGGCCAAGACACGATGACCACGAGCTCGCAGGAGCTCGGGCGCGGGGTGGTTCGGCGGCCTATGGTAGGAGGAAGAAGAAGGGGGATGAGGAGGGCTCACGACACGGCGGTAGGGATAGGCAGCATGCTCGGGGAGGCCGGTGGCGCCATGGCGACGAGCAGCAGAGACGAGGCGGAGGACGAGTGGCTCGGGCGCTGCTGCGGTGCCAAGGCGTTGGTGTGCGCCTGCATCGTGGAGGGCCGAGGTGTTGAAGGAGCGTGAGGGGAAGGAAGGTCGGGCGTCGAGGACGGGCGCTCGCGGCTGGGAGCCCGCCATCCGGAGCGGCGGCGTGGCGCGGTCGGGGGTGGATCGCCCCTCGATCCAGAAACGGGGCGGGGAGAGGAAGGAGGAGTGGGGAGTGGGGATCGTGAGGGAGGTGGCTGCGGGCTAGGTCACCGGGGGAGGTTAGTAGAGGGGGGGTTGGGCCGGCTGGATCAGGAGGCCAGCTAGGCCGATTGGCCCAGTCGGGGGGGGGGTCTGTTTTTCTTTCATTTTGTTTTAGCTTTTCTGTTTCCTTTTTCTTTTTATTTATTCTTACTTTCAGTTTTGTAAATAGTTAGGCTCAAAATGACTTTTGTAAAATATGGCACTTGTTCCATTAAATGCTAGGCATTATCTACTACTATCAAAAATTGGTTTGGAGACAATTGGAGTTAACACAGTTTTATGATAATAAAATGTATTAAACCTTGCTGTTTTGGTAATGCTAGAGCCACCTGATTAATTTATTAATTGTTGGTTACAATTTTAGAATAGTCTCTGGAATATTTGCTATTTATTGAACATTTTGGTTTCTGAGTTTGGACAACTTTTATTTTCACTTTTAGTATGAATTTCCAATTGGATTTGCATTTGAAAAGGGATATGATCCAAATGATGTTTAGGCACTGTTAATCATGATGACATGGCATTATCTAAAGGGGATTACTGTAGCCAACCACTGGGGGTGTTACAAATCTCCTCCACTAATAAGAATTCTCGTCCCGAGAATTAAGAGGTAGTGTAAGGGGGAAAGATTTGGCTGCGAAATTCTATCGGATCCTTTTTAGTCTTGGTTGCTCTTCTCGAAGAGGTCAATCCATTACATTGATGTCTTCATCTGTCTGCTTCAGGTCCCCATGATGAAGTCGGCATCCTTTCTTCGGGAATTCCATTGTACTTACGAATAGGAAAGGGGTAACTCGGCAACGGTAGAAGGCTATAAGGGGTAATCGTCGGGGGTTATCCCATGAGTGAACACATGGGTATCTCTCGAGTTGGTTAAATGAAACACATCGAGAGCCAAGCAAGAAGGTACAGTAAGAAGTTTCAAGTAAATAGACAATCGTTCGATGTCTGAAACAAAGTGTGAAGGTGGTCTAGAGCAACGAGAATAAGTATTGCGTCTGATACTAGAATTGATGTTCCCTCGGAAGGTGGCTCGTGAATTACGTATGAGGCCACGCGCGAGGAATAACTTTGGGAACAGGGGGTGTGCAGGAGAGTCAGGTTTCGATCCTGTGGAACTGTGGGTTATGGCCCACCATGTGGGTTAAAAGTAGGAAGGGCGGTGACGTCTTGCACGATCATGTAAGCAAGGCATGTTGGAGGATAGTCTGTCGGTTATGTCAGAAACAGCATCGGTACCAAGGGCGAGGGACAAGAGAACCATTTTCCTGCTCGTTGAACGAGGCGGACCAATAGGCAAAGTTCTCGTCCATCGGCGGTTACCGGAATGTCATCAACAGTAGAAACAGGGTCTCACTGACAGGGTTGTACACCGAGGTGTTTACATAAGCAGTGAATTATTACTGCTTAGATCATATAGATCACAAGAAAGGTTAATCAGATTAAACAGAACAATGGAAAGGAAAATGTGTTTAACCACATACTTCAGGGGTATATCCTTCCCAAGGGCAAGCAGAGCATGATATCCACGACAGGATAGAAAATATAAAAAAAAATTGGTAAGGGGAGAGAAATTTCATGTCATTACCCATACAACGGTGTTTGGATAAATGATAAAGAAAAATTTAGCATGGTGCTTCAAATGTTTTTATTGAAGATCGTAGTACCACAGACATGCTTCGAGATCACATTGGCAAAGATCAGACTTTGGATACACAAAGAATCCATCAGGAACAACTTATAGAATAAGTCTTACAATTTCCTCATGGAAGAATGGTTAACCTCGCTAAAAAGGAAACTATAACAATAGGGCCTCCGGCCAGGTGTGCTAGGCATGACACCACCTTACCGGGTCAAAGACCAATGTTATAACTCTTGGAAATATGTTCCAACCATCATACCTGACCGAGATTCAGATTTGATTGGTGTCAGGATACCTCAGACTCAGGATGCCTGAGAAGAAAAAGGGGCAACACAAATTGACGAGATGACATTGTAAGATTCTCGGGAAATGAACTATGGAAGCGAGTTCCGGAACAAGAGTTCATCATAAACCAATGAGGGGATGAGGAGGTAGCTGATACACTCAGCGACAATTCATCGAGATTTCCAAAAGATGGATTTCCACAATTAAGTGAACAAGGAGATAACATTTGTCAGATCAAATGATATAATGAGGTATGCTCAAGGAAAACATACTTGATTAATCATTGGTTGACAGGTGTCATGATTTCGGTTGATATCCCAGAAGGGGTCAAAATGTGGATGATGATCACGACAAATTTGGTCGAGAGGCTCCACGAAGAAGCAATTGAACATCGACTGCATCAAGTAAAAGGACTGATGTAGCGAAAGATTATTGGAACCACATATACGACACAAACTCGGAATCAAGTTTGTGGTTCGAGGTGAAATGATAAGACGAGGAAATCAACGTAAGCTTAGCTTATTGTCGAAAGATGTGCTTCGGGAATAAGGACCGGGTGGCACTGTTAAAATTTAGCACGATAATGATATAGGCGATCAGGCTAGGAATGACGAGATTGAGTTCCCAGCAACAATTAACTAGGTGTACTGAATCACAGTGCGGATTCGAGTCACTTGTCAAAGTTCTCGATTGACGGACAATGCAGACCGGCGGAGTGACTAAAACAGTGAGAGTATTAGTCCAACAATAATTCATAAGAGATAGTGCAAAAGACAGGTACTTTAACTTGTTTAAGGAATGGAACCAAAGGAGAACCATATGGTTGGAACCACGATTGTAAATGACCAGAGCAAAGATATAAGATGAACTTATATCAAGGGGATAATTATTTTTACAAGAAGCTTCCATGATAAGTTCCACATCGGTTCCATGGGCATGAACACCAAGTTCAAGGTCGACTCCCACTTCTTCAATGTCTAACCTTTCATTCACTCCTCATCTCGAAGAAATTGTATTGCTGAAAATTTATCTGGTGAAGCACCAGAAGAGTATGACTCGCATAACTTTTGATTTCACACGGATTATGGAAAGCATAGGTTCAACCTATCGGGACAATTTTACGAATCTATACAACCAGCAACCAAAGCAAGTCGAAAGCAGGATATCGAAGTCAAAGCAGATGGTACAATTTACCGAAGGTAATATGTATCAGGGGGAATAACTATCAAGGTTATGGGATATGGAGGACACCATCAGATAATGATCCACCAAAAGTTCTGGTGGACCGCAAAGGGACGCGTTTGGGAGTATCGGTACTCAATCAGAAGAATGCAAGCGCGTCAGGTTATGGGATTATAAGAATAGTTCGAGGGTTAACTTCAAAAGACTTACGATTTCCAAGTCGGGGGATCAGAAGCAGACGCCCCGATCAAAGATGGATAAGTTGAAAAGACTTAGAGGCACAATTGATCACAAGTTGATCGACTGAGAACCAGCTCATGTTCAAAATAACGTCTGAGTCGGAATGACAAATTCTAGGAATTAATTGATGATAGCAAGCAGTCACATACATAATGAATCAAGGGACTCAAAATGATGGCAACCAAGGAGGTTGATGAGATTACTAGACATTTGGAATTAACCATAATGAAAGCAGGTAAGAAGAACCTCAAAAGTAGTAGGCTACAGGAGATTCTCGGAAGATCGGATAGCATTATGAAATATTTCAGGAACACAAGAACAACTGGGGATGAACGGATCCCCGTTAATGTGAGGAATTAACCGCAGTGCGAAAGAAGCTGCACAGTAGTAGGCTCAAAGGATTCCCGGATTAATGAGGAGTATTTCGTACATAAAGGAGTAACTGGGAATGAAGATACAAACGGCAAAGAAGTGTAGTTATTCATAGTGATTACCGGTGGTAAGAATTTGCAATGACTAAGGGCACAAGGGTCTCAGGAAACTTCGGGGAGTATCATCAGAATCTTCTGATGAAGAAGACGATCATCTGTAGTGAAGGGGCTCTCCGAGAGGAAGTGGTTACGAGATCCTAATGCCAGAGTTAACAAAATCATTTAACCCGAATAGAAGAGAGATCAGAGTCCCATAGTATAGACGAGAAATAAAAGATCCTAATACCACCCAATTGGCGACGAGGGCCCATAAGCCACACAGCCAAGTTAGTAAAAAAGTTTTAGGTTACTAGACTCAACTTCGGCCAAGGAGTTGGAAAGGGGGGGGGGGGGTTCCTACAGTCAGTCGGCTCTGATACCAACTTGTAACGCCCCCGGCTCGATCGTGCACTAATCATACACGCAAATGCACACGATCAAGCATAAGGACTCACGGGAAGATATCACAACACAACTCTAAAACATAAATAAAGTCATACAAGCTTTATATTACAAGCCAGGGGCCTCGAGGGCTCGAATACATAAGCTTGCATACAAGCGTCAGTGGAAGCATCAGATATCTGAGTATAGATATAAAGGAAAACACAGATAGGCCTATAAAAGGTGGGACAAAGGAAACACTACGATCAAAAGGCGCAAGCCCCCTGCCTGGGACCCTCCGATCCTACTCCTGGTCGTCAGTCAACTCATAGTAGAAACCACTCGAGGTGGTAGAAGTAGACGTCTACGGGGCATCTGTCTCAGGGGCTCTGTCCTCTGGTCACGGCAAACTGATATGGGGAGAAAAGGAAAGCAAAGCAACCGTGAGTACTCCGAAGTACTCAGCAAGCAAGGATCTACACTACATATGCAACATTATCAAGGGGAGGCTGTATATGTGGACTGGGCTGCAGAAATGCCAGAATAGAGAGAAGGCCTAGTCCTATCGAAGACTAGCATCTTCAGCGGTCTTGCAGCAATAGAAGAGAGTTGATCAACACAGTATAAAGTAGTAGTATCGATAAGTCTCAACCTCACCCAGAGATCCTTTCTTGACTCCCTGCGAGAAAGCAATCCCAGAGCCATACAGTCATCAACCTCGTCCTGAGAACCCCTGGATGAACAGGCTATGCATCAAAATAGGTAAAGCAGCAGCAGCAATTCTAATGCAAGCATGAGAAAATAGAATGGGCGATATCGGGATGATCAAAGGGGGGGCTTGCCTGGTTGCTCGGCGGCAAAGGCAAGGTCGTCAACGGTGGCGTCGGGCTCCGGAGCTGCGTCGGTACCGGGCTATATCGAGAGAGAAGAGGGGGAGGAAACAGTATAAATACACAGCAACATATGCCAAACAGAGCAGGCTAAGCTAACGTGCAGTGCAGGGTTGCCTAAAGACATGTCTAAGTCAATTAGTTATTTTAGAAATTTGTTTGGATTTATTTTATTAGAGTCATGCACTATTCATTTATCTGAAACAGGCAAAAAGTTGCATGTTCAGATAGTTTGGGACATTTGATGGACGAACGGACGGCGTATTCGGATTCGTCTCGTCGTTCTGAGCAACTTTCATGTACAAAGTTTTTCGATCCGAGCTACGGTTTATTTTATATGAATTTCTAAAGATTTATTAATTTTCTGGAACTTATTTAATTATTTAAATTCTAATTATCTGAAATAGTAATTGATGACGTCAGCACGACATCAGGCTGACGTCAGCAATCAACAGTGCAGTTGACGTAGTCAACTGACGTGTGGGTCCCACTGTCATTGACTGTTTAGGTTAATTAACAGATTAGTTTAATTAGCAGGTTAATTAAGTTTAATTAAACCAGATTAATTAAGTTAATTAATGATTTAGTAATTAATTAGTTAATTAACATTTAATTTTTTTTTAACTCAGGGCCGGACCCACTGGGCAGTGGCCCAGCCGGGTCAATGCAGGGGGGTGGCGCACGCGCGCGCGGTCACCGCAGAGGCCGGCCGGCGCGGCGCAGGGGATGCGGCCTGGCGGCCGCGGTCGGCGCCGGCGCGATGCTCATGCAGGCGCGGGAGGCAGGCGGCGGCGAGCGCACGCGGGCGGCAGCAGTGGGAGGCGGCGGCGGCAGTAGGTGGCCGCGGCTGCAGCAGCAGGAGCGGCAGCAGAAGCAGCTGCGGCGTAGCACCGGCGAACGCAGGCAGGACAGTGGGCGTGCGGGCGCAGGCGGCGGCGACGGCAGCATGGGCGCGAGGCAGGGGCGGGCAGCATCGGCAGGGGGCGGCAGCGGCAGCAAGTGCAGCAGAGCAGCGCGGCCGTGGGGGTGAGCGGGGTCGAGCGTGGAGTGGCCGTGGCCTGGTCGGCCAGTTCACGCATGGGCGCGGGGCCAGGGCTGCAGCCGACGAGTGCGGACGCGGCCAGGGACAAGAGGAGCACGGCCAAGACACGACGACCGCGAGCTCGCAGGAGCTCGGGCGCGGGGCGGTTCGGCGGCCTACGGTAGGAGGAAGAAGAAGGGGGATGAGGAGGGCTCACGACGCGGCGGTAGGGATAGGCAGCATGCTCGGGGAGGCCGGTGGCGCCATGGCGACGAGCAGCAGAGACGAGGCGGAGGACGAGTGGCTCGGGCGCCGTGGCGGTGCCAAGGCGTTGGTGTGCGCCTGCGTCGTGGAGGGCCGAGGTGTTGAAGGAGCGTGAGGGGAAGGAAGGTTGCGCGTCGAGGACGGGCGCTCGCGGCTGGGAGCCCGCCATCCAGAGCAGCGGCGTGGCGCGGTCGGGGGAGGGATCGCCCCTCGATCCAGAAACGGGGCGGGAAGAGGGAGGAGGAGTGGGGAGTGGGGATCGTGAGGGAGGTGGCTGCGGGCTAGGTCACCGGGGGAGGTTAGTAGTTCACACCTCGCCCTCCACCGCAGGCGCACACACCAACGCCTTGGCACCGCCACGGCGCCCGAGCCACTCGTCCTCCGCCTCGTCTCTGCTGCTCGTCGCCATGGCGCCACCGGCCTCCCCGAGCATGCTGCCTATCCCTACCCCCGTCGTGAGCCCTCCTCATCCCCCTTCTTCTTCCTCCTCACCGTAGGCCGCCGAACCGCCCCGCGCCCGAGCTCCTGCGAGCTCGCGTCGTCGTGTCTTGGCCGTGCTCCTCTTGTCCCTGGCCGCGTCCGCACTCGTCGGCTGCAGCCCTGGCCCCGCGCCCATGCGTGAACTGGCCGACCAGGCCACGGCCACTCCACGCTCGACCCCGCTCACCCCCCAGGCCGCGTGCTCTGCTGCACTTGCTCCGCTGCCGCCCCCCTCATGTCTGCCCGCCCCTGCCTCCCCAGTCTCCTCTCCCCCGCCTCCCCCTCCCACTGTCCTGCCTGCGTCGCGCGGTGCTACGCCGCAGCTGCTTCGCTGCCGCTCCTGCTGCTGCAGCCGCGGCCACCTACTGCCGCCGCCCGCCTCCCACTGCTCCGTCCCGCGTGCGCTCCGCCGCCTCCTCCTCCCGCCCTGCTGAGCATCGCGCCGGCGCCGACCGCGGCCGCCAGGCCGCATCCCCTGCGCCGCGCCGCCGTCTCTGCTACCCGCTCGCGGCTGCCCACCCCCTCATTGACCGGCTGCCACTGCCCAGTGGGTCCCCCCTGAGTTAAAAAAAATTAAATGTTATTAACTAATTATTTCTAAATCATTAATTAACTTAATTAATCTGGTTTAATTAAACTTATTAACCTGCTAATTAAACTAATCTGTTAATAACCTAAAACTCAATGACAGTGGGACCCACACGTCAGTTGACTACGTCAACTGCACTGTTGATTGCTGACGCAGCCTGATGTCGTGCTGACGTCATCAATTACTATTTCAGATAATTAGAATTAAATAATTAAATAAGTTCCAGAAAATTAATAAATCTTTAGAAATTCATATAAAATAAACCGTAGCTCGGATCGAAAAACTTTGACATGAAAGTTGCTCAGAACGACGAGACGAATCCGAATACGCCGTCCGTTCGTCCATCAAATGTCCAAACATCTGAACATGCACTTTTTGCCTGTTTCAGATAAATGAATAGTGCATGACTCTAATAAATAATCCAAACAAATTTCTAAAATAACTAATTGACTTAGACATGTCTTTAGGCAACCCGCACTGCACGTTAGCTTAGCCTGCTCTGTTTGGCATATGTTGCTGTGTATTTATACTGTTTCCTCCCCTCTTCTCTCTCGATATAGCCCGGTACCCCGACGCAGCTCCGGAGCCCGACGCCACCGTTGACGACCTTGCCTTTGCCGCCGAGCAACCAGGCAAGCCCCCCCTTTGATCATCCCGATATCGCCCATTCTATTTTCTCATGCTTGCATTAGAATTGCTGCTGCTGCTTTACCTTTTGATGCTAGCCTGTTCATCCGGGGTTCTCAGGACGATTTGATGACTGTATGGCTCTGGATTGCTTTCTCGCAGGGAGTCAAGAAAGGATCTCTGGGTGAGGTTGAGACTTATCGATCTACTACTTTATACTGTGTTGATCAACTCTCTTCTATTGCTGCAAGACCGCTGAAGATGCTAGTCTTCGATAGGACTAGGCCTTCTCTCTATTCTGGCATTTCTGCAGCCCAGTCCACATATACAGCCCCCTTGATAATGTTGCATATGTAGTGTAGATCCTTGCTTGCTGAGTACTTCGGAGTACTCACGGTTGCTTTGCTTTCCTTTTCTCCCCATATCAGTTTGCCGTGACCAGAGGACAGAGCCCCTGAGACAGATGCCCCGTAGACGTCTACTTCTACCACCTCGAGTGGTTTCTACTATGAGTTGACTGACACCAGGAGTAGGATCGGAGGGTCCCAGGCAGGGGCTTGCGCCTTTTGATCGTAGTGTTTCCTTTGTCCCCCTTTTATAGGCCTATCTGTGTTTCCTTTATTCTATACTCAGATATCTGATGCTCCACTGACGCTGTATGCAAGCTTATGTATTCAGCCCTCGAGGCCCCTGGCTTGTAATATAAAGCTTGTTGACTTTATTTATGTTTTAGAGTTGTGTTGTGATATCTTCCCGTGAGTCCTTATGCTTGATCGTGTGCATTTGCGTGTATGATTAGTGCACGATCGAGCCGGGGGCGTTACAAGTTGGTATCAGAGCCGACTGACTGTAGGAACCCCCCCCCCCCCTTTCCAACCCTTGGCCGAAGTTGAGTCTAGTAACCTAAACTTTTTACTAACTTGGCTGTGGCTTATGGGCCCTGTCCCAATTGGGTGGTATTATTGGTTATTTCTCGTCTATACTATGGACTCTGATCTCTCTTCTATTCGGGTTAAATGATTTTGTTAACTCTGGCATTAGGATCTGTAACCACTTCCTCTCGGAGAGCCCCTTCACTACAGATGATCGTCTTCTCATCAGAAGATTCTGATGATACTCCCCGAAGTTTCCTGAGACCCTTGTGCCCTTAGTCATTGCAAATTCTTACCACCGTATCACTATGAATAACTACACTTCTTTGCCGTTTGTTTCTTCATTCCCAGTTACTCCTTTATGTACGAAATACTCCTCATTAATCCGGGAATCCTTTGAGCCTACACTGTGCAGCTTCTTTCGCACTGCGGTTAATTCCTCACATTAACGGGGATCCGTTCATCCCCAGTTGTTCTTGTGTTCCTGAAATATTTCATAATGCTATCCATCTTCCGAGAATCTCCTGTACCTACTACTTTTGAGGTTCTTCTTACCTGCTTCATTATGGTTAATTCCAAATGTCTAGTAATCTCATCAACCTCCTTGGTTGCCATCATTTTGAGTCCCTTGATTCATTATGTATGTGGACTGCTTGCTATCATCATTAATTCCTAGAATTTGTCATTCCGACTCAGACGTTATTTTGAACATGAGCTGGTTCTCAGTCGATCAACTTGTGATCAATTGTGCCTCTAAGTCTTTTCAACTTATCCATCTTTGATCGGGGCGTCTGCTTCTGATCCCCCACTTGGAATCGTAAGTCTTTTGAAGTTAACCCTCGAACTATCTTATAATCCCATAACCTGACGCGCTTGCATTCTTCTGTTGATTACCGCTCCCAAACCGTCCCTTTGCGGTCCCCAGAACTTTTGGTGGATCATTATCTGATGGTGTCCTCCATATCCCATAACCTTGATAGTTATTCCCCCTGATACATATTACCTTCGGTAAATTGTACCATCTGCTTTGACTTCGATATCCTGCTTTCGACTTGCTTTGGTTGCTGGTTGTATAGATTAGTAAATGTCCCGATAGGTTGACACCTATGCTTTCCATAATCCGTGTGAAATCAAAAGTTATGCGAGTCATACTCTTCTGGTGCTTCACCAGATAAATTTTCAGCAATACAATTTCTTCGAATGAGGAGTGAATGAAAGGTTAGACATTGAAGAAGTGGGAGTCGACCTTGCTTGGTGTTCATGCCCATGACCGATGTGGAACTTATCATGGAAGCTTCTTGTAAAAATAATTATCCCCTTGATATAAGTTCATCTTATATCTTTGCTCTGGTCATTTACAATCGTGGTTCCAACCATATGGTTCTCCTTTGGTTCCATTCCTTAACAAGGTTAAAGTACCTGTCTTTTGCACTATCTCTTATAATTATTGTTGACTAATACTCTCACTGTTTTAGTCACTCCGCCGGTCTGCATTGTCCGTCAATCGAGAACTTTGACAAGTGACTCGAATCCGCACTGTGATTCAGTACACCTAGTTAATTGTTGCTGGGAACTCAATCTCGTCATTCCTAGCCTGATCGCCTATATCATTATCGTGCTAAATTTTAACAGTGCCACCCGGTCCTTATTCCCGAAGCACATCTTTCGACAATAAGCTAAGCTTACGTTGATTTCCTCTTCTTATCATTTCACCTCGAACCACAAACTTGATTCCGAGTTTGTGTCGTATATGTGGTTCCAATAATCTTTCGCTACATCAGTCCTTTTACTTGATGCATCGATGTTCAATGTGCTTCTTCGTGGAGCCTCTCGACCAAATTTGTCGTGATCATCATCCACATTTTGACCCCTTCTGGGATATCAACCGAAATCATGACACCTGTCAACCAATGATTAATCAAGTATGTTTTCCTTGAGCATACCTCATTATATCATTTGATCTGACAAATGTTATCTCCTTGTTCACTTAATTGTGGAAATCCATCTTTTGGAAATCTCGATGATTTGTCGCTGAGTGTATCAGCTACCTCCTCATCCCCTCATTGGTTTATGATGAACTCTTGTTCCGGAACCTCGCTTCCATAGTTCATTTCCCGAGAATCTTACAATGTCATCTCGTCAATTTGTGTTGCCCTTTTTCTTCTCAGGCATCCTGAGTCTGAGGTATCCTGACACCAATCAAATCTGAATCTCGGTCAGGTATGATGGTTGGAACATATTTCCAAGAGTTATAACATTGGTCTTTGACCCGTAAGGTGTGTCATGCCTAGCACACCTGGCCGGAGCCCTATTGTTATAGTTTCCTTTTTAGCGAGGTTAACCATTCTTCCATGAGGAAATTGTAAGACTTATTCTTATAGTTGTTCCTGATGGATTCTTTGTGTTCCAAAGTCTGATCTTTGCCAATGTGATCTCGAAGCATGTCTGTGGTACTACGATCTTCAATAAAAACTTTGAACCACCATGCTAAATTTTTTCTTTATCATTTATCCAAACACCGTTGTATGGGTAATGACATGAAATTTCTCTCCCCTTACCAATTTTTTTTTATATTTTCTATCCTGTCGTGGATATCATGCTCTGCTTGCCCTTGGGAAGGATATACCCCTGAAGTATGTGGTTAACACATTTTCCTTTCCATTGTTCTGTTTAATCTGATTAACCTTTCTTGTGATCTATATGATCTAAGCAGTAATAATTCACTGCTTATGTAAACACCTCGGTGTACAACCCTGTCAGTGAGACCCTGTTTCTACTGTTGATGACATTCCGGTAACCGCCGATGGACGAGAATTTGCCTATTGGTCCGCCTCGTTCAACGAGCAGGAAAATGGTTCTCTTGTCCCTCGCCCTTGTACCGGCTTTTTCTGACATAACCGACAACTATCCTCCAACATGCCTTGCTTACATGATCGTGCAAGACGTCACCGCCCTTCCTACTTTTAACCCACATGGTGGGCCATAACCCACATTCCACAGGATCGAAACCTGACTCTCCTGCCACACCCCCTTTCCCAAAGTTATTCCTCGCGCGTGGCCTCATACGTAATTCACAGCCACCTTCCGAGGGAACATCAATTCTAGTATCAGACGCAATACTTATTCTCGTTGCTCTAGACCACCTTCACACTTTGTTTCAGACATCGAACGATTGTCTATTTACTTGAAACTTCTTACTGTACCTTCTTGCTTGGCTCTCGATGTGTTTCATTTAACCAACTCGGAGATACCCATGTGTTCACTCATGGGATAACCCCCGACGATTACCCTTATAGCCTTCTACCGTTGCCGAGTTACCCCTTTCCTATTCGTAAGTACAATGGAATTCCCGAAAAAGGATGCCGACTTCATCATGGGGACCTGAAGCAGACAGATGAAGACATCAAGTAATGGATTGACCTCTTCGAGAAGAGCAACCAAGACTAAAAAGGATCCGATAGAATTTCGCAGCCAAATCTTTCCCCCTTACACTACCTCTTAATTCTCGGACAGAATTCTTATTAGTGGAGGAATTTGTAACACCCCCAGTGGTTGGCTACGTAATCCCCTTTAGATATGCCATGTCATCATGATTAACAGTGCCTAAACATCATTTGGATCATATCCCTTTTCAAATGCAAATCCAATTGGAAATTCATACTAAAAGTGAAAATAAAAGTTGTCCAAACTCAGAAACCAAAATGTTCAATAAATAGCAAATATTCCAGAGACTATTCTAAAATTGTAACCAACAATTAATAAATTAATCAGGTGGCTCTAGCATTACCAAAACAGCAAGGTTTAATACATTTTATTATCATAAAACTGTGTTTAACTCCAATTGTCTCCACCAATTTTTGATAGTAGTAGATAATGCCTAGCATTTAAGGAACAAGTGCCATATTTTACAAAAGTCATTTTGAGGCCTAACTATTTACAAAACTGAAAGTAAGAATAAATAAAAAGAAAAAGAGAAAACAGAAAGCTAAAACAAAATGAAAAGAAAAACAGACCCCCCCCCCGACTGGCCAATCGGCCTAGCTGGCCTCCTGATCCAGGCCGGCCCACCCCCCCCTACTAAACCTCCCCCGGTGACCTAGCCCGCAGCCACCTCCCTCACGATCCCCACTCCCCACTCCTCCTTCCTCTCCCCGCCCCGTTTCTGATCGAGGGGCGATCCACCCCCGACCCGCGCCACGCCGCCGTCCTGATGGCGGGCTCCCAGCCGCGAGCGCCCGTCCTCGACGCCCGACCTTCCTTCCCCTCACGCTCCTTCAACACCTCGTCCCCTCCACGATGCAGGCGCACACCAACGCCTTGGCACCGCAGCACGCCCGAGCCACTCGTCCTCCGCCTCGTCTCTGCTGCTCGTCCGCCATGGCGCCACCGGCCTCCCCGAGCATGCTGCCTATCCCTACCCGCCGTGTCGTGAGCCCTCCTCATCCCCCTTCTTCTTCCTCCTACCATAGGCCCGCCGAACCACCCCGCCCCGAGCTCCTGCGAGCTCGTGGTCATCGTGTCTTGGCCGTGCTCCTCGGTCCCTGCGCCGCGTCCGCACCCGTCGGCTGCAGCCCTGGTCGGCGCCCGTGCGTGAACTGGCCGACCTGGCCACGGCCACTCCCCGCTCGACCCCCGCTCACCCCCCACGCCGCGCTTCTCTGCTGCACTTCTGCTCCGCTGCCGCCCCCCCTGCCTGCCCCTTCCTATGCCTTCCCTCCTGCTGTCCTCTCTCCCCCTGCTTCCTCGCCTGCCTCCCTCACGCCCGCTGTCCTGTCCTCTTCGCCGCTGCTACAACACCCTCACACCCACTGCTTCTTGCTTCCTTTCGCTGCCCCTCTCCCTGCTCTGCAATGCCGCGGCCGCCTACTGGCCCCTCCGCCTCCTCCCACTCTGCGTTCCCCCTGTGTGTTCCGCCCTCTTCCTCCTTCCTCCCGTTCCCTACCCTCCTCTCCTCCTTCCCCGTCGCCCGCAGTCCGCTCCCCCCTGCGCGCCTGCGCCCCTCTGCGTGCCGCGCTCGCTTCGCCACCCCCCCTGCATTACCCGGCTGGCCACTGCCCAATGGGTCCGGCCCTGAGTTAAAAAATAAATAATAAATTAAATGTTAATTATTAATTAATTAATACTAAATATTAATTAACTTAATTAATCTGGTTTAATTAAACTTAATTAACCTGCTAATTAAACTAATCTGTTAATTAACCTAAACAGTCAAAGAAATTGGGACCCACACGTCAGTTGACTAGGTCACTGCAGTGTTGATTGCTGACGTCAGCCTGATGTCGTGCTGACGTCATCAATTACTATTTCGGATAATTCAAATTTAATAATTAAATAAATTCCAGAAAATTAATAAATCTTTAGAAATTCATATAAAATAACCGTAGCTCGGATCGAAAAACTTTGTACATGAAAGTTGCTCAGAACGACGAGACGAATCCGAATACGCCGTCCGTTCGTCCTCACATTCCTAACTATCTGAACATGCAACTTTTTGCCTATTTCAGATAATGAATAGTGCATGACTCTAATAAATAAATCCAAACAAATTTCTAAAATAACTAAATGACTTAGACATGTCTTTAGGCAACCCTGCACTGCACGTTAGCTTAGCCTGCTCTTGTGGCATATGTTGCTGTGTATTTATACTGTTTCCTCCCCCCTCTTCTCTCTCGATAGAGCCCGATACCGACGCAGCTCCGAGCCCGACGCCACCGTTGATGACCTTGCCTTTGCCGCAGAGCAACAAGGCAAGACCCCCCCTTTGATCATCCCGATATCGCCCATTCTATTTTCTCATGCTTGCATTAGAATTGCTGCTGCTGCTGCTTTACCTATTCTGATGCATAGCCTGTTTATTGTAACCTGCTGTTGTAATTACCTGCATATCCTAAACTGTTTAGTATAGGCTGGGTAGAGACCTATCAGTGACCCCACTTGTCCCGCACTGCCCCGCTGTATTATCAGAAGACCCGATCAACGGATTGAAAACCAGGCCCCGGCACCGCACATCACCCCCCCTTAGTTGTAACGACACTGCAACGTTACTATCGAGTGCCGAGGGTGAAACCACTTGTAGCACTTCTGATGTTAACTCTGTAAGAGTAGCTATTTGGTCGCGGTCATCGGGAAGCGGGGTGATTCCTCCTTCAACCGCTTCCGATAACGACGCCGTCGTACACACATCAGTGTGAACCATCGAGGGTGATTCCTCCGAGTTCACCTTGATGATACATCGAGTAGGAATCCAACGAGGGTGATACCTCGGATTCCCTTGATGTTGTGGACACACGGATACTTGGACCTTACACTGTTACTTGGAAAGGCGGGTCGACCCTGAGGGTACCCGCGTGCGCCTAAGTGGCGAGTGTTTGTGAAGACGGGTTGCCTGGATGGTGCCCGAGTGTGAATATGAGGCGTGGCTGGGCATTCATGGCCCTTGCCGCAAGTCCTCGAGACGGAGCGATGGGGTCACATCTTTCGTGAGTCCTCTGCTCGTTACCGCATGCCCCTAGTCCACTAACGATTTGGATATTTGATCCGAGCAGGCCTCTGCCTGATAGCACTAACCATCACGTGGATAGTATGGGGCGTTCGCATCGTAGGCATCACCGAAAGCTCTGTCAGACGTCCAGTTCAGCATTGCGGCATGGAGTGATTGGCGCCATTCTCGACAAGGTGGTGCTTGATATGAGCCATGTGCGCATTGACCCGGAGGGCGAGGGGCGATGGTCCAGACCCCCTTGCGCTTAGGATGTAGACCGGGGGACCTCTCTGCTGAGCTGTAGGTAGGGTTGCGGTGTGTCGTTTGGCCGAGGCCGGGCATACCCAGAAGTGTGACCGACCGGAGTTAAGCGAGCGTGTGGGTAAGTTGGTGCACCCCTGTAGGGAAGAAAACTTCTATCGATAGCCGGTCCTACGGTAAAGGACACTCGGAGTTGTATCCCGATCGATACAGCTAGAACTTGAGATAGACCTGGATACTATGGCTCTGGGATTGCTTCTCGCAGGGAGTCGAGAAGGGATCTCAGACGAGGTGGATGACTGTATGGCTCTGGGATTGCTTTCTCGCAGGAGTCAAGAAAGGATCTCTGGGTGAGGTTGAGACTTATCGATACTACTACTACTTTATACTGTGTTGATCAACTCTCTTCTATTGCGCAAGAACCGCTGAAGATGCTAGTCTTCATAGGACTAGGCCTTCTCTCTATTCTGGCATTTCTGCAGCCCAGTCCACATATACAGCCTCCCCTTGATAATGTTGCATATGTATTGTAGATCCTTGCTTGCTGAGTACTTCGTTACTCACAGTTGCTTTGCTTTCCTTTTCTCCCCATATCAGTTTGCCGTGACCGAGGACAGAGCCCCGAGACAGATGCCCCCGTCGACGTCTACTTCTACCACCTCGAGAGTGGTTTCTACTACAGTTGACCGACAACCAGGAGTAGGATCGGAGGGTCCCAGGCAGGAGGCTTGCGCCTTTCGATCGTAGTGTTTCCTTTGTCCCGCCTTTTATAGGCCTATCTATGTTTTCCTTTATATCTGTACTCAGATATCTGATGCTTCCGCTGACGCTTGTATGCAAGCTTATGTATTCGAGCCCCGAGGCCCCTGGCTTGTAATATAAAGCTTGTATGACTTTATTTATGTTTTTAGAGTTGTGTTGTGTATCTTCCCGTGAGTCCTTAGGCTTGATCGTGTGCATTAACGTGTATGATTAGTGGACGATCGAGCCGGGGGCGTCACAATTGCAAGGAGATGAGATTTGTGATTAGGAACCTTGTAGATGTTGATAATGTCTCCCCGGCAACATCGCCAGAATTTCCTTTCGATGCAGCTTGAACTACGTTGGTAGTTCCCCAAAGAGGAAGGGATGATGCAGCACAGCTACGGTAGTATTTCCCTCATGATAGACCAAGGTTATCGAACCAGTAGGAGAACCACACACACTAAGTAAATGGTACCTGCACACAAAGAATAAATACTTGCAACCTGACGTAAAAGAGGGTTGTCAATCCCTCCCAGGTAAACGGTGATAAAATTGTAGTAGATTGGATAAATAGATCTCTCGGGAACGCGAGATAAATATAATAACAATAACTTGTAGCAAAGTATTTTTGGGTTTTTGGATTAATAGATCTGAAAATAAAAGCGAATAAAAAATAGATCTCGAAGGCAAATATGATAAAGAAGAGACCCGGGGCCGTAGATTTCACTGTGGCCTTCTCTCGAGAAAATAGCATACGGTGGGTAAAAATTACTGTTGGGCAATTGAAAGAACTTCAAATAATTATGACGATATCCAGGCAATGATCATTATATAGGCATCACATCCAAGATTAGTAGACCGACTCCTGCCTGCATCTACTACTATTACTCCACACATTGACCGCTATCCAGCATGCATCTACTGTATTAAGTTCATGGAGAAACGGAGTAATGCAATAAGAACAATACATGATTAGACAAGATCTATTCAGTAGAATAGACCCCATCTTGTTATGCTTAATAGCAACGATACATACGTGCCATTTCCCCTTCTTCACTGGATTGAGCACCGTAAGATCGAACCCATCACAAAGCACCTCTCCCATGGCAAGAAAAATCGATCTAGTCGGCCTAACTAAACCAAAGATTCAAAGAAGAAATATGAGGCTATAAGCAATCATGCATATAAAGATCAAAAGACTCAAATACCTTTCATGGATAAAAACATAGATCTGATCATAAACTCAAAGTTCAATCGGATCCCACAAACAAACACCACACGAAAAGATTTACATCAATAGATCTCCAAGAGACCATGGTATTGAGAATCAAAAGAGAGAGAGAGAGAGGAAGCCATCTAGCTACTAACGACGACCCGTAGGTCTACAATGACTACCCACGCATCATCGAGAGGCACCAATGAGGATGTTGAACCCCTCCATGATAGTGTCTAGATTGGATCTGTGGTTTCTGAACTTGCGGCGGCTGGAATTGTTTTTTCGTCAAATCCCTTAGGGTTTCTGGATATTGGGGTATTTATGGAGCAAAGAGCGGTGCGGGAGGCCACCGAGGTGGGCACAACCTACCAGGCGTGCCTGGCCCCCAGGCGTGCCCAGGTGGGTTGTCCCCCCTCAGGGCACCCCTCTAGTACTTCTTTGGCCCATCCTGTGTCTTTTGGCCTAGAAAAATTCTCCAAAAGTTTTGCTGCATTTGGACTCCGTTTGGTAATGATTTTCTGTGAAGTAAAAACCAAGCAAAAAACACAACTGCACTGGGCCACTATGTCAATAGGTTACTCCCAAAAATGATATAAAGTTGCTATAAAATGATTGTAAAACATCCAAGAATGATAATATAACAGCAGGGAACAATCAAAAATTATATACGTTGGAGACGTATCAACGGCGAGCGTGCTGGGATGGTGCTCACGGGCTCCACCTCCACCCACTTGGTAAATTTGTCGATGGCGACATAGAGGTAGTGGTAGCCCCCGGCTGCTAGGGAAACGGGCCCAACGACAATCAGACGATGGACGTGGCTTCCGACCAGGAGCCGGTGGCACCGCCCAAGCCGGTTCATACCATGTTCACCATAGAGCAGGTGCGGCTGCACTTCGACGCCCTAATGTCGGAAGAGCTACCAGCGCAGGAGGACCTGGCTGCAACCTCCGTCACCTCAACGAGCACCGGCTCACGGAAGGACGAATCGCCGTGAACAAGCAAACGACAATGCCATCGCGGACATGTGCCCTATGATCCTGGCTTCCTGAATGAGCAGTAGGCCAGTATCAGACCATCCGTAGGGCCCGCGAGGCCCTCTTCGTCATCCTACGAGTTGTTGCGCTCATCGTGGCGCTGCCATCTCGCTTTGTCAACATGGTCAACAAAAGGAATCAGGAGATGACTTTAATTGGAGAGGATGACAGTGGATCCCCCAGGGCCATAGCCGCACGTACGCAAGGGCCTCCTATTAGTTATATACAACTCTATATTTTTTTGCTTCCTCCTGGTTTCCTGACATCACACGTCCCACAACCATTTGTCAACCTATATAGTCAATAACAAGAGAATTGCACAAGGAGCGGCCGACAGCTGGGACCCAGCAGCTCGAGCAGTATTTGTGTTTTGAGGTGTGAGCAGAGTTTTTTCTTGAGCGATGTTTTTGTTATTGTTCAAAGGAGCAGGGTATCAACTGGGCGGGCTGTGGCCCGTCTGGCCCAGGCTATTATTTATGTCGACCAATATCCAGCCCAGATATTAATATTGAAATGTGAAAATGGCTAGCCCAGCTATTCTTTTTTAGCGGAATACCCAACCCAGGTCCCACTTGTTATTCTCCCGGCCGCATTAGACTTGCCATGAAAATGGGCTTTAAGAAATAATAAATAGGCTGTATAAAAAAAATTGGCTGTAATATATAAAAAACGCACCGAATAGGTACATTTTTTTATTCTTCTCAAAAAGGTAAATTTTTTAATTTCATTACTTGTTGCGCCGCAAAATTTTGTTGGATTTTTACCTAATCAAATTTATTTTTAAATTATATTTAATCTGACTCTAAATTTCGGGTTTAAAAACTATTTCGGATCCCATCAAATGTTGGAATTTTTGTTTATTTTTTTGACGGTTGGCTGAATTATTAACAGTCCTGGCTAGAAAATGGGCTGTAATTTTAACAAACAGTAAATGGGCTGAGTAAATTCCATTATATTAGAAAATGGGCTATACATTATACAAATCACAAATGGGCTATATGTTCTCTACCCAGATGTGATGGTCTCTTGTGGCCTACTAAGTTGACGCGTACGCAAGGCTTTGTCAACTTATAGTCACACACATCCCTAAAAAAAAGCAACACACGATTCTATTAGCAGTGGCCGTTGGATTGTCCATCTAGCGGCTGTGGTGCTTCTTCAATCTCGGATATTCATGCTTCAGCCGCCCAAACCACCGCTGGCGGTACCGCCTGCTAACCGCCTCCCGTGGCCGGTGTGCTGCTTCTTCAACCTCTGTTCTTGCTCCTGTCTCCCGTGGGCGGCAGTGCTGCCGCGCACACCGAACCAGTCAAGTTTCCCACTCCTCTCCATCTGTGACTCCACTGTCGCGTCTTCCCCATCTCCGGCCGTTCCAGTCTGGGGCCTCGCCGTCGTCCACCGGTCTTGGTGCGCTCGACATGGTGTGGTCAACGTGGTCACAAAACGAGAGTCATCGGAAGATGACTGTACGTGAGAGGTTGACAGTGGGGACGCACCACGCCCATGGATGCATGCATGCAACTGCATCCTTTTTACCCTGAAAAATAATGTTTTCCCCCCTGACAGCTGGGACCCACAGCTACATCTTCGCACGCAAGGAAGTGCGTCCTTATTACGGGAAAAAAAATGATCCCCCCCCTGACACTAGGACCCACCAGCTACATCTTCGCACGCAAGGAAGTGCGTCCTTATTATGGGCAAAAAAAAGACCCCCCTGACAGTTGGGACCCAGTAGCTATATCTTCGCACGCAAGGGAGTGCGTCCTTATCCTCCCTGACAGCTGGGACCCACCGGTCGAAGCGTACTAGCGTTGTCTATCTTGTCGCGAATGTGTACATACATACTGGTCAATCGGTCGCTCTGCAACGATGATCCGTGGACGAGTAAGTACGGCATCAATGTCATAGTAGAGCCCCCCCACGTAGCAGTTCAGCTGTCCCGTGTAAACCATGTACACGTACATACAGCCAGACGCCAAAAAATACGGCCACATACGTCATTGAGCGGGGTCTCGAAACGCGTACTCGCGCATACGGACGGCCAGGGCTCGTGTACATGGAGAGGCAACGGACGGCAGCAACGTTGTCCTGTTCATCTTCACTAACCGGCTTGGGTTGGAACGGAGGAAACAACATCGTGTTCGCTGGGCCAAGTGATTGGGTCGGAATGCGTCTTGTTCATCGGGAGGCAACAGACTGGGTCGGAATGGGTCGTGTTCAAGGGAGCCAAGGCTTGGATGGAACAGCCGGAACGGGGTCTGGCGTACCGCAAAACGGAGAAAATGGCCTTGTGTCTATCGCGTACGGTCGAAACGGGGTCCTGTTCATCGGGAAGGTCTGGCGTACCGCAAAACAAAGGAAACGGACTTGTGTTCGAGCTCCTACGGTCGAAACAGGGTGCTGTTGATCGGGAGGGGTGGTGGTACCGCAAAACGGAGAAACAGACTTCTCTTCGACCTCCTACTGTCGAACGGGGTTCCTGTTCATCGGGAGGGGTGCGGCGTACCGCAAAACGGACTCCATGGGCTACTGTTCATCCACCGTCTGCTGCTCTCTCCAGCCTCCACCTGCGACTGTTCATCCACGGCGTCTCCCTCCTCTGCCTCCACCAGTTACTGTTCATCCACGGGCTCCTGTTCATCCAGCCTCCATGGGCTATTGTTCATCCAGCCCTCCACCAGCTACTGTCGACACCAACCCTCCACAGCTTCTTGTTCAACCAGCTCTCCACGGGGTCCTGTTCATCCACCCCCAACCGGCTCGATCGTGGTCCTGTTCATCCCAGCGCAACGGCCTCTACCCCCACGGGTCCTTCATCCAACCCCACCGGGAACTGTTCATCCAACCCCAAACAACGCTCACTGTTCATCAAGAGCAGCAGTTCGATCGCTTCAGTTAGCAGCAGTATGAAGGAATCGCTCGATCGGGTTCAGTTAACAGCTAGGGATCGATCGATCGCTCGGGTTCAGTAACGCGTAGCCGTGCAATCGCGCGGGTTCAGTAGGCGAACGCCTCGCTCGGTTCATTAGAGCCCAATGCCTCGCACCTACATGCATACGTGTACGAAGAAACGCGCAATCCTCCGTCCATCGCTCGGCCTCCGACCACCCCCGTAACCGGAACTCCCCGATATTTTCCCTCGCCCTCGCTACTACTCACGGTTTTTTCTGTCATGGACGGCCCAAAGAATGTCATGCAGCTGCATCTCCGGGCCACCCAGACAAAAACCCATTTTCTGTCATGATTTTTTGTCATAGAAGTAGGAGCCCACCACATCTATGATGATACCAAGTTTTGTCACAATTATCGCCATAGAAGTGTCATAAGCATGACAGAAAAAAACTTCGTTTGGCCCAAAATGTCACGAATGTGTCTTTTTTTGTAGTGAAAAGAACAACCGCGTCCGGCACCTACACTAGTCTTCTTGTATTCCCACCAGCGGCGAGCATGGGGCCTCCACTAGCGTGGCTGGGACCCCCGTGAGGCCCAGGGGCGGCAACTCAGGAGACTCCGGGGCGTGTACAGCCCCAACTCATTATTACGTAGAGTGTCACGAGCGGAGACCTTGATCATGGATAGAACTTCCGGAGATGCTGGATGTTCCAGGCATTCTGGATTGGGAGCCCCATCGCCGTCTCCAGGCGCGCGCGCCAGGCCTGGAGACGCGGCAATCCTGAATGGCCCTCCTACATAGGCGAGAGCTTGTGAAGCCCTTCCGTGGAAGCAACCCGCCTCAGTACGAGTCCACCCACCTCGGAGGGTCCGGAGCGGACGCTACGGTATTGATACCGCCGCAGCGCCTGCTGGTACCACACGGCGCAGAGCGAGGCGGCGCGGCCCCTCCTCCCCCAGCACGAGGTCCATCCCCCGCGAGGCATCATGGCGTGCCTTGTCAACGCCAAGACCCGCGGGAGCGATGTCTGACCTCATGAGGGAGGACTGCCTCAGCCCTGTAGACGAGGAAGAAACGGGTCTCTCGCCTGGGCTTGGTCGCAGTGGTGCGGATGGCCACACAGCACGGACTGGAGCTCGTCGAGCCAGCCCCTAACCGCAGGCCTCGAGTTTCTTCTTGAAGCTTCTCACCTTGAGGCCCCTCAGGACCTCCACGTTGGCGCGCTCAGCTTGGCCGTTCTTTCGTGGGTGTGCCACCGAAGCCATAGCATATCTGTGTTCCAAGATTGCACAATATGTTTTGAAAAGGTTGCTCGTGAACTGAGATCCATTGTCAGTGATGATACGATTGGGGACCCCCGAAACGGCTCATGAGGCCCTTGATGACTTGACAGCCGAGCCAGCTGGAATGGTGCCCACGGCCGCCACCCTCTGGCCCTCGCTGACTTGGTGATTTGTCGATGGCAACATAGAGGTAGCGATAGCCCCCGTGGCGCTCATGAATGGGCCCAGGATATCCAGCCCCCAGACCGCGAACGGCCACAGAGCGGGATGGTCTAGAGGCCCTAGCGGGCTGTGGATCTGCTTTGCATGGAATTGACATGCCTCGCAAGATCTCACCAGCTCAGTGGCTGTCATTGAGCACCGTGGGCCATCAGAACCCTTTGCAGAACGCCTTGCCCACGAAGGTGCGCGACGAGATGAGCCCCGCAGTCTCCACTTTGATGTCGGCCAGCAGCTCACACCCACCCTTGAGATGCACCGCAGAGACGTCGTTGGGTGCCTTCGGTAGAGCTCGCCGTCCTGGATGCAGTACGCGGGCCTGGCGGGCCACACGTTCTATACGTTCTTCCTCCTTCTTCGGCAGGGTGCCTCAGAGCAGGTACGCCTTGAACTCCTCGGTCCAACATTCCCTCCTGAGTTCGAGCGAGGACAGGCCGGCCCTCGAGCGGTCGGCGCACAAGCTGGGGCGCCCGAGGAGGGTGCCATGGGCGGCTCCTCCCGAGGTAGCACTGGTCCTGTAGTGGGGGGAGCCGCTGATTGCTTGAAGTGCCATTCTCGAAGACGCCAGGCTATTGGGGAAGGCGCCGGGACGCCCTCTGGCGATGTTGTCCACCTCCTTGTCGTGCCACGCGGTACGTGCTGCAATTCCAAGCCCAAGAATCATTTCTCAATTTTGCGTACCTCTTCAAGGTATGCTTCCATGCTCATCTTTTGGCTTGTACGGCTTTGTTGGAGAAAATGACGAGGAGCTGGGAGTCCCCCTGATGGTGAGGCCTGACCCCCAGAGCCTGCGTCCTTGAGGCCGGCGATCAAGCCCTCTACTCAATGATGTTATTGGAGACCTTCTCGCCGCCATGCTGAAAGCAGAGTTTCATGGCGTAGTAGAGGTTTGTCCTGGGTAGGCGAGATGACACGGCCCCAGCACATACGCCTGTGGCGTGCGAACGCGCCATCGAATGTACATGACCCAACCATCTAGAGCTTTGTCTCCGGGCGTGAGGGCGGTCCTCGCTTACCCCTCGTCAGGGGCGTCAGTCCTTCTTCCACAAAGTCAGCGAGGGTCGCGCCCTTGATGACTCTGGTGGTGTTGAACTCCAGGTGGAACGCCTGCAGCTCGATGTTCCACTCAGCAACCCTGCCTGTGGCGTTGGGGCTCTGGAGCACCTTCTCCGGGGGTATGTGGAGACGACCTTAAGGTTGGCCTTGGAAGTATGGCGCAACTTTCTGGAGGTGACGAGGAGCGCGAGCAGGATCTTCTGTGGCATGGGTAGCATGCACGCGCATCACGCAAGCACCGTGTTGATGAGTATCTGGGATGCTCGATGAGGGAGGGAGCATCGGCAGCATCCTCTGCCCCTCTAGAGGGCGAGGGAGCTCCGGAGCCTTGCTGTCTGGTTGGGCAGCCGAGGCCTCCAGGAGCGCAACCTCGGGAGCCCTGCCGTCTATGGGCAGCCGAGGCCTCAGGAGCGTGACCTTGGGAGCCCTGCCGTCCGGTTGGGTAGCCGAGGCCTCAGAGCGTCGTCCTGAGGCTCCGTGGCCATGGTCACAGACGCGGGGCGCTATGCCGCACACCCGCAACCGCGACCTCTTCCGGACCGCCACAGTGCCGCGCTGGCCGAGTGGGCGTGGGGGCCAGTAAAGTACCAGGGGCTCAAGAGGATGAGGCGCTACCATCACCGGCGTCTGCTGAGGTACCTCTTGTGGTCTTGGAAGGCTGCCTTCCGCCTCCGGAGTCATCGACAACGGGCCCTTCTCTCCATCATCTTGAAGAACGGGAGGGTGCGCTCGCCTAGCTTGGAGATGAAAGCCCCCCCAGCGAGGTTTCCAAAGCCCGCGAGCTTCTGCATCTCTTGAGGGTCTGCGGCGGGCTCATCTTTTCTATCGCCTTGACCTTCTCTGGGTTGGCCTCGATCCCTCTGTGGCGACACCAGAAGCCCAGCACTTGCCGAACGGGCGCCGAACACGCACCTTTCCGGTTGAGCCAGAAGTTGACCTTGCTCAAGTTGGCGAACTTTTTCTTCAAATCACAACGAGAGTCCTCGCCTCCCGTTTTGATGAGCTAGGTCGTCGACGTATGCCTCAGCATTTCGCCCAAGCTGCCGGCCTAGGGCGATGTGCATCAATCGTTGGAAGGTTGTGCCGGCATTGCGCAGCCCGAACGACATGCATGTGTAGCAGTACACCCCGCCACGGGGTCAAGAAAAGTCTCTTCTCCTGACATCCTGCACTGCCATCTTGATTTGGTGATACCAAGAAGGTGTCCAGGAACATAGCAAGTCGCACTCGGCAGTGGGGTCAAAGATCTGGTAATGCTGGAAGAGGGCAGGGTCCTAAGGACAAGCTTGTTGATGGCTCGTGAAGTCGAAGCGCATGCACTCTTCCCGCCCTTCTTGGGGACGATGACTGGGTTCGCCGCCAATCCGGGTGACGCACCTCTCGGATGACATCGCATTTTCAGTTTGTGACCTCCTAACAATGATGACTGCTTTCTCCATGGGTTTCCTTCGTGCCTTCTGCTTCACCGGGCGCGCTGCCGGGGCACAACCATCAGGGTGTGCCGATTACTCCTCGGGGACGCCGATCAAGTTCGTTGCCTCTCCCAACGCAAACACGTCCTTGTTCGCCACGGATGAAGCTGACCAGCGCCTCTTCCTGGTCTGGGGGGAGGCCGGCGCCTATGGTGAGGTGGGGGCCTCTGATCCCCCGTGTGTCACTGGCACCCCCCTGCTCTTTCTCTCGGCCCGGTCTTGGGAGAACAACTGCTTCTTTCTCTCGTCTGGCGTGGCCTTCCTGGAGCTCCGGAGTGCCCTCGCATCTAGCTGCGTGGGCCGCCGCAGCCTTGAAAGTGAGCTTGAGGGCCACGAGCGCGTCCTGGGTGTCCCCCACCACAGTGAGGACCCGCTGCTTTCTCGGCATCTTCATGACGTTGTAGCCGGGGTGAGTGCCACCCATTGAAACTTGGCGAGGGCCGGATACCTGAGAATGGCGTTGTACAGGAGGCCGATTCGGGCACGTCGAAGTCGATGAGCTCGGTGTGGTAGTTGTCACGCGTACCAAAGGTGATGGGAGGCGGATCTATCCCAAGTGGAAAGGTGGAGCCGTCGTCACCCCCCGAGAAAGGCTTGGTGTGGATGGCCGTCATAAGGCACATGGAGCAGACCGAAGGCTTCCACGGGAGGACGTTGATAACGTGCCGGGCCGTCGATGAG